>ML675616.1:94485575-94532556 GCA_007922155.1 Mesoclemmys tuberculata | reverse complement strand
CTATTTAGAAGTTGGGGGGAAGTGAAGGATCTTGCAGTTGCATAGGGCACAGCTGGGGCTTTACCACTTGGGAAGGTGCAAAAGGCAGGCTGGGTTTGAGTAAGGAGTGCAAAACATTATATTGCAATCTAATTATGTAAATTTCCATGTCAACATGGTTAACCATTTCACCACTGATTGCAAAGTTATTATTCCCCTGAGATCACTGGGGCAATTCACACCTTTCAGAGCAGATTCAGCTTGTCTGCACACTTCACTGTGCCAGTTTACATTGAGGCCTTGTAGTACATTTAGGCTACATCTGTGCTACGAGTGATGGGGTGTTATGCCCTTGCTTCTGTACGCATAGTCGTGCGAGGTCTCATCAAGCTAGGGTGAGTGTAAATAGCAGCACAGCCGTGGTAGCATGACTAGTGGCATCGGAGGTATGGCTGAGCTGTGCCAATTACTCACCAGTTTCAGGTGGGTCTGTACTTGGCATGTCTCAGCTGTGCCATGACTGGGGCTACTCCACTACCATGGGTACCCTGTTCTTTATATTCGTCCAAGTACATTCACAGGAAAAAGGGAATCACACCCCTAGCTCATCATGTAGACATTGCCTTAGTCAGTCAACACTTTTCTTCTGTCATCACTGCAAAGTGCAATCTGTGGTTTTGTCCATGGGCTTGTCTATGTAAACAATTATTTTGCAATAAGCTGGGGGTGTAAATCCAACCCCCACAACTCTGTTGCAGTCTAACTATCCGTCTGCACCCTACTGACACACACTAACAGTTTGTTAGAATGCTTTGAGCTAGTCCATTTTCAAAGAGGACTAGATCAAGTCCCTCTAACAAACTGGTGCACATGGACAGTCAGACTGCAGCAGGGTAGCGTGGGGTAGATAAGCACCCCCCGCTTGCTTCAAAATAATTGTTTACGTAGACAAGCCCTGTGCTTCCTGCTCTAATAAGCTGACTATGACCTTCATACTGAGAACAAGAGCAAACGAAAAACCTTATAAAGAATGTCGACAGCGGGAATGGAGGTCCCCAGTCCCATAATACAAGAACAAGATGATTACAGAAAATTAAAGGAAGCAAATTCAAAACTGATCCAAGAGGCTATTTTTTTCCCCTTGCAACACACACTTAGCTTGGTGATCTCATTGGCACAAGGTATCACTGAGGTGGAGTTTAGCTGGATTTGTCAATCGGATTAGACATATATATAGATAACAAGAATAGTCGGCTATAATAGTAAATATTAATATTATCATCAGTTTTGGAAGTGATGCATATCCTTCAGCTTCAGGGCATCAGACAGCCTCTAAGTATTGGGGTTTAGGAGGAAATTTCCTTGGGAAAGAGTTATCCCATAGTTACCTACTGCAAGGTTTCTTAAAACCTTCCCTTGAAGCAGTTGGTACTGAGAATTGTTGGTGAGAGAACACTGAACTAGATGGACCAATCATCTGATTCAGTGTGGCCATTCCTATGTTTCTCTGTGTGATGGAATGCACCCCTGTATTCACGCCCTATACACTGTTGTAATCATTTTTGTACAAAATACGCATGTAAGGTATCATTTGAAAACTAATAACTTGCTGGTCAATAATATTATGGTGACATGTATGTAGCAACACTATGTGTAAAGTTATAAAGATAAGTTGAAATAATGACTGAACTGAGTTTACCAGACAAGTCTGGGGATTGGGTAACCTATTTCTCAAAGACAAAGAACATTTTGATGCCTCTACTCAGCTGTCATCAAAGCTGATGGGACCTATCAAGTGACCATTCTTTGGCAAGGAAGTGGGGGGACAAATAGATCTTCATCTTAGCAAACAACATCATAAAACTTCCTCTCCACCAGACTCCATGTTTCATTGCTCTCATTGGAAAGAACTTTGTCTAGGGGTCACTCTCAGGAGACTGCATTTTGAAGGGTGAACAAACTATAAAAGTGACAGGCAAAAGCAACCCAACTTCTCTCTTCCTCTTCATCTCTCTTAGTCACTAAGAAGACAAAAGAGACAGCCTATGGACTTTGGGAGCAGATCTTGGTCTTAGAGTCTGGTCAGCAATGTACTGAAAACATGTGGTAAGAACATCATCTTGAACCAAGTCTAGTTTCTTAAGTTTAGAAAGCATTTTATCTTTATTTTTCTTGTAACCATTTCTGACTTTAATGCCCCATCACTTGTACTCACTTAAAATCCATCTCTTTGTAAGTAAATAAACTTGTTTTGTTCTTAAATTAAAACTAATCCAATGTTGTGAATTGTTTGGGTAACTTCATTTAAGGTGGCAAACTGTCGAGCACTGAATTCCTTAAAGCGGCAACAGACTTAGTATATTCGGACTGTCCAGGAGAGGGATGGACATTGCAGAACACACATTTTGGCAGGAAATTCAGGACTGGAAATATATTGGGGTCACCCTGCAAACAGTAGCCAAGTCTGGTGGAAGTCAGTGTGTGGCTGGTGTCTCCTGACAGGCTGCTGGAGTCAGAGCTGAGGAACCAGGCTGTACACAGACACTCTGGGTGTGACCTGCATACTGGCAGGCTGATTGTGAGTGACCCAAGTTGGAAGTTACAACAACAAAGCATTGTGAGGCACCCAAGGCTGCACAGCAGGGGTGACGCATCCCCTCACTGGTCTGGATTGCAACCTGGAATGTCATACTGTGTTCCTTCTATAAGCGGATGATTGGCCTACTTTTAGCCCCGTTGCTCTCCTAAGATTTGTTTGTTGCAAATGATTACCAGAGGAAGAAGAAGTGATAAAAAGAGCACTTTCGGCTACCTCACTGGACTTCATGACTCCAAAGAGCGGATAGAGGAAAGCAGGAACTAAGGCTGCAGCTCCAAGCGGTACCGCTTCTGAGACCCAGTACACAGCTGTCACTATCAGCACGTAGGCACATGAGGCTTCCTGTGGGGAGAAATCACTGAGGTTAGACATCACTGCAATCACCTCTCCTGCATCAGCGCTGGAAATGTGGTCATAAAGTGGGCCTAGCCACAGGCGATTATATTACAGCATAGTCTATGGGAACCACATTATGGGGACTTCCCAAAGGGCCAGTTAGCTGGGACTAAATGGTGGCCTACCACTAGAGGCAGGGTCCTTATGGATTGGAGAAGTTCCAAAAAAGAGCAGGATGCTAGTAAAGAGTTTAAGGACTATAGTGGTGACAAAGAATTAGGAAAACAACTGAGGTAAAAAGAAGAGCATAAAGAGTGACTATTAAAGAGTTACATAGTTTCTTAAGTCATTTCATTTTTAAATATAAAATTTTGAAGCCAAATCAAGAATTTATTTTTACTGAATGGTCATTTCAAATCACTACCAATCAAACCACAATCCTCTGAGCCTCAAGACAGTTTTCTCATTTCCCAAACGCAAACTCCATAATCCATAAGTATTAAAATGAGTCTTTGATCTCATCCACTGTAACCCAGTCTAGTTTAGATGCTCCAATTGCTTTTTCTCACCAGTAGTGACATTGCAACTGTGATAAATTCTTGTACAAGAATTTAAGAAACCTTCTCTGTTTCCTAATTCAACCAGATCTCAGACTATGGAATAGTGAAACCTTATGATGTAGAGTTTAGCATATGAACCAGTGTAATATTAAGGTTAAGAACCAAGCAAAGTAAATATGTGTATCATGCAATTGTAATAGTTCCTGTGTGATCCAGAATTTCAAATGAAATTATAAAGCTGTAGCAGAGCAATCTGGATCTATATTTGTCTAATGGCAGCTTGGGTACTATTAGTTTATATTATTCAATTAAATTGTTTTTACTAGTTATATTTCAGTTACTTTAATGGCCTTTGTTATTTGCATTGAGAATGTTTAACCCCAAGTTTCAGAAATAAGGGTTAATGCCTGGTCAATGATAGTTAATTGAAGATGAGACAGCTGAAAAAGAGCTGGCTGAAGTTTTTAAGCAAATAGAAGCAATGACAGATACTAATCTACCTAAATGTTTTTATATTATATTCTGACCTAAAGAAAAGAAACAGTTGAGTGTGGATTATAACTAGAGCCCAGAGGATACTGGCAACAGATAGTCACCAACATTGATGTGAATAAAAAACTGCTAATTTGTTTAAAGGGTATTCAAACCCCTTTGATTTGCTTTCTGTTACCTTTTTCACCACTGAATTATTGTGTACAAAAATGAGTGCAGAAAAAGAAAGTGTTACAAATACCTGTCAATTGGTACAAGAATTTGTGCGGGAAGAGTTCAGCTGGCTTCTTGAAAACTATGTTGTTTTAAGAGTCGTCGAGTCCAAGAGCAGAAACAATGCAGTGTGAGTTAGGTGACAAATCACACAGCTCAAATAGGAAATTATGAGTAGTGAACACTCAAAGCAATAGTCTGTGATACTTTTGTAAGAAATCCATAGAGTAAAATACTTTCATACAGACCATCCAATGAATAATCTTCAATAAGGAACAATGGCAAGATTCTTATCTGGTGTAAATGATCCTAGCTCCTTTAACTCCCATAGAGCTGTCAATTTATACCAGCTAAGGATCTGGCCCCCAATTTATAAAAATTGACATCTGCTTAAAGATAATTCATTAGCAGAAAAAGGGTATATATTTATTTTAGCTGTTAGCAGGAAATAGTCCCTGAACTATAAACATAGCTCACCGAGACTAAAGTGAGCTCTGCTGAATGTCATAGAAAGTAAAAAGAGATACATGTGTTTGAAAAATAAATGGGAAGACTGCAGTAAATTATCTGGGTTGCCTGGAAAAGGTACTTACATGGTGTTACATGAGCTAGCTCTGTCGCTACAAATGTACACTTATCAAATTGTTGTCAGTTCTCTCTACCCCCAGAATCTTGGACAGCAATGAGTCCTGTTAGAATAAGGGATGGGGTGGGATTTTCCTTTTTCTTGGTGTCTATATACATCATGAATTTCTGTTTTAATTTTTGAGTGAGAGTTTGTGGCTCATGACAGTAATAGTTTTAGCTAGAGCTAGTCATGATGCAGGTTCAAACACAGTTTTGAGCATCCCCCCTTTTTGCCACACACTCACAGATCTCAAAATCTGACACACACACAGTCACATGTTGGAATTTCAGAAAAATACAGACTGATCTCAGAATTTCTCTGCCTCCCCACACTTGGAGCTCAAACTTTTGGCACAAGGCCACAAAGAAAATTATAGATGGTGAAATCCTTAACTGTAAATTTAGGTTTACACTCGGCCATTTGTTTGTTTGTTAAAATTCTGAAGGGTAGGAGAAAGCAGGAAACCTAGGATTAAATATAGAAAAAAGAGTGAAGCTGCAGAAGTGGGAGTGGGGCTATCTGGGAGTGTAGGAAGGGCAACATGCAGTTTTTGACATTCATAAGATATATTTTTTAAAATAAAGTAATGAATAAGATAGAGATTGGACTAGCCTGAAATTTTCTTTTTTAAACTGCATAAAAATTGGACAAAATTCCACTGAATTTCTTTAAATATGAACCCTGGGATATGGCTCACTGCAATTTTTAGCTATGTAAACAGACAGAAAATATCCTTTGTTCACATGGCAATCATCTTGGCTGTCTCTCTTTTTCTAAACTAAAACATGAATGATGAGGTCCAAATCTATAAATCACATGGAAACAGACATTTGAATTATTTGATGTATATGTGTATGAATTTGAAGTGATCAAACAATAAAAATAAATTCTTGATTGGCTTCAAAAAGTTATTTAAGAAGCTGTGTAACCTCTTAATCCTACACAAAATGAAGTGTGAATTGACAGAACACAGGTTGTGCGGTGCAGAAAATTAATCCACTTTCTGTAATCCATGGAGACTAGCTAAATTTAGTTTAGTCCAGAGTCACATGGCTAATCAATTTAATGACATTAACCTAGACGTCAATGGTTTGTCAGCCACATCACCAAACACTTTTAGACTTTATAGGTCACCTTCAAGAGAGACCCAAGGGTAGGATCCCATTCACAATCTGTGCATGGCTGGGCTCCATCCCTGTAGCATGCCCCCTGCTGGTACAACATGGCACTGCAGGCATGGGGTTGCCACCTGTCCAGGTTTTCCCAGGATGGCCCTTTTTTTGAGGTAGCTGTCCAGGAAAGCTGCATGGTGTTCAGTACACACTGGCAGCTGTCCAGTTACATGGGCTCAGGCTCACTCTTGATGTCCTGTTTTTTTCTGTACCTCAGATATGGCAACCCTAATGTCACCTCAGCTCCCTCTTGCTTCTCTCAAGTAACTGGTTTACATCCTTAGAGACCCAATGAGCCATTTAACATAGTTCTGGAATGTTTATTAGTTAGCTTCTGCTGCAGAACAAAAACACTGTGTTTGCGTAGCTCCTACATGACAAACAGTGACCATTTAAAAAAATAACATCTTTGTGGAAAATGTTTTGTTTTGTTTACAGTAAATATGTAAGATCTTAAGGACGTTCTTTGGGAAAAATAAATTTAAATCTGATAATATGTTGCTCCTAAACTCAATCCTCTTTAAGAAATATGCGGTATAATTTTTTTAAATACATAAATGAAAAAGAGCTCTGTGTGGCGTGAAAGTGTGTCTCTCTCACCAACAGAAGTTGGTCCACTAAAAGATATGACCACCTTTTCTCTCTAATATCCTGGAACCCAGATGGCTACAACGCTGCATACTGTCTATCCCTTTTTTGTGAGGTAAATGAAGTACAATAGTAAAAATGGGGTAGCACACAGTTTACATGGCTGGAGGAAAGTTGAATCTGGAAGAAGAGAGAGATACGATGGGCACTGATGCTTTTGGCTTCCTAAGAACCAGTGTGTCCTCAGTTTCCAAACACAAACAAAATAAAGCCCATTTTAAAAAGAAAAGAAAAGTGAGCAGTAAGTACTTGGGGAGAAAAGTGTCCACAATAACTTCTGTATGATAATCTCTGCTAAAAACTTAATCAGCTTCTGTAGTAGCTTGGGCTATTTATTCTGCAAGTGATTTAAGCTAGCTTGTTTCCAAGAGAAACCATGCTAATCTCTTCTATTTAACGTTATTTATTTATTTATTTATTTATTGGTAACCAGAGTGACTAAGCGCTGAAGTAAGGTTGTTTATACAGTATTAACTGTTTCCACCCCCTTCCTTCTTCTCACACGGCCCAAAGGGGCTGCTAAATCCATAGCCACAGTGGGGCTGGAACAGGTAGCAGGGAAGCAGAATGCAGTGGGGTGGGATGTCTATAGAGAGGCTTTGGTGAAATGATTCTGCTTTCACCAACTGCATCTCAAGTATCCCCTTTGGCAGAAAAAGTGGGATGGGGTCTGTAGGCAGCCATGTTAAAATCCATGGTTAAAGATAATGAGTAAATTTTTCATCATTATAGAATCTACCATGTTGAATGAAGTAGCCTCCCACCAGCTCTATGAGGTAGGAAAGCATTTCCTCCTGAGGTATGGAAAATGAGACAAGATTTTTAAAAGTGACAGGTAAATTGGGAGGGCCAGAATTTTTGAGTACCCAGCTTAAGAGAGCTTGAAAAGGCCTGATTGTCAGAGGGTGGGTGCTCAGCCCTTGCTGAAAGCAAAGTCCTACCCAAACTCAAGAGACTCTTGAAAATCTTCGACTTACCCAAGGTCATGCAGTGATTCAGTGGCAGAAACGAAAACCAGATCTCAACCACCATCCCTGTGCTTTTCCCATCACCCTGTATGTTTCCTCCCTTTAATTCATATCAAGTAAAACAAATGTGAACCAAAGTGCACAATCTTTGGCCTTCAGAACACGTTCTTTGAATCCTGCTCTGTCCCCCGGCACACTGTGTTGCATTGTCCGTTTACTGCACCCAGCACCGCCTGCCCCTCTTGGAGAGGAAGGGCCATGTGTGTGTGTGAATGGATTCAGAGTGGCAGTGGGGCTGCCAGCACGCAGCAGGTGGGTGTAATTCAGTCTACCAAGACAATTTTATGTGAGGGGTGAATCTGTGATGAAAGAAGGAGGGTAACAAAAGGAAAGCAGGTGGAAACGCTCCGCATCCTCTGTTAATAGTTGCTAAGGGAATAGGAGCCAGGGAGAAGGGTTCAGGATTAGAAAGCAGCCACTGCACACCCACCGTTTCCTTCTGTACATGTCACCAATTGAGGGGAGGTTAGTGGCACTCCTGCTATGGATTCCATAACTTATTTTACATGAAGTAATTTGATTTACTGTAACGTGAAGTTGAATTTAAAAGAAGTAACTCTGATTTACCTTAACATGATTATTATAGTCTGGAAGGGGGAGGAAAGAGATGGTAGGCATCCCCTGTTTTATTCTGTAATCTACAGCTACCTGTCATGTAATAAAAATAACAGCAAACATAAACAGTGTTCACATAGGACCTACACAAAAACAACACTTTGTGATCTTGTGCTCCCATTGGTAACTCTGCAACAATACACTTAACTACCAAATGTTATTCCCATTCTTGGGCTGATACTGTCAATAGAGCTGGTAGCTGGTGGAAACAAACCCAGTGTTAATTTCAATCTCCAGGAGGAAGACAGGAAAATAATATAATTGATTAATGGAACAAGACAAAATCAGTAAAGGACTAATTTAATTTTCAAGTTTTAAGGAGGAATTACGATCAGTGGAGAGCAATAAATTACTTGAATAGTATCCTGTCAACTAAGTTTATTAGTTGTCAGGAAGTCTGGAGCAATAACAGTTATTGCAAAGTCCAACGCCGAGCTCTCTGGTGTTGAAAGAGTCCCATTCTGTGAATCCTCATCTTCTTTCCCATCCATCACTATGTCTGGATAATTTTATGACCATTAACAATATTTACATTTATGCCTATGGTAAGAAACTCTCCTGCTTCAGGGAGGATGAGTTGGTCATTGGTAGGAGCCAGGAAGGAATCGTGCTCACCAGATAAAGTACTGCACCATTGGTCAGATGTATAATTTATTTATAGCAGTGGTTCTCAACCTATTTACCACTGTGGGCTTCAAATGCAGCTCTCTATGTGTGATGTGCATCAACACAACATATATTCTACCTGTATGGCCCTGAGGACGTCACATGGGCTGCAGCTGTGTGCTGATTGGGTCGCAAGTGGCCTGTGGGCTGTGAGTTGAGAGCCACTGATTTATGGGCATCTCTATGGAGCTCATTGCTGTAGATTTTTTAATACTTCACAAACATTAATAAATTAAGCCTCAACATCCCTATGAGGTAGAGAAGCATTATTATTCTCCATTTTACAAATGGGGGGAAACAGGCACAGGGAGGTTAAATGACTTGGCCAAGGACAGGAAGTCCATGGCAGCATCAGGAATAAAAAACAGATTTCTCAATTTCCAACAACCATTCCTCCATTTTGTGCTGTTGTGTCTTTCTCTGAGCTTTTAGCTACTGCCAGAAGTGCAATACTGGACTAGCAAAACCAAGTTCTGATATGTAATAGCAAATGCTGCATATGTTCCTGCATTTCTATCACTGAATCCTAGCTCAATTCTTTTCAACATTTTTACAGCTGTCCTATAAAAACCCAGTCTAATTTAAAGTCCCCAGACAACCTGTTGTCATTACAAGCATCATGCCATCTGATACAATTTTTTAAAGAATTCTTCTTAAAGACAATTCTGCGCATCTGCCACAGATGGTCTGCATTTTTGTCACACTTTAAAAAGCAAACAAACATATTTGGTGCATTTGCCTGAAAACAGGAGCGTTTTCAGCTTCAGTGCTGATTCCTCACTTCTGCTTGTGACATCGCTTTTGGTTGCTATGGAGACTACTACTCTTGTTTCTAAATACATTATATTTCTAAGGGCTACAAGGCGGTGTCACCTCATTGCCCCATAGGAACAATTGCCCTCTAAGTTCCTGCCCCCCAAGTCCCTGCCCCCCACTTTCCTGCAGCACTCCTGTCCAGGATGGTTACCCTGAAACCCCTCGTCACTCTCTTTGCCCATCTGCTCCCTAAGCGTTAATAAAAAGGAAACAATCATGTACTTACACTACTGGGGTATAAGAGTGGCAGAGGAAGCAGAAGAAGTGGAATGAGAACAACCAGCAGCAGGTTTCTGGCCCTGAGGAGCTCCTTCACCAATGCCATAATGCTTCACTTCCTGGTTTCTGTCCTCCTTGGATTTGTCCTTGTTTTCCTCAGGTGCTCTTACTTCAGCTCCAGGTCCTTCTTCGGCTTTGCCCTGATGTCTCTGAAAGGGTTCTGACGGCACTGTGTCAACCCCTTTCCTCACCGTCCCTCCCCTGAAATTTCTTTGTTAATAGATCTATTCTTTTTCTGTTATATTTAAAAACAAACCAAAAAAAACCCTATTAACTTTGCTAACCCTTTTAGGTAGGGCTTAGTAGCATATCCTTATGATTGTCACACCAAAACCTGCAGAGATTTGCAAACTGGACCATAGTGGTCTTTCTGGTATTGGTGTTTTTATTCAGAATCAGGGAAGTTGATGCATTGTTTTCTCATGCCTGGCTTATAAAGCCTCTGTTCCTTCCATCATCTGGTTTTCAGTGATGTAAGTCTTGCTCTCGGTAAACCAAGTCTGATATCTGTATAGCCACCCACAGTATGCTCTAAAATCTCTCTTCTCTCTGTTCATTAATACTGTAGCCTAAATCTTCCAACACTGGGTTTCTTTTCGTCCTGGGAAATTGTTAATAGCAACAGTTTACAATTTAAAAGCACTGAGGGAAACATGTAGTATTCTTTTTAAAGGTCTTCCTGCACTTCCAGCTTTTAATGATGTGCTCTGTTCAAATTTCTTCCTTATAAATTTTCTTTTTGAATTTGAGTTTACCTTTCCCCTACTTTTTCCTCAGCCTGGAATTCACAGGGCAGCAGTTCTTGCAAAGATTATCCTCAGCCTCAAGATAAAAACTCATTAAAAAAGCTCGTCCAACTATAATTCACCAGTTAGGAGGATGGAAAATGGTAGAGGTGTCGCCCACTATCCAAAAGCCAATCAGGATGCTTGTGAAAACAAACACCAATGCCATATCACAAAGAAAGGCCTTTTCTTTCTTAGTTTCTGAACAGCGTGATAGTTCAAGGCCCAGGAGCTGCTGATAAATAAACAAACATTGTTTTCTGTATAACATATTTTCCCTTTCATGATCACTGTTGCTTCATTTATGGAGGCTATTAATTCATAAGGGATGTGCTGCAATCTGTGCCTATGTACACACGAACATCAGCCAGGGTCCATGGAAATCAGACCCCCATTCAGAACCCATAGCTCCCCAACCCCAGGGTTCTAATGGGTTAGCTATGGGAGCACCTCCTTGAGCTGAGCCTTTTAGCATTAATCTTGATATCATTAATGAGGAAGGGGCCGACAGGACTTGAGATTTAAGAGGCATGTTGAATCCACTGGTCTGCTGCATCCAGAGGCTGTGGGACCGATGTGGGTGTACATCTCAAGCAGGCAGTATTTCCTGGGGAACCACACACAGTGGATAAAGTTTTTGGGGGGGTCATGTTCCAAAACAGGTTCAACTTGTCCAACTTCTGCTCCAGCCATGCTGGACACCAAGGGAAAACCTTTGCTCTACAGATGGAGCCCAGGCAGATATATGTGCACCACCACTGCTGGTTGCCGCAGGACTGGCTGGGCATGAGCTCCTGCTAGCTGGCCAAGGGGCTGGCTCAGGCTAACCAGTAGCAAAGACAAATTATTTTGTCCACCCATAGGCTTGGAATGACTCAGTTCCCCACAGCTGCAACCCACCATCTCTGATGTCTGAAAAGGTTTGTGAGCAAGGGAATTGAATCTGAAGGACACAGCGATGGGTGAAGGGGCAGCAATGAAGAGAAATGGGCTCATGAGGGGAGACGTGAGGCAATGACAGGATATTTGAACATAAGGGAGGAAAAACTAAACCTTTCCCTTTGCCCCTCTTTGAGGTCATTATCATCTCCCATTGCCCCCCAGTAGAACTGGGAAGCTGACAGCTATGCAGAGTCTGCTCAAGAATTAACAGAGACACAGGGTCATGTTCTCCACTGTCGTACACCTGCGTTGTCAGCCATACCTGTGCAAAGTGGATGGCAAACGTCACCATGCTGATACAGCAGGGCTTTTACATCCACTTTGCCCAGAGGTAAATGACTGCACAAAATGCAGAGCAGCGGTGAGTATGGCCTACAGGACAATTCTTCGGGGGGAGGGAGGTGATAAGAGGGTAAATCCAGAATTATAAGCCATGCTGCAGTCAGATATTCACTTCTCACTGCTACAGCTCATGTGCTAAGAAGGAGACATCGGAAGTTGCCTTAAGCATATTCAACTCTGCTGGACCTTGAAACTACCCCAAGAGGGCAGTATTTCAACCCATTACAGTTAGTGCTTGCATGACTGAGGGTATGGCATAGAAAGCTCTTAAAAACAATGGGTCTTTGTCACACTAGAGAAGCACTGAGTTTTTGTGCAAGTCTCTCAGTCAGCGGGTCTGAGACCAAGCTAGGGAAAGCCAAAAAAATTCCAGGTTTTAACAAAGTTATGCAAGAAAGATATAGGAATAAACATGACACTATTGCTTTCTTCTCTCCCCAGGAAGATCAGACAACCTGTGCATGCGTTTGAGCAAGACTAAGAGAGCTACGGTGCACAGAGGGCTTTCCCGAGTCAGAGTGCGCCATGGTATGGAATGCTATGACCCTCTCCTCCTTCTTGACTGAAGAAAAAGTGGTGAACTCCACTCCTTATTTCTTACCTCCTCCCTTCAAAAGTGAGGGACCATCTCCCCTTCTCCCTTGTTCCTATACACAGCTCTGTACCCTTTGCCAGGGGGAAAAGGTCAGTACCCCATGGGAAGCTTTTCCCCTATACCTTCTCCTCCTCAAGCTACCATGCTGTTGATCCGTTTGCTCAGTGCTTTCCACTCTGCCAGAGTGGGGAGAGCCTCTGCGCAGCCAGAGAGAGCACTGAGAGTGTCAAATGGCTCGTACAGAACGAAGGGGACTTCTGTTCCAACAGGTCACAAACATCTATTTTTGAGGAAACATCGTGGGCTGCTGAATACTTGTGTAGCCAATCACTTGGCTATTCTTACTGCAAGGGGACAGAGCGCCAGCCTCTAGACTTATCCAGACGTCCTGGCAGCGTGGTTATCAAAGCTGGTTGAAACATTTCGACAGGAGTAAGCTTCCATCAGAAATTGCAGTTTGATTGAAAGCAAAACATGTTGGGGACTGTGTTGATTTCAACAATTTTTGATGGAAGAACACAAACAATTCATTTCATTTTGATAATATTGAAATGTTTAGTTTCAATCAGGCAAAAAAGTTTGGTTTCATTTTTGGCTATTATATTAATTTTCATATTCTTTTACATCTGTTTACAGCATTTAGTATTTTATATTACAATGTTTCAACATCAAAATGAAATCTATTTTTACCCTTTGGAAACAACAATTAAAAATAAAACAAGTTACAAAGTTCTGGAATTTCTGTTGAACAGAAATCCTGTTTCCTGCTCATCTCTAGTGGTTATGCTTTGTGGGGATGGCTCTCCATTGATTGAAGATATCCAGGGACTGAGGGCCTCCTGCTGGGCAGTTAAATAACAAATCAGCTCCTGAAACAAGGACATGTTACATCTTCAACTTGCCACATATCCTCAGTGGAGTCACTTCCGTTAACAAATACGCCAGGCAGCCAAGTAGTTCTAGATTATAGTTTTTATTACTTCATTAATGACTCTGTATTAAATAAATTTGGTCAATCTGCATGGTAGTAGTATTTCTCTTTTGTTACATTACCCACACAAAGTGCAGCAGAGGGAGGGGATAAACTTGAGAAGACTTAATTTATCAGTGAAGAAATATAGGACAGTTGTAAGGTACAGCAATCCATCAGGAATGTTAGGATGTTCTAAACAAGGTTTGTACTGGTAATTTCTCCAGGGACTTATGATGCTCATTGGCCAATGAGCCCTGCATGCAGTATAGTACTACCTGGTGTGGGGGAGACTTCTCTGTGTAGTCAATTCTACTTAAAACTTGCCACCCCAGTCCTGCTTGTTGTCACTGTAGGGAAGAGGCTAGGTCTGCTGAGTGTGGAGGGAGCTCCTGGATACTCTAATTCCTCTCTCTCCCTGGAGATGTTATTCTAGGGAATGGAATAGGAGCACAGAATAAAAGCAGGGTGAAAACTCACTGGTAATTACCCCCCAAGAGCAAATTAATTACACAGCAGGGAGTAATTTTAAAAAAGGAAAAAAAAAGGTGGTTTGTGTTTGCTTTGAAGAAATAAGACTTATATGGCTGCTCCCCTCTACTCCTTTCCCATGCCCCCCTGGAAAAACAGAGTAATGCACAAGATTGTACAATATGCGAGCCTGGTTGCTCAGAACAGTCCAGAAGAGACATTACATGTGGGACATCTGTTGCCCTGTTTGTGGTGGTGGGAGTTTGGGAAAGGGCATTCTGAAAGGCTGCTGTCCTTTTAAAATGTAATTAAACTTTTTAAATTAATTAATTAAGGCTGTAGCATTTGGTGGTTTGGCTAGCAATGAGTTGTGTTGGTCCAGGCAGAGGAGTGGAAGTTATGTATTGCTATGTGGCTTTGCTTTTCACTTTGAAAGTTTCTGTTGGATGTGTTATGTGTAAGCCAGTTTTTAAAGATGCACGACAGAGTGTTATGTATGAATATTCTCTCACACCAACACAGTTGCACCTGTTGTTAAAGATGCCTCACACTTACCATTATAAGCCCCTATTTTTGGTTGCTTATAAACTTTGCCAAACTCTAATCTTAGGGCAGCTCTAAACAGCACCATCAGGCAATGGTCCTGCAGTGGTCATATGCCAGCTGAGCATTGCAAGAGCACACTGTGCTCCAGCAACTCCCCCTGCTTGGCCCCTACACCCTGTCTGCAGAGAAAGCTCCAGAGAGGGAGGTGTAGAAAGCAGTTCTGCCAGCTCCACATTTACTAGGGAATCACCTACCCAGCGGAATAGTTTCAAAATAGGGAACCTGCAGGAAGTTTCTGCTCTTTTTGTACAGCCTGAGTGTTGCAAAAGGAGCAGAATGGGCCTCGGAATTTGGCCCTTAAAATCCAGCCACCACTATTTCCCACACCAGTTTTGGTTTGGGCCTGTGTCTAGGTATAAAGTTTAGAACATTAACTAAATTGGATGATTAAAGAGAGAAAGCCTGAATGTGTGTGACAGAGCATATGTGCCAATGTTAAAGGGGATTTTCAGAAGTGCCCAGATACTATAGTGAGACATGCTCAAAATATCTAACATAGATAGATAAACAGCGTTAGTATAACCTGTTTTAAAACTTATGGCATTATCATTAGACCAAGTTGAACTGTTCATTGCAAATAAGTTATCTGATGAGTACAGGCCTTTCCTCTATCCATGAATTATCCATAAAAGGTCATAATTTTTATTAATTTGTTCATAATTTGCAATTGTTTGTTAAATCATTTGTGCAAGAAAATTTTAGCCTATGATTTGCTCATGATCAAGTCAGCATGAATGTTTTCTATTCTGCATTCACAATTCTCACCATGTGACTGATCATTTAAATCACATGGAATTCCATGATTGTTCCCTGATTGAAGGGAAGGGTCACAGCCTGAAATATTTTCAGAGCGGGTCCCAGCAAAAAAAGTTTGAGAACCCCTGGGCTAGTATGACTTCAAAATACCTACTACTTTCCAAATCAGGAAAAGGGTTTCTAAAACTTCACCCAAAACTTGCCACATGAATGTGCCCTTCCTTCATCCTTTGAGGATACCTTTAAATATATAGATAGCTAGATAGATTTATATACTCCCTTCTACCTCAGTAATAGAACATTCCTGTATGCCCACATGAGAATGCATTCCAGGGACTGAAGCAGATGAGGATTTTCCTGTTTAACATGTTTCTATAACAGGATCCCACTTGGGGGAGCTAGTGAATAAAGAATCTTTAACTGCGCAGACAAATTGTTTACAGAATAAGGTGGTGGACGTGCTATGTGTCCCCTTATCAGCAGAGCTTATTGTATTCTTGGTGGATAAACTCCTTCAGTGCAGTGGCTTTTTCCTATATGAGAACATCAAGTCATGCTTCAGGGCCTTGTAGAGACTGACTAAGGATTCAGCCCAAGAGTCCTTCTGGTGTTTCCGGGATCGAGCTGCTCTGTAGGCTGTGTAGACCATGGTCAACACTGTCCTTTCAAAATCATCTTTCTTTAGCACCCTTGGATAGTCAGACAGCCTGGCACTCAACCGACGAATCTCTGTAATGCTCTTGGGGATAATATCATTGCAGATAATGTCAAATTCTTTGGCCTTCCTCAGCGAAGCCAGCTCCTCATCTTTGATGGAGATCCTCAGGCCTTTGTCAATTTCAAGCTCAGCTAAAAGAAACTGGTACAAAAATCAGAACACAGAAAGCTATTTATCCTCCGATAAACTAAAAACAAAGTACAAATTAATTTAGAGCGTGTTCTTATTTCTTTTCTTTCATAAAATGTAGGCAAAGAACTAATTAACCTTGGCTAGAGCCAGGTAGAGTAGAGACACACTGTGTAATTCCACTACTGTATCTTAACCCTATGTTATCTCTCTAGATTCTTATCCTGGGGCCAGCACAGTGGCATTTGTGGTAGATGAGCATCTGTAGTATTGATCCTGCTTGTCCATTCCTGCTTTCCCACCTCACCACCCACACTACCACATGTGTGACTGCATCTCACCATTGCTCATCTTCTGCAAACTATGCTAGTGTGCTCAGTCCACCCACCCACCCTCCTACCTGTCTATCTATCTATTGTTGCAACTAACTCTTGATCTTTACCACTCCTGCCCTTCCAGTCCTGGACCCACTACACTGCTTTACTAATGCACCTTAATATTGGCCTACGATACTCTTGCTTTTTTAGTCATGTTGAACTGTGGCAGATCATACATTGGCTAAGGTGAACGCACCAGAATCATTTTCAAATGTGACCTGAACAGAGGACTTGAACCTGCTCTGTAGAGATGACATAATCATGCTGTCCTGGGAGATTTAGTTTTCATTTTCATTCCTTAACGCCAGTAGGCATGGTGCTGGTGCTACACATTGATGTTTTAGATCAAGGAATCAAAATGGCACTATATAGTTACTGGCTAGGGGACAGAAGATGTTGTATTTGCAGTAGGAGCATTGGCTCTGGATCTCAGCTTTCCTGTTGGTCCAACAGGACTCACATTTATTGAACTCCAGGTGCCAAGGCCAGGCTTATCCAAGAGCTGAGAGGACGTAGTTGAATTGAGTGTTGTTCAAATTTAGGTAAATTTTAATTTGTTAAATGTACATGTACCTAGAATCTGAAATAAGGATATTTTATACTTTTTAAAAGTATATGTCTCTAATCTCTCTGGTTGGTACCAAGTAGAGGCTACTAAATGTAAGAGCTGACACAGTGACCAGTAATTAGGGTTTGAGGCTGGGGCAGAGCTCAGCGATGTGGTGAAATGGGGAGGATGTGATCAATGGGAAACAATGACACTATTCCAGTATAGGGACTGAAGGGTGCCCTTGCCCCCATGTACTGAACCTCAAAAAGCATGTCCACATCATTCAGCGAGTTCTGCAGCACTGGGTCAACAAGGGTAGAGGATGATCTCTTAAGCCGCTGAGCAGCTGGGAAAAGCCTGGCTGGAAAAAAAATGGGGAGAGATTTCAGCGAGTGGCACAAACTAATGGAGCCAAAGACTTTTCAGTATCAGCTTTAATCAAAGTATAGTCTGTTGCAAAACAGCACCCAGGACAAACCCTAGAAAATATATTGTAGGGAACAATCTTGCACTGAGCAAGGAAATGGTCTACTTGGGTTCTAAGATTTTATTTAGATCAATGGTCCCCAAACTGGGGAATGCAATGGAATGTGTGGGGGGGCAGGGTGGGCACACAGCAGGGCGAAGGCCAGCCCCCATGAGGGGTGGGGAGGGAGTGCCACCCTATCCCGCTCTGCCCCCAGCCCAGTTCTGACCCCAACCACAGCTCCACTCTGCCCCTCTCCACCCCCAGCCCAGCTCTGCCGCTATCCCCAGCTCCTCTTCTATCCCCAGTTCTGCCCCCAGCTCCGCCTTCAGCCCAAGCGCCTCTGCTGTGCAGTAATGAGGGGAGAGAAAGGGACGGGACATGGACAGATTCCATTACTGGGAGGGGGGTGACGCAGGAAAAGTTTGGGCACAACTGATTTAGATTGTGAGCTCATTGGGGTAGGAGCCATCTTGTAGTTCTGAGTCTGTACAGCGCCTACCGCAATGGGTCCTGGGTCCATGACTGGGGCTCCTGAGCATTGTCACAATACAAATGAAAATCATAGGATCTAGATGTTGTTTTCTCACTGATTCAGGACCAGAGGAGAGCCTCAGTTTGAGAATCTAATACTCTTACAGGGAAAGGACTGTCACCCTGCTGGGAGCCATCACATATATTTAGTCTTCTACTGCTCGGATTCCACTTACAGTAAGTGGAAGGCCACCTTCCAGCTGTAAGGGTTGATCATACAGTTTCCTTGCAGGCTACGGCTGAGTCTACTGGGGTGCTGATAAAAAGTGCGGTCAGTACTCACTCCTCTGCAGACCAGTGAGTCACATCTATGGTAGGTCCAGGCTTAGGAGGATTAGATTGCTATTGGTAAGGAGTGATTGCAGTGTACACACAGAAACCGACACGAAAGATATCCATTGACAGCAATTAAAATGTACAGACAGGCAAAGTAAGAAACACGCTGCTTTGAGAACTTATTCCTGTTTGATTCCAGGATAGTTACTTTGCATATTTTGACATGGGATGTTAACGATTTCGTGTTTTAACAGTTATAAAGCTTTACCTTTTTGAATCTCAGTTTCTACTGTCATTAATTATTTTCTGACTCCCCCCTATTGTCCGACCCCATTACAATGCCCTGCAAATGTGAAAATTTGAAATCAAGAAAAAATATTTAAAATGTTTAAAACTCTTCATTTCCCACAATTGGCAACATTTAAAATCAATAAATTGCCTTTTTTAAATGCTTAAATATAAACATCTATATTATCTGTCGACATTATAAACGAATAAAAATTGTATTCTGCCAAGCCTAGCTATATCTAACATGAACTTATCCCAGGAGTGGGCTCTCCAGAATCATTATTCCTGAACGCAGAACCCAAGGTTGGTTGTCAGATGGTTTATTTTACCTTACTTTACAATTTTCAGTTCCTTAATGTTTGGGGCGTGGGTATTTTTACAAGTGTGATTGTGTGTTTAATGGTACAACTTTCAATTGCACTTAGCAGCCTTAGCTGTAAGTTGGTGTTTTGAGGTTTTTTGAAGGTGGTTAAAGAACAGAACAAAAAACATTGTTTCCCAAAATAGATTCCATTTTACCCAAAATTTAAAATTTTACAGTTCTGAGAAGGTTTTTTAAAAATAATATTTTTCTATTTTAAAAATGTCAACCTTCTTTTTAGCTGGTTGAAAACCAGGCCAAACATTCAATGAATATTTGGTCAACATTTTTGCCTGCGTCTCCCCTCCCTCCCTCCCCCCTCTGACCCAATTTGCAGAATTTCATGTCAACCAATTTTTTAAATTTGAAAATTGTTGGACTAGCTTTAGTGTCATGTTGTTGTTTTGCAATACCATTGGTTGTTTGCAAATCTCGGATTTCTTATGCTATCAGGAGCCTGTGTAATAGTCACTGAGTACTGCCTAGAGAAAGGCAGAGCACCATTCAAAGCTCTCTCTGTTGGGCATGCAACATTTCCCTGGAGCAGCCATGATTGTTTTACAGATACCTACTCCCTAGCCAGCTCAGCTACTCAGACAGTTTCCATCCTTGAATCCCCAGCCAAACCTTAAGTTGTCCTGCCCCAGCCACTGCGTGTCCCCTGGGCACAGCCCCATTCCCTAGCCCAATACCAATCCTGGCTCACTAGCAAACTCCTCTCTCTAGCTCCATATTCCAGTCAGTCCTTCATCTTGGCTTCATCTACTCTCCTCCATGAGAGGGGCTCTACTCTAGTAAAGCATAGTGGGCCTGTCCAATGCCAAAAATGCCTGAACACAAAGTTCGGAGCCTAAAGCCCCTTCCTGTCCATCTTCCCTCCTTCCAGACACCACTCCTTGTTCATTGCTCTTCTGTGACACACCCAGCTCTGCCATCTTTTGCTCCTGGCAGTTCTACAATGCCGTTAAGTGCCTAGCTCTTAAAAAGTCAAGTGCTAATTGCTCATTAATTAAAATTTTAATCACTGGGCAATTAAAATGTTAATTGCCAGACAGCTGGCAGATATCCACTCAAAATAAGGAAGATTCATTCATAACTTTTTAAGTGCCCTTTCTGTGGAAATGGCCCATTATAGAAACATCTATATGGGTGTGAAATTTTATGTTCTTAAGTTTTCCCTACATTGTAGAACAGATGCCGTAATGCTTAAAACACAGCTATTTTTATTTGAACAAATCACTGTTTTATCTTTTACTTTCTAAGTTTCCAGGAGGAAAAAATGTCTTCTTAGTCCATTATAACCATATATATTTTCAGACCAATCACTACCTGCAATTCAAAATTAGAGGGGGATAGAGAACAGATTGAAATTCTGGACATAGAGATAACTATAGAGTCATTTCCCGTACCATAATAGTGTCTCACATCCATAACCATCTCCCAGACACTATACAAATTATGTATATATAGACATCATTTATCCCCCACAGAAATGCAGCAGCTATTTAACAGTGACACTGTACAACAGCCTTTGGTAAAGGAAGTGAAGAATGATATTGCCAATTGAAAGCGCACATGGAGAATTTAGGTAGGCAGAATATAGATTATCTTGGAAGCTAGCTATGAGTGATGGTTACCTTTATTTTACAACTCATCCAAAAAAACATCACTTCCATGAGCACCGGGGCCCCCTCCATGTTAGGAAATTGGCTTAGTGCTGACTTATGGTATGTCTGCACTTGCAGCTGGGGCTGTAATTCCCAGCTTGGGGACACATACCCAGGTTAGCTCTGATCCAGCTTGCACACTAAAAATAGCATGTAGCTGTGGCAGTGGGGGCAGCACCTCTTGTGCCACTGTGACTACACTCTATTTTTAAGCAACACAGCTTGATCAGAGCTAGCACAGATATGTCTCCTTAAGTTGCACCCCCGGTTTGAAGTGTAGACATACCCTTAGAAAAGGGCCTCTTACTGAATCGATAGCTCCACTGCCTGATGTTTTCTTATCCAGCTACTGACCAGGATGACATTGCTTGGGTTGTGAGATTTGACTGGGTTAGGGCCTGAATATGTTACACTTGCAAACAAGAGGCTTGTGTGCTTTTAGAGAATACAAACCCCTCTCTATGGGTCAGGTTTGCAATAACTCCCTGAACTGTTTGCCTGGCCCCAAATATAGATATTAAACCTTTGCTACAGTTCTTGGAAATGTTTATCTATCTTCATAAACTTTGTGTTCATTTTTGTATTTTTATTTTTTCTTGCTCAGCATTTTATTTCAAATTTCTAACCACACTCACCCTCCAACACGAACACATACTCTCTCTCCTCACCCCCCCCAAACCAAATTCCTGTAACTCCAGACAATTTACATTTCCCTCAGGGCTTGCGTATGCATTTATAGAAAGCAATTTCTGGTATTATTTACCCAGTCTTTATGAGCTTGTAAATTTCGCACAAAAACCAAGATAGAGAAAGATTTGCAGCCAAGCTCAAGGAAGTCTGAGTTTAATGATTATAAACTCATCTAAAAACTTTTCTGCTGACTTGACTTCCTCTCACACTTATAGCTTTGACATGAGTTAACTGTGCAATATCAAAGAATGGCACAAGACCATCTCTTTAGCAGTTTCCACACCCCAAAGGAGTTTCCTGTGGCACTACAAGGTAATTATTTCATAGTGATATGTATCATTTTATAAAGCAGCTGATTCACATCACCCACAAAAATTGTGACTTTCTGAAGGTAGGGGATTTCTGATCAATGCTGTCAGAGAGTTTTATCCAACAGTCATTTAAGTCAATGACTCTTATTGACTTTTTTCCCCCCCATTTATGTTATAGTGCCTAGAGGTCACAGCTGAGATCAGGGCCCCACTGTGCTAGGTCCTATGCAAAATCTATTAAGAGACTGTAGGTTTTTCACAACACAGACTGTTTAAATAGACAAGACAGACAAAAGGGCATGGGGAAGGATAGATGGACATAATAGATTCCCAGGTCACTTTTCAACAGCGTATCTTGGCCAACATTCCCCTTTTCACTGAATGCTGATTCTAATGTCCTAGGATGTGTATTTATCCCTGGATGCATGGTCCTAGAAATTAGAGATGGAAGTACCTTATGTGGTCACCAAGTCCTTCCCATAAAAGAATGTTCTATAAAGAATGTTTCCTAGTGTTTTATCTCATCGACTTCTAAACGGACACAAGCAATGGAATTGCCATTCCCTTTGAGAGTTATCCCACAAGCCTACTTGGTAACTGTGCTGCCAGCTTCCATCTCATCACAGTAGATGAGTCACCATGGCTTAGCTATTTAAATATACCGCCAAGAGTTAAGGTTGCAATAGATTCTAACTTTAGTCATAGGCTTTTATATTCAAAGTGTTTTAAAAGACTGCTTTCTTATTTCTAAAGTAACCATGCTGGAGTTTCCTGGATTTCATTAGTATTGTGATAAATATTTTTCTCCCTTTTCTAAAATTCCAGTTAGTTTCACTTAAGAACCAGCCCAAACTAACAGATACACTTTGTTTCTCTTCAAGTCCAAAGTGCTGCTTGCCATGTTTGACTTGATCACAAAACAAACATCGGGCAAACCTGCACAAATAGAAAATCATGTGCTTACTACCATCATGAATCTTACCCATTTATTTTCCTTTCCTTCAGACAAGAAATCATACAAAACCAGTGATGGACACTGGTGAGCACTATATGCTTATTGCAATGTGAGAACATAACAGTTTCCAGTCTTCAAAGATGCAAAATAACCTAATCCAAATAGGATCATGACTCAGTAGTAGATTTTCTAATTCACGTCAGTAAACTATGGATTATAAAACCCCACATCTCTTATCCAAAGCACACTGATATCAGCGGGAGTCATTCTTTTGATCTCATTGGGTTTTGGATCAAACCCTCTCTCTCAGGTATGTTAAAACAAGAAGGAAATATTGAACAGATAGCAATAATAAACAGACACTATCCAAGAGCAGGAGGCAGACTGGTTCCTGAAGTTTCCTCTCATACCAGCTTTTAATGCTAATACAGAGAAACGTTGTTATTTTGATAATGTGCTTGAAACCAATGCATTTTATACATATCTCTTTTGTCAGTGCTCAAGACACACTCTGAGAAGCAGGAAGATCTCTGAGCAGACTGAGTAGTTACAATTGTCCTCTTTACTAAAATTAAATGATAAGAAAAAGACAAAAAGAGCCAGAATTGGCCCTTATTTATGACAGCCTCTGCTGCAGTCGAAAAGTCTCTGAGGTGGAGATTATTGCCATGAGAGATTTCTCACTTTCTCAAAGGGGTTATATGGAACCAGCGAGCACCTTGGCAGCCTCCACCTGCAAGGAATACCCAACAGAAATAACTGTTTTCCCAATTATAAACCTGAGGGAGGCCAGAAGGAAAATCACCTCATGCTCTCCTTGGAGGTGAGTCTCCATCAGAGCACAGTGTTGTTGCTCTTACAGGGGGAGGATGTCAGCAACATCAGACTCCAACTTGAGTTGAAATGGCCCAAAATTGTGACGGCCTTACATTCCTCTCTGTTCTCCCCACGATAACTCAAAGGAATAGCAACAGTTCCGCCTAAATCCTTGCTGGAATGCTCCAAGGAGATTCATTCTAAAGCACTGCCTGGAATTCTGAGAGTTTGGTTAGATAAAGCTGCTTCCTCTTGCCATTATCCCAAAGCTGTAACTCTCTGCATGTTTCTCAAGGAGGTTTCCTTAGTGCTAGCAACTGAAGATAAACCAGGACAAATCCTAAAATCAATCCAGACTCCTGGTGATGAACAGGGGTGGCCCCACACCACATGCACACATCTGAGAGACTGTTATCTCTGGCTCTCCACCCATGTTCCTGTCTGGTCCCAATGAAAATGACTGACTACCCTAGTTTCTCTCCTCCACTCCCCGCTTGGCTCTACCTCTCGTACCTGTAGCATGGATTGCCCGAGCTCACAAAGAGTTGTGGCCAAGAGACTGTTGTGAGCACACAGAGGTGGGCAGAGCTGGCCAGGGTTTGGGAAAGGGCTGGTTGAAGTACCCTAGGAGTTCGTTTGCATACAGTCCTTCAAAACCCAGGGCCAGCCCTAGGAGTGGGAAAGGGTATGCCTGGTCACAGGTGGTTGGCGGGCTCTTCCATGTTTTATTGTTTACTTGAGGTTGTGGCTTTTGCTTGTTTCTGGCTGTCACACAGCATACCGGCCCCCAAAAGAGAACTGGATCCTGGGCCCTGTTCTGCCTGCTTACTGTTCAGTGCAGTGGAAAGCCGGCTTAACTGAGTATTGGGAATTTCCCTGGTGTCATGGAATCGCCAGGTAGCATCGAGTGTAACTGTCTCTATGCTGGCCTTCCCACAACCTCAGTGTAGAGGGATGCAGAGCAGGACCTTAGTGCTACTCCAGCAACGTGTCACCAGTGAGGTATGGGGGGCACAAAGGTAGCTTAGAGCCACCTTTGCCTTCTCCCCCTGGGTTCTGTGCTGACTGGAGCTCAGCCACTTCTGAGGGTTGAGCTGAGAGGGGTTATTTTATCGCATAGAATACAGAGTTTGATTTTAAATCAGCACCTTTTTCATTTCAGATAATCCCAAACGCTTGACAAAGCAAAATGACTTGGATGCTGGCAGTGCAGTGACTGTGCAGAAAAATGCAGCAGCCATCACGACCCCAGGGATAGCTCACAAATAGCCTGAGATAGTCAAAAAGATTTTGCGGAGAAGATTGCAGGGCTGTTCACTGAAGATATTCTCTAGTTTCTTCAGAAATGCCATTGGGCAGACATCGGAAAAGTTCACAAGAGAATTTGCTTCACCAGCTAATCGCCAGTAGTTCATCTCCCCGTTCCCACCCCACTAATATATGGTAGTATTGGCATTAGAAAGGAGCACAAATTATGCTGAGAGACTTGAACCCAGTACACCCAGCTTAAAGATTTTATTTCACTGTCTTCTTTGAATATGCTTGTCTTTGGGGCTTTTTTTGTCACGTCCATAATATTTGATGTTTTGAAGCTTTGTCAGAGGAATATTCACTGTAATCCTTTTGTTGTGTTACTCCATTAATAGAACACCTAATTGATCAGATTTGGCTCCAGGGTGATTGTCCCCTTCAGCTAACTGTGAAATATCTGCCCCTCACAGCACTGCAATTGCTCAGACAAAAAACACTAAATGTTCTGCAGCCCTCAACAACCACCTAGTGATGTAGCTTGCCTTGCACCTGGTAGCAGAAGGGTTGCCTCTTGCTGAGGAGGATGGTGTTGGTGCAGTGGGCAGTGAACAAAGTAATGAAATTCACCTACTCATGGTGACTGGATCTATATCAATAAGAGATGAGCAGATTTGTGCATCGTATTCCCATTATTCTTTACTTCTTGACCAACACTTGCATTGACCCCAGAAGGATGAAGTTTTCATAGTCCCACAGGGTGTTTGTAAAGTGAATGCAGAACACATGCAATTGGCTGCCAGGCCAGAACCTGAACTTTGCCTGACCGGCATTGCAAAGGAGTGTGGTTGGGTGTAACTTCTTTTTAGTTCTTGCCATTCTGCTTTCTCTATCAAAAATCCCAGGTCAAAAATGATTTAATTCTCAGCCATAATCAAGAAAAATGGGCCGAGAAACTGCTGAAGGAGGAAGAGCAAGGATAGAAATAAGGGAAAGAAAAATATTTGGATTGATTCAGAAAGACCAAAAAAATGCAGCATATTGCTAAAGACCAGTTTCTGCAACCCTTACTTGTGTGAGTTACATGGAATTCACAAGCGGAACAAAAAGGCCTGTAGAAACTGGCCTTCATGCAGTAAAGCCCCCATTATTGGGATATGAAGTCTCCATCCCCTTTGAAGGAAAACAGAAGTGGAATATAATAATTACAAACACCCTTAAGTCAGGGAATTAAAAAAAAAAGACCACCCCCAAAACAAATAGAATCTGTTGCTCTAGCTTCTTATATCAATGCCCACCGCCATACGCTCTGGCGTTCCAAGAGTTAAAAACACAATGATCTTTCCTTTTTTTCGCTTCATTAGCTAGAGGCAGGACTAGAAGCCTGCTGTTCTTTTTAATTATTATTACTGTTTTTTAAAATAAGATCCAAAAATGAAGCTGCCACCTTGAAAGTCTGATTTTGTACATTAGAGCACCGGAAATGCAACCACCATGGGAATGCATGAGAAAAAAATCAGGCAACTTTATCTTTAAAACAGAATAGAAATTCTATTTTTAAAAAGTTGTTTAAAATGAACAGTGATCTGCATATAACTCTTTAGTTATACAACTAATTACTATAGTTTTAGTTTACCTCTAATTTGTGTATCATGCATCAAAGAGTTCATTTTCTAAAAGCTATCTCCTACCCCAGGTGTTTCTTCATTACTACAGTAGAACCTCTCCCATTCTATCATCTTAGACCTCATAAGTCGCTAAGCATGTTCTGCTATGGAACCCCTGAGATGTGTTATTTCCTGCAAAGAAAATGATTGGAAGGTGTGCAGTATAGAGCAACATCAGTGTAGAACTGGTGAGAGAGGCAAATCCTTTTCTGGCTATAGTGCACTAGTGATAGACCCTAACACGTTATCGCTCAGAGAGAATTAAAGGCCTTTACCATCTGTAGTTTAAAGATTAGGGTATTTCTGGACACTTTCTCTCTCTCTCTCTCACAGTATTCACCTGTATCTGTTCCAGGTGAAATGTTTTGGGAAGCACAAAGCATACTGGGGAGGGGCACCTAGAATGCTCTGAGAGAATATTCACTCAGCTGGAAACTATCTCAGTCACTCTTTTTCAACTGTGAGTGTCCCAGACACCTCCCAGAATGGAAAAATACCCTGGGTCATTTATTCCTCCCCTAGCTATAAAGGGAGGGCTACCCAACTGAAATCTGTTGTGCTCATACATGAGACAGACCTGTTAAAAGAACGCTTGTACAGCCGGGAAGTCATGTTGCTTTTGTAAAACTGGAGAGAAGGAAGTCAGGAGACAACAAATGGAAGGGAAGGAAAGGAGTGCAGGTTTGGGGGTAGAATATTATTGTGTATTATAGTATTACTAAGAAGTTGTGACTTCACTGTGCTAGGCACTGTATAAACACACAGTAAGAGACAGTCTCTAACAAAAAAAAATTACAGTCTAAATGGGGAAAAAGGAAACATTATCCCCATTTTGCAGATGGGAAACTGTGTCCTAGGGAGATCTAGTCACATGGGGACTCTCTAAGAGTGGGAATTTCACCTACATTTTCTGTGTCCCAGTCTCATGCCTTAACTTCAAGGCCATCTTTCCTCTCCATTCTTATTGGGAGGTCCCGGCCACTACCAGGCATAAAATCAGCCTAAACAATTAAAAGAACTTGAAATCTCTCTCTACAGATGAATACGGGAAGGACAGTACAGTAAGGTAATCTTACAGCAAGGAGAAGAGGGGGCGGGGAGGGAGGGAGATAGCGACATCTAGCTGCACTGCTTCTGGAGATGTTGCACGCAGGGCTTAGTAGGAAGGAGAACACAAACAGGAGGAAGAGGAGGAGGAGGAGGAACTTTCAAACTTGGAAGGTGACAGGAACAATACAAATCAAGAAAAAAATCACACCAAAAAGCCACTGATCCTCAGCAATTTTGAAAAGCAGCTTCACAGTGGCATACTGAGAAGTAGGGTGGGGGAAGCCAGGCCTCCGAGCGCTGGCCTGTGGGGGAGCGCCAGGCCGGCCCTTCACCACATGCAGGAGGCGGGGGATGCAGGAGGCGCTGAATGGTGCCCCTCAGCGCCTCTCCCTCCCCCTGTGCATCATGAAGAGATGTCCCGGTGCTCCCCCCTCAAGCCAGGAGGGATGAGGCTGCCCAGTCCGAGCCAGCACCGAGCTACGGGGCTGGAGTGAGAGAGGCGGGTGCCACGCAGCAATGGGTAATTGCGGGGGGGGGAGTGGGGAGCTAAGCCTGTATTTGTGCCCCTCCCCCCACAGGTACAGACTTCCCCTCCCGGGGCAGGTGGGGGGCAATGCTAGGACCTCACCTGCCCTGCTGGGGGGCACGAGGCCTGAAAGGTGGACGCAAGTGTAGGCTTCACACCCGGGTGCCGGAGACCCTAGATATGCCACTGCAGCTTCATTCTGTCCTTTTGCTCACTTTGCAAGGCAGTTCTTACAAAATGTTTCTTCCAAGCCTACACCCTTTTACCTGAGCAGCTGCAAGTAGCAAACCCCTAGGACAGAGAGCAATGAGTTCAAGCCCTATGCTGACATTTGGAGTCACAAGTATTGCAGAACTGCAGGGCTGTGGTGGAGGGTTCCGAGTGACACATAAACTAGTGTAAATTAGACTCCTTATGCTCAGTTAGATACTCATTCACGCAGACTTCCTTGGTCCACTGGTGGGAGACAATAGCTGTGTAATGGTCTCTGATTCAGTTGGTGCACTACCAGAGTTCCTCAGTAGGAAGGAGTCCCAGTGCAGGTATAGTAAAACTTGGGCTGTGATGCCATTTTGAGGTGACTACAGCTCTAGAAGGACACAGGAGTCATAATCAGGTTGTCGGGGAGTGCCCAGCATGGAAAAGTTATAGTCTAGAATCTTCCTGGTTCTATGCGCTTTGATCTAATCCCTAGACCACACAGATTCCCTTGTGTGTGTTGTCACCTAAAGCTATTACTGCTCTTTCTGCTCCACGTAGAGATGGGCAAATGCTGAAAACATTTCCATTAGCAGCTGTTTGAATTTTTTTCAATGAATTTCCTTCAGCTGTTTACTCCCTTTGTGTTATTTCATTTGAATATTCCAGTGAGCATACACTATTTGCATGCACACTTCCCTCCAAAGCTCATTTCGAGTGTGAATGCTCAAAAATTAATCAAAAGTCAATTCTGAATTGCATAACTAGCAGGCAACGGTGTATTTGAGTCACAAACTGCTATGTTGCACTCAAATATTCAGTTTTAAATTTGCATTTTTATTGATTAGTTCCATGAGATCTCCAATCAGGGGACAGAGCAACACCACAGGGATTAGGTAAAACTAACTAACTAACCGATTTTAAAAGTTTTCAGTGAAATAAAGCCCAAATGTTTTTGAACAACGAGGATAATTTACCATTGGAACAAAGTACCAAGTGAAGTAACTAATTCTCCATCTCTTGCTGTTTTCAGATCAAGATTGGATGCCTTTCAGGAAGATATGGTTTAGCCAAACAGAAGTACTGGGCTCAATACAGGGGAAGCTGAGTGTCTGTGTTATACAGGAAACCAGACTAGATGATATAATAGTCTCTTCTGGCCTTTAAATCTATGAACTTACTACAGACAATCTGCAGACCAAGAGCAAGATGCTGTACCTCACACGGAGTAGTTCCTTCTTCAAGTGAGGTGTCCCATTGGGATCACCAAGATATGATTTAATGTAAGAAAGAATAGCAGAATCTGACTCCAGGAATTATTTGCCAAAGAAATTAATGAATAATTTTATGTACTGAATAAATTCAGGAATTTTAACAATTTAACCACACACTGTTAACAGAAAGAGAGGCAAAATTCATTGAATAAATGGTTTCTTATGAAGCATTCACCCATTACTAGATCCATAAATGGGATAAGCAGATGCCCAGTAATATCAGGTATCAATACACACAGCTCAAAGCTGGTGAGAGATTTCTTTTACATTGCTGATTTTCTCTCCAATTAGGAAGGACTGGAGTTTTTCCCTCCTCCCTCTCACCGCTTTCCCAAAATTCAAATAAATTGGTAGAAGAAAATATTAATCGCTCTTTTTTTCTCTCCTACTTTACCATTTTACTTATACTTCAGAAATCAGAAGAACACAGCTGCCTTTCCAGATGTTAGCTGATCTCTATATGTCTGTGCATCTGCTGCTAGTTTTCTTAATGACATAAAGATGTGCTAGATGGAGAAAGTATAGAAACCAGCCTTATCCACTTAGCAAGTTGCTGGGGACTATAGGATCCTTTAACTGAAGAACGAGTTGTACATGCAAACAGAGCCTTTCCAAAGCATCATGGATTTCCCAATAGTGGGAGTAGAAGACTGATGTAGATGTGTTTTACAAACTGGAACTACAAAGCTATTTTGCTGCCTCAGAAAAATCTGAATAGTAAAAACCCCCTGCTAGTCCTTAAATCAGAGTCAGGGGCATGAAGTGTAGACCATATGAAAGAAGAATTGGAAGAAGAGAGTCCATTCTAGCAAATTTTTATCATAGCTTTGTGAATGTTTGGCACAAAAGTGACATTGATGGGATAACAGAAGAAGACTATAATGATCTGTAAAATCTTAAACACATTTCAAGGTATATGCATGTTATGGCACACCAAAAGAATTTCACTAGCAATTTGGGTTTTTCCAAAATGTATTGAAAGCTTGATGAATTTGAAAAGTATTATTATAGAAGCCTCAGCTAAGATCAGGGATGCAGGTGGCAGGTGTTGTGCCTGCAAATAGTAAGACAGTCCCTGCTCCAATCTAAACAGACATGACAGACAAAAGGAAGGAAGGAAGTGATAAAACATGCAAGCAGAAGAAGGGGAACTGAAACACAGAGAGATTAAGTCAATGGTTCCCAAGCTTTTTACTTAGGTGACCCCAAAAACTGCATTTATCTTTTTTTGCAATCCTCCTAAAGTCCCAATTCCTGGGAGCTGGCCCAAAATCATTGGTCCGCATCCTTCTCCTCCACTGTTGCCTGCTCTTCGTCCAACTGGGATGGTATTGACCCATGCACAGCAGCACCCTCCACCCTGGCACTGCAATCCTAATATCAGGCCCCGTGCCAAGGGGAGGTTGAAGAGTGAGCCTGCCCCCATTCACTAGCAGCAGTGGTTCCTGTCCTGTGGAGCTGGGCCTGACTCCCTGCGAGGGGCAGTTAAGGAACGTTTGAATGAGTGGTGCTGAAACCTGGCACAAATGGTGGCTGGGCCCAACCAGAATGGTGCTTCGAATCTGTCTCTGATTGCAATACCTGGAGTTGGGAGCCAGTCCCAGCCCCACAGGACTGAAACCACCATTGCGGGTTGAGTGCTGGGCAAGCTGGCTTTTCAATACCCTGCCCCCAGGGCCTCCCCTCCACACTGGGCCTGCAACCCATCTAGAACCTTCCCATGACCCAGTGTTTGGGAAACACTGAACTAAGTGACATGCTTAGATCACAGGAAATCTGTGGGAAAGCCAGGAATTAAATCCCTCTCTCTCCTTGAGTCTTTGTTGATTGCCTTAGCCACAAGGCTGCCCTTTCTCCGTAATACATTTCGCACCTCTCTAAAGTTGGACTATTCAGGTATTTCAGGTTTCACAGTCCGACGAGTGAAAGCTGAAGTTTGAAGCAAGAACTGGGCTGCTCTTAGGATTTCAAATGCAGAGAGCCAAGCCAAGTCAAACAAGGTGTATTGCAATCTGCTAAAGTCAGCCAGACATTCCGGGACGGATCCTCAGATGAACTAAACTGGCAAAGCTCCACTAAAGTCAACATTAGTGAAATTTATGTGGCATCATGACATTGCACTGCAAACCTCATCGTGCTGTGCCATATGTGGAATAAAGCAAGTTCGCAAAGATCTCTGGCATCCAAAAGCCCATCTCTGGAGCACAGGGAAGGGGAGGAGTTCAGGTTTACGTGCGCTAAATGTTGTGGTTGACAGTATAACCAGAACTTTCATCAGTTCTCCTTCCATAGGCATATCTATATGCAAATCCTGAAAGCTGCTGAGCCCCTGCTGTTCCCATTGAAATGAATGAAAACTGTAGGTTCTCAACACCGTAGAGTTTAACCTAAACTCACCTTTCTTTTGTCCCAGACTTCACTCTGCAGATGCCATCTCACATTATCTCAGCCAGAGAGTGGAGTCTGCCACATTTGTCAATGTGTATTCAATTCTGCAAGAGTCATCACCTTTCTGCAGTCACTCCTCCCGTGCAGTTTGTTGATCTGAACATGTAAAATGGATTTTGGCTTCCAGGGTAATGACCCAAGTAAATATTTAAGACAGAATAATACTGATATGATGTCATAAAATTAGGAAGACCGAATTGAGGAGAGTGCTCCTTCCATGTGAGGCAGACTCTGGGGCGTTCCTGATTGAATGCAGCCCTGATATAACCCCTAGAGGGTGGGTGGATTAGAGCTGGGGAAGTTGTACAATGGCTAGGAAAAGCCTTGAATAAAACTGCCTGGCTTTAAAAGAACTGTCAACTTATTGTTCATCTTTAGAAAATAAATCTTTGATTAATGTTATTTATGCTTTCATTAATGGTAACTGCCTAAAGTCTTCAAACTGAAATGCGCTTCCTGGGAGGATTGTTTTTTCCATCATCTCACATGCTCACTGGATTGTTTTCATAGGGCTGCTCAGGAACACTGGATAACTATTTAGATTTGGAGCAGGGACCGTCTTTTTGTTTGTGTTTGCGCAGTGCCTAGCACAAGGGGTTCCTGGCTCGTGTCTAGGGCGTGTAGGCACTACCTCAATACAAATAAATAAAATACTGCACATGGATTTGTTATTGTTGAGCTGCTCACATGCACCAGACCCTGCATACTTGCTTAGTGCTGCGTGTCCATATAAGCAGGCTGAACAATGCATACTAGTTTGTCACCGAGAGGCTGCTCAGAAGGTAAATTTGTAGATTTCTGGATTATTTTTTATCATTTGTATTTAGAAAATGATCCTTGAAACATTTGTCAACACCACCACCACGTGCACGCGCGCACACACGAAACGCACTGCATTTTGCAAATCGATTACAAAAACGCAAAAAGCTCCTACCAGCCAAGATGAGGTTAGAAGAGCTAACACAACTCTCTTCTAACTCACCAGTGGGGCTGCAAAGGTCCAAGCAGCTGCACTGATGTGCAGCGACTTCATAGGAGAGGCACTTGCTTGAGTGACAGCCTCCATTTTGGCTAACACACCAATTGCAACACCCACCCACAGCCTCGCCTTCCTGCGCTGAACATGGCAGATGCAACACCCTATGGCCTAACAAAGACAAGTAGCCTAATCAACATCCCCTACTACAACTGATACGCCTTCCTGTTGAGATCCCAGTGCCACATACCTCTCAATTGCCAGCTACTCCCTCCAACTACTTTACCTGAGCTACTGAAGACAGTCTAGTTCCACACACATCATACTTTAGTCAGGGTTCCGCAAAGCCCAGCCTGGCCCTGTGCAGTGGAGATAGTTTTTGAGCTGAGACAGGGTAATGTGTCAGAGAGTTGTGAGAGAGATAGATGAGAGAGAGCGGGAGGCAGATTTTGTGTTCGATCATGCAGAAATGATCTTCATGCCCATTCCAGAAAGTAGGTCTCTGTTGTTCACAGTTCTTAATGGGTTTGATGGAGGACGGCTGACACCTCTGCAGTTCATTCATCAAAACCAGGAGCATAGCCACTCAGCCTCCCTTTGACAAGATGCAGTGTGCCCTCTGTTCTGCATTGGGCTAGCTCTGCTGATCTGTATAGAAGCAGGGCCATGACATTATTATCCCTTTCCTGTCCTCTCTGGAGAGTTAGCGCTTGATTTCCATAGTACTTTTGCTGTCTGAGTACAAGCACCATTTGTACCCTACCTCTATACTGGGGCACACGGACACTTCTCTCTCCCTTTTCATTTCTGTGCAGATACAACTGAGCCTTAAACTTTCCAGTCCAAGTAGAGGCTATATTAACTCAGTCCCCTGTAACTCATGGTTCCGTTTGTTAAAAAGAACTTGATGGGGAGAAAAAAAAAAAACCCTTTGTGCTTGAATAAATTACTAGACTTTCTGACTCCCACAACTTTTTGCCAATTTGGCATACAGGTCTGGAAAAGCAGAAGTTCCTGCAATTACGAGAAATGCATGGCTCCATTTATGGCACTAAGTACTGCACATCTGTATTGCAATATAAACATGTAGCAATTAACTGGAAATGGTGTTTGCCCAGTACCAAACCATGGACAATAGCAATAAATAATATAGTTACATGTATTAACACTAATTTTCTATTTTAGCAGGGTGCTAGTGACACAAACAATACCTACAGGAATACAATCTGCTTTTTATGAAGAAAAATTAAAGAAAATAACTATTTTTCTCCTCTCCCGGGGCAGGAATACACAACATTGTTTAACATCTACCAGCCTGCCCAACACGAGGGAATGAACAGGGGACTTCTAGACCTAACAGCATATGTCACTACATTTAAACTAAAGAAGCAGGCTTAGTTGGGAAGGAAGAGGGTGCAGTTGTAACAAACCAACATGCTGTGTAGATTAGACTCAAAGAGGAACACCTAACACACTGAACAGTGGCTTATAATCACTGTAACTATAAAGTTGTGTATGCTTTAGTCTCTCTCATCCTCTACACCGATCACATTCTTTGTCTCTTTTTCCTTTTTCTATTTTTTCCTCCCCTTTTATTTTCATTCATTATCCTCTGTCCTCTCACCTTCTCCATTTCATTTTCTTTGTGTCTCCAGCTCCTCCTCTATTCTTTCTGTGTGTCTATCTGCTGCCTTTTCCCCAACTCCTTTTACCCCTCCTGTCCATGTTATAGATAAATATGTGGTTCACCCCCCTGAGTTATATAGGCACTGCCAGTTTGGAAAGATGGTATCCATTTCCAAAACAATGGAGAAACCAGAACACTGGCTCCATGTTATCCTAAAACCCACAAAATAGACCACACCAATCTATCCCTAGTCTGACCCGGCAGGTGGATTTCCAGGTCAAAGTCAATGCAGCTTTACAAAAGCTTTTCATTGCTAAGCAAATCCAATATATCACCATGTATTCCCAGTTTTCTACTCCCCAAGCGTAATGAGGGTGTGGGCAATATATGTGCCAAAGTGCAACTTTGTGCATCTGGCCCAGAAATGCATCTTCCTGACACTTGAACTCCACAGGGAATCAAACCTGAGTCTCTAGCCTAGCAACACAGAGCATGCCCCGTGCCTTCAGGAACTTTCCCTTTTTCTCAACAAGCTATTTTTTGGGGGGGGAAGGGGAAAGTCCACCTGACTCCTCCAAGCTGAGATGGTTGTGAAATGTTGAGTGACTATGGCTCTTGAGGATTTCAAAACAATGAAGGGAATGAGGGCTGATCCTGAGGGAGTTGGTGAGCTGCCAGTTGTAACCGGTAAACTGGGCCAAGAAATGCCCCAGCATAAGCTTTAATGACAGAAAGAATGCTCTGTGGGAATGACAAGAAGCAATGGTTCCTATTTTAGTCTGCTTTTTTCTCTCACACATTCATCTTCCTGGTCTCAGTTCCAGTATTGAACACCCACCATCATCAGCACACTAATGACGAGACAACAGCAACCAGGCAATCGCTACAGCACTAAATGTCACTGGAACCTCTGAGGAGATAAAAGTTGCTCCTTTTTAAAGGCTAAGCCACGTAATGGGTTAGGAAGCCCATGTTATGGAACAGACAATCTGGTTCAAGAGACCATGTCTCAGATCCAGCAGGTACACTACAGCCAGAAAGGCAGAATACCCACGGGAGGATCCCTCCAAGGAAAAGCTGGCTTGCCAATACAGAAGTACAAAGTGTCATTCGTTGTTATTACCTCAGAGTGATGGGAAGGAGAGATGGATGGAGAAAGGAGGTTGGAAAGCGTGCCCAATTCTCTTGCCTTCCTTTTTGATGGGAGGAGGAAGTTTACCATTTTGGACTTTTGCCTGTGACTTAGCAACAGGTCTACCAATAATACAGGTCCATATACTCGATGCTGCTTGGGAAAACATTCCTTCCTTCATTCTGTGATGCCATGGTACAGCTCCTCCTTCCCCTGCTACCTTCTGATACCCATATATCCTACCCATGTGGCATTCACACGTGCTAAAGCCGCTGCTGTTGTGGACACCTTTGCCAAATTCCCAGCAATTCCTCATGCATGTGCTGAAGGTGTTTGATCATTCTCACTTACAGTGAGAAATGGGGTAAGAGCTAATGGGTTATATCTTGGCTTTATTGAAATCAGTGGCAAAAGTCCCATTCACTTCAGTGAGGCTGGGATTGCACTCAATACACTGAAGCTTAAACAAGAAATTAGACTGATCCACAAATGTGTGTTTTAGCGTAGCCCTGTCTCTAGCAGTGGTGTGCCACCTATGTAGGCAAGACTGAACTGAATGCTCAGCCCACTGTCTGTGGCCCAGCTGATGGCCTGCAGACCACATCCAGCCCTCTGGAGAATGCCATCGAGCTGTGATGGAGGATGCTATTTCGTAGAACAAAATGGTGTCCTCTGCACACATGTACCGTGGGTGTGAGGTCACGCAGCATGGAAGATGCCATTTTGGACCACCTAAGGCATGTCACTTGTTGCATGCCTTTCTAAAACTGTATCAGCATGCCACTGATCTCTAGGTTAAACTTGTTGAGTAAGATCTTCAGCTGATATACATCAGACTAACTCTTTGACTTCAATGGAGCTATCCCAGTTTATACGACCTGAGGATCAGGCCTGTTATAATTAAACCTTTGCAATCTAATTACCTTTGTTAAGATCCCCAACTTTCCATGCAATGACACAGTTCTGTGCAATCCATACAAAAGGGATTCATTCTGTAAAAGAATGTTTTACCACCCGCTCCCAAAGCTCCTAGATCCAGCATTATCTTCCCAGAAAATGTGTGAAAAGCACTTCAAACTTAAAAGACAGAACGAAATCATTACTAATACTAATATACAGTATTCTATTTCTGCAGCCTTCCTAAAAGACCTTGTACCTTGACACTTAATCACTCTCTGCCTCAGATCGTCATCTGCAAAAAGGGGATGTGAACATTTTCTTGCCCCCATCCTTTGCCTATCTTGTCTAATTACACTGTTAGCTCTTTGAAGAAAGGACTGTTTACTGGGTGTGTTTGTATAGTGCCTAACTCAAATGGAACCTCTGAGTACTAAAGTAATATAAGCAAGCAATAATAATAAGGATCCCAAAGTGCTTTACAAGCTTTACATATGCAGGAATCATTTCACCTGCTACTGAATGTGGCCACCCCGGAAATGGAACACAACAGTGGTTTAGCAGCACACAGTGACATTGTTCAATAGGTCCTAACAGGACAGGAAGAGACGAGTATGATGTCAGACAAACTGTAAGGGAATGTTGGTGGCAGAGGTCAGTTTTTAATTTCCAAGATGGAATTTGATCAGGAATCAAGGATAAAATCTAGACTTTGTGTAAAAGGGTCAGGAACTCTGTTTTACATCTCACCTGGAAGTCTAATGGCTCAAATGATAATTCTATATCCGGGATTATGGAAGAGATTAGAGAATGCAGGAATGCCATGGTGGCAGGGAATCCTCTATTAACAACAACTCCCACCCCTTTCATTTTACTCTAATCTTGCAGGAGTTAGATTCTATTAATGTAGAGTTCTATATACACTGTTCCTCTAGTCTCAGATGCAATGGGGAGGCCACCCTACATCATGTATTTCCTATTGTTCCATCATTATTGTTTATCCTGGTCTCTTCCAAGTGATCTCATGCTGGTCTGGTTGTTTTATTCCATCAGTTTGATGAAGGTTTAGGCTGTGAACTTTAGCCCTCCGATCTCATCACTGTTTAGCCAAACTGCCTTAAAAAAAAAATGAAATCTTGCTTTTCATATCTCCTCTTACCATACCACTCTCAGCCGCCAAACACTGACTCTCTGTTCATTTAACAATCCAAAACTACCCGCTTCTACTACTCCCCCCCCCACATTTCAGACAATTTTTACTACTAAAATAATATATTACCCAACCTGTTTTGGAGAGGCGGGTAGTAGCATGGGGAAATTTGTCCCTCTTGTGGGATTGGTGGGATCAAAGGTTTTTGTGGGTGGGAGCAGGATAAAAATGCAGGAGACAATGCGGGAGCAGGGGGAAGTGGGCGTGGATATTGCAGGCCAGGACAAGAGAGGGATTTTTAAAAAAGATAGTTCTGTGCAGGGCTCTACTGCAGATGGCTTTAAGACGCCTTCATCACCAGTCTGATCCCTGGTATAAATTATAGGTGCAAAGGCTTCTCTGACTTAAACCTGGCCACCCAAGGCCCCAAGGGTGTTTTGGGGGCCAGGCACATGCTGGGATGGGGCTTGGTGTTGAGCTACTGTGCCAGTTCTACACTGCTAGGAGATTTCCTTGTGTAGGGAAAACTCTCCAAGGATGAAGTCCACTAGCTTTTCAATACATTCTACTGCTGGGGTGATACAAAGCAGCCTGAATGTGGATAGGGATCCAGCCCTTTTTAACCTTGTCTGGGCTTGCTGTACCCTAACTCAGGAACTCTTTAGTCCCTTTCCTTTTCGCTCTGCAATGGCCTCCTCTCTTTACAAACTCACAGTCTCACGGTTGCTGGTACAAGAGCCTTCTCCTCTGAATCATCTACCATGATGAACAGCCTCTCTGTAAATCTTTACCTCATCAACTCTCACTCTGTTTTCAGAGCCCACCTGAAAATACATTCCCACCCTTCTTTTCTTTTCTATACTTTCTATATCACTCCCTCTTCTTTGGGTCCTTTTCTATTTTAAGTTTATTTATTCTTTATTTAAATCTGCAAGTCTATTATTTAATTCTATTACGTGTTTGTGGGGGTGCAATTTGTATGAAATCAAATTGAAAAAAACCTAGCTCTTATACAGCACTTCTCATCAGTGCATTTCAAAGCAAAGGAGGTAAAGAACCATTATCCTCATTTTACTGATGGGAAAACCACCACAGAGAAGTGAGGTGACTTGCCCAAGGTCACCAAGCAGCAGAGGCAAGAGTAGAATTCAAGTCTTGGGAGTCACAGGACAATGGTCCATTCACTAGTGCACACTGCTTCCTTTAAACAAAAAGTCACTGTTTTAAATTACATTGTCATTACTGAGGAATTAACCTGAAATGAGGAGATTCCAGGTATATTTAACAAGCATAGACCTCAGGGAATTGGTATAGACACATGAAATTCAGAATAGGTGGGACCCATTGAGATAACTGGCCAAACTTTCTACTGACATAACTCCATAGTGTTCTGTGGAGTTACACTAGTGAAAATTTTAGCCCAATATAGTGTTAAACAGGCAAGGAAATATGTGATCCAGGCACTCTTCCAGGCAATCATAGAAGCCAGATAAAAGGAAAGTCTTTTCTTTACTACATAAGGAGGAGCAAATGTTACACATGAGCTTAGAGCTGAGCTTCATAATATTTCAAATCCTTTATAGTTGTATATATAATTCATTGTTTATTAATCAGATAACTACTCCTCTATGGAAATTAGAGCAAGCGAAAAGGACACTACAGTTAAAAAGCTCTTGTTCCAAGGCCAACTGATGTAATTTGGTTTTACTCTTGGGCCCAACCTTTAGAATCATGATGTTCTAAACATGCCAAAGCCATGACCCTGTACATGTGGGGCTGCTGGGTGTGTGTGTCCATTTGTTTGGTTATGACATGCCGCGTTCAAGCCAGATTCCTTTCACTCGCGCCATCCAAGCCAGAAGTGATGAGTGAGTATTACTGTCAGCAGTGGAATCCTACAGGCTGCTACAGAAAGGAGATGGGCAAGGTTTAATTTGCAGTTTGAGCCATGGGTGGGAAAGAGGAAAGTAATATAAAAAGTTTTGGTGATTCACCTTGTACCCTATGAATACATAGAGAGCGTGTGTGGCATGACCATGATGAACCTTGAGTGGGCCTCTGGTCACGGATCAGATGAAGAATTAAACTCTACCTCCTGTGTGAAATGACTGGCTGGGCACAGACACACTGCACCCTCTCCCACTTGGCTCCAGAAAGCTACCAGCTTTCTCCAGCTGTGGCAGCACTATAGGAGGTAGCATGTAACTCAAAATAGTAGTGACTTTAACAATGGCCATTCAATCAGGTTCAATACCTACATTGCTAGAACACTAGATGAAACACTAGGAATTAGGACTATTCTGGGGAAATCAAGACCAATCGGCATCCTTTCTCCCCAAGGGCAAACATAGGAATGTATCAAGGGAATAAATACTTCCATAGCTTTATGGAATTATAGACAATTCACCTTCTAAAGAGAGTGGAAGGAAAGATTTATAGCAATGTGTATGGACCAAGTGAGAGAACCAGGACCTTCCCCCAACCTTAAATTTTCCATTCCTCCTTTCCCAGCCTTCAACAGTGGGTGAAATTACAGACACAATTGGCTTCCTCACTCAAGGAAGCTCACCCCTGAGGATTCACATTGCATCTTCACCACCCAGAGAACCACACTACAAACACACCTCATTGTCTGTGTGGTATTTGATTCTAATAAGGAAGCTCTTAAAGCTTATAAAATATAACCAGCTGAGCTGAAATGTGATAACAAGCCTGGCCTTAAGGTTTCTATTATAAAACCAATCAATTCCAAGAATGCGGATATTGAGCTAAATTCTCCTCTCAGCTACAGTGAAGTCAATGGAGTTAGTTCAGATTTATATTTTATATATATATATATATATATATATATATATATGAGAGAGAAAGAGAACAAACAGAACAGACTTTAGCTCATAGTTTCCAGTTACTAGAAGTTGGCCACTTTGAATATCTATGCATATCTAGAGTTTTGGTTCAAGCTCATCTGTAATAATCACACCTCTCATCTGTACCTTATCATGGGGGGAGGAGGAGAATCACTCATTATGGATCCAAAATTACATTTGCTGCAAAAGACCTGCTGTTATCTTGCTTTTTCTCAAAGTAAATTAGTGAAATCAGAAATTCCAAGCACAAGAACTGAGGCTATAGAAAACTTCTCATGTATAAAAGAAATTTGCCTCGTCTCCAATCAAAACTGCACAGCACCCTGTTTTAAAGGGCTTAGAGGCTGTAACAGGTTCACTGGGATGTACATGCACCTAAGGCCTAGCACTCTGATACAATGTGGTTCAGACCCTAGGATCCATTTACAAGACCTCTTGAAGTTTAGAGCTTTAACTAAATGTCTCTGATTTTAGCCCATCACAATCTCAAAGCAGAGATGGGCCAAATCCTTGACAGTGGGATTCTGATCCAGATCCCATTTTATCCAAACCTCCAATGCTCATCTTTACCGTAAACGTCCACTGTTAGCTAACAAGGGACTTTTTGTTTGTGAGGGAGCCTTTGCTTTAAACAATTTGTGCTACTGGTCAGTATGCAAATGGCATGCAGCTTTAGGTCTCATTTTCATCGAATCCAGATGCTTGGCTACCTTTGCATTTCTACTGCCAAGCCTAGATCAGGACTTGGATGAGAGTTAATGTGCTGAGGTTTAACCCAGACAAGACGGATGGGATGCTTGTGGTCCGAGGGAAATATTCTAAGTGTATAGTAAGGATCTATCCTGTCCTCATTATTGAAACAACTTTCCCATTAAGTTTTCAAGAGATTTATAAATTAGGGTTGCCTTAGCCTCCCAAATGCTCCCAGACACACACAGAGATTGGTGACCTACACCCCCTCCCACATCTGATTGCAACTATTTCTCTCCCATCAGGACCATCATGCCTTTGTCTCTTTGAGACTGTAACGTGTAGTGTGCACCATCTTGGGGTAACCTGGAAGACTACTAAAAGCTACAGGAGGTGCTGGAAGGTGCCAGCTTCCCTGTGAAGCGGTATTAATCCCAAGGAGCATATTCCATCATTCTGTTCACTTCCAGATGCCGTGCTGTTGTTGGCTTCGCTACTTTGTTTGGGTCCTGACCATCTGAGAAAGCTTGCCCCACCGCACCATTCACAGTCATAGCAATTGAGATTAACAGCTGATGGGGTTCAAGAGAATAGTCTCCAGGTTTAACCACCTAGGACTGGAGGCAGAATGTTCTCAATGGAAGGCCTCTGACTGAAACGGACTTCCCCCAGTGGTCTGACAGAGCCCTCTTTCTCGACCTTTAGGGCAAGATGTACAGCCCAACTCCCTATGCTTAGCTTTCCGCTAAGGGAGGGGCTGCCATATTGGCACTTCATGGGGGAGGAGGGGAGGGTGTGAATTCCTGTGGCAGCTATGGTAAGCAGAGCCCCTGGAACAGCTCCCACAGCTGGCATGCAGCAGAGAAGGTCAGGTGCCAGTGAACAGTTAGGGGGTCATCCACATGGAAGCCTCCAGTGGGTACTGCTACATCAGCAGCTTTATGGGAGTTGCATCTCCTACCTCTTCTCTGTAAGGCTCTCTAGGCAGTGCTGCCTCATGCTCTCCCATGCTGCCCTCATGCTCTCCCCCAAAATGTGCAAGCAAACAGAGTTAAAACCCTCAGCATTGCCACACTCTAAAAGCTAGTGCTCCCTAAGGGAGAATGGAACCCTCTTCCTCCCTCTCCCTCCCCCACCACATCTGTTCATGGTCCTTGGATTTTAGTAATGAGGTGAATTTTGTAAATTAAAGCGATTGAATGAATACAGACAAAGAACGGCATTAAATGTATAGTAATAATTTCATGACAAACGGATGGACTTCTGTTTGTCCTCTCCACTTCAAAGACATCGTTCCTGACAAGATGCCCAACTTCTCTGCCCTGATCCACCCAGAAGTAGGATTTATTTCAAAGAGCAATGCATAACAGTTATTTCCGTTTTACCCCCTTCTTATCAGCACCACCCACAGACGAGGTGATATCTTCTTCATTGGTAGCTCTCTAAGCACTTTTTACAAAGGACGCCAATATCATGATCTTCATTTTACTGATAGGTAAACTAAGGCAGAAAGCCAAAGAGACTTGCTCAATGTCACCGAACTCTGGTCTTCTGAATCGCAGCCCAGTGCTGTAGCCACTAGGCAACACTGCCTCCCAAAGGAGAGTTAAAATCTCATCCAGCTTCATCACTAATAAAGCACAGACTAAGGTGGAAAGGAATCAAGCCAACAAAATGAAGGGGGGGAGCTTGCATAATAAATTGAATTTGTACTTCATTTGTGCCAAAGTTCCCTTGAAAAATCTGTGGCTTTAGGTTCAGTCCCAAAAAATTCTGCTAGGAGGGGTTTCCTTCCTCCACTATAGACAGTGCTATCAAAGCAGCCACAGAACCACAGCCAAATTCCAGTGAGGAGAATAAAGAAAAAAGTTAAAAAATTCCTTTAGTGGCAATGCTCTAAGAGGCCCCATCCAATGATTCTTGAATTGGACAGTCACACGCTTACATTTTTATTTTAAAAACAAACAAACAAAAATAACAGTGACTTACAAAATATAAAAATATATATAGGTGGTGCCATGTATCTTCATATTGACAGCTTTCTGTATATGAAACATGCTAGTCTTTCAGACTCAGAATTCCTATGACTTAGGAGCCCTGTATCCTGCACGTATTTTATTTTTGCCCCATGTAACTAGTTATTTTTAAACCTCAAACACCTGCCCAGAAGAGAAGAGAGAGTGGTGCCCCTTGTGGTTGGCAAGGCTTTTTCTTCTGGGTCTCATGCCCTGAAAAAGCTCCCTCTTATTTTCTTGTAATAGAAGAGAAAAAAAAGTGAGATTTTTTTTTCGTTTACATTAATGTTCTGTGAACAGGAAAAAATTCAAGAGCTGGAAGTGGCAAATGAAAAAACATAGTGTCATAATGTCAGTGCCATTCTGCAATTTCAGAGTTTTCCCATAAAGTTTTTTTTGTTTGTTTGTTGGGTTGATTTTTTTTTTTAAAATATTTAAATCTTACCTCTGTTCCACCTGGGGGTCACGGTGGCATGAGCATTGTAATAGAAAAGCAGCAGCAGCAAAGTCTTCCACTGCATCCTTTACTTTCAATTCTCTCTATATTAGCTATTTGTTTCCTTCCTTTTCAGGAACAGATAACCACCTCCCCACCCCAAAGGAAGAACCTGTCTATTCTCCTGAGTGCAATTGAAGTCAATGTAGCAGCTCCTCTTCTAAACCAACTCTCCTTGGGATCAGGAAACTTCCCTTCACAGGCAGACTTTGTTTTTATCCACATCTGGAGTGACTCATGGTGCATGTGAGTTTGCTGGCAGCTGTGAGAATAAATGTCATTACATTTTTGTAGGCAAGTTCCATTTGTTAGACAGGCCAGATTTTTTTAGAGGTTTTAAGTCAAATAAACAGACAGGAGCAGCTTTATTGAAGAACACTATTAAATGGTTGTTCTGCAGGTTTATTTTCTCTGCTATGCGCATGGGCATATGCTAACACGCAGCTAAGCTAACAGCCAGCTCTATGATGAGGTGTGCTGCATTGCTTGGATGCATAAAACAGGGAATGGGGCATATTCATTGAAGGATCATTTTACCACTGTGATTCACAGACATCACTCATTTAGAGAGAACACTAAAATAAAGCACTTAACTTGTTTGTGAGACAGGGACCATCTTTTTGTTCTATGTTTGTACAGCGCCTAGCACGCTGGGGTCCAGGTCCATGCCTGGGGCTCCTCAGCACTGTAGCTGTAGGATACTCTCACACTACCCTTCAGGTCAAGACTGAGGTGCACTGAGAGTACACAGGGTTGAAATATCAGGGATTGCTACGTATCAGGACAGAGGGACAAAGTAGTGGGATGTGGATGCTAAGAGATGATCAAGGAGTGATGCAAACATTCATTTGCTTCTCACTTTTCTATTCAGTGCCTAGATATCTGTGATGGACACATCAGAGACAGACTCGGGCTTTAAACTCTTCTCTCACTTATATGAACATAAACCAGGAGCAACTTCAATGAAGGGAGTGGAGTCACACTGGTGTAAAATTGGCATAAGTGAGAAGAGAATCCAACTCAGATTACAAAGATTCCCTGAAACCCTGCTGAAGACCAAGGAATAGTAGAGGATACTTCAGATCAGGATTGACGTGCGTGGCAGGACTGCATGGAAGAAACCTGTGCAGCCCTGGTGTACTTCATCCTTGCCAAGGTTACAATTCCTTCCTATCCCAAGTACCAGACACAAGCAAAACTGTTATAACTGTTTGCAAAAGAAAAGGGGTTGGGAAGGACAACAATGGGGCAAAATCAGTAGTGTGGCTTAAGGTGCTATAAATTCTATTCCCATGGCCTCGAATTTTCTCAGATTCAGACCCTCTCAGATGTATTCACACACTATAATGGTATGTGAGTCTAAGGCAGTAATTTACATTCCAAAGAAATAGAAGATTTAAGGAAAGCAGAGAGTAGCTGATTTTAATACATGCATTCTTACACTCTCTTGTTAGTTGCTTGTCTTGCTACAATCCTTTCTTCTGAAACCTTCTTATGTGAGGGATATCAATAAATGTCGGCTTAGACTCTTAGGGCCCAATTCATCATTGCATTACTCCAGTTTTATATCAGTGTAACACCACTGAAATCAATAGAATCACAGATGTAAAATTGGAATAAAGCAGAGTGAATCAGACCCTTAGTGGCCCCAACTCAGAGACGGTGGGCAAGGGATTGGGCGTGTAAGTTACGCTCAGTGTGTAAGTTACTGGTAAGAGTCTGAGGCATGTCTACACTGAGGAAACTTAACACTTAGTGTAGATGCATTGCACCAGTACAAAATGGATCTTACTGGATTAAGCTGCATCAGTGTAAGCAAATTGCACTGGGGTAAACTCTCTTTTAGGCCAGCGTAGCAGGTAATGGTGTTTAAGGGTTTGCATCAATTTAACTGTAGCATTTTAACTACATCAATGCAGCCACACTAGTGTGAAATCCTTTAGTGTAGTCTGGGCCAGCGAGTGAGGCTGTTGGGGTTGGAGAGTCAGCAAAAAAAAAGAGGGGAGATTGCATCACGTAAGACAACTACTGGACTTAATGGAGATTTATTTAAAGTTAGGCTCACCTTTGAATTTGTCTAATGACTCATTTGTTTGAGCCCCTTTGGACCCATTTTTTCCAGAGTTCACAAACTCTCCCCAACATCACGGCAAAAGTGGAGTTTCCCAGTGCAGTATTTGCTCAACCTTGCCTCTTTGCAAGTCTCTCTGAGCACACTAGCACCTGGAGATCTGATTCTGTTTTAAGATTGTATATGATGCATGTGTGTATTTTTTAAATGAAGAAAATGCAGCTGTAATTATAAAGTGCCAACCTAAAAAGAGCACATAAAGGAACCATTTCAAACATGGAAGTGTTGTAACAGAGGTGGAGTCAGCGTGAGGATATTCCCTGATGGAGAAAGAAGTGACACTGGAGGAGGTCTGGTTTAAAAGATTTTTGACATAGGGAGAGTGCAGCCCTAATCTACACATAGATTTAGAAATAGATATGAGTAAAATAGTGCAACCCCTCATGTGGACGGTCATATTGGAATATAGGTGCTTATTTTGATTTTTAGCTTATTCCCGTACATTTAGAGCTGTAAAGCAGCCAGGAACAGATAATTTATTCCTATGAGCTGGTCAGCTGGTGAGATTAAGAGTCTTTCAGTTTTCCCAGCACTTGTGAAAGACTTCAGGCACAGGAATGGGGGTGCCAAGCTTCTAGCTCTGGCAGGAGTTATGAATGTGCAGGAAATCTGACATTTCTGGGACTCCCAACAGCGTTACTGGAGCCCAACAGATTCCATTTGGCACATATGTTCCTGTATACCAGCACCAGCGCTGCCAGTTATCGTCGACATGCACTGGTGTGCCAACACTGTCCGTATTCTGAGACTGGAAGCAACAGAATGATGGGTGAACCAGAGAAGTCCAAGAAGCTCCCAGCTGCTTTTCCCTGCGCTGTGGCAGCAGCAGAAACCCGGGCAACTATCCCCACAGACTGGTGTTCCTCTGCCCTCCATGCTGCTTGCTCCAACCCTCCTGTCAGACAGACAGACAGACAGACAGACAGACAGACAGACAGACAGACAGACAGACA
>ML675616.1:94420983-94485565 GCA_007922155.1 Mesoclemmys tuberculata | reverse complement strand
ACAGACAGACAGACAGACAGACAGACAGACAGACAGACAGACAGACAATCTGATGGGAGGAGGGGCAACCCTGGAAGCTATTCTCCCTGGCCAGGACCCATAGGACACCTCTTTTGCTTTCAGAGAAACCCAAATTCTATTAAAAAAAAAAAAAAAAAACACGAGTGTCTTGTAGCACCTTAAAGACTAACTAATTTCATGCCCGCAGAATTAGTTAGTCTTTAAGGTGCTACAGTACTCTCGTTGTTTTTCCTGTATACAGATTAACACGGCTACCCCTCTGGAACTTTTCAGCAAATTCTATGGGCACTACTGGGTTGGGATTTACACTCTAGATGCCACTGTCTACTATAGCTTATATATGCTAAGGTCCTGTTTTGCTACTTCTTGTATATGCACAAAATAGGATACAGCCTTTGTCCTGAAAAGCTTACAGTTTAAAAAAACCAGGATAGATAAAGGATGGAAGGGGAAACAGAGGCGAAGTGACTTGCCCAAGGTCAGAGAGCTCCAGTGTCCCAGTTCAGGACCCTGTTCATTAGACGATGCTGCCTCCCACATGCCAGTATCCTGACACTGTCCATCTATACTGTGTCACTAATAATCACAATATTTAGTATTTTTATATAAGCTCCTTGTGTTTGATCATTTTACAAACATTAAATAAGTCTCTACACACTCTTGTGAGGTAGGTTATCATCATCCCCAATGTACAGGTGGAGAAACTGAGGCATAGAGCGGTTAAGTTACTTGCCCAAGGCCCCACAACGAGTCAGTGCTAGAGCTGAGAATAAGTTGTGACCACCACTGCCACCGTCAACTCCTCTTTTGGTACATCATGTATTCCATTTCTTGTACATACAACACCAATAGTCAAATGTGACCACACCAAGCCATTATGTACTATTCTAGTCAGGACTCTAACAAGTCATCTTTTTTTCCTTCAAATAACGGTTCGCCGACTTTCAGGAAAAAAAGATATTTCAGAAGCTTTCAGGAAAAATGTTATTTCAGATTACTCTCAATCATTGGCTTCCCATTATCTGAAATGACTCTTGTTAGCCTCTCAAATACATCAGTTGTAGTTTACAGCAGCTTGCAGGAACAGTTAATTTGGAGGCAAAAAAAAAAAAAAAAAAATCACATAGCTGCACAAGAACTTCTGGGAAACCAGCTGACTATGGCCTGGAATTAACTTTATGTTCAGTGTTGTTATCCATTGGACAAAGAGACATTAGGTCCGAGAAAACTAATAGCCTCCTAAAGGGAGGAACGTGGTACCAACTGAGTATACCCCAATTTGTGTAGTTATTAAGAGCAACGTATTATGTTTCCCCCACCAAAACCCATTTTCCCAATTCCCATAGGATGTGACTCTAAGCTACAGAATCTGGCTCTTTAGCTCAAGCTGTAGAAGCTCATGCTTTCAGCCCTAAAGGACCCTGGTGCAGTTTCTGGGGTGTTAGCCAAGATGGCAGTTGTCACACTAGCGCATACAGGAAGCGAAGACAGGGAAGCTGAAGGTACAGTAGCAAGAGTTACCCATTATGGTAAGTGACTGATGGTGATGGGAAAGAAGGTGACTGACTGGTCTCCCTCTCCACTGCTATGTAAAATATAAACAGCTAACTCATTTGTGATCTCTGCGTCAGACTGAGATGGAGTCAATAGCTGTATCTCCATTGACTTCAGTGAACAATGCAGCATGCTCTGGTCTGTTAAAGTTTAAGAGTCTCCAAAATCAAATTTGCTTCTCTGGATTCTTTACAGGGAGATAGTGGGCTGCAATGTCAAGAAGCCAACGTAAAGTCCAAGACCATGACTTGCAGTGAAGTGAGAGAAAACGCAGTCAGCAGGGCTACCGTAGGATGAGGGCAGACAAGAGCTCCATGTCACAAATCACTGCTAAAATCATAAAGGAAGATCAACTATCCAAAGAATTTCCGGCCTCTCTTCCCATAAAGTCAAAAACCACAGCCCTGAATCTTCACAGAAAAGTGACGTATGATTAATTCCTCAGAACAGCACAGAAATGTCTTCTCAGTAAATACCACCATAACATTTTAAATCCAAACCCAAATAAAACAGGACTTGCTGATGCAAAAGCAGACTGACTGGTGCCATTTCAGGAGCAAAGAGAAATACTGAATGACAAACAATCTCATTACACGAAACATTTGGATGGAGGTTTTATTTATTTTCTCTCTCAGCAGCAAACTGCTAGACAAGACAGCCCATTGATATAGAAGAAGGGGCATTGGGGAGATGGGGAAAGGAAGTGCTATAGAATAGGAATAGCATGACGCTGTAGTGACACAATGGCAGCAGATTATATCATGAGAGTGGCAGCAAGGACTCAATTTCTGACTTTTGTCACACACCTTCCTAAGTTACCTCAACTAACTAATTGAATCTGTCTGCCTCAATTCTCCAGCTGTAGAATAAAGTTGATAATACTGTTTGTTCTCCATCCTTCGCTTGTCTAAATAGAATGTATGCTCTTTTGGCCAGAGACTGTCTCCTACTTGGTGTACAATTCCAAGCATAATGGAGCCTTCACCTTGGTTGAGGCCCCTTGCCGCTACAGTAATAAAAATCAATCAATCATAAGAACCCCATGCCTTTGATTTGAGAGACCCAGAAGGTTCCCAGAGAGAAAATAGGAATTTTTAAAAAGGGTTAAATTCTAATCCAGTGCTGACCAGCTGACATTCCGCATGTAAATCTGCTTGCTGGCTTTTGGATGTAAGAATGCGGTGACCAGCTCTTTCAAGTGGAAAACCAGAACATCTGCCTCAGGGGCAGGTGTGCCAGAAAGGGTTTTGGGAAAGCAGAGAAGAATGACAACAGGTGCTTACCCCTTCCTTCCCCACCCTTCCTCAGCATTCTAGTTTTCCTGGTGTTTCCAGACACCTCATGTGCAAGGTCAACTTGATCATGATGATTACAGCCAAATCTCATGCTTCTACTGACAGCAAGACGCAAAGGAAAAACACTGGCAGCCTAAAAGTGGAAAGGAGATCAGCACCAATTAGATATCCCAGGCTACAAAGACTACATAAGAACAGCCATACTGGGTCAGACCAATGGTCCACCTAGCCCAGCATCCTGTCTTCCAACAGTGGCCAATGCCAGGTGCTTCAGAGGGAATGAATAGAACAAGTAACCAAGTGGATCCATCCCCAGTTATCCATTCCAGCCTTTGACAAACAGCAATCCCTGCCCATCCTGGCTGAACACTATTGATGGACTTATCCTCCATAAATTTATCTAGTTCTTTTTTGAACTCTGTTATAGTCTTGGCCGTCACAACATTCTCTGGCAAAGAGTTCCACAGGTTGACTGTGTGTTGTGTGAAGAAATATGTCCTTTTGTTCATTTTATACCTGCTCCCTTTAATTTCATTTGGTGACCCCTAGTTTTTGTGTTAAGAGAAGGAGTAAACAACATTTCCTTATTTACTTTCTCCACATCAGTCATGATTTTATAGCCCTCCATCATATCCCCTCTTAGTCATCTCTTTTCCAAGATGAAAAGTCCCAGTCTTATTAATCTCTCCTCATATGGAAGCTTTTCCATACCCTTAATCTTTTAGTTGTGCTTTTCTGTACCTTTTCCAATTCCGATACATCTTTTTTTGAGATGGGGCAACCAGATCTGAAGGCAGTATTCAAGATGTGGGCATATCATGGATTTATAGAGAGGCAATACAATATTTTCTATTTTCTTAGCTATTCCTTTCTTAATGATTCCCAACGTCAGCTTTTTTGACTGCCGCTGCACATTGAATGGATGTTTTCAGAGAACTATCCACAATGACTCCAAGATCTTTCTTGAGTGTGTAAGAGCTAATTTAGACTCCAATATTTTATATGTATAGTTGGGATTCTGGTTTTCCAATTTGCATTTAACAACACTGAATTTCATCTGCCATTTTGTTGCCCAGTCACCCAGTTTTGAGAGACAAATCAAAAGTCAACGCCCTGTGCACATGAAGTGAAAAGTGACAGTTCAAGACAACCTACATTTTCCCTCCAGGCATACCAAGATTACCTTTGATAAACAAAAATGAAATGCAGAGTAGCTTATAGCCTTGAGCTTCATTGCTGACTCCATCAGAGCCTATTTACATAGACATTGTGGGCTTGATTTGTGATTGTGGCTGAGATCCATCCACCATATCACACAATTGAAGTGAGGGAAAGCAAAAGGTGGCTTTAAGGCACTTTTGGTTTACTGGGTTTCTTAGTCTGGCACAATGTGGAGCAGTCCTAAGGCTGCTCTTAACTACAACCCCCTGCAACAGCCTTCAAGAGACCATCTGGTAGCTGGAGTGTTGTTACCTCTGCCTATCCATGACCCTTCCTCTGGAGGTTGTGCTAGGGTACAGTGTAGATCCATTTTGGCTGCTTTACACAGCCCAAGGATCCTCCTCTTCTGAGGACCACATCACTCCCATACCCTCATAATGGGAGAGTCTTCAACTGACTAGAGCCAGACCCAGTTCATGGCCCCTTTGTGGTGTCAGACTAGCCCAAAGGGCCACCGTGTGATGGAGAATATGGCATAAAATCTTTATGGAAGCATTTTCTAATCATGAACATTTCACAGAAATCTAAATCTCTTGATGGATAATGTGCACACAGAAAAGAGGGCTATGTTTCTTTAAAAATTATTAGATATTAAACTCTAGTTCTAAGCCATAATATTCCAAGTCCACAGAAATTCTAGTTAATGGGAGTTGCGTTCACTTGCAACAAGGCCAAATTTGGTCCAATCCAGTTACTAGCACAGCCGAGGTATTTAGAGGTAGAGAGACAGACATTTACTAATTCAGCTCCTAAAGAAGGATGAATATATTACTTATTGCCATAATGCATGTCATCTCAGGCAAAATACGAAGTGGTTTACCATGGCGTGCTGTGTATTCACGACCCTTTGAAGAACTGGCTGCTTTTGCCCAGTTTAATAGCAGATGGGTCTCATTAATCAGTGGTGCTTTCTGGATGCTGCAATGCACTGAAGGCAACACACCCAAATCACCTTTTACATAGCTGAGAAGGGTGTGGGATAATTTCTTTTTGATGCAGATTCTCTCTCAGCCTCCCTCAACTTGGCACAAGACCTTGGAAACAGATGTAATGGAAAAACCAGCAAATCCCACCTCCTTTTTTTCCTGTGGAATTGTACATATATATAGATTATATAGCAACACCCTTAGCAGCAATGAAAGGCGTTCTTATACATGGAAAGTAGAGTAGTATGGAACATCTCGAACGTCAATTACTCAGCCCTCCTTTCATTCTCTCTCACTGTTCTCTTTAAACTCACTCAGTGGCTCTTCGCATTGTATACAGATTTTTCAAGCACTGTGACACCAAAACAGGTTGATTCACACCAGGCTCATGTAAAACCTCTAGCACACTAAGGGTGCTGGCCAGTGTGAGATAATTGCAGCATCCCTTGTATTTTCAAGCTGAACAAGTCACAAATTGTTTGTCCAGTGTGGCCCTGAGCCATTTTCAGGGCCTCTGAGCACTACTGTAATACAAATACAAATGAATAAATAATAATAGGGGAGGCCCGGCTGACCCTGCTTTATAGCAAGTGACATATAGGTAAGAGTGTCTATCAGGAAGTGGGAAGTATACAATAAAAGTCTATTTAAAAAATGAGAGAGAGAGAGAGGACAAATGGGTCTCTCCATTTTTAAAGTGTTTTTATACACAGGAAAAATCCTAGTGAAATTACTGGCGAGTATTATGTCCTTGTAACTGGAGAGAAGATGAGCAAAACTAGGTATTGAAAAACCTCATCAGGTGTGGTTTTATGTTCTAAAATCCAAACCAGAGATGGTTTGGATCTGGTTCTCATTTTATCTGAACCCACAAAGCTCAGAAGAATTAAGCAGAGGGTTGGATGAATGGTTCAAATTTTGGCCTCTCTGTAAGGTAGCATTATTATGTCAGAATCCATATAAAGTAGTGGTGATTTTATATCTATACAGGATATAGGATTTATGTTTCATGGCATTAAACTCGTCACTTTTGATAAATTAACAAAGGCTAGTTTTATCTACATACATTAAATGCAAATCAAATTGCCGGTCTGTGACTCATAACTTCGATTTATACATCGGGTTTTTCTTCTCTTTAAACTATTCTTATGTCGTGTTTTATGTTCCCTTAAGATACAGCTCAGTGTTGGGAAATGAGCACTGTGGGTTAGGGTGGATGGCTGGAACAAAGCACGCGTGGGGACACCTGTAATGCTGCAATGCAGACTTGAGATAAGGAGAGCGCGAGACAAGATGAAATAGTGGGGGAATTCCCATACGGCTGGAATGCAGACTCTAAGCCAGGGAGCAAAGCACAGAAACAGAGATGGGACAAACAGAGGTGCGAGGTCTTGTAGTGATGGGAAAGTATAAGAACGCCTGCGAAGCTGCAGCAAAGATCTGAGCCAGAACGAAGAGTGCTGTTGGAGGTGGGAAACAAATGGAAACCAAACATGATGCCACCATGGCACCATGTGCAGTGCAAGCTACCCCCGCCTTCTCTATGCTTCACACCCACCAGTAGCGCAACCACTTCCGGCAGCTAGAGAATTGAGTATCAGTATTTTCCAGTTGGCCAAAAATACAGCTCTCTCCTATCTCCAGATAGCCCCAAACAGATAACAAGATCAGTCAGAGTACGTGCCTGGTGCCCACTGCCTCACCCGATAGGAGTAAATGGATTTACCCTTGTTTAACCTGGAGAATGAATCAGCCCCTTAAAAATGCGTGCATGCACTTTTATACTTCAGACGGCATTTTACGCATATGATGCTGTGTATCCTCTGATAGCCAACATCCCTACTGGTTACCCCATTGAACCTCTGAGATGTCTGAAATCCATCTGTCATGGATATTCAATACGCTCACCTGGTGGTGCTGTGGTTGAGCTGGTAGCACTCTCTGCTCTTGGACTGATGAAGTGGCATCATAAGGACGGCCATACTGGGTCAGACCAATGCTCCATCTAATCCAGCATCTTGTCCTCCAGCAGTGGCCAATGCCAAGCACTTCAGAGCAGTGGCATACCAAAGAGGGACCGGGAGGGAAGGGGCCAGGCCCACAGGTGCCAGCCTGTGGGGGGGAAGGGGGGGCGCTGGGCCAGCCCTTCATGACAGGCAGGGGGCAAAGGAGGCTCTGAGGGGCAGCTGGATGAAGAGCCTCCCACACCCCCCCCCCGCACATTGTGAAGGGCCATCCCAGGACCCCCCCTCCAGGCCAGGGGGTGAGGCCACCCCGCCCGAGCCAGCACCGGGCTGCGGGGCTGGAGGGAAGAGATGGCTGCCGTGCTGCGGATAAGTGCGGTTGCCACTATAAGCACATGAAAATCCCCATGCAGGAGGTGGTAAGAAGCCTGTGTGTCATCTGCCCCACCCCCACAGCTACAGACACCACCCCCACTGCAGGGGCAGCTGTGGGACAGCGCCATCTGGTGGGAGCTGGGACCCCTCCTGCCCTGTGGGGAGGAGCATTAGGCCGGAGGGGCGCAAATGCAGACTCGACCCCCAGGCGCAAATGCAGACTCGACCCCCAGGCGCAAATGCAGACTCGACCCCCAGGCGCAAATGCAGACTCGACCCCCAGGCACCAGAGACCCAAGGTACACCACTGCTTCAGAGGGAAAGAACAGATCAAATGATTCATCCCTTTGACCATTCCCAGCTTCTGGCACACAGCAATCTCTGCCCATCTGGCTAGTAGCCACTGATGGACCTATCCTCCATGAACTTTTTTAGTTCTTTTTTGAACTCCATTATAGTATTGGTCTTCATAACATCCTCTGGCAAGGAGTTCTACAGGTTAACTGTGTTGTGTGAAGAGATACTTCCTTTTGTTCATTTTAAACCTGCTCCCTTTAATTTCACTTGGTGACCCTTAGATTTTGTGTTATGAGAAGGAGTAAATAACACTTCCTTATTTACTTTCTCTATACCAGTCATTATTTTATAGACCTTTATCCTACCCCCTCTTAGTCATCTCTTTTCCAAGCTGAAAAGTCCCAGTCTTATTTGTCTCTCATCATATGAAAGCTTTTCTATACCCCTAATCATTTTGTTGTCCTTTTCTGTGCCTTTTTTGAGATGGGGTGACCAGATCTGCACAAGAGACTATATGAAATTTTGTATTACCATCTATCCCTTTCCTAATGATTCCTAACATTCTGTTAACTTTTTTGATTGCTGTTGCACAGTGAGTGAATGTTTTCAGAGAACTATCCACAGTGACTCCGCGATCCCTTTCTTGAGTGGTAACGGCTAATTTAGACCCCATCATTTTTTATGTATAGTTGGGATTTTGTTTTCTAATGTGTATTACTTTGCATTTTTTGACATTGAATTTCATCTGCCATATTGTTGCCCAGTCACTCAGTTTTGTAATATCCCTTTGTAACTCTGCAATTAGTGTTGGACTTAACTATGTGGAGTAGTTTTGTTTCATCTCGAAATTTTGCCACATCAGTGTTTACCCAAATCATTTATGAATATGTTGAACAGTACTGGTCCTAGGACAGACCCCTAGAAAACACCACTATTTCTCTCCATTCTGAAAATTGACCATTTTTCCCTACCTTTTTTTTTCTATCTTTTAACCAGTTACTGATCTAGGAGAGGACCTTCACGCTTATCCCATGACAACTTAATATGCTTAAGAGCCTTTGATGAGGGAAATTGTCAAAGGCTTTCTGAAAATACAAGTACACTATATCTATTGGATCACCTTTGTCCACATGCTCGTTGACACCCCCAAAGAACTCTACCAGATTGGTGAGACGTGATTTCCCTTTGCAAAAACCATATTGTCAGTTCCCCCAACAAATCATGTTCATGTATGCCTTCTATTCTATTCTATTCTATTCTATTCTATTCTTTACTATTCTATTCTTTACTATAGTTTCAACCAATTTGCCTGGTGCTGAAGTTAGGCTCACCAACCTGTAACTGTCGGAGCCTCTGGAGCCTTTTTCAAAAATTGGTGTCACGTTAGCTATCCTCCAGTCATCTGGTACAGAAGCGGATTTAAATGATAAGTTATATACCACAGTTAGTAGTTCTGAAATTTTACATCTGAGTTCCTTTGGAACTCTTGGATGAATACCATCTGGTCCTGGTGACTTATTACTATTTGTCTATTTGTTCCAAAACTACCTCTAATGACACCTCAATCTGGGACAATTCCTTAGATTTGTCACCTCAAAAGAATGGCTGAGGTTTGGGAATCTCCCTCATAGCCTCATCTGTGAAGACTGATTCAAAGAATTAATTTAGTTTCTCTGCAATAACTTGATCTTCCTTGTATAGTATTTTTTCCAAAAAGACTAGGGAATAAACACATTTCCTTCTGAAACCACAGTCTGTGAAGGAGCAATACTGACTGTGTGGATTATACAATCTCTAACTCATTGCTTTGTAAAGCACTTTGGGAAAATAGTGTAGGAAAGATGCTAAGTAAAACCCAATTTTAATCTATTCTGGCTAATATTTTCATCACTAGAACAAACATCAACACCAAAAATCTGTAGCATACTTTTAGAAAGAAAATAAGTATCTGTCCTGCAAAACTCGGGGGGAGGGAAGGGGTGAGTGGAGGGATCTTGAGAGAGAGAGAGAGAGAGAGAGAGAGAGAGAGAGAGAGAGAGAATGCTAAAACAGATGCTGCCCAATTTCAAAGTGAGATTAAATGTAAACATAAGCAATTTGAGAAGCAAAAATTTAACATAATCCTTTTTGAAATTATAAATGGTTAATCCTCTCTCTCTTTTTCCATCCACTATCTGGCCTTTTTATTTTTATTTTGACAGTAAGCCTAATGGAAAACACCAGCCACCAAGTTAGGTTCCTGAAACATCCGACAACAAAGGGAAAGGAAGAAGGCAGTTTTACAGATTTTTCAGATTACTGCCTCTGTAACAATAAACTTTTTCATTCCCCTATCTCTCCCTCCGCCTCCGCTTCTCCCTTCCCTCCCCCTGCAATCCATGTGCCTCTTCTGTGGTCTAATAGTTGGAAACCAGAAAGTCACTTGGAAGAGAAATGGGTCCCAGGAAGATAACTGCTCTGAAGTTATTCTAATTTTCTTCTAGAAAAATGGGACTTGACACTGCATTCCATTTTCATGCCAGCAGCCCTTACTCATGAGAGGAGTCCCATTTTAATCAGTGGGATTACTCTCCCATAAGGCCTATTCTTGTCAATAAGATTTGCAGGATTAAGACAATACTTTGCTGATGTCTTATTAATATTTGGGTGGAGAGAGACTTGGTTTCAGCAGTACTTGGTTGCAGGGGTGAAGGGACAGCAATGAGATGCCCAAGCAGAGGTTATGATCCATTAACGAGCCCACTAGCTAGCAGCCATGAAACAGAATGGATTTAAATTCCCTTCAGTGGCTGGGGTTGCTCTGTGCATGCTTCCTCACATTACCAGAGCTAAGGCTCAAATCCAGACCCCTGTGGTACACAGGCCGATGCTTTACCACATGAACAATATAAATAAATCAATAAAAGGCTGCCACTGACCATGCCAACAACAGCTGTACTGAACTTCTCTGACCTTAAAGTTGCTCTTTGCATATCTGACATCAGCCACCTGATCTTGTTTCCCCCAATATTGACATTTAGCCACTAATGATGTTTAAGATTGGGAAATCAGGTTGTATTTAGAAACAGAGAAATTGGACACTGGGCTGATCTGGTGTGGCATCTAGTTCAGTGACCTGTCTCCACCAACACGAGGTGCATCAAAGAAAAGTGCAAGAAGACCTACAGTAGGCAGTTAGGAGATCATCTGACTCCAGGGAAAGGGCCTGCCTAACCCCCATTGGTTATAGTTTGACTTGTGCTTTGAAGCACGATGGTTTATTTTCCTTCCAAGATTCTCTTTCAAAAATTTGTTACTGTTATAATGATGGATATTCCTATTATCCACACAAACGTCTAATCTTTCTTCAGGATCCCTGCTAAGCTCTTGGTCTCAGTGATGTGGCATTGAATTCTGATGGCTAATTGTGTATTGAGTTTATATAGTATTTTCTTTTATCAGCCTTAGCTTTGCTACCATTCAGGTTCATTGAATGTACTCTAACTTGTGTTATGAGAAAGATCAGAAAGGTAATCATCCTACTTTTCTTTTTTTTTTTTTTTTTTAGTACCCTGGCCTACTCCTCCAGTATCCAAGTGTTTCTTCCAGTTTTTAACCATGCTGTCAGCAACTGGGTGCTTCGCACAAAGCTCCTACAGCTCTGATTGGGCTGGAAGGGTGAGATCAAAAATACTGAAGACCGGATGGACTGTGTGGCCATTGCATAAGTGTTAAAGACAGTGCTGTGTGGACAGTAAAAAGGAGACTGTACAAGGAGGAGATGGGGAAAGGGAAGGGTAGTATAATGGTGGGATGAGAAATGAAGATGGAGAAGAGTACAGGAAGGGAATGAGATAGGGAAAAGGACACTGGAAGAACAACAGAGAGACAACAGAGCAGAGCAAGGCTGACAGAGAAAGGAGGGAGAGTGACAGAATTGGAATGGAAGGAGGGCAATAGGAGAAGAGATGTATAGGGAGAGGAAAAACTGTGTTGTTGGGATGACGCGGAGGTTGCTGGCAAGGGAAGGAGAAACTGATCAACAACAAAAGACCTGCTAGCCCGAAAAGGCTGAACAAGAGAACAGGGAACTGATTATTGAGAAAACTGGTGTAATTATTGGTTCTATTTTTAAGGATGTGTGGCATGGTAGGAAGGACCAGGGTAGAAGTAGATTCAGTTACAGTCCAAGGAGAGGTGACAGCCCTAGCTGGAATAAAGTGGGGTGGGGAGATAAACCAGGAGAGGCATTTTCAGTGAGCCTAATCTGCACTCAGAGTTATTGAGAATGCTTTTTGAACTACCAGAGCTCAGCCTGGCAGACTCTGACATAATCCTCCCTGAGTTAGGGCCTGAGCCTCTCAGTGTTAATCAACACCCCTTCTGATGAACTGGCCCCCAACATGTTGGATGCATGCCTGAGAGGTATTTGTATCAAACTGGTAGCTACACCTATTAATCCAGCATCTGATTAACGTGTTCACCTCACATGTCTGGGGCTGGCAGAACCATACTGTGTTTTCACCTAAATTCATACAGTGCAGTGTTCTTGATCAGTCAAAATATTGGGAAGCAATGCTCATGATACAGAGAGATACACAGTAGATATGCAACAAGGAAAGAAAGTTGGGAAAATAAATTAAGAAATTCATATTTTGTTTTTTCTAGGGGACTTCTATCAAACCACTCTAAGTCTGAAAGCTCTCTTCTGCCTTAGGCTCCCACTGAGATCCAGCTGAACAATACACAACTGTTCTTTAAGGGGGATTCCAAGGCTGCATGCCAAATCTGAGGTTTTGGATAGTTTATTTGTAATTGATTTCAGTGCCTTTGTCCCTGCCTAAGTGCTCTACTTATTTTTTAATTTTAATAAGCTTAGATGTGCAAGAGTCTGCTATCTCTCTGAAGCTTCCTAAATAGTGTTCGGTGTGCATGTCAAACTATTACTGAATTGCAGCGTTGACAGATGAGAAAGCAGAGAGAGAAAGAGATTGTTTCTGATGGCAGAAGGAAATAGCCAAAGGCTACTGAAGTCAATCGGAAGTGTCCCATTGACTTTACTGGATTAATCGCCAGGTTCATAATGAACACATGCACATTAAAATAGCTTTTGCCCTGCCCTATACACTACGACAGGGAAAGGAAGAATGTTCTTATTTGGTTAGTAAGTTTTTCAAAGGAGCGGCTGTCTTACTGTGTGTCTTTACAATGCCTAGCACAATGGAGGCCCTTGTCAGCTGAGGTCTGTAAGCACAGCCTGTAAAATAATAGAAAGTTCTATTTCCCAACAGCAAAACCATTCAAAATATCCGCAAAAGATGGTTGATAAATGCAGTTGTGTACTCACACATGCCATTCTATTCGTGTCTGTTTCTATTATTCTAAATTTTTAGGCATCCCCACCTCTGAATGAAAGGAACGGCTTTTGTCTTCACCTTTTCATTCCAGGGTTATTTCTTTCCCATCTTCCCGGACATTTCCTCTTCTGCACCTCAGTGTTGCTAATTCCTACCATAAGCATATTTCCATTGGCTAAAAGGGGAAAGCGTATAACTTTCCAAGTCTCCTCATAGGAAGTCTTCCTCATAGGAAGCAAGTAGAAGCCTCACTCTGGTTCAGAGCCTTTTTTTTTTTTTAATGGACAAAACTAATTAGAGCATTTAGGCAGAGATAGAAAGAGAGAGAGTGAAAACAACAACAAATGAACTCTTCAAAACCTCAGACTTGGCATACAGCCTGGGAATCTCCTTTAAGTGTATCCTACTTATTTTTAAAGGGAGAACTTTACATTTTAAGCTGGCTGTTTGTGGTGAGGAAATGAGACCTTTCATACTTTGTATCCATGACTATGACAGTTGGGTAGGGCATTTTGCTGCCTGGTAGGAGTTGCATTTGTTACATAGATCTTGGGGAACTGAATATTATGTTTTCTATATTGTGCCTCAGGACTATTAGCCTGGGCCCAAGAGATATTACTACGTACATGGCAATGAAGCATTCTTTCACAGCATTTCTAAGGCAATCAACACACTAAGACATTTGGGAGTTTCATCTTTAAACTGGTTGCCTATTAAGTCGTGCAACCACAATAACCAGCAGCGCTCACAATCTGAGGCCCACGCAAAAGAATGAATGAGTTATGGATGCAACACTTTGCACACAATTAATTGCAGGAGCAAAATTTCGCCTGCAGCTCTGAAGCCTTATTTGAAAATAGTGGGAAATTTACATATAAACATGGGGGGAGAGTTGAGGGGACACACCAAGGCATAGTAAAAATAAAGGACACTTTTTGTTACATGTAAATCAGTATTTGGATAAACATTGGAAAAGTTTTACAAGGAAATAATATACACTATGAGAAATCTGTTATGCCGAATGTTAAATTGTGTGACAGAAAGAAAATGCCAGGGTGTACTGAAAATGAGAAAACATTTACTAAGTGCATCAGAAGAAAAGATGGCTACTCTTCTAGCTCCACTGAAGTTAATGGGGGCAGAGGTGCCACTGAGCCTAGAGGAGGAGGAAGAGGGCACTCAGACTTTGAGGGATAGATTATAACTTAAAAAGGGCAGCGGGTTTAAAAACAAAAACAAAAAAAAGCTTTATAGTTGGTTTATAGTTGGCAGCAGGACATAGAAATTTTATTTTTCCCCTCATTCTTTTCAAATTTCAAAATTTACTGACATAGCACTAGTCAAAACTTCTTGAAATTCACTATCTTGTGGAAACCACGAGAGCCTTCAGGCCAGGAAAGAGAGGGAGATTTCATTCATCTGTGCAGTAGATAATATTGACAGACTGAGTCCTTGTAGTGGGATTTTCCCCCCCGACAGTATCAGACTACTGTGCAAGTCCTGTTTGTTTTGTGATTTTCTCTTTACGTCCTATCATAGAGTCCTTTATGCCTTTTCCATTCACCCATTTCTTTCAATTGTCAGATGATATATTAACATGTACTGGTTATAGAGATAGTATCTGAATGAGAAGAGAGTTTGAGTCACTTTAAACTCCTCTGTAGTATTGTAGTCTGACAGGTTATGGCTAGAACCATGTGCCTCACAAACAGATTAATCATATTCTGATGGTTTAGGTTTCAAGCATCCCAAGTACTATGTTTGCCCAAGACTGAATGCACCATCAGTGATCAGCAAATAAATAGCATTACTCATATTGCAGTAGCCATGTGAAGAGCAAGCTATGCCTTAATCTCAGGGTTGTATATTATGCATCTGGTGCTAGGTACTGTACAAACTCACAAGAAAACATGGTCCTTCTCCCCTGGACCTTGCAATCTAAGCAGAAGATGAGCAAACGGTGCATACCTCTGATGGTGCATTGAGTGCACATGGTAAAAATAAGGCAACTACGATCAGCATGACAAACAGCACTCACGAGGTGTTGATGAAAAGCTGATGATGGCTGGTTAAACCAAAACACCACACAGGACATTACCAATTAACTTTAATATTAAAGGTTACCTCTATTGGCACATCGCAAACTGGTGTTAAATTTAACCGGCAGTTCTATGACAAATACTAACACTGCTGGGTGAGACACCCTCCTGCTACTTTTACTGGACTTCCAAGCCCTTTGAACCATCAATGCTAATCATTAGCAAATCTTTTCCTCTCCACAGAAGATTAGTTACTTGTAAGGAAATCTTTGACAGAAAGCTGAGAGGATGACTACAGGCACATTAATACAGTCATGCTGACAACACAGGGCTGTCATGGCATCAGTTTCCTGCCAATCAAAAGCAGTGAAACTACTTCCACCTCCTCCCTTCATTAAAGGGAATCAGAGTGCAGGAAAAGTCCCATACACAGAAGTAAACTCAGTGAGCTGGAACAGCTGCTAATGACCACAGGTAGTTCCCTGACAGAGTAAAAGGACGAGAATTAACAACAAAATAATCCCTTTAATTCTTTCATTGGCATGTTTTGAAATTCACTAGAGTTGGAAAAATGCTAAGAGCATGAACACTTTGAGGAATGTAATTAGCTAACAGAATAGGCAATTTATTTGCTTTGACTCTGTAAGGAGTCTGCAGACCCCAATTTGAGGGTCTTATGAGGGGAGCAGACAGGAAGGGATTATAGTAGAAAGGAGATCTCAGCTCTGAGCAAATCCAGCCACCAGGCTGTTCAAAGATCTCCACATCTACTTCCTTCTTTAGTCTCTCAGCCAAGAATCTGTGAAGCCAGGTGGCTGCCCAGGACTTTTACATTAGCTTGACTAAAGGCAAGAAACATCCCATGCCTTGCTAGTGTTACAAGCACCACACCTCAAGTGTTGGCTACAGGTATCAACCAGGGCTAGCTGAAACAAGAAGAGGGAAGTATATAATGATAGCTTAATTTAGGCATCTTTGATATAGATAATTAAAATAACCAGGAGGGGGTCTGTGCCAGGAGCCTGAGGGATGCCCTTCTTTGCATAGTGTAGTGCAGATGGCAGTCACCTTCACTTTTAATAGGGAAGTTTAACTCACATGAAATTATAGCTTTCATCTGTATTTAAGCAGCCTCACATCAACCTCTCATCGCTTTGGCCATAATTCTGCCACTCTTGCTCATGTTAGGTAGTATTTTACTCAAGGGGCATGGGTGAAGTCAGTGGGGTCAATCCTGCTCTCCTTATGGTCAATGTCAAAACTCCAGTAAATTTCAGCAGTGCCAGGACGGTTCAGGGAAGGTTGTGTTACAGATTCCAGCATGTGTTATATTGTAGACTATATTAGATGTCATAATGGTAAAAAACACGATTCTCCACTCAGACAGCTGTAAGGCAGAAGCAATTCCTTTTGAAGTCAATAGAGTTACCCTAGTGTAAACCTGGTGTGAGAAGAAAAGTGGGCCTAAATTTTAAGCAAAGGGAATGGGGGCATAGTAAAGGCTGAGATGTCAATCCTAACTTTGCATTTCCTGGCTATTGAGTGATTCTGCACCTTAACATTGCATTAAGACTGGTTTAAATTTTGGTCTGAATGTTTTTTCTTGTCTTTACAAAATAAATTAATACAACTCATGTTCCTACTATTTTAAAACTAATACACTTTTCTGCTGTCAGTTTAAAAGGTTCTCGAGAACACCCTTTAGGCAAGACCACCACTTTTTTTTTTTTTTAAACTCTCATCCGAGCACCAGACCAAAAGCACACATTTTGCACATTCATTAAAACTTAACAGTCTTATTCCTAAGAAACACTGCAGTAATAATTAATATATCAAAATGTCCTGAATTGAAATATTTTATTAATTACAAAACATGACCTGCACACAGTGTTTGGACTGTGAAAACAATTACTGCATTCAGACTTGCAAATTGATATTATCCTTTTTATGAAGAGTTGACAGACAAAGTCACCCTAAGTGAGATGCGATAAGACAAAAACAAAGACAAATAAGCGATCCTTTTATATTTGCTGGAACTTATTAAACTTCCAAAATTATAACATGTACTGAAATAAATGAGCAAAAACAATGTATGCAGTATTGTAGCCATGTTGGTCTCAGGATGCTAGAGAGACAAGATGGATGAGGTAATATCTTTTATTAGACCAACCTCTGTTGCTTCTTTCATCTATAGAAGTTGATCCAATAAAAGATATTACCTCATCCACCTGGTATCTCTGGAAACAATGTACACTTTTAAAAACTAATTAAAAAGCCAGTCTAATGTCCACAAAGTAAACTAAAACTTTAAATAAAGTATGACTGTACCTATTCTTTTTAACTATTTCATTCCTGCTCCTACATGTTCAGGTACTTCATGACACACGCACACATCCACTTACGCCTAACATTTTAGGTATTTCTGATCCCTTGCACTTGCTGCAATTCCAAGTAGTCTGGTAGATTAACACACTTGTTCTTTACCAAGTGTTCTAGAGACAGCCCCATGATGAACTTGCTGTGCTGCTAAATACTTGTGTATCTTAGCCATTAATGGAACAACAATAGGAAAGGAGCTGTGTGGGTAAAGATCAGCAGTAAAAATGTTAAAATGGGTATTAGGAGTTCTTGTTAATGTTTATTTAATAGATTTTAAAGACAGAAGGGACCATTTAATCTTCTAGATTGATCTCCTGCATAGCCCAAGCCACAGTTTCATCCAGTGATTCCTGTATCTACTCCAATGACTTGTGGTTGAACAATAACATACCTTTTAGATGTTGTTTGCATTCTTATTGTAGCAATAAGAAGAGCTCTGAGAAATTTGGCTTTTGCAACAGAAGTTGGTCCAATAAAGATACTACCTCCTCCATCTTGTCTCTCTCATACCTTTTAGATAGGCATCCAGAGATTGAGAATTTACCATATACCTTGTTAATCTGTTCCAATGGTTTCCTACCTTCTTGTTCCATTTGCCCCACGTCCCCCATGTAGACATTAGTCCTTACTCAAATGGAGGAACACTGAGACCAATAAAACATGTCCACTACCCCATATTCTCTGGCCAAATGCACAAATGTGTGTCAGACGTAACAAGTCCACACAAATTTGCATCTAGATATTTCCTAAGTCTTCGGATCCTGAGGGGATGTTTGACTGTTCTAAATGGGGGGAACTTAATTTTATCTTAGAAAGTGTTAAGATTCCAAAATCAAGCTTCATGCCTGTTTAATTTGAAACTAATTAAAAAAAATACAGCAATGTGTGCCCCAAATGCACACCTAATGAAGTGAGGAAGGCATTTTGCTGAGCTCATTGTTGTTAGTTGTTGACTGTGCGTGTGTGATCTTTCAGTGTGTATGCTGTCCCCGCTCTTCAGATAACTGATACAGCAAACCATGACTGGGTTACCCAATAAGACCAGAGATCCACTTTAGTAATGAAGGCTAATGAAGCACGATAAAAAGCTCCCTATACATGCTACAAGTATACTTAATACATGAGTGCCCATGACAATGGACCAGCTCAGTAAATGGCAGGGCTTTCCGTTCCTTACTTGGCCAGAAAAAGACACTCCTTTTGAGACTCTCTCTTATACACTGATACAAACAATTGCATATAGCTCATCTGACATGTGTAGTTGCCACCCTCTGATGAGCCGAGATACCACTTTTTATCTTGTACTGGATGGTTCAGTCAAAACATCTCTATCCATCATATTATTATTCTAAGAGGTCAGTAAGCCCTTGTTATCTCTGGGGTATTGAGATGTTCTGGTACCTTTCTGGAATGTGCTTGTGTGAGTGCTCTGTACCGAATACCAACTCTGTTCTTTCCAGTTACTGGGAGTCTGCCAGCATTCGCAGCCTGACTTCTGCTAACTTTGCTTTATGACAGCAGGGTTTAACTATTACTTTAGCTCAGGCCTCGTACCTGGACTGTTACACTAGGCATCATGTCTCATGTTCTCACTTTCTACTATATTAATTGCCTAAAATGAACATGAACACATGTAGTTTTCTAGGGACATTCCCTCCAGATTTTTGACTGGACCTTGGAACAACTAATAAAGAAACTCTCATAGGTTTTACATGGACACTACTGCGCACAGGGCAGGAATTTAGAGGCCCGAATCTTCACAGCCTTGCACTTTCTGTAGTCATTTACAACTATGCAAAATAGGTGTAAAACACTACCATTGGGATTGGGTACCATTTTACATCCATTTTGCCCAGGTGTAAATGACTACAGAAGGTGAAAAGCAGTGGTGAATCAAGCCATAAGGGTTTGAGTAGTGCTGTTGAACTCTCATACAGTGCTGACAACCAATACGTCACTATGAGCTTTATCTCATTACTTAGGTCTGGTCTACACTAGACAAGTAGGTCAGTTTAACTGTGTCACTTATCAGCGTGAGACATCCGCACCCCTAAGTGGTGTAGTGAAGCCAATCTAAGTCCCCATCTAAACAGTGCTAGGTCAACCAAAGAATTCTTCCATCGACCCAGCTACCACCTCTTTGAGAGGTGGTATACCTATAGCAATGGGAGAACCCCACCCATTGGCAGAGATAGCATGTGCACTGTAGTGTACAGATAAGCCCTGAGTTGGAGTGCTTTAATTCAAAGTGATCTCAATAACCTGTAACTCAACAACAGACAAAACAATTTTTTTTAAAAAGAGCACCCTTCCTTCTTCCCTTACCTTCTTTGATGGTCTCTAAGGTTTTCTAGAACCAATCATTCCTCAACTTACTAGAGAACGGAGCTCTGTACAGCGACCGAATGACTCAGTGATTGGTAATGAGTAGCAATTGTTAATTAATAATAGTGATGCATTGAGCAGCAAAGTTCAGAACTGAACTTCAAATTCCTTGGAATCCCAGATTGTTTTGACCTGGGGTTTGGCATTATACCCCTATTTTGATAACTGTTTGAAAAGGCAACCTTCATTTCCATTTGCCTGGTAATTTCCCAATCAGGTGCTGCTGTATTTAGTCTGGCCTCTGACCCAAAGAGGGCTGTGTCAGTCGAGAGCAGAAACGTCTTAGTAAAGAAATGGCAGAAGGCAGCAAGTACATGCTCTGATGCTTGCTTTGTATTTTTCTCAGTCGGATACACTGTTTAACTCAGACTCCTTATGTTTAGTCTTTCAAGTTAATTAACTGCTCATCTACTTGGGCATGCAACAAAGCCAGTCTTCTTTCTATTTGTTACACTGCAATTACTAGGCCCATTAAAGAAGGGACATAATTTACCACACATTTCGAGTAGATTAGGACTTCTGTGGTAATTTAATCTGTTGGTGTTTTGTAGAAAGAGAAAAGTGAAAAGGTAAACTGAGAGTCAAGGAAATTGCAATAGTCCAAGCACAATAAATCATTCTTAAACTAAACTCTTATAAACAAGATGTACCGAGGCTTCTGTAGTTTGGAAGGATGGATTGTGGTTAAGGTTCTGGACTAGGATTCGGGAGTCTTTCATACAATTCCTAGTACTGCCTCTATGACGTTAGGCAGGTCACATTGCATGCAATACATCACTACCCCAGGCCCAGTGCTTAATTTGTGCCACGGCTGAGCCCTGACACCTCTAGACTTGGCAGTTCATAGCCCTGGAACCTCTGGGCTTGCGGCATCGGTTATAAAAGTAAAAAAATTGCTTGAGCTCCAGCACCTCTCTCATAAATTAAGCACTGCCCAGGCCCCTTCAGCGAGGCTGGCCATAGAGCAGGCCAAAGACCCCTGTGCAACGCTAACTATGCAGGCATTTCAGTGTGGAAAAGAGGTAGAGCAGGGATGGACTAGAGGAGGGAAGACGTGAATATGTTTTCAAAGTGGCTGTGGCTATGACAAACTTGCATCTCAGCAGTTCACACATCTGCGAGTCCCAGGGGGCCAATGTAATGAATGAAATGTAAAGCTTCTTGAGGCTGTATCGGCTCTTGTATCCCCTGCGTGGAAGAGGCACAGCCCTCTGTCCCCACTTCGCCACTTGTATCTGCACAAGATTAATATGCCTCTCTCTGCCTCGGTTACCCAGCTGTAAAACGAAGACAGTAATACTGCCCTGACTCACAGAGGTGTTGGGAGGATAAATGTATTCGTGCTTGTGAGGCAGAACTCAGATACTCAGTGATGGGGGCTGTATAAGTACCAAGCTTGGTAGTAAGACAACTCCATCCTGGGTAGTGACATACCTGGAACTGCACAATGCGTGCAATGACAAGAGGGAATTGCAGTATGCTGGGTCAAAGAACCTCATCTTCCCTCCACTGAAGATCCTTCTATTCCTCCTAACCCTCTAACGCTCCACACGGGGCTATCCTTCCTTCCAGCAAAGATGGGTTTTGGACTTGGAGGCAGCTTTCCCGAGAGCCTGTCAATATCGTTCCTGTGCAGATAGGTAGCTCAGGTGTGACTGCTACTACAAGGGCATCTGGACTGTTCCCATGTGGCCTCAGGATCCACACTCATGGTCCTCTATGACTGATGGTAAAACAGCCTCATTCTAGGAAGCAATGTTCTTTTGGAGCCAAAGATAAACAAAATGGCTGAAAGGCACATTTCACCCCGCACCAAAATCATTGCTTTTCTTTGATATAGGCTTTGGCTTGTTTTAATGGAGCTCAGATGAACACCTTCATTGTTGCCATATCTAATGATATTTGACGTTTTTCTTCTTAAACCCCAAGGTCCTGGAGTCTAGTGATTTCATGAGAATCTCAGTTTTCATTTAAAAAGAAAAGCCCTGCCGATTACAGGAAAAAGAGCCTGAAAATATGACCCCTAAACCCAGAAGGCAAACAAAAGACCCCCCAATTTTTTATGTTTAAGATCTCATGACTTTTAAGTCAGTCTCATGATTTTGGGGGCCTGACTAAATTTTTCAACAGTTGGGGGTGAGATTAATGCACCTCGGCTTGTCCTGCTTCTTGACTATTAAAATCCCTGATGTGTTGTTTGCTCATATTATGAAGGAGCAGTGTTTAATTTGTAATGAAAGAGGTGCCAGGCTCAAGCAATTTTTTTACTTTCAAAACTGATGCAGCAAGCCCAGAGGTGCCGTGGTTATGAATTGCCAAGCACTGTGAAGGAGCTACAGGCACAGTGGGAGACAAATAACCATGTTTATCAGCTACATGAAAGACATCATCCTTGACCACGAGGGGTTGCCATCGACAACAATATGTAAGGCCTCACTACCTATCCCACACTGACGTTCGGGCACGGTTCCGGTGCTTTCTGAAATGCAGAAGATGGCCATGACCCCTGTACATCTCACAAGGGATTCTTCCCAATTCCTCTCCACTACATCTCCCATGGCACTCTGTAACACTTTAGATATTTAATGTTATTGGCCTGGCTAAATTACCATCTGGGTAATTGCCTTCTGCCTAACAAAATTATTATTGTGGCTCTTTATCCTTTCCTGAGTAGCATTTCTGGTAACTTTTAAGTTCCATGTCAGAGATGACTGCACTTTAGTGAAGAATGAAGTGATCTCTAAACATAGCCTGAAAAGCATTTCAGAGCTTTCAGAATTAAATGTGATATATGAAGGTTAAGGTATTAAGTGCAGACCTGGTTAAAGACTGTCTCAACTGCTATGGAAGTCAACAAAAAGATGTGTTGTGCTAAACTGCTGGATGTCATGTCATTCTTTCCTTCTACTTCCTCTCCCTTCCAAGGATAAATTTTGTTGCATTCTACTGATTATCAAGTTGATAGCTTTGTGTTCCTTTTATGATAATGCAAGTGAATGAGATGTATAATCAAATGAGCACTTTTCACATCACTGCACTTTCTCACAATTAATAGCAGGGTGATGTTTTCTTATTCACATTTTGTGGGCTTTGAAGTCATGGGAACACATGTCACTCTCCCATATCCTTAACTCAAGGTTTTATGGGACCTGTGAAACACTTGGTAAAAATCGATTTACTGCTTTTATTAATAAATTTAAGTTCCAAACAAAATTGGTCTTTACAAGGCCTCTTAGCAGCAAGCTTTTCTGAATCAAGCATCAAAACAAATTTAGAACACAAACACAAACAGCACAGCAAATAAACTAAAATGGGTCTTCATCTGGCAGCTGGATTGCTATTTATATTTCACTAATGTTTGTTTCCTCAAGTATTTCTTCATTTTTGTGTTTTAATTGGAAGCAGCAGCCTCCCCTTAGGCCTTTTGGTTTCACAATTGATGTGGTAAAATGAAGAATTAGGTTTCAAAACCTTTTTTTAAAAAAATTTCCAAGTTTTCTTTTTAAGCCCCATCCACATTTCAGGCCTGTTTCCACTCCCAGATGGCATATTTCACATGACCAGTCAACTGATTTTGAAAATTACTTTTTATTAAGCTAAATAAAAGTATAATAGTGGAAAAATTCAGTGAGTAGAAAATAGACTGTAAAATACAATTTACCCATGTCTTGTGACCAGTGGCATTAGAACAATTTTTATACTGGGGGCCCTGAAAGTCATTGAACAAACCTGTTAATCTTGTATATGATGAAAACCACTTCAACCCTGGGTGTGCTGCCGCACCCTCAGCAACCCTGATATGGCTACAGTTTTATTCCAACATCACACATTTTAAACTACAGTGATCAGAGGAATTTTAGCGAGGTTCACCACTGATATCGTGGAAGTACATCTTGTTGTGATGGTTGTATCAACATGCTGATTAACAGCATAGTGCATATTAACTCTACTTGTGCTTTTTATCATTGCTAAATAACTACTTCTCTAAGAGAGTACACACAGAAATAAACACCCAAAGGTGGTGGCCAACTCTCAATATGGCCTTAGCCACAGGCTTAGTAGGTGGCTTTCCTAAAGTGCAGTGTTTTAGGTCTTGACTAAAAACTGTGGGAAAGAACACTCCCTTTGCTGATTGAACTGTTTTATTGCAACTATGCAAGCACCATGGAAAGTAATATAATGGAAGGAAGATTAGAAGGAAATAAAATAAAATAACTAGCTCTTATATAACACTTTTCATCACTAAGTGAAATAATGAAATAAATGCATGTAGCCCATTCTGCTTGATATGGTGGCACATCTACAAGACTGCTATAGTAATAATAATTCTGTAGATTTATATAGCATTTCCATCCATATGTAATGCAGGTATATTTAGCAGCAAAAAGGGCCAGGTTCAATTTTCTAGGGGGTCCTTCTAAAAATTTAAACAACATTAGCTCGAGCCCCTATCCAGAAACCTGAGAAACTACATACATCACCTAGGACACAACAGACCAAACTAGGGCAAGCCAAAAACAAATAAATTAATAATAGCTATTTAACAAGGCTCCCCACTCAGGGTATCTCTCCAACAGTCCCAACCTCAGTTCTCCTCTTGTATTTGTAAGTGGCTAATGCATTTTAGCCCCATCCCTTCTTCCCAGCTCCCCTACTCACAGTTCATCATGCAGGGCCGGTGGAGTCTGAGAATTCTAGCAGATCAGCCTCCACTCACAAGAGCAGAGCTGCCAGTGCTTCTCTGGGCTCTACCCACCGATACAGCTGAAGTGATTTCAGTCTTGATTGGTGGATCGCAGGGAGCTCACAGCAGAGCCCCTCAGATAAGCTGCAGCTCCAGCTCATGCAACCAGAGCTCCACCATCTACCTTGAAGCAACCTTAACTCAGCCTGTCACCTGAAAACCATTTGCTGGCTTGAAACTACCTTAAGCCTTCAGAAAATGTTCCATGGTACATATAGAAACCCTTAGCAGCATCCTTATGATCACCCAGGATTTCCCAAGAAAAATAATCTTTTCCTCCATTTTTCTTCTGTGAGCCTACGCCAGACTCTCTTATCTACCTATACCAGACTGTGATGTAATCAGAGTGACCCTCTTGGCCCGGGCACATTTAGTGCAGTTCTCTTGCCTTTCATTTTCCACAACAGAGATAATAGCTTTATATTGCCCTGACACTCAAGACTTAAATGTATTTTAGCCAAAATGCACCAAACAGTCACATAACTGAAATGCAAATGAGGCTGGGCCCATTCAGCCAGTTACCCTTTTTCACCAGCAATGGAACCTCTGACTGTCTGGAATTCTCAAGCAGCTCTGGGCTGCTCTTCTCCCATTTCACCAACAGGTGTCAATACCGAGCTAAATGTTCTCTAGGGCTTCAGGTCTCAGAGTTTATACATACACTGTAGATCTCAAAATGCTTTACAAAGATGGGAATGTTGTGTCTTTGCTCTTAACACAACATTTAGAATATGTAGAAACCAGAGCGACACAGCTGAGTTCCAGATAACCATATTTACTAACTATATACAGTCATGCACAGCCTAGGTACATATATACATTGCTGCTCTGCTAGATTCTCTTGGTTTCTGCATGGCCCATTAGAAAGCTCACAAACTCTATTGGGTTATTATCTGGTTCATATACACTATTATCCCCATTCTAAACGTGGAGGAAATGAGACATAAAGAGATTCCCCCTAATCATCACCTGTTTCAGGGTGACGTCATGTGATTCTCCCACTGAGGCCAGGCTCTGTAGTTGTCTGGTACTAACTATGATGACCTCAGCAGGTCTCACTTAGACTCAGACCTCGAAGTTCTGTTCCCTCCAGAATTTAGTCAAGTTATTTACGACTCGTTTTATGGGAGCGCCAAGAGGTTCCAAGCAAGATTAAGGCTCAGTTGTGGTAAGCACCATATAAAGTACCTCTCCTGAAGAAAACAGTAGGGGCTGCTGGGAAAGTTTCCATGATGTTTGACTGAGGGCTTGTCTTCACTGCATTGTTAGCTTGAGCTATAACTTGAGTTTTGTCCCTAGCCCCACTCCTGTCCATAACAAAAATAACTCGCTCGAATTAAGTGGTGCTTTAAGATCAAAGTAGCTCATCCATCAGGGTGGGTGGGTTGAAGCTGGAGCACTGCTGAAGCTTGAGTTGGGGGTGCAGCGGTTTGAGGGTTTTCTAGATTGAAAAAAAAAAAAGATGTGTTTTTAACTTGGTTTAACTGACCTGCATTAGCCAACTCAGTTTAAAATAGCAGTGAAAATAATGGCAACTTGGCTTCTTAGCGCAGGTGAACAGCTCAAATAAAAGCTTACAGGAGAGCCTGGAGCTGCATTAGTAAGCTGCTAACTCAAGTGAAAAGCCAAGTCACAGTGTCTTCATTCCTATTTTAACCAGAGTTAGCTAGTGCAGGTCAGCTAACCCAAGTTTAGAATGCACCTTTTTTAGCAGCATAGACATGCTGAATAACAACGCGGCAACTGCTAATCCAATCACCGTGTGTAGCGTCAGTGTTGTTTTGCAGGGCTGTCACTCACTTGAGCTGCCGAGCTCAAATGAATGGCAGCCCTGCAAATCAACATTGACGCTAGGCAGCAAAAGTGGAGTAACTAGAGTGAACTAACTTGAGCAACCTGTTGCAGTAAAGACAAGTCCACGTGAGAGGTCAGTACATGAAAAATTAGTTTGCAGAAAAATAGACTTGAACAGGAACAAAGGCAGACTGGCTTAGCTAAAACATAAAATAAGCCCACAAGAAACAAAATAGGTACTTGCTTCATGTAAGCTGATTTTTGTGCTACATAAGCAAAAGAACAATATGTTTTCATGAGAGCAAAAGAGATGGGGAGAACATAGGGACTTTTAGGGTGTGATTATTTCCTGCAAGTTATCAACAAAATGCAAAACCACAAATATTCCTCTGATTCACAGTCATACAGGAAAACCTTTGTATTTGATCAGCATGGAGGCTGAATTACCTTTTCATATGCAGATGGTTCCCCTAAATCAGAATTCATATAAATGTAGGGCTTCGTGAGCGGTGTAGGTGACAGAACCTGATACTTCAGCAGAGCACTTCTCATAGCCAGATCCCAAATGAGACAACAGTTTGATACAATGGACAGGAATAAGCTACTGATTATAGGACAGACATAGAGTTGCTATGTAATAATCTAAGAATACTGAGATGTAATAATTTTATGAAACCATATGTGAACTGGTCAGTAAGGTGAAGTTATCATACACTGGGTTATAAGACTTTCCTATATCTTTTTCTTCTAGCCTTAATTCCATTTATCTCTGATTGACTTTTTGAATCCTCCTTCTCCATTCCAGTCTGGCTTGAGGCAGTACTTTGGAAATCCTCAGCTAATCAAATCCTTAGCATCCATGCATCTAGTTTTGGGTCTTCCAACCCTTCTCTTACCTTCCATTACTAAGGGCAAGTCTACACTACAAAATTAAGTCTACCTGAGTTATGACAATGTACAGTCACTGCAGTAATTGAACTGGTTTTGCACGACCACATTACGCCCCTGGTGTCAGCAGTGTGCATCCTCACCAGGAGCTCTTGCGCCAATTTAACTGCCAGTCAGGGGCACTGTGGGACAGTTTCTGCAACAGTCAATGTAAGCAATGCAGTGTCTACACTGACACTGCATCAAACTAACTTAATCAATTTAAGCGCTACGCCTCTCATGGAGGCGGAGTTATAAAATTGGTGTAATGTGTGAGTTCCATCGGTGGGAGCTACATTTTAGTGTAGACACTTACAGAGTTAGGTCGACATAAGCTGCCTAACTCTCTAGTATAGGCCAGGTCTAAGTTGAACACTCTGTTTCCTTTATATTCTTCTCCTCTTCTTTTCACTTGTCCAAACCATCGAAGCCTGGATTCTCTCAGTACCACTTTCACAGTTCCCCTAATTCATTCATTTGACTTTCCTGTATAAATAAATTCATTTATCTTAATAGGGAGTGGTGGGAAAAGCAAGCAGGAAAACACAACAGGAAGTAACCACCCAGCAAATTTTGGCAGGATAATGGCATGCTTCCAGCGCCCAGGTCAAAGTGACACAGCTCTTCTCCTAATGCTGAGAACTAATAGATTCAAATAAGTATAAACAGTTAAAAGTAAAAGGTGTTCTCAGGAGAAGAAAGGGACACAATTGTCAGGGACCATCTGGGAGGGAAAGGCTGACACAGCGAGAGGTTCTACAGAAGGTGTCTGAAAAGGTTAGGACTTCCCTAGGTCGAAGGAAAGGTAAGCATCAGAGAAAGGCAGGCATAGGTATTCAGCGGTTTACTGTATTTAAGATCTGTTTTCTCTTAAATGTTTTGGTTGTAAGTTAAATAATACTTTGCTTTGTATACACCTAAAATTTAAGTGTACCCCACTATGTTGCTCAGGACTGTGAAAAATTCACACCCCCGGGAGAGACTCAGTTAAGCCAACCTAAGCCCCAGTATACACACCACTAGGCTGATGGAAGAATATTCACCAGCCTGGCTACTGCCCCCTTGAGGAGGTGGCTTTATTACAGCAGTGGAAAATCCCCTCCCATCATGGTAGCAAGCATCTAGGCTAGAGTGGCACAGCTGCATTGGAACAGCTGTACTGCTGTAGCACTTATCCTGCAGACAGCCTCAGAAAGCTTTTTAGCTACTGAATTCCACTGTCACTGTTCCTGGATGGAACAAAACTAGGTCTGAACCCAAGTCAGAACTGCCGAGTAATCATGGTCAGTACCAGGAGACAGCAGGCCAGGGCCTGGTCTAAGAGTGGGAATCATGAGAATCCACCTCCAAAAATGTGACAGCCCCAGGCCTGAGAAGCAGTGCACCCAGGCCAGTAGGGGTCAGAAGTGAAGTTCACCCAATAACTGAGACTCTTACACTTTGCTGATAACTCTAATACTAAAGCAGTGGTGATGTACTTAGACTTGGAAGCTTTTTGGAGCAGGGACCCCCTTTTCTACTGCTGGTATTGTGAAAGCATCACTCTTCACATCACTATATAAAAACTCCTCTAAGTGCAGGTGGGGCAGCCCTATGGTTTGGCCTGCTCAGCTTGCCAGGAAATAAAAGACTAGACTGTCCAAAGAGGTTTCTTTAATGCTCAACCCTCCAGAAAATCTCACGGGGTTTTCCCTTATCCCCAAGGTTTTACACAAATGCCTCTTACCTAACAATAATTACAAGTGTATACTAAGAAACCAGCTTCATGATAATAAAACCATATAATCCCCCTTTCCACAGGAGTGAAAATGAACTAGTCTTTTGCTCTCGGGAACATAGAGTATTCCTTTTATGTTAAGACAAAATGAAAGCAGCCATTCCTTTGTTTTGGGGAGAGTAAACAAGAGCCATCTCCTTTCTACCAAGGAAACCACACCAAATGGGGATCTGACACGGCAAGGTATTAAACAAGCCCAAATAACTGCAATATCCTTCTCTGGCTTAGGTGGATTAGGTAATGGTTTGCCATCCAAGCCCTACAAGCAGTGTTTTCTCTAAACCAATGTGGAGAATCTAGTTCTCTCCCACCAGGAACTGGCGGGCCATCCTTGCCTGTTCCCTTATAGCTGCTTCCTAATGAGCCCCATGTAGGTGTCCCCCATCTACATTTAATAGCTCAAGCAGCTTCTTCTGGGTGCAGCAAACTCTCTTTCCTTCTCCTGAGAGAAGGATTTCAATCCTTTCATTGTCATGCTGATTGTGGCACATGAAAGGCAGTGTAGTCTAATGGATAGAGCACCAGCTTGGCTGTCAGTAGACCTGGATTTGTTTCTAACTCACTCCCTTTAGCATGCTGTGCAGACAAGTTCCTCCAACTCTGTGAGCTTCTCTTTCCCCTCCTAGCATTTGTCCATCTTGTCTATTTAGACTATAAGGCCCACATCCACAAAGCGGTGCCTAAATCTTGGGTTTAAGTGACTAAATCCCAATTTTGGTTCCACTGTGATCCACAATATTCCTGCTGAACACTGTAGATACCTAAGTTTTCAGGGTAAAAGTTCTCTAGGCACCTAGGTTTCTGCCTCTGAACATGGGCAGCGCTGCCTCATTCTAGGCATCTGTCTCCTGCCTAAGCCACAAAGCAATTCATGAACCGTGAAGTTTTATTTTCTTGAGTTCCTTCATATTTTAACAGGAATTTAAAGTTTAAGCCTCAGTAGCAGTATACATGGAAACATGCTGCTTTTCAAAACACCATCAGGCTAGTACAGGTATCTGCAATCCTCACTCCCCCTGCTTGTAGTAATCTTCTAGGATAATTCTCTCTGCTGTCCTTAGAAGTAAGCTTGGAAGCCGTGGTACAAAAGATCTCCAAGTGAGTTGAATTAGCTATATGGTCTTCTTATTACCCAAGTCTCTCCTTTCCTTTGCTGTGATGGAAATACAATGTTTGTCAATCTTACAGAGACACAGCAGTTTAGTTAGTTATTGTGCCCTTAAACTTCTGGTTACTTAACCAAAGCTACTGCAAGACTAAAGCATCAAAACACTTTCACAGTTGTGAACCTTTAAGTAAATCATCACCCATGCTAACATAAAGGTCTCATTCCCCTCTAGTGACAGTTCACCTGGAGGAAAGGTGTCTGCAAGATGGAGGATAATAGCTGCCAGCTAATGGAATGATTGTTTTTAGATCAAGTGGCAGAAGTCTGTGCTGCAATGCTGAAAGCAGAACTGGTTGGGACGTTCTAGCCAAAACAGTTTTTCATCAGAAAATGCAAATCCATCAAAACATTTTGCAGAACAATTCAGTTTCAACTTTCAGTTTCTTGGTGCCAGGATGCAATTTTGAGAGCATGACTCACCCTAGAATAGCCACTAGCTCTGTTATTAAGACACTCACCTAGGAAGTGAGAGATTCTGATTGAAGGGCTTCTGTGGATCGCATTCACAGGCACCTATATCTCCTCATTCATTGTACAGGGATCTTAGACACCTAGCTCAGGCTTTGTGGATCGCAGTGTTGTTCCTGTGATTTTCTAGGCACTTAAAAATTAGGCACTGTAACCCTGAGCATAACAACAACTTAGTCTCTTTGTGGATCCAGACCTTAGCTCGTGGGGACGGGGAGTCTCTCACTATGTGTTTGTATGCAGAATGGGGTCTGATTTTAGCTGGGGACTCTAGGTATTACTCTAACACAAATAATAATAATTAATACTTCCTGTACCACTAGGCATTTCTTTGTTATTTTATTGTTTATAAGTAGAGATAGAGACATATAAGACTATTTTTAACTATCTTTTTTTCAAGCAAATTTGTCAGTGAAAGTAACTTATTTTTTTCTGTCTGAATTAAGTGATATCATTATATGCTTTAATGATATAGATAAATATGTCAGTAGGAGATTTACAAATTAGCAGTGAACGCTTATCTAATTAATTAATTTGGATAATACTGAAGTGGTAACATTTCCCAAGACCCAAAGTCTCCATTGGAATCCCCTTTTGAAGCACTTGACGTTAGGTTCTTCCTCTAGGGAAACCATTTAGCCAAAAGCTGAGTGAGTGGCCAAGATTTCTTGAGTCACCAGAATTGCTGGGGCCAACTCCCATAGTCCTTACTCAGGCCAAACTCCCACTCAAGTTAATAACAATTTTAATATAGTTTATTTTGTAAGTTTGGTGACACGAAGGTTGGGAAGGCCAAGATCCTGATCTGGCTGTGAATACTGAGATTAAAGCCTATCTCTACTCTTTTCATGATTAGCAATGGGATTTTTTGCTAGATCTGTTAGGTACAGAAGTATATTTATCTGAGTATAGCGGTCAGAATACATTTATTTTCATAAATTGGCTGACCTCATTACTTGTCAGTGGTACACTCATGGGTGAGTAATGAATGAGATACGTCTAGGGTAAGTATTGGTTCAAGAAGGGCAATTCTTGGTCAGTACTCCTGCCAGGTTGGCTGGTCATTAGGGGCTTCCTGTCTGTGTCCTCAATTCTCAGTATTTTCCAGCATGTGCTGCACAGAACAATGCCTCCAGAAGCTCCTCCTCAGTTGCACCTCCAGTCCCTTTGTGTGCTGGCTGCTTCTCAGCTGATCAACAAAGGAGGAGCAGAATTCAACTACATCTGAGACACGAGCTCTAGTAGAAATACAGCAGCAGAATGAATACCAGTTCCTAGTCCACACTCAGTGAGATGAGGATATTCAGCTGTGTATTCAAGCCCTGGTGGGAAGAGGGTATGGGGGGAGGACAAAGGAGACCTGGAAAGTGGAAGGCACAGAAACAACATCATAACAGATAATTCTTTAGGAAGAGATCACAGGATGCAGACAACAATAGCAAGAAATAAGCTAGGACTGGAAACCAAGAAGAGAAAGTATAAAGAGGAAGTGAGAACTTTGGGTGCAGGGTAAAAGAAATCCTACATTTTCCCAGGGTCCCCACATGAGGGGGGAAGGAGGGTACATTTTTGCATGGTCTGGAGGTTCTGGGTGGCCTGGGCCAGGCTGCAAACCCCGTTACCATGAGGAAAAAATATTTCATGGCTCATGAGATTGTATATCTGGGATGAGGGATTGTTGTATGTGCGTTGGATGGTGTGTTACAAGTTTGTACTGGGCCTGAAAAAAATCTGCTTGGACCCTGCATTCTCCTGCTCTCACCTAGGGTGACCAGAGAGCAAGTGTGAAAAATCAGGACAGGGGGTGAGGGGTAATAGGCACCTGTATAAGATAAAGCCCTGAATATTGGGACTGTCCCTATGAGATCGGGACATCTGGTCACCCTACTCTCACCACTCAGCAGGGGAATGAGAAGTACAGTAAGAGCAGTATGTAAAGGGTAGGAGCCTGGGGAACAAAGGTAAAAAGCAGCACTGAATTACAGAGGGCTTTTTGGTTTGGACATTTGACCACCCTACAGGTATCCCAGTGGAGTACACACACATCAGATGAAATGCACCCCAGTGCTGAGACTCAGCACAAGGCCAACTTTGCCCTAAGTAATGCCTAGGTCTTGTGCTGGCTGTCTGGACAGAAGTGAATTAATTTCAGACATCTCCTAATGCAAAAAAGAGATGTCATTATCAGTACCATGGCTGGGAGAACATTTCTTATACAATGTTGCTATGGCTTATGAAAACTTTTGGGAACTGAAACAAGGTCACCTACTTTCTCTTTCCGGGCAAAACAAAAATCTTGTATTTTGCCAGCCAGGGTCTCTGAGTTCCGATCTGAAACCTCAGGGGGTCTCCAGCCACACACTTTTACTTCTTCCTCTTACCTGCGAGCAATCCTCCTGGGCTTCTACTGGCCTAGAGCCCTTATTAGTGCTACTTTACTGAATGCCTGGATTCCTAATTGAAATCCACACAGCACACATCAAGGTTGAAGTTAACGTATTTTCCCTACCCCCCCCTTCACCATTCTTCTCTACACAGAGGAAAAGGGAGGTGGGAATGAACATGGTGTACGCAACGGTAGCTGCAATGGAATGACGCAGTGTGTTTCTTTAACCAGATTAGACAGCTAGTGAAGCTTGACACTGGATATCATAGAAGGGATCCCCCGAGGGACAGAACAAGGAGCTGAGATGATCTGCCCTGGAACCAGCTGTTTTTTAAATCAAATCTTATGTCTGGCATTTTCAAAGGAGCCTAAGGAATTGGGCATCCAGATCCAATTGAAAGAGAACAAAAATTGAGTGCCTAGCCCCTCTGAAATTCCAGCCTATGTGAATAAGATTGTTTAACAAAAAAATGGTTCATATGGGCTTATTTGCAACTCAGGGCTTATTTTCACTTTTTTTTAAAAAAACCCTACATTTCTACAGGTAACAGCCTTGTGAATAGACAGTAAAACTACTATCCAGTTACCACCCCAAACTTTGAGGAAGTTCAGATCTAGCTCCAAATTTTGTGGTTTGGATCCATCTCTACATGTGCAGGGCATGCAAGGAAAGGGGACAGCAGAATAGCCCTTTCCAAACTTGAACAGCATGGAATAAATATCAATGTCAGATCCTTAGCAGGTGTAAATCATTGACCGCAATAGAAGACCTGTCCTATGGAGTGGTTATTTAGTGGATCACATCAATTGGAGAAATGGTACATATAACGCTGTAAATATAGCCCTGACTCCACGAAGCCCTCTCTCCCAGCTGTGCTGATGCTTTTCAGAGACATTCTGCGCATGCCATTGAGGCCCAGATCCTCAAAAGGTATTTAGGCACCCTCATTCCCACTGATTTCATTGGGAGTTAGGCACCTTAATATCTTTGAGGATTAGGGCCTGAGTGATTGCAATGCACTGTTCCAACCAGAGACTACAGCAGGAGAAGGAAGAGAAAATGGCTCAGACTTGGGGGTGTATTTTTGGAAAGTTTAAAACTACCAGGGAATAACTTTTAGTAATATTCATATTCTGAGATGTTATTTTCATGTATTGAAGATTTTGGATTCTGCTGTGCTTTACTGTTTAAAAATATAAGATACGATAAAGCAGTGTCACTTTAAAATTGGCTAAACATACTGCCCTTAGCCTACTTCAGTCATGGCACATTCAGGAGTGGAATTTTCCTCAGCGGGAACCCAACTCTCAATAGAACTTATGCAGTTCTGAAGGTCCAGCCCTGATGAATGTCAGCTTTAGAGCTGACTAGAAAAAAATGGGGGATGGGTTCCACAGAAAAAAGTTGAAAAAAAATTAAAACAAGTCTATATTTTGCATGAAAAAAATTGTTTTATTCCAAAACTCAAAAACTTAAATATTTCAGTGGAAAAAGAAAATATTAGGATTCAGCAATGCTGTCATGCTGCCTCATGTGAATTGTAGCATGGGTGCCATTGTTCTCTATAGGCTGGACTCCCTGGTCAGACTACATCACCCATGATACAGTATAGTCTAGCCTCTTAGTGAGGGGAAGCAGTGCATCATGACAGTCACATGGCCACGGTGCATCATGAGAAATGAAGTCCTGCAGGAGAACTCAAACCATAAAAGAGAATGAGCATCCAAACTACAACTCCCATGAGGCACCATGCCAGTATTTCAATGTTGAAATATTTGCATTTGTTGCTGAAATTTTTTTTTGGCCATAAACCCACTGTTTTTTATTATTATTATTATTTTAGTTTTAGAGTGTTCAGATTTTTCTTTTATGAAAACAAATTTCCTGCAGGAAACAGATTTTTATGAAAAAAATATTTAATCAACACCCCACCGTTCCATCAAAGACAATTCTGACAAGTTGAACATCTGTAGTGATCTTATTCTATTACATTGTAAAATCAGTGTCGGCCTCATTTAACTGTACACAAACCTCATTGACTTCAGTGGGGTTGGTCCTACTGATGAAGAAAGTCTCAGTAGCAGAGCCCTTTCAAATGAAGCTCAGCAGTAGCATGGCATACTTAGCATATATTTATTAAATGGATTTTTATATGCAAAAAAGGGCGCATCTATCACAAACAGTGGTGGTTTTGACTCCTCTCTATTTCTCTCTCTACATTCAAACTGTTGCCAAGTCTGGTCAATTCCTTCTTTACAACATCTGTAAAACCCATCGTTTCCTTTTCACTCATGTTTTCTAGTCCTTGCCCATCTCCCACCTCAATTATTGCTAGGGTTTGACAGTCTTATGAACCAGGAAGGGTACAGGAGGTTCAGGTATTGTGCTGAGCACAGAAACAGGAAGTTTTCTTCAAGAATTCCAAGTAGCTGAAAAGCCAGATTTTTCTGCTTTCTTTTTTGGATGGTTGTTAAAACTTCCAACCATACTTTCTTTCTAATATCCTTTTTCCTTCCTTCCACTACCTCCTATCCCTTAGTCATGTTTTCAATTTAAATCAGGTGTGCCCCAAATACGATTTCTGTGGTTATACTTTTCATTCTAACTTGGGTTTTCCCTTTTTCTCCAAGCCAATGGAATTTTTATTGTGTTGTTTCATTTTAATAACAGTGCTGCTGATAACACACATCTGATGCTTCTTCCTGTGAACTTTTAAGAGGATAACTTGCTTGCTGCGGGTTGGGACCCCTGCTGTGTAAACAGTTTGCTAGTCTTATTTTTAGAGATCAAGGACCATAGTCACTGGCCCAGTCAAATTGTGCTCAGTGACTGACTAGAAGGTGGAAATAGGAGAGATGACTTTGAGCCACCTTTACTCTCCCTAATCTTAGAACCAGCTGGGGACCAGGCTGGTCCTTGGCATAAGCAAAAACATCCTGAAGGCTGCTCCATTTGTGCTTGTCTTCCATCAGTCCCAAAGGACCAGCTTAGCAGTCAGGGGTTAGTAGGGTGTTACAGTTCCATAGCCAGTTCCCCTTTCTCCCAAGAATGCCTACTACAGAAGAGTGGCTTTCTTGTTTCCTTCCCTCCCCTCTAAATTAGAAACAAACAAAAATCCTACTAAGTCTTTTCATGTCTAGGCCTCATAAGACTTCTGGCATCAGGATTTGTAAACAGCAGTAGCCCTGCAACATGTGAGTCTCTGAAGTGGGGGAAGGGAAAGCATTACTTTTTCAAACTCTAAGACTAAGCTGAGCGTTAGCTGTAAAAAAAAAAAAAAGAAGAAGAAGAAGAAGCAGAAGTGATCTCTGACCCAGACAATCTCCTTCCATTGCCTAATATCCATTTTAATCCAGTTAATGTCACCAGATTCTTTTGGTCATAAAAATCTTGCATGGGAGGTTCTCTTCCAAGTACCACAGACATCTGAGAGTGAGGTCACAGTGCTAAAAGTTCCCTTAAAAATATTCCCAAGTGTTTCGTTTTATTTTTTCCTGCTCGCTCTCTTATTCCACCTAGACAAAGTTTTGGGCTAGATCCCAAAATGGTAAAAGTCAGTCTGTTTAGTTCAGCTGAGGATCTAGCCCTTTAGAGGATATCCTCCTTTAGAGGAGTCCCGCCAACATCCTAAATCCTACCTTCATTTGGAGAATCCCACCCTTAATTTCCTACAATTTGTAAGAGCTAAAGCAATAGGAAGAAAAGACTGTGGGGAGATTCAATGCTGGTTGATACCCACAGCAATGACTGGCAACAAGATTTTGTGTAACATGATTAAATGTTAACCTGGAGTTCCTCATCAACTAACGTACGTAGGGTTCGCAGAACTTGATTTTTACTCGTTTATAATTTTGATAGGTAATATCAATGTGTGTAGTGTAGTTGTAGCCATGTCAGCCCCAGGATATTAGAGACAAGGTGGGTGAAATAACGTATTTTATTGGACCAATTTCTGTCAGTGAGAGAGACAAGCTTTTGAGCCCTACAGAGCTCTTCTTCAGATCTGGGAAAGGTACTACCAGCATCACCGTACCTTTCTCAGACCTGAAGAAGAGCTCTGTGTGGCTCAAAGCCTTGTCTCTCTCACCAACAGAAGTTGGTCCAATAAAAAAAAATATTACCTCACCCACCTCTGTAATATCAATGTTTATCTTTAAGCATTTTTTCAATTTTTATTAATAAAAATGTTCATGGCTGTGGGAAATTGAGGGGGGGAAGTCAGATCATTATTTAATAACTGTAGACACAGATTCAAAACATTAAAGCTTTATAACATTAAACCAGAAATTGTCAACATCATACCTCAAAATATATAAAGTAAATTTTCTTAAATAGAACTCTAATAAAGTTCTGAAGCAGCATTTTTCTTACTTCGTCTATCTGTAAATTTCAGTTATCATCCGTGAATATATTTTTTCATCCGTTTGTGTGTGTAGGGGGAAAATGACAATACAAATCTAATTCTTCCAAGCCTAAATGTTAAGTGATGGACAGAAGTTCTATATTTTCCCACAAGATGGTGCACCTTTCTTGTAACTGAAGTGGTATAGGCTAATACTGGCAGCATGCTCTTCTTTAGCTATTGACATATAATGCGGCCTCTGTATATTACAATATTGTAACATTAATCTGATGATTAATCAAATGGAGTTTAAATTAACTTACTCTATATTAGTTTCCTGACGTATTAATATAACCAGTTGTCTCACTAGTTAGCTCTCTCTCTCTCAACTTCTTTTGTTCACAGCACTCCCTTCCTGAGACTCCAGGATTCACGCTTTTGTGCAGTCGCAACTGAGTCTGCCCATATGCTTTCATCCTGGTAAATTATACCATGGACGAGCATTTTGAGACAGTGGTGAGTAGCCCCGTGACCTGCCCACCCACCTCCTGTTGTAGGTGATGATGGGTGTGCTCGTGGTCTGCTGGCCAATGAGATACTTTTTGTGAGCTCAAGGCACTGCACGGTGAGGCTAGAGGGAGATCACCCTTCCATCAAAACACATCTGGAGAATTCTGAATCAATTCTGGTCTCATGTTGTCTGGTGTATAAAACTGCCACCAGTCTCTGTAGTTTGCAGGTATTCCTGGTTTTCAGGCTGATAGCAACCTCTCTCTCAGGTCCAATATTCTCCTGTGTTGGGAAGGAAGTCCCACTGAACCCCACAAGAACAAATCTGTAAGTAGCTTGCCAGTAAACTAAAGAGACCATAAGGAGGATGGTATCCTATATCTTTTTTTACCACTGATCCATTTATAGCTTTGGCTCACCCTCTGAACAAAAACTGTGGTATATCATTAAGACTAAACTATTCTTGAATCTAGCAGGTGGGTGCCCATGAGTCCACCAAACAGACAGTCATTTCCCCTCTGATGATGGTACACAGTATAAACATACTGGGTTATGCTATTCAGACTGTGCAAACTTGAGCTGTCTTGTTTGTCAACAGGATGATCCAGATGTTGGTCTCTAGAAGTTCTCTCGTTGTGGTGATAAGTACATGGCTGTAAAGTGGCCTCAGTTTCTGTTCTGATCTTGCTGACCCCCTGGGATCTAACCTAGGATTTGGTAAATCCAGATTCAAGTCTCTGCTCCACCACAGAGTCCTTGTGTGACCCTGTGCCTCAGTTCCCATCTGTAAAATGGGAATATATGTATGTCACAGTTATAGTGCTGCTTGCACTTCTGTCCCCTGTCTAGTGTCTCTGACTCCATAGCCTCAGATGTCAGGTCTCAGGCCTTTTCCTGTCTGGGTTGGAATTCCACAATTCTCCCACGCTCAGACCTCAGAGCTCGGTACAACATCACATCTATACCAGCTGTTTATTACTGTGCAGGTGTGACTGAATCCCTGATTTTCTTATCTTCAGATCCATATTCTTCTCGGAGCACCCCCATATCCACCTCTAAAGTACTTCCACAAAGGTTGGTTTGAGGATAAATACAGTAATGAATGTAAGATGCTCAGATATTATAGTGAAAGGGGCTAGATAAGTACCACAGACAGTCATTCCAGTCAACTTTAAAATCTTCAGACCAATTTTTATAACAAAAGGCAACCAACCATTCCTTTAGAGACGAACATAGTGTCATAGTCAAAGAGAAAAGTAATCATCAGCAAAACAGCTAGGCTAAGATGCAACAATAGTCAGTCATGACACAAAAGGTTGCAATACAGCTGTCTGGTCACTTCATGAGATGTAACAGCAATCACTCAACTGTAGTTGACTCAGCTGCATTTATTGTGGTTTTATAACACAGCCACCGCATTCACCTAACTAGTCCCCTTCCTAGTCAGCTCTCTTTATTTCTTTTTCCTCCCACAGCACTTCTTTGGGCCCACAGATCATGAGATATGCAGTTTCATACAGAGATATAAACTTAGCCTAGAAGATACCTCATTAACCAAAGTGATATCATACTCCACAGTCTCATTACACAAAATACATAACCCTAAAACCATTTCACTGAACCAGAAATCTGCCATAATACCCACAGAAACCTCCGTTTTTGAGAACAAGGGTTGATCCCATTTTGTTACCTATTTTGTATTGAAGAATTTTTTATTTTTGGAGGAAGGAGAAATGCAAAAGGGTAATCTTTAGGTAACATGAAGGGGGGGAAAAACTCCAATTATTTTTAGAAAGCATTAGGGGTTTCATATCAGCTTCCTCAAAACCTTCTAACTGCTATCATACATAGGTCTATCTCTAAGCTAATTAATTAAACACAGTACAAGCTGTGTCTGCCCATGTGTGTGTTAAATGTATACAATGGAAGCCATTTAAGTTAATGTTTGCCAAATGCTACCACACATTTAAATCCTGTTGTGTAGAGAATAATTGTAATAATTATAGAAACATAGAAATGTAGAGCTGGAAGAGGCCCTGAGAAATGAAGTCCAGCCCCCTGCACTGTGACAGGATCTAGACCAGGATTAGTCAATTATTTTCTGTCAAGGTCCAAATCTCTTGGTCCAGGTATAGTCAAAATCTAGACTCCAGAGAAAATAATTAAAAGATAATAATGATAATAGGTGAATAAAAAGATTTCACCGTCTGTCCGAAAGCATCTGGCAATCTGGGTTTGGCCTATGGACTCCCCCTAGACCATCCTCGACAGGTGTTTTTCCAACCGGTTTTTAAAAACATCCAATGATGTGGATTTTACAGCCTCCCTTGGAAGCTTATTCCAGAGCTTAACTACCCTTATATTTTCCCTAATGTGTAACTTAAATCTCTCTTGGTGCAGATTAAGCCCTGTACTTCTTGTCCTACCTTCAATGGGCATGGAGAACAATTGATCACGCTCCACTTTATAACTGTCCTTAACATATTTGGTCCCCCCTGCTAGTCTTCTTTTCTCAAGACTCAACACACCCAGTGTTCTAAGCCTCTTAGCATTTTTCTTGTTCTTCTCTGGACTCTCTCCAATTTGTCCACATCTTTTCTAACGTGAGGGACCCAGAACTGGACATAGTATTCCAGCTGGGGCCTCGTTAGTGTTGATAGGAGCAGGACGTTTACCTCCTTTGTCTTATATGTGATACTCCTAATAATACACCCCAGAACAAAATTAGCTTTTTCACATCTGTGACTCATATTCAATTAGTGATCCACTATCACCCCCAGATCTTTTCCAGTATCACAGACCCCACTGCTAATTGCTTAATGGAAGCCATTCTATGAATGGAGCTACTACCCTGTATAGTCAACTATGCAGAAAATTTCTTGTATCAAATACCCTTTATGTCCCACACACCTACCAGCACAGGTGTAATTGCTCTACAAATTCACAGTAATAATAACTGGGGAAAAGATCATAAAGAAGAGGGAGTAAAAGATTTCACGCATCATTCAGAGTGATGCACTGTCTTGTTATGTCACCATATCTCTGCATTAGAACCAGTATGTAGAGTCGCAGAGGAGGAAGAAGCACTTGGGTGAGGGCAATGTGACAATCATTCTTTCACAGTCTGCAAGATATTTTCAATCAAAAACAATGTCACCAAAATCAGGCCTGGCATAAATAGGCACATCTCCAGTGATATTTTCTTAATTTGGCTTTCTTTCTTATGTCACGTTTCATAAATGTTTTAGTTGGTTACTGTTGGTTATAAATGCCATTTGGAAGAAAACACATTATAAATTGTTGCAGTATGCTTTGCCTTTCGGGAGACACCACTGCAACATGCTTTAAATGAGGCTGGTGACGGGGTGGTAAAGTTCTTCCATATCCTAATCACCCCAGTGGATGCTGCCCCTCAGGTACAGCCGATCAGGTATTTTCTGCCTGAATGAATTTTCAGCGGACAATGCACTTTCTGCAAAATTTGAATGCCACACGTCCCCATTCTCTACTACAAACAAGGCTCCTTCACAGAAGGCATCTCCCATGATGCACTACAATTTCCCCTTTGACTGAACAGCATGGTATCATAGGAGTCACATGATGGACTCCCCAACCAGGGCAGTATGAGGCACGAGGCACCATGGCTGAACTGGTACTTGCATAAGGCACCATAAAATCATAGGCAGATGTATCCCAGTGTTGAACTGACTGGAAACAAGATGTTTCAACTAAGTCCAACAAGCTGAAATGAAGTGGTCTAATTCAGAAATATCAATTTTTGTTCTCCTCAGACTGAAAAATGTTGAAACTTTTCAACATTTCCAAACAACTATTTCAGCAAATATTGAAATATCAGAATTTTCTCTGCTCAGGAATTCTTGTTTCTGTTCAGCTCTACAGATAGCTACAAGAAATGAATGAGTGGATGTGAGGGAAGATGGTCACCTGAACAAGGTCAATATGAGGAATATTGAAGAACCAGGTGGAGATCTCTGCTTCTGAACTTCTGCAGTACTTCATATAAGGCAGGGAGAGTGAAGAAGAATATAACAGAGCCATTAAGTGACTGAGCTCGAGGCCATGTGGTAACCAGACTTCCAGGGTACAAAGAGAATGACAGCATCTGAGTTGGAGTCCAGGTGGCCAATATAATTAAGCAACTGTTTACAATAAAAAATGAGTTAACAGTCGCAACAGCTGAGTGAAGGAGCAAACATGTCAGAAAACCCTCATGCTTCCAGACAAAGGGCCAGAGGGGAAAAATTAGGAGCGTATAATCCTATGAAGAGGATGGGAGTTGGAAAATGGAACAAATTAGAGAAATAAGGAACAGTGGGTCATATAAGGACAGAGAGAGGAATGGGGTTGGGTGAGTCCATTCATTTTAGCTAGTGTTATCAGGCACTGTTTTCGTAAATACTACTGTACAAATACTTAGTGAGAGACAGAACTGTCACAAAGTGCTTCCAATCTAAATGGACAAGGCAGACAAAGGATGAGAGAAAAGAAGTCCTACTAGTCAGATTTCTCATGGGGGAAACTGAGGCACAGAGATGTTAAGTGACTTCCCTAAGGTCACATAAGGACCCTGCATCAGAGCCAGGAATTCAGCTCACATCTCCTGAGTTGCAAGCCAGCACCACAAGAGTCTCTTCTGTTTTCCCCAGCACTCAGTGGAAAGCTGTGGAATGGGAGGGAAGAGTGCCATACTGCTACTTCTCATTGCTGCCTGCTGAAAACCAGAATTTTTGAAAAACTCATGAGGGTTTTCCCCTCCTCCTCCCCCGATTTTAAAACAACCTTGTTCCTTGCTACTTCCCTTCCAACCCCCTCCTGGCCTTTCCCTCCACAGGAGAAAAATGGCATATAAAACAGGCAGAGATGAGTAATGGACACCAGCAGGAGGACACAGTGAAGCTGTGATCACTTTGCTGACTCCAGCAGGAGAAATGAAGGGAACCAGACAAACCTACTGATACGGGGGCAGACGCCAATGAACTGTGTGTGACACACTCACGTCACGTGGGTTCCATTACTGCTGCTGTGGGATTTCTCCTAGTGAACTCTGAAGGAGAAGGGCTTCTGTGGGGGTGGGTGGACGTTGTTGTTTATAGCTCTCATTCAGAAGGTCTGAATTTAAAAGGAAAATAATGATTTAAAAAAGAAGAAGAAGACCCATCTCCACTGCCTGCTGCTCTCTATCTTGGTCACTCTGGGCATCAATAACATTCCAGCCATGAAGAGATACAAGAGCGACTGTGACTGCAGTAATCTGACTCCCATCTCTAATACAAGCTGAGAGTCTCCTCAGAAATCAAGGTCGTTATTACAGGAGTAGGAGAGATCCCTTTTTGCCATCCAGCTTCCCCTCAGGTAACAGGAATCATCAGCAGTCCCTTTATCTCCAGACTCTATTGGCACTCATGCCACCACCAGCCCTTGTCTGGGATGCCAGCCTTGCTCAATGAAGAGTGCATAGTGTGTGGCTGAATTGTTCTGCTTCACTGGAAGCTTTATCAACGCAGATCCAGTGTCTAGGTCACTCTAGCATTACCTCAGCCAAACTCACAATCTGCACTGCTTTAAAAAAATATACACACAACACTGGGAAAATGAGACAGTGATCCTCAAAGAACTAAGACAGACAGCAACCAATAAATAATAATAATTCCCCTGCAGGAGAAATAAAGCCATCACAGAGATACAAACCTAATTTCAGGTGGGGAAAAAATGCCAGTAAAAGTAATTTCTTCCTCATGGCACACGAAGGATTTACAGCTCCCTTTTATCATCATACAGGTCCCCCCCGCCCTTATCTCTGGCCCCGGTAGGGGAGCAGTTTTTATGTACTTAGTGTAATAACCAGGATCCCAGATTGATAAAGATGCACATTTCTGCTCCAGTAAAGGGTGACCGCTGGCGACAGACCCCACATCACCTTGATGAAGGTTAGTTCTTCTTGAGCATGAGGCAAAAGGGCAGGAGATTTGTGATTCACGGCTGAACGGCAGAGATAAAAATCTACAGAAACATAATTTACACACACAGCCTCCATTCCTCTGCCCCCCTCCTCTACCATCAGCATTGAAGCTGCAGAATAATTTGGCAATTTTAGGTGCTGCAGTCCATTTCCTCTTGCAGCAGTTCCTTTGTGCAGTTACTCTGCATTCCCTTTTACAGCTTTCATTCCTCTAATGTCGCCCCTCTTGCCAAGTCCCAAGTGCCGGGATACAGTCAGGACAAAGACTATGCAGAGCAAGGGACAAACGCAACGACTGACTCCTTAGCATGTGGAATTGATCTCTTTAAATAAATACCATTTTCCATAAGCTCAGTTTCATGATGCAATATTTAATACAGAATACTCAGTAATTGACACCAAGAATGACAGCCACCAGCTTTGCATGGGACACAGTGTTTTCATGCAGGGCCAGATTAAACACTAAGCAGAATAGGCCTGTGATAAGAGACCCTGGCCCTGAAGTCACATGGTATTATCAGTGATGTGAACACGTGCAGCACGAGGAGCAGAGTTCCTGCAGCGTGTAGCCAGATCCACCCACGCAGGGGCTGGTATGAAGGTGGAATCATATTCAGCACACAATCAGGATAGCAGAGAAGTAAGGGTCCAGGATTCTAAAGCTTGTCTTTAGGGTCTGGTCTACAATACAGAGTTAGGTTGATGCAAAGCAGTTTACGTCAACCTAACTATGGAAGTGTCTACACTTAAATTTCATTCCTGCCAACTTAAGTGTCCTGCTACACTGACTTAATAACTCCACCTCCCGGAGCGGCACAGAGTCATGGTTGATATAGGTAGGTAGACAATGTCAGTGTAGACACTGAGTTGCTTATATCAATTGTTACTGGCTTTCAGGAGCCATCCCGCAATGCCTCACACTGACAGGACAATCCATACAAGTGCTCCTGGCGAGGACGCGCACTGCTGACACGAGGAGCGAAGTGTAGACACGCACAAGTGATGTAAGTAGCTGGATGTCGACTTAAGTTAGGTCAACTTAATTTTGTAGACATTAATTTGTAGACATGGCCTAGCTGGTTGATAGAGGAGACCTCAACTATTGCTGCTCCGGCTGCTACCACAGCTGCGTAGAGAGAACTCGGCCATGACCACTGATCTTAGGACAGCCAGAATAATGGGGCTGCAAAGGGAACCAGTCACCTGTCCATACAAAGCTCTGCAGGACTGGCAAGAGGACCTTCATACATAGAACCATGGGCTCGGGTGGTAGGAGAGCCCTCAGCTGACCTGATGCCAGGAGGTCCACCTACAGAGTCCTCTGCTTGTGTAAGTCGGATGGAAGCCTTCCTGGATGAACTTCAGCCTACCTGAACTCAGGGAGTGGTGTAACTGAGAGACAAGCGATCCCAGCCTATTAAGGAACAGAGGAATGTTCTCTGTCTCCCCAGCAGATGTCTCCTGCATGGGTGGCCTCTTCCACCATATGGCAGAATGGGACCACACTGGGGGCAAGGCCATGAGGGCCTTTTGTAGCTGTATACCTACAGTCCTGATTGCCTTTATCCAATTCTAGCCCCAATTTTTCCAGTATCATCTTGTGATGGGGCTGCCTTCTGCTTTAAGGGCCAGAGCCTGCCCTCCAGGGCAGCCTGGAGCCTGCCCATCACTGGCCAGCCTCTGTGCCCCGCTGCCATCCAACTAGCAATGCCTGCCACCCCTGGAATAGAGTCTTGTGTTAATTAGTGGAACCCACTGGGTGTGGAGGAGCTGAGCCTCCTATAAAGAGCAACAGCTTGCTGCCAGGGGAGAATGTTCAGGAAGCTGTACAAAGACTGCAGAGATTGAGAAAGGCTCCAGCAGGGAAGACCCTGAGAGCAGAGGAGTCACTTCAGGTAGGCAGGGCTGGGAGTAGCCTATGAAAGCCAGAAGGACCCTGAGACAGCAGGGAAGTTTGGGGTTGTGCTCAGCTAAAGCCCCGGAGGAAGCTTTTATGTTTATTTTTGAACTTCATGTTAATAGACAAGACAGCCTACGGCAAGCTGTTGTCACTGACCTCATGAAAGCCTGTGTGTAGTTTATTTAAGAAGCCCTTTGAAGGGAGAAATTGAATTAGGCCCTCCCCAGAGTTACCTCTGGCCATGAGAGGGCATTTGCGGGGCAGCTGGTACAGTGAAACACCACCGTTTCAATGTTAACAGGTCTGAAAAGCTTTCAGATACTGTGCAATATCACCATGTCTTGACTCCGCATCATGACATAGTTACTGATCCATAGCACAATCACGTTACATTGTGGTGGGCATATCCAACAGCAATGCTGTGACCTAAATATCAGGACTTCATGGCTTGCAAACAGGACAAGGAGCCGAAGATGGCAATTCAGAAAGACAATTTTGGGTCTAAACTAAGGGCCATTGAAATAATACAAACACCTACAATTCTCTACGTAGATTTTTTTCTGTAAGTGGTATACATTTAATTTCTATTCCTTTTTCTTTTCCATTGTAGGCTCAGAGAATACGCATTGTCATGTAGTTTCTCATTCCTTCCATAGAACACAAAGATTAGTAGCTGATCAGGCCAGGCTGCGCAGAAGCCCTATTAAGTTTTGCTTTGGGAAAATCCTCCATCTGGTGTTCCAAGTTATTTCTGCAGAACAAAGCCAAACAAAAAAAACCACCTTTTTGGTTTAGGAATTAGTTCTTTTCACTGTTACATTGGAGACTTAAATCCAATCCTCAGTTCTGGGTGTCTGCCTCTTGCTACCCAGGCTGGCAAGGATTAGGATCACTGTAGAGGCAATGCATCCAATCCTTGGGAAGAGAAAGAAGCTTACATGCTGAACAGTGGCCCCATCTAACAGATTAAGGAGCACCATTGAAATGAGGTTGTGAATACAAGCCAGAACCATTTGTTTGTTCCCTTTTCTATTCCTGTAGGCTGAACAAAGATGCTTTCATGACACAAGACAGTTTTTAAAAGTTATTCTTCTGCTTTTTTTATATTAGAAATATTTGGTTCTGATTTCCCTCTTTGCTAGTTAGGCCGTATTTGGCAGGCTGGGCTGGTAACAGCACAGTCTGCTGAGATCCGCACTGCAGTTCTCTTAGTCCTGAATTCAGGAGTAGAGGCTGCCGAGTTTGAGATGATCTAAAAGTAGTATTTTCAAGAGCTGTGTGCACCTAAGTGACAAAGGAGCCTATATCCCATTTTCAGTACCTGCTTGGCCCAGCTCCACAAGAGATGTAGGCGTTGCAATGCCTAACTTTTAGACACCTAAGAAAAAATCATGGAAATCCACAAAGCTTGAGGAAGGCACTTAGGCTCCCTGTACAATGCACAGAGAGAGCTGGGTGCCTGAGAACGGGATCCACAAAGACCAACATGCTCAGCAAAAAGCCACCTAAATGAACCAATGGGAGACACCGGCGAGAGGGATGTGTTCTAAGCTCCACCCCTTTTGTGGAGTTAGGTGCTTAACCTCAGGCTGTGGGGCGGTGCTTATATCTGCCTGTGTCCACAAGTGGGACTTTTCTCCTGCAGTCAAGCATTTAAAGCATTCTTGCAGGAGTTCAGCCTAACTCCACACAAAATGGCCAGGGGCAAGGGGGCTGAGGACCCCTCTTTTATCCCAGTGGTTAGAGCACTCACCTAGGATGTGGGAGATTCCTGTTTAACCCCCCCTCCCCTCCCCACACACACCTGATGAGAAGAAGGGACTTGAGCAGGGATCTGCCACCTCTCAGATGAAGAGCTCGAACCACTGGCCTGTAGAGTCTCCTTCTTTCCCTAGCCCTCTTATTATTTAATTATTAATACAAAGTGGATTGATACAAATTGGGAGAGACTCACATCAGAGTATTCCCTGTCCATTGGACAGGGCATTCACCTGAGAGGTATGGAGCCCCTCCCCGCATTCAAATCCCTTCACCTCATCAGCTGTTGGGGCTGCTTAGTGTGAGGCTTTGTGGAGTTCAGTGTGCTCGGAGCATGTCTCTTGGATTGGACCCTGCTGAAGAGATGCGCGTTGCCCTGCCTCTCTTCACTTGGCTTGAGGATCATGCTGGGGCGTAAGCATGAGACAGGCACCAATATTCCTGCCTAAGGCTGCATTGTGCACACCCACAGGCAGAGACTGAGGTACCTCAGGGACTTCTGCAGTGGAAGTTTAGGTGCTGAGAGAATTTAGGCTCCTACAGAATTAGGCGGCAGCTGAGCAGGTGTTTTCTGCATTGCAACACCACCCAAAACAGGACAAAATGGGGTTTGGGCATCCAAGTTCCTTTGTGGAGCTGGTCCTTGAGCGCTTACTCATGCTAGCTTGATGAGAGCTAGCACAAGCATACATAGTAATGTAGCTGTGGTAACACTAAGCCGTGCCAACTATGTACCCACAATGTTCAGGTGGATTCGTACTCAGCGCTGCTAAGCCATGTTGCTTCTGCCAGTGATACCTCAGGTACTCTACTATTTATACTGGTGCTAGCTCTCGTTCAGCTAATGTGAGTATGTGTATGCTAACTGATAATCACCCCCCAGATCATAGTGAACATTCAGCCTAAGTTACACCAGGGGCCATTTCAGCTCTTGGCTGGCCCACATTTGTCAGAGTTGACAAATGGCTTGAAGCCACTTTTCTTCCTCCTTCTCCTCAGCTGCAGCAAGCCTAAATTTAGCACAGCTGGGGTTTGAGCCCATTATTTTTATCCACACGTAAATGAATTTTGGATCAAAACCCCCACTGTGTGTCTCCACACATCTCTAGCACTGATCAGCTTGAAAGCGCCATCCAAATCTTAGATGGCGTCAGTATAAGACTTTGCGAGCAAGGAGAGGGGTTAAGGGGTGGAAATGGAGAGGAATTTCAGAACCCATCAGGAACCACAAGTTACTCCCCAAAACTCAAGTTGACCCCAGTTGCTCATACATCCAAGGAAGCTGTAAACCACTGCTAGGTACTTCCAGTTTTATGTTTATACAAAGCAGATGTATCACAGATAAAATTGAGCAAATAACTGATTTTTTTGGTTCATTGATGAAACTGAAAAATACATTTAAAAAACGTTTTAGGTCAATCCAAAACTTTATTTTTTTCCCCCCAGGCGAACTGACAAGAAAACCAAAAAAATTTCATTTCCGTTCTAACAAGTTATTTCATTAAACCTGAAATGCTTTATTTATTTCATTGTCAACTTTTTTTAACCCCTTAAATTTTTTAAAAAGTGAAACTGAAGTAAGTGTGTAAACAAAAAGTCCTTTTGAATAAAAATATCCAACCATTTTTGTTTAGAAAATATTGACATTAAAAATCTGGATTTTTAATGAGTTTTTCAGGGGAGAGAGTGTCCCTGAGTAAAACAGTTAGTCAAATTCTACATAAATTTGCAAAATGTTTAAAATCAACCAAATCTACATTTTTTTGGCAAAAGAAAGTTCCATCCAATATTTCATCCAGCTGTAGTCACAGATCCACTCCAGCTTGTGGACAGGCATTCTATGGTTGCAACTGTTGAAATGAAAGATCCTTTTTAATATACATATACATATATATATATATAGCTTGAAATGCTCCTCACATCCTTAGTCATCATTTTTAAGACTGCATATTAGCTACATTATTTTAAAATTATGTGAAATGAAGTGATTCAAGACACAATAGTCTGTTTTTTCCAAAGATCTGTCCAATTGCAAGACATAGGAGAGTAACAAAAACAATTAAGAAAAAAATGCTTAAGATTCAAAAACCTGCTGACACTTATCCTGTGCTAATATTATTTCTCTTTTTCTAAGAGTTACAATACTTTAGTGAAAGTCTTTTCAAAGAGCATTATACATCCGTTTCACCCCACAATGAAATACCTGCTGAGGTAACTGAGGAATGAATAGAACAACTAACATTCAAATTTGTCAAGATTAATTAAGAAATTATTAAATCAGAATTAAAGAAGCATTTCATTTAGACCAGGGATGGCTCTAGAGAATCACCTAGTAGTCAGCCCAAGGACCAGCCATGAATAATATTAATTATTTATTGTTTATTAAAAGCTGACAATGTGTTGGGAGCTGAAATATACTCGAAATATCGACAGCTGTAAGGCAGTGGAGAATTTGGCTTGTATGGTCATTTACACCTGTGCAAAGTGAGTGTAAAATACTGCTAAATGGGAATATGGTATACATAGCTGACAGATGCCTAAAGCATGAAAGAAGGTGATGGCTGTGGGAGAACTGGGTGAACTGGACATTAAGGCTGACATCTTTGGTGGAGCAGGAAGAGTGGGGGTGACATGATCAGAAATAAGATTGGAGATATTGACTTTGTGGAGTTAGAGACTAGAAGGTGAAGACAAGAATGATGGTGATGTGGTCAGGTGAAAGGGTGAGGAAGATCTTTTCAGGAGAAAGTATTTTAGCTTGATTGGAGGAGCTAAGGAACAAACTAGATAAAGAACCTTGTAACAGTGTTTAAAGGAAATGATCAGTTTTAGTGTTTGGTACTGAGAGTAAGGGTTGGATCTTTGATAAGTTTCAGAGAAAAAAGCCAGAAAGGCTGGACCTGGCATAGATGTGAGGAAGAGGTGGAGTCAAAGACACTCTCCAGATTATGAATAAAGCTGGTCAAAGTTTATCAAAAATAAATCTTGTTAAAATTTGGCTTTTTTTCATAAACAGTATTTTTCATAAAAAACTGCTCCATTCTTTTAAAATATGCTCTTTCCAAAATTTCTACAGTTTCTACAGAAATGTTAATTGAAAATAAAGATTAGCCTTTGGTTCTTTTAGACTGTTTCTGTTGTTGTATTACTAATTAAGTACTTACATACATGTTTAACATCACGTGTGGGCCCATAGGTATAAAGCTAATCTTAGATGGCATGATCCTTGGGGCAGAAACTTTCTTTTTTGTCCTGTGATTACCCAGTGGGGTGCTAGTCCATTTCTGGGTCTGCTAGGCACTACCACAATACAAATACATAAATAATTATAATTAATTAGCATGCACAGGAATGTTTACAAGATTGGAGCTGTTGTCTGCTAAGTCACATGGTGGAATTTTTTTCAACAGCAAAATTTCATTCTTTGAAAACTTTCTATTTTGAACACAAATAATTCCAATTGGATGCAGTGGGTGGGTTTGCAAGAGAGGGACATTTCAGAGGTTTCTGTTCTCCATTGCAGGCAGGTATGACTGTGAGTGAAGTGATGCCTATATAATCCTTACCTTCTTCAGGGGGATGGTTTCAAGTTTGATGGCTTTGAGAAAAGGCATTTATATTATACAAGTGCACATTCATTGTTATTCATAGTACTATTACTCCATAATACACCCTTGCTCTAGTGAATGCACACTAGAGGGTTGCGAATTGATGCTGCAGATTTCCTTCCATACCATTCCTGGAAACCCAAAGTTTGACTTCTAGATTGGTCCCTTTCCTTTTCAACTTTCCTAAAGGGAATTCGCACTCATGTGCAGAACAGTTGTCCACACATTATTAATGGCATAGCAAACAACAGCTGATTAGCAGGGAGTTGCTTTTTTCATAGTTAGTTTAATTTGGTAATTATATATTTTCTCAATAGGAAGAGAGCCTAAAGAGGTTTCCTTTTTAAATTGAATTTATGGCCTTCGGGGCATTTGTCATTCAAAAAGCAGAATGCTGGGGGAGGAAAAGTAGAAAGGGAGAATCGAAATAACGCAGGAAGAAAAATAGATAGCATCAAAGGCTCTTTGTTGTAAAATCACATTGACTTAGGGAAATTGTTGAATAAGGCTTTGCTGAGTAAGAGGATAGGAAGGAGAATGAAATTCTTCTTGGCCATATAGTGCTGACAGGCAACACTAATGCTTCTTGGAGGCACGTGAACTGGAACCAAAAGCCTGGACTCCCAAGAATTTTTTCAAAGATTGTGAAAATAGTCCCAAGACAATATTTTATTTGTTCTGCATGTGGTTTTTGGAATAGAGCACAGCCCCTGCTATTTCCTAGCTAGAAAACACTTTTATGGTGGTAAGCTTTTATTTCTATCACTGGAAGTCCCCATTGCACTTGACCTTGTGCAAACAAACACAGAGTCCTTACATCGAAGAGCTCATAATCTAGGTTTTAGGGACATAGGATGGAAGAGACCTGCTGAGTCAGTGAGTCCAGTCCCTTGCGACTGCAGGCAACCCCACCCTACGATCCTGTTCATTTAGACAATATGCAACAGAGGCGCGATCCTCTGAGGTGCTGAGCATTCTGGTCCCGATCCAAAGCAGTTAAACACGTGCATTGCTGTAAGCATGTGCCTAGCTCCACTGACATCAGTAACACTACGCATGTGTTTAAAATAAATCATGTGCATGCTTTGTTGGACCAGGGCCACAATGCTCAGCGCTATGGACATTCAAGCCCCAGTCAAATAAACAGACAAATGGGGTGGGGAGGGAGAAACTGGGAAGCCAAAGGAACACCAGAAATGGGTGCATGTGCCTAAGGCAGTGACAGTAATCACAGATGGTCACTAGCCTAACCCGTATCAATGCCTTTGTTATTCTCTCTGGTGCATGACAGGTAGGTGTCAGACACTGTGAGGCACAATGTATTTTTCAGGCAACTGCTGAACTGCTTTCCAGAATATGGACCATGATCTCAACTGGAGCCTCTCGGCCCTATTGTAATAAAAATAATTCTAATGCTGGTGGAAGATCGATTAGTACCAAAGGTTTTCCTGCTAGTAAAAGTTGCTTGGTAGAATGTTGGCAGCAAGCAACCATCAACAGGGACAAACAGAGATGAAAGAATTTCAAAGTTTTATTTGAATGCATACTCAGTTTATTTTAAAGAGTTATTCATCCCACTCTAAGAGTGAAACACTGCATTATGGTAGTGCACAAGAACGAGAAAATAAAACAGACTGCCCTCAGAAAGTACAAGTGCAGTTTCACTCTACAAAGCAGGGTTAAGTGCCCAAAGAAAATGACATGAACAGTGGAAATTAAGATGTAATCTTTAAGGTGTCATTATTCACATAGGTAAGGATTTTTTTTTCCATTAAAAATGTGATTGTCCCCTTAAGACTAGAGACAAGAGTCTCTATGAGAGCAAAGCCAGAGTCCCAGAGCAGGTTTCCATGCAGAGATCTTAGGGCATGTCTGTACATGGTGGGGTTTGCTGCCATTGAATTGAAGTTCACTAGCCGGTGCACGTTATATAAACTGCAGTGACAATATGCACACAGATAGCTATCTCCTGTTTCAATCTTCATCACTGCATGCAGATGACTGGGGCTCAGTGCACAAAGGCATTCTGGGTGTGTAAACCACAGTGCTTTGCTACTGAGCAGTCTGCATTCTGGATTTTCTCTCCAAGTGCTCTGCAGGATACATTGACCCCGAGTCTCAGAATTCAGCAAGCTGCTGCAAACTCCCAAAGGCCTATGATTCTGCTCCCTCCATCCCCTGGTTACTGTCAGAGTAACATTTTGAGAAAGAGCCATTTTCAAACTGCCAGCTGTGAAAGCAAGCATGGCCAACACTCCACACTGGGACGTGGGGAACCACAAATATGCAGAGGTGGTTGGGGGGGATTCTTTGAGAACTCAGCACCATGGGTCTTCAGTTTAGGATTTCAATGGCCGCCTCACTGATCAGTTGATGGAGCCACAGCAACAGTTTCTCTGACAACGGGACCAGAAGAAGAGTGGGGAGGATGATATCAAAGAACTGCTCTGATACAAACTGCCCTTGGAGCAGCTTCACACAAGCCAGCCCCTTTTTGGGGCTCATGAACCCCACAATGGGCAGATGAGAGAGGGTCGGTCTGAAGACCTGGAACAACCAGCAGTGGCACTGTAATTTTAGGATAGGGAAGGCAACTTTTTATTTATTTTTAAGATCCGTATTGTGCTCAGCTCTGAGCTGCTGAGGCAGCTCACCAGCTCCCATACCCATAGATAAATGGGTTGTAATTGCCCTCTGGAAGCTGGACACAACCAATTGTTACTGGTCAGCTGCTAATCATTTTGGTGTGGAAAGAAACTGTGGGGTTCATTGTCATGCAGGTCTGTGTAGCTTTGCAAAAGGTACATAGAGATATAAAGGTTGATATTGCTCAGGAAATCATTGATGACTTTGCATACATGGGATTCCTGAATTGTAGTGGGCCAAATGATGGGACTCATGTATCTATTCCCTCCCCCCCTCAGTTCTCTGAATTTATAAAAGAAGGATATTTTTTTCTCCATAGAACTCCAAGGCCTCATGGATCATCAGGGCAGGTTAACAAACATCAGTGGAGGGTGGTTTGGAAAGGTCTGCATTGCTAAAAGCTTTTGGAACTCATACCTGTTTGCCTTAATGAATAAAGGACTGTTTACCTCTCGGATCATTATGGACAGTAATGGTGTGGAGATTAGTCTGGTCATCCTGGGAGACCTAGCTTATTGTCTGCTACCCTGGCTGATGAATCCATTTACAGGGTACATTGATAGAAGAAAGGAACTATTTAATTATCACTTCAGCTGTTGCAGAATGACAGTGGAGTGTGTGTTTGGCCCCTGGAAGGGCAGACAGTGCTGTTAATGCCCAGATTAAAAGGTGGAAGAACACTACCTATCTTTCATTGCAGCTGCATGCTGTATTTTGCACCTTTGTGAAAGTAGGAGACTCTTAATGAGCGGCAGAAAGCTGGGGTGCAGAGTCTTGCCTGGTGTGATTTTATGGATGCTGCAGCATTTATTTTATGTTGTGGGCATGTTTTTATAAAGCAGTCCATAGATTTCAGTACCATTATATTTCAGCTTCATCGAAGATGGGTGGTTTTGTGCACACCATGTCGTGCTGACACTGCATGTGCAGTAAAAATACCATGCTCTGAGTTTGGTGGCTTTGGTTTTTCTTCCCCCCAAGGTCACAATAAAAAACAGACTTTAAAAAGATTACAGCAAAGTGATTAAAAATATGAAAGGCAGCTTTAAAGGGATGAATGGTGACAGCCATACACGCAGTGATGATATCCCAAATTTCCAATAACCAGTTCTATAAAGGCAGGTGATATTTAAGAACCTATTCTGAATAGGTTCTTAAACATCTTGCACACAGCACCCCAACAACCCAGCACCCAAACTTCACAGTGCCCTCCACCGTGAAATTGACCCTCCCTGGTCAATTTCGGGGGCAGGGAGAATCACTCCCCGCAGTGAAATTGACCCTCCCTCGTCAATTTCGGCGGCGGGGAGCGCTAAGAACCGGTTTGATTAATTTTTTCTATTTTAAGAACCGGTTCGTGCGGACCGGTTGGATATCATCACTGCATACACGGCGCAATGGGGCGGGAGGTGCAGAGTCCCCCTCACAGATGTGTGAAGGACTTGCTTCTCCTTCTACTCATTCTGGCTTCCAGGCTTGAGTGCTGGGTCAAAAGTGATCAGATGCATTGGAGGGCTCAAATGCAGCTCTGCTCCTGCTGCCCTGTGTGAGGAGGAGTGGGGAGGAATGGCAAGGTGGCGGGGCTACAGCAGGAAACATCTGTTGTGTGTCCCCTTAACCTGTGTTACCTGCAGACAACAGGACATGGCTGGGTCCTGATGGAAGCCACTGCACGGCCAGTTACCCTAGCAGTAGCGTGTGCTGCAGCAGAGCATTCTACCTGTTCATCGACTAAGGTCAGGAGCTGCCTTTCAATGTCCCTGGCTCTCCCCACCATGGCTTTGGTCACACGAGTGCTCGCTCAGGTGACATCCAGACTGTGTCTAGCTCTCCTCTTCCTGTGTTCCAGGCTGGCCCTGGGGCTTGGAATTAGCCTGGCTTCCTGCCCAGCTGCCCTCGGGGGCCTGAGTTCTCAAGAGAGCCACTCTGTGCTGTTGTAATCCTCCTCTCCCTCTAATGAATCCTGGCCCTTCTCGGGGGGCAGTCTCCTTGGTGACAGCAGTGGTACCCCTGTTCACAAGGGCTTTGGGCTCTGTAGTAGTGGGCCTGATGAAAATCCTGTCAAGATCCTCAAAAAACAAAACAAACAAACAAACAAACAAAATGACAGGTCATAGAGGCATTGTCAGGGCTGTTTTCCACCCTTGGTATACCTCTGCCTGTTCCTGACCACTTTACTCTTATTACAGTAGCGAGTAGCATCCTGCTTGTACTCCTTTGCTACTATCTGCACAGTGATGCCCTCAAAAATATTCCCACTGTGGCGGTTACTGTCAAGAGCTTGCTGCAGCACGGGCATTTCTCCCCAGCTTGCAAGGAAATCACAGACCTCAGCTGAGTCCAAGCAGATGCACAAGGCATGATGCAACACCATTGTAATGAGGATATAATTGAATCCAAGAGCAAATTGGCCCATCCCACCTCCAAGCCAAGTTTTAAATGGGGAAGGGACATCAAGTCAACTTGATCCCAGAGCACTGTGTGGCACAGAGAAGGTCAGGTCAGTCATGGACACCCACAGAGCAGTATGGATAGCAGCTGGAGGACTGCCAAAATAGCGCACAGCTGCATTGCAATAGTTTGCACTAACTCTTTGCAAAGAATTTACTCCACTTTGAAACTGCAGTACACACGCTGCAGCAAACAGAGACTTTGTCTGCTCTAAGGGTTTGCTATATGCACCAGTTCAAGTTATTGCAAACTAAACTCCCTCCTATAGACAAGTCCTGAGATATGTGGTGAGACTCTCCTGGTTTGACAAAACCACTTTTCAGAGTAAAAGAAATCACAGGGTCAGGTTCACTCAGGGCACACAGACACCTTTCTTTCTGTTTGTGGTGTGTTTCCAGGCCTAACCTGCGCACTTCACCTATATAAGACGACCAGATCCTGATGGAATCTGTCAGACCTCATTAAAAATAATTTGATTCTGGCCCCTGTTGCTTTCCCCGTCTGCCTGAAAATGAGTGACAGGTTGACTGACAGAAAAAAAATACGAGGACTTTGAGCTGCAGCAAATCAGCACTCTGCCCACATTAATTGAAGAGGAAACTAGCAATGCAGACAAGCATGTGCATGGTAGGGTGTAGGCTGACAGGGGTTAGAATTGCATGGCATCTTGGTAAGCCTTCCAATTAAAGGTCCCCACAACCAACCTAGAAGCATTTACAGAAAGGAAAGGGCCAATTCACAGTGACCCAAAGGCATTAGAACCATAAATGGATCTCAACTGCCAGCAAAAGCCTTGAATTCCAGAGGTTATTGCAGAAATTTGTGAGAGTCAGGCCAGGTTAAAAGGAAGGGCCATGCCCTAGTGCTTTGTCAGACCTTAATGCAGGTAACTGTACCCTCCCTATCATGCCCGCCATTTCCCTGTGTCTGAACTGGCTTTCCTGAAAGTAGTGCTTTTTGTCTGCAGTGTCCAAAGGAATCATTTCTCTCAAAAGTTTTAAGATTGTATGTCATTTCCATGCCTGAATGGATTATAATTGTTATCCCTTATGTCTCTGGCATGAAGATAAACGATAGCTGTATAACCTGAGAAAGACATTTGTATGTTGATCACACATTTTTAGTCCAGAAGCCTGCGCGATTGTCCTGCTGTGATGTAAACAAAAGCCCATAGGTTCCTGGAACAAACAGCTATAAAGAAGTTTGCAGGATTGCCATACAGCTGAAACAGGTCTCCCTGCTATGTTCCCTAAGGCACTGTTTTGCTTTGCTTTTTGTTTTTTTCCAGGTGGATCTCTGTTGAATTGCCATGGGGCCTGTCATAGATTTATGTTGCTTTAAAATTACTGTTAGGCAAATGTTCAAAGGTTGAGTTCAGTTTTAATAAGCAGCACCTAATGTTTTGGATGATCCTCTGATCCTTTCCTTCTTCACCTGCTCTTTTTATCTTTTTGAGTTATAACAAGCCAGACAGACTGTTCAACGGTGGTGCGTGTAATGGGGATGGGATCACAGAAAGGTGGGCTCTGACAGGAGGAGAACTGATATTTTAGAGATCATAATGAAGGGCACAGAAGGGAAGCGGGAGGGAGAACTGCTCAGCTGCCTAAACGACTTGCTTTTATCCCTATTTTTAAATAGGTTTATTTTATATTTGGTTGTGGGACCAGCAGCCTGGAGGACGACAACCTAATTATGCATCCAGCTTATTCATAGCCAACCTTACTGAGGTGAACAGAACTACTCAAATGACCAAGTCTGGCCCTAAGCACCCCTGTATTTACACCCTACTAAAATACTCTTTATACAAAATAGATCTTGTAAGGGAGCATAGGAAAGATAATGACACGTTGGTTATTAATACAATTGCAAAATGCATGTGGGAACAGGGTATGTGAAATCATGAACTCCCTCTGTAGATTACTAGAACATGTTTAAAACCAGACAGTCTATCCTAGGTAACAGTGATAAAAAGATCTGCCCTAGACAAAGGTTTATCTTAATGTACATGCAGACAAAGCCATTGAGCTAAACTGGTAGGGATTCTTCGGATTCTGAATTTGAGAGACAGAACTCATATTGCTCCTGTACCCCACGGAGACACATGAGACTGAACCCCCAGCATGCCTTCCATACTTATAAGACAAAGATATCCCTTTGAGGATAAGGAACAGAGAGAGATTCCATCTTTATCATTCGCCTTAGGAGACAAAAACAAAGCAATTTAGTCTCTGTGTTGGGTCCTGACCAGGCTGGTCAGTAAAAAGCTGGAAAGGCAACTGTCAGTGAGAGACACCATCTTGAACAAAGACCGTACCTTGCTAGATTAAGTTTTGGACTTAGATGCACATTTTCACTTGTATTTTTTGTGACCATCTCTACCTTTCTCTTTTACTTGGTGTCACTTAATCCATGCTCTTTTCTTAATAAACTTGTTTTGCTTCCATGATAAATCATCAGTGCTGTGTAAATTCAGTGAAGGGTGCGCTTCTAGAACGCTAAGAGGTTGGAGTGTTTAACTGTCTGTAAAGGCAGCAAACCAAACACTTTCTCCGTGAGGGCCCACGGAGGGACTGGTCCCTGCAGCAAGAGGATTTTGGGGTTTACTTCACAGCTGGAAGGGCACTAAGGTCAACCCACAAGGAATACCCAAGTTAGGCAAAGCCAGGGTGAGGCTTGTGGATGCTATAGGCTGTTAGGGTCAGAGCTTTGGAGCAAAGCTGCATAGCTCCAGTGCAGCCAGGGTTACAAGGCAGACAGTGACAAAAACCCTTACTGGCCTGAGTGAATCCCAGAACATCACAGTAAGCACTACACAAAGGAGGATTGAACAATCAGACCTTCCATGATCAGCAATTTTCCAAGAAGTAATACTGAACTTCCGGTCCTAGCGCCACCCATGACCCTTTGGAAATTAGGATGGAGTTCTTATGAAGTCCATGGATATAGCTAGATCTTTCTTTGTTCTGCCTGATCTCATGAGAGACTGCCAGTATCTCTCCCCATTCATTTAAAGAGCCAGGTAAGGGGAGGTGGGAGAGGGAAGAAAAGTACCCCATCCTTTTCTGTGCCAAAGGCCAAACCTGGGGAGAAAGGAAGAACACGTCTTCCAAACTTTATTAGTTAGGGAGAGGACGAGGAGAAAGGAGATATATAGTGACAAAAGCAATTGTCAAGAGCCACAAAAGAACCATGGTGCAATACCAGAGGATTGCTTTGCCAGGTTTTCATAATATTACACTAATATAGATGATGATGGCAAGTCTCAACAAAGCAACTTACCCTAGGAAACACCGCAACTGTAGCAGTATGGCACATAGTAGTTAGTGGGTAGGTGTCTCGCTTTCTCTCTCTCAATCCAGGGTGCAACAGCATTCTAGCATAAGGGTGAATGCTACTACTTTACAATGAGAAACCCATAGATCTCAGGAGCAGCCTAAATGTATTCACTGCAGGTCTATATAATCTACATGCTAGTGCTGTTTCAGGTGGCAGACCTGCTGCTGTACTCCCTTGCTGAGGTACATCCTGTCCAGCCCCCAGCTCTCAGTGAGGTAGAAGGTAAAGACATACTGTTAGACCCTTTAATTTACATATTGGTGTTGTGCCAGCCAATTGCCATCGGCCCATAACAAAATATCTCAGGGGGAGGGGACAAGAGACGAAACATTCTTTAATTAAAATTAATAATCAACAAAATCTAATTGCCTCACATGAAGTAAGGATAGGAGTCTGTTCCATCAAGACAAACCCCTACCATCCCACCTAGTCCAGATCTAACTCTTCTCTTTCCTCCTGGAAGCCTGGAGAGCTCTTACAGAGTAGGTCTGACTCAGGAAATGTAAGCTTGATTCGGAGGCGGTGTTTACATTAGCGACATTTCCTAAAGACCTTCCCACAACTGCATCTCTACCAGTGTTAATACAGTTGGAGCTCAGCCAGGGCAATGGCAGAAATTTTAGAAAGTTCTTCTAGTGCTGAGAGGGCTAAAGGAGAAAAAAAAAATCCCTTGTCATTTGTCTCCACGTTCTCTCTTACTTCAGGGAATCTTGCTATTCTTTCCACGTCAGCAAATAGGCAAAGAGTCTGTGCAATAATCTTCCCCAAAGGAGCTGCATGGTCTCGTCTCTCCACAAACACCTGTGGCTCCCAAGCCTCAAACCCAGCCTGAACAAGATAGACACACTCTAAAAGGCAGTGCCCCTCCCCCTTTATTTCCTTTTACCTGCTGATTATCTGCTACAGCAGGCAGCTCCTCCCTTCAGGCTCCACACTTCTAGCGGGCAGTACAGGGTAGGCCCGTTGAAGTAACTGTCTTCAAGACAAGCCATTAGCTCCCTTCCTGTCAGGCCCAGTGGGGGGTTAGTATACCCAATCACATTGCATCATTCAATCAGTTGTCCTGCTTTACAACCTCTGAGCTCAGCTGTGTGTTGCTGTTGGCGTGATTATTTTGCTTGAGGATGGTGTGCCAGCAGGATACTGGTATCAGAACAGGAGTGCAATGTCACTGGTAACTGCTGCCTCCCAAACATCTTGTAAACATGCGATCAGCCTTTATAAAGGGAAATGCCGTTAGGCCACAGGAGAAGAAGAAGAAAGCTGTTTGTTTATTCACTGTGAGGACTAAAAACTTCCTACTCTTTCTTTTTGCATCATCAATTGGCTGAGTGGGGGGCATCCATCTGTCTAGCTCTTATACTGCTGCCTATGGCTGTACTTTCTGAGCACCTTCCATGTAAAATCAATAGCAAAGACAAAGTCCTTAATAGTCTTAATGGAGTCTTTGGCACTTCTGTAAACAAAAGTAGGGCAGTGTGACCCTACAACCCCTCAGTGCCATGTAGTGAAGGGTTCACTTTGCTGTAAGATCAATGCCCATTAGGCCTGACAAACTCACTACATCTAACACACTACTTTCACAGTATTGACCTGAAAAGGGGGGTGTGAGGCGTCTGATAAACCCTTATATCATACTGATCATCATCGTCGTGTGTATGTGTACAGATGATATTTAAGAAGTTGTATGTACTGAAAATGTTTCAGAGCTGTGTCCCAGAACGGGTTGACAAGCTGGTTTCGGCAAACCAAGGAATGTGGAATCACTTGTCTGCCTAGGTCTCTGAGGTAAATTAAGCATTAAAAAGCCAACCACAAGGAAGCTACATTCGCGTTCCACGCCAACCCAAGAATGTGAAGTCAACACAGGCAGATGCCAGAGACTAAAAACAGCAAGGAGTTGTCTTGTCTCTGGGGTGCAAAAACAATGAATTTGGGGGTGTAAGAGAAGGGAAAAGGACCCCTGTATTACGCATTTACTGAGGAAACCCCTCTGAGGCCATGATGGTATTCATGGAAACTTGGCTCCTGGTTATGACAGGTTTTTCAACAGAATTCTGTGGGAATCCATATTGCCTAGAATCTGGTGTCAAGCAAAGGTCACTGAAACCTGGGAAAGATCCAGCAATTGCATTCAAGCTACAGACCAATTTCACTTCTAAGCATCTGCTTTCAGGTGCTTGAGCACATGATTTTGCAAAGAATTTCATCATCTACGGAAGGCATGCTGGCATCAGAGCAAGCCGGTTTTTGCCACAGACTTAGTTACTATATGCAATGGCTCCATATTTTAGAAATCACCATTTCCGTGTGCAGATTCTGTGGTAGAACAAGTGCTTGGAGGCACCAGAAAAATGGCTTCCCGCAAGGATCAGTATTATCTCCAACATTATTCAACTTATATTCAAATGACCTACCACATACTGGGCCTCCCAGGTTTCTTTATGCAGATGACATACGCCTTGGCACTCAGTTACATTCTTTGACATCCTTGACAGTGTGTCTTGAGTGCAGCCATGGCAGCTCTGGCTGATTGTTGTCATCGGGGTGCCTGATACCAAGTGAAGTAAGACTGTGTCAAATGTCTTCTATTTAAATCATGCACCAGTGGGCAGAGAGCTGAATACAGTTCTCAATGGTCAGTGAATGAAGTATGATTCACACCTTGTCTATCTAGGTGTCATGTTGGATAGAACTCTCACATATTGTGACCATCTAACAAAGACCATGACTAAGGTCAAAACCACAACAACTGCTCCGAAAACTGGCCAGAATGACAATGTTATGCACCTCAGTCTTGATGCTCTCTTATTCAGTGGCAAAGTACTGCACTGCAGTATGGGCTCGTTCATCTCACACAAAGATGATCAATGTACAGCTAAATCCCACCATGGTATTATTTCAGACACATTTAAATCTACTCCTTTACCATGGTCCTCTGCAATATTGCGCTGCCCAGTGTTCACAGAGGGGAAAGTCTAGCAAAACTCGTAATGAAACTGCGTTATATGCCACATTTACTGTTTATTAAAGACTTATTTAATCCACCATATAATCGTCTGCCTTCATGGCGCCCAGTGTGGAAAAGTTTCCTTGGGGAGGAATTCACAGTAAAGGAGACATGGCGAGTTTCATGGTCTGCAGAGAAGGTGACAAATTATTATCTTGTCTTGTATCCCACTCAATGTCTACCCTGGTTTGATTTATCATGATGTCAATGGAGCCTTCTGAACCGGTTTAATAGTAGAGGTGAAATTTGTGCTGCAGTGGAATTTCGGTGGTATTTTAAAGACAGTCCTCTATGTCGATGTGGGCAACCACAAACCATGACACACATTGCTGAGGACCGCAAAATGGCTCAACTTCCCGGAGGTCTTCGTGCCTTGAACATTGTTGATAAGAACACTGTGACTTGACTTGATCAGATTGCATATGCCAAATAAATAACCGCAAACCAGAAGCTCTGTCAAAGATTGAATCTTCAGGAGAAACTCCACTCTATTGAATAAGAAAGGTCCCATTAATGCAGACCTAGGATTATGTTTGTATCTGCAACCAGTTATTCTTATGATCTTTTCTCATTCTCTCATAAAATTTTAACTGTCATTAATCAATTTATTAATTATTAAATAATTAGTGTATTTATTATTAATAAAGAAAGAAAATATTCACTATAGATAGATTACAGTGCTGTCGTATAAAGGATCTTATCCTGAGTTGTATCAGTCAAGCTATGTGTACTCTGACCCTTCAGGGACAGCTTACCTTGTAATTTCTGTGACTCTCCAGTGCCAGGAGCTAGATACTACAGAGGGAATACTCAAGGGACTTGGAGGTTAGTGTGTGCCATCACTAGCCTGCACAGAGAAGGAGAGGTCTGTGGAGACCTGGAAGTCAGTGCTTGTCTGTGGCCAGAGGCTGTTGATTTCAGCGTACTGAGAGGGTCGTGAGGGGAGCCATGTCTTCAGGCGCTGGCCTGAAGGGGGAACCGGCCAGGCCCTCCTCGGAGGATGAGCCACACCCTGTCGCAGGCAGCCAGGGTGTACTCCTGACCCCTCTGCCCCTGCGCTGGGTGCAAGGAGGGAGCCGCAGGGACCAGATCCCATCATGCCCCCCCACTGCCAGGCAGCCCTTGCCACCCCATAGTGGGGGGAGAGCAGGAAAAGGGCCCGCAGCCCCCCACACAGGGCACTGCCCACACTGCTGCTGCCGCCGACGGGAGGCAGTGGGGGAGAGCGGAACACAGGCCTACGGACCCCTCCCCCCCGTGGGGTGCTGCTGCCACCAAGGGGGGTGTTAATGTAAGCATGGCCCCTGGGTGCCGGAGACCCATGGTACACCACTGTAGCACGCTAAAGGTACTGGCCAATGTGAGATAATCGCAGCAGCCCTTGCATTTAAGCTGAACAAGTCACAAATTGTTTGTACAGGAGGGTTCTGATCCATTATCAGGGCCCCTGAGCACTACTGAAATACAAATGAATAAATAATAATAGGGGAGGCCCGGCTGACCCTGCTTTATAGCAAGTGACATATAGATAAGTGTCACTGTCAGGAAGCGGGAACAATACTATAAAAGTCTATATAAAAAACGAGAGCGAGAAAATGGGTGTCTCCATTTTTAAAGTGTTTTTATACACAGGAAAAATCCCAGTGAAATTACTGATGAGTATTATGTCCTTGTAACTGGAGAGAAGATGAGCAAAACTAGGTTTTGAAAAACCTCATCAGGTGGGATTTTGTATTCTAAAATCCAAACCAGAGATGGTTTGGATCTGGTTCTCCTTTTATCTGAACCCACAGAGCTCAGAGGAATTAAAAAGAGGGCTGGATGAATGGTTCAAATTTCGACTAAGCTAACATTGTTATGTCAGGGTCCATATAAAGTAGTGGTGATTTTATATCTGTATATGATATAGGATTTATATATCATGGCATAAAACTCATCACTTTTGATAAATTAACCAAAGCTAGCTTTATCTACATACATT
>ML675616.1:94405886-94420583 GCA_007922155.1 Mesoclemmys tuberculata | reverse complement strand
TACATTACACGCAAATCAAATTGCCGGTCTGTGTCTCATAACTTTTATTTATACATGGGGTTTTCCTTTCTTATATTAGGTTTTAGGCAAGCGATGCAGACTTTTTTATTTCTAAAGATACTGCTTTGTGCAGGGAAACACTGTGGGTTAGGATGGAGCTGCATCAGGCAAAACTGTTTCATGCTAAGGGCAGATGGCGGTGAGGGCATCACAACCCTGCGTGTCCCTTGGGAGCGCTACTGGCTGTGGACAAGCGTGTGTGGTGGCATCTCTTGCAATTTTTTATCACAAGTCTCACAATATTTGGTGTTCTACCACACACCAGGTAGCATCATCACAAGAGCAGAGACAGGAGCATAGGAATTCTTAAAGCAGTGGAACTAAGGAACTGGGCTCCTCTGTCCTCTTAATTTAGTGTGATCTCACATGTATATCTCATTAAACTACTAAGCCAATTGCAAATTAAGAGCCAGATTCACCTGTAACCTTCAGCGGCTTTACACAGCTTTTAGAATGCAAAACAGCTGTCCACTGACCTCGGCTAACCAGTGTGCTCTGTCTGCTTTGCACTGCTCTATGGTGAATCTGCCCTTAAAAGGAATATAAAGAGTTTTTGGTTAATACTACACATCTTGAAATCATTACAAGTAGTGATTGATGGCATTCTCTTTAGGTTTTTTATTTAGTGTTCATGTGGGCACATTTTAAATGAAAAACAAAAACAAAACAAAACCAAGAAAATGTCAAGGCAAAAACTACATTAAAATACAATTAAAGGGTGAAAGCACATATAAATACTTGAGGATAATACCACATTACAGAGTTATTGTAATTATCCCCCAAACCTAGAAAATTCAGAGTAAAGTTTACACTTAACAAAAAATCCATATGTAAATGTAAACTTCTAGGGACAAAGAATGTAAGCCATACTTACAAGATGGAGGAATCTATCCTGGGAAGCAGAGACTCTGAAAACGATTTGAGTGATACTCAGCAGGACATGAACTCCCAATGTGACACTGTGGCCAAAAGGACTAATACAAACCTTAGATGTATAAACAGGAGAATCTCAAGATTAGATAAGTTATTTTATCTCTTTATTTGGCACATGAATTTGTGACTGCTGGTGAAATAGTGCGTTCAATTCTGGTATCCACAATTCAAGAAGACATTAATAAATTGGAGAGGGTTCAGGGAAGAGCCATGAGAATGAATAAATGATTAGAAAACATGCCTTATAGTGATAGATTGAGCTCCTTGAGTCTATTTAGCTTTACAAAGAAAAAGATAAGAGGTGACTTGATTACAATCTGTAAGTACCTACATGGAGAATGAATATTTAATAATGGGTTCTTCACAGTCTGGCAGAGAAACATATAACATGATCCAATGGCTGGAAGTTGAAGCTAGACAAACTGAGAGTGGAAATAAAGTGTAAACTTTTAACAGTAAGGGTAATTAACCATGGGGACAGTTTATAAAGGGTTGTGGTAGATTCTCCATCACTGACCATTTTTAAAAAAAGATTGGATGTTTTTTAATAAAAGATCTGCTCTAGGAATTATTTTGGGAAATTTCTGTGGTCTGTGTTATCCAGGAGGTCAGACTAGATGATCACATTAGTCCTTCTGGCTTTGGAATCTGTGAAGATATGGAAATACATAATTAAGATTTAAAAAAACGGAACTCTGCCCTGTATTGACATTATGTGGGGTAAAATATGAAAAAAAATTAGTACATCTTTGAAAATATATTTAATCTAATCTGGGACCACAAATACTAAAATGTCTTAACCATAATTGTATGGTTGCTGCATATGATCATTCCAGAGAGATATGTAGTATACTTAAAGTCTTAATGTATCTAGTTCTTACGTCTATTTCGGAAGTCATTTTGTCATAAAAATCTGAAAAGTGACTGCAAAATGCTGTTGTAAGTTCTCTGCTTATTATCTCTAAATTATTCCATATAAAATATATTCTGTTTAGAATTAAAATGTGTGGAGTTTATTGGGGTTTTTTTTTTCTGTCTCTGTAACTGCCAACTTGACAAATTCATCCTGGTACATAAAGGTTATGCTCTACTCTTTCTCATTCACACATTGTCATCCATAATAAAAGGGTGTGCAATCAGAAAAGAGTAAACAACTCTGGCCATGATGCATGTGAACATAGAAACAAAAAGCTTTCCATTACAACCCTGAGGATTCTCATCATTTCCTAAACATGTTCAAAATGCAGAAAGTGTCACATTACCAATGAAACATAAGAAGAAAGTAACAAAGAAATACAGTCTACTTTCAAACTGCTCTGTAAAATCTGTTCTATTCTAGTCAGGTTTTTATGCTGCATTCATTACCCTGGTGTCAGAATATTTTAATACTGTACAGGTTCTCTGACAACAGCATAAAATAAAAGAGAATAACTGTAAGAAGAGCCAGTAATATCATTAAGCAATTCATGTGAAATAATGTGGGTTAATTTAAGCTTCTTGTCATGTACTTAATATGGCCAGTCAAGTAATGGAAGTATATCTGGGCCAAACAGTTTCTTGCAAGCGTTTGACTTTTGACAAGTTGAGTGTTTTCATGAAGACAAATTGTACCAAGCAACATCTTCCTCCCACATACTTTTACATTCCCTCAGGATACAAGGGCTGGCCTCAATATTCAAATGAGGTCAGGAGAAAATTTCCATCTTTTTGCATTAACTTGCAGTCTGAAAAAAACTGCAAGAGCAGACAGAACGAGACACACATCAGATTGTTCTGAGGCAAATCCTCAACAGCTTTTTCCTGTATGGCTCAGCTGGCTATGGGCCAACTAAGGTCATTTGTAGAAGTCTGAGGAGCTTCTTGTGTGCATCCTCTCCTGTGTCTTGTGGTCCTCCCTGGAAAGCTGGTTGTGAAGTGCCTGGTATTTCATAGCCTCTAGGAAGGCTATAGCATGAAAGCCTTACTGCTAACTCTTTGGATGATCTCTCTGTCTTTAATTGCACTTCCTACAATGCCTTAAGGGCTCCTCAGGTGCAGAAAGGGAGATAATGGCATGTCTTCTGAAATGTGTTATATATATTTCTCAGCAAGGAGGAGCCAGGTGGTGGAATGTGGATGCTGGTGGAGAAGTTGGTTGCATTCACTTTTGTTTGGATGATTTTCTGCCAGCCAGACTATTTTAATCTTTCCAATGATAATGATGTGTATGAAGAATGATTTTATTGTTTGTTGAAGCAGTTAAGCCGTAATTGCAGGGAGAGGGTAAAGCAAACAGCTTTTTCATATATTTCTTGATGCCATTTCTATGCTAATAATACTCAGCCTGTTATGTCTGAGAAATGACAGAAAGTCACCCCCTCTTCCCATCAGCAGGTCAGTAGAGGAAGCTAAGGAGAGCAGTGAGTATGATGAAAGAATACTGAATCCCTCAGTCTCAAAAAAGGGTGTTTATAGGTCTCTTCGTGGTGTCTGACAAGCAAAGGAGGATTGTCTAAAGCTCAATTTACAGGGACATTTAGGGAATACAATTTGACTATCCTTATATCTAGATCATTTATTATGGTGTCCTGACATTACAGAAAGTCTGGCCACACTCAATATTACTGGGAATTCTGAAAAAGTGCAGACATTTCTGCTAGTATTGAAAGAAGGCCTGGAGTCATTCATAAGTAGGGGTTGTGGAACTCTTTATTGCTCTGTATGTATGAGTAGAGGTCATCTTTCCCTTTCCTTCAGAATATCTCAATATCCCAAGAGGGTAGTTTCAGTTTGAGAAAAAGTATCTTTTACTTTGTTCAAAGATTTTGCTGCTGGTTTTGCCACTTCACATCTGGTGAAAAGGAGGTATGGATATCTCAATCCAGTGAACAAATCGTGATCTTAGGTTAAATGATGTTTTTTCAGTTATATCCCTATCTGCATCCATTCTCAGTCTACTGCAAAGCATAGGCCTCTTCATTAATGTCTCTGTTCATCATGCTGAATTATTTATCTCAAACAACACCTGAGTGGGTGAAAGCATGACGTTTCCTTTCTTCCTCATATCTTGGAGCAAATTGGCAATTTAAAAAATCCCAGGTTAAGTTCAGCAACGCATGGAAGGCTTAGGAGACTAGTACAGGCAGCTGAGCCTTTCAGCTCTTCACTGGTTCAAATCCAATTCAAGTCTGCAGTGACTGAAAGTCATCGCCTGAAGGCTCTTCATATTCAGTGATTCACTGTTGGGATGTGACAAAATCAGGGGCCTCCGGCTAGCTCAGAGTGAGATAAGTGTCCACTTCAAAAACTCCACCGTTGTCCCCCTTATTGGCAGTCTGAGCAATGAATGACTTTTTGGAGCACGGAAATATAACTCCTCTCTCAACTCTTGAAGTTATCCTCCAGACTGGATTTGGAGCCTATTGGCAGGAGGCTGGTCATTGGGGAAACCTATCCAAATGCTCCCTGTTCTGGGGATAAATTGTAATCGAGCATGTCATGTTCTAGGGCTATGATTACTCTAGCATCTTTCATTAATACTACTGCGCCATTACCCAGAGTACAATCAGGGCTTCTGACCAACTGTGTCCCCTCAATTCTCCAACCTGGGCCGCCTTTTACCCTGCTTCGCTGTGAGAGCAACCACTCCTGGCCTCCCTGCACGCAGCCTCTAGCGTGTAAATTACTCCCAGCTCTGCAGTTAGCCAGCCACCCATGAATTTCATTGCAGAGTGACCCCAGCAAATTCCCAGTCCTAGTCTGGTCCTCAGAAATGTACATCTTGTACTGCCCAGTTCTGCCCTTCTGGACAACACAAGCTCATAGAAAATCCATCATTTTATTAAATTTAGTTAATTACATGAAAATGATATGCACAAATCTTGTTATCCCCAGTGACGTTTCCCAAACACTTCAAACACACTGGGTTACATAAAATTAAAAGAAGTTTATTAACTGCAGAAAAATAGATTTTAGGTGTTTATAAGTAATGAGGCATGCAAATCAAAATTTGGTTACAAGAAAATAAAAGGTAAAACATAAGTGATACCTAATTTAACAAGCTAAGTAAATTCAAAGCAAAATGCCTCTCTCACCACATGATTTTGCAGCCTTATTGGCTGGGTGGCTTTCAGCCAGGACCCTTCCCCAGTCCAATACTCTTTTCTTTATCCTTCAGGCATTGTGGATGTTATAGGCAGAGAGAAAGGGAGAGATAATTTGGTGACACAGCAAGCTTGGGAGACAGGAACTTCCAGCTGTTTCTTTGCCAACACATCTCTCACATTTCTCACTCACATCCTTTTTTCTGCCAAAGAATGGCTGCTTAACCAGGTGATAGTCCATTTGATTTTGTTGACGCCTGGCTGAGGCATCAGTTTGCCTTTTGTCTCTGAGGAACTGGTTTGTGCTGGCTTTTCTAAACTGGAAGATGTCTTAAATAGTAGAATTTCATAACTTTACATACAGTGTTGCCACACATTTTTTTTACCAGGACAATAATGGTTAGCATATTATGAGTTTTCAAATGATACCTCACAAGGCATACTTTGTACAAAATGTATCACAATCTTGTAAAAGTGGTGAACATAACGCTATAGACTGTCACAACTACATTCTTTTAAACAGTTTAATGAAACCTTTTATTGCATATGTATAAAAGCCCAATTTCCTTGTGTTCTATCAAAACCAGAAGCCCTGGACATTTATTTAGTCAACTGCCACATATTTGTTAAGTAAGGTCAATAAAAATAAAACAAGTCATCCCAGAAATTCATAAGTTAATAAAGAACAGAATCGATTCAGCAATATTAAGTCTGTAAAAGGTGCCAAGCATACATTACATTTCTCATCATCAGCAACATAAAGTAGAGCTCCAAACAACATTTCTAAGGCAAACATGGCATACTGGAAAAGTGGGATCATAAGTTAACTTACCTGAGATATTTTACATGATGCTCAAGGGACTGCACAGTAAATTGCACTGCACACAGTTTTTCTCTCTTTTGTGCTACTATGTCTTATTTTTGTTGGGTGTTGACTGATAGTCCAGCTGGCAGATTGTCCCAGAACAACAGAGGAAGTGAAAGAAAGAGAATGCATTTTAGTCTTTGAGAGAGGTGTAACTTTATGTCTGTAAGTTCCAGAAAAGTGAAAAGACAAACAAAGAGAAACTTTACAGAAGAGAATCAGTGAGGAATCACCTTAGCTCAGGCTAGTGCTGTAACCAACAGACTACATTTTTATTGAAGACAATAGAGAAACAGTCTGTCAGTCCAGTCATTACCTAAATTGCTGTGTAATAAATGAACAAACTGCTGCAGTCAAACTCTAAAATGTCTTCTCGCTGCCATTTTTATCAAGACCATAGATGGTGCCAGAATTTAGTACTTGTATATGTGAATACCACCCAGTAGGACTAATAAATAAGGACTTGGAATATGAGTGAATTGAGTCCAATTCTGCTCTTGTGCAGGTCTAAGGCTGGGAGATCCTCCCTAGTCAGGACAGAACTTAATCACACCCTGATTTCCCACTGAAATTAATGGAAGTTAAGCATGTGCTTAAATCCAAACAGGTGCCTAAGTGGTATAGGGATGGACTGAATTACATACATAGGTAATTTCATGAATCAGGGCCCAAATCAGGAGTAATTCCATTGAAGTTACTGGTATAAAACTGTTGAGAAAGTAGATTCTTACTTAAAATGCTGAAAACCACACAATCCCAAACCACCACAAGAAACACCTACTGCTATCTCCTTCCTCCCCCACAAGTTATTACTTCCCTTCCATTTTCCTTTTCATCAGACCCCGCCCTAATGTCCCTCACCCTACTTTTTATGTTTTTAGGAGCTGTTGGCCTGAACCTGCCCCCACTTCCTTCCCTCTCATTAGGGGTGCAGCATGTGATCCTAGCCTGTAAGGCTGGACACAGGAAACACTGCGGCTGCCAGCACCATCTTATTAAGCTCAGGAGCAGATATCTCCAATATTTCATAGTCCAACAGCAAGGTGACCATCCCACTGTTCCTGAATACCTAATAGCCAGAGTGAAAAGGACTCTGTAGTCCAGTGGTTAGGGCCCCTATTGGGGAAGTGAGAGACCCTAGGTCCAGGCCCCCTGCTCCAATCACTCTTTCATATTTATCCACAGTGGAATAGCTTCAACAAGAGGGACTGAGTGAGTCCCACTTCAGAACATCTCTTCACTCCGTGGTTAGAGCAGCGGGAGGCACCTGTTCAAATCCTTTCTCCCCTCTGGAGAAACAGGAATTCATCCTAGGTCTCCCACATCCTGGATGAGTGCTCTAACACTTGACTAAGAGGTATAAAGTGGGCACCTCCTCATCTGGCTGTTTTGTGTAGAGTGAGGCAGGCACCTACTTCATTTCCACTTGAAATGCCTCAGGTACCTACGTTGCCTGACTGCAGGAGGAAGGTTCCCATTCACAAATCACTAAGCAGGCTGAAGTTGGGCATTTATCTCAGAGAAAGGGTCGGGACTTAGCTCACCCTCCTCTCATCAGCACCTCTCATTGGCTAGCCTTAGTGGCTTCCTGCCAAGTGTGCAGGCCTTTGTGGATCACATTCTACAGTGCCCATCTCACCCCATTCATTGTACAGGGAGGCCAAAGCACCTAACTCAGGCTGTATGGATCCAATTGTTGTGCCTGTATTTTTTTTCTAGGTGCCACAATACTGAGCATTGCAACATCTAAGTCCCTTCGTAAATCAGATGAGCAGGCCTTCGTAAATATTTACTATAACCTTGGTTAACATAGCATATTTGTGTGGTAATTCATTCAGGGCACCTACATATTTACTTTAAAAAAAAATCCTCAAATGTGTCTTCATCTGATCCAGCTTCTTTCAGTAAAACTTTCCTTTTGAAACAATTACCCCAAGAAAGTCTTTCAGTATGAGCCCATCCAATTACAGGTTATTTGACAGGCAACATTTTATATAATAGCGAAACCCAGTTCTCCATTACTGGTAGCCTTGTGTTTGGTTTGTCTTCGAATACAAATTCCGGAGTGAGTGCAAAGCAATTTGCCAGGGCAATACAAACACCACAAATGAACCTTCAGTGAGATCTTCCTTATCAGATGCTAATGCAAGCTCAGCATTCTGAGTCCTGGAAATTAGGCAGGCAAAGCATTTCCCCTGTTTAAGATGCTTTTAGTGCACTTATCCAGTATGCTGCCGGAATACCAGATCACTAGATTTAGAAGGAAAGGAAAAATAAAATGCTACTAACCACTGAATTTGTTTATATTTTCAACTCCCCCCCCCATAGCTATGCTGTCCCCTGGCTATGAAATCTGTAATCATAGATGTATATGTTCCAAGGACCATCTGACAACTCTCTCAAAGTGTGTTATGAACATAAATTCTCACAACATGCCTATGAGGTAGGCCAAGGGACGTGCAATGTAGAAGCAGTGCACCAGGCTGCATATGGCCTGAAAATGTATTCCTTTCAGCCTGGGGCCCTAAGCCACAGGGCCAATGAATGGCAAAATCACTGCTCTGTACTTCACAGGTTTTATTCCTTCCCAGCTGCCAGGAGCCCCTCCCATTTAATGGCTGTCAGTCACTCTTCTCCAGTCCACCCATTTTCAGCCAGTTGTTAGGCATAAACCTTCATCCCTCCTGGACACCAAACATCTGCAGAGCAGAAATGGGATCTCTCCACTTCTGCTCCTCTTCATAGCTGAGGCACATAAGTAACCGGTGTCTCCCTCACTGGCTGGGGGACGTGGAGTGGTGCATGTATTTTATCTGATCAGAACTCTGAAGGGGAATGGGCCAGGGGTAATGAAATTTTGTTATCCTGATTGTATGATGAAAGGGCAGCAGAAGTGTACTTAGCCTACTCTGGTTGAGGGGGGTCAACCTAAACTGAAACTTACTCACTGGGCAGGGGGAAGGGATGCCAAATCCCAATGAAAGAGGGAGGGGGTGGGAGAGGTGTTCCTATGTGGTGATGCTGTGGATTCTGCCTCAAGTGTCCTAGACCCTATTTGACCTTCTTTTCTCTAGTGTTTAAAGACAAAAGTTAATTAGACTCAATTGAGTCATTGTTTCTGTTCTGTGATTACTAGAGCTGAAAACACTAATAAACAGGTCTAGGGACTACACCTTAGACCTGGAGTCAGGATAGCAGTAAAAGGAAAGACAGTGCAGAGGCTGCACTGGCAGTGAGGTTCCCTGCTATCCAGTGAAATCACTAAAGACCTGGCTTAAGTGGTAGAACCTCAGAACCAGGCATTGCAGAAGTGGAGAAAAATAACAGCAGGAATTGATCAGCAGTAGCAGAGGCAACGGAAAACAGCCAGTTGCAGAGGTGCATAGAAGCCACGAAGACATTGCTTGATGCACCTCCCACACTTTTGTAAAAGAGAGGAGAGTCCCTAGTCAGCAATTGTGCAAGATGCTGTACATACAATCAAAAGATTTAAGATCTTTGGGACTAAGCATGGGATGAGAGACAACGGATCCATACAACAAACACAGGGGAGTAAAACAAGGTGACAGTGAAGCCATTATAATTACACACACAACTATATTGAAGTTGCTCAAAAGTTATGAAATGCCAGCATTCAGGTTGCCTGCACATTGATAGTCTTTAATTACATGATCACAGGCTAGTTTTCCACAGGACACCTGCCTTATTCAGTGCATAGGCTGGATGGTCTCACTTAGTCAGCAGCTGTTCAATAGTTTATTTTATCCTCATTCTTTATTTACACAGGCTTTATTTACTGCATTCTATTCAAATCCTGCTGCTCTGAGGACAAAATTATTAATTTCTTCATGGGCTTTTCTACAGCATTCATTACTACAGTGTCTGAGAGCTTCAGAAATCCTAATTAATGTAGCTTCCCAAAATCCCTGTGATGTGAAGATGTGGTTTTATCCCCATTTTCCAATGGGGAGCTGAGATTATGGTAAAAAGTAACTAATTTTGAGGTTCCCAATTTGAGCTGCCTAGAACTTGATTTTTCAGCATACTGAGTATTATGTAACACTTCATAGGTTCAAGGCAAATGACACTGTTCAACACCCAGTTGGGTCAGGTTTTTGCTTATGGCTGCATGCTTTTGAAGGTGGTTGTGGTGGTTCCCCAAACTAATGTTTGGTTCCCTTTTCCTTTTATTAAAAGTTCTCATTGCTTATGAGAGGGGAAGTATTGCCTCTGGCAGAAAGTTTATACCCATATAACTTATTTTGTTTGGGGAACTATACTATCAAAAACTCTCTTGCTGGTATAAGTGGAGTCCCCACTAGGAGGATTTGCCTTTATAGCTTTCTAGTTCAGACAAGACCATAGATCTTTGGATTTCAATTTGAGAGGTAATAATTTTGTTCTCAAGGGCTGAATTGGAAGGAAAAATGTGGTGGCAGTGGTGCTCGGCCAAGCTATGTCTACACAATGCTCGCAGTAGATTGTGCAGATGTTCAAAATATTGTCATGCATGTTGCTTATCTTCATTGAGCTCCTTGACCTTAACTCCATCTTGGTGAAGCTTGAATATAGCCATGGGCTTTGCTAGGCTGCTGGGCTTGAGCTTTTTTTTGGCTGGAGAAAAAAAAAGTGACATCAAAATGAGACATCACTCGTAGTAGATTGTAGAGCTCTGTGATCCTCCTCTCCTTTCTTACTCGAGGAATGAAATAATTTAAACGTTGACATTGTTAACTATCCTCACTGGGCATCTGAGTTACCCCCTCATGTCAATGAGTAGGGCAATTCATACCTCTCAGAGCTATTGTTTCAGGTTCTCTGTAGACATAGACATTTCTCCCCAGGTTACACTTCCATCACATAGTTTAGATTTCCTTTGCAATCATAAAAAGGAATTGAGATTCTGGAGAACAAGATAGTAGCTTTGTAGAGTTGCTGGTATGCTGTACTGCCATAGACTAGCACGCTCTGAGCCTCTCAGTATACCACTTCATCAGAGCCACTCGAACGAATGCTTTACAATCAGGCCTGGTCTACACTTACCTTCCGGATTCAGCGGAAGTCGACGGGAGATATGCAAGTGACGTAAATCACTTGCATCTCTCTCATTGACTTCACTGTGTCTGCTCTGCGTGCTGTCCATACTGCGCTGCACCGAAGGGAACAGCATTCCCTTCGACGCAGCGCTACGCCACTTACTGGGGTGGTTTTCCTGCATCGCTTGCTGGATTGACTGAGTGGGTCTATACAGACCGCTCAGTCAATCCAGAGCTATCGATCTGATGGCGGCAAATTTGCCACCGTCAGTGTGGACCCAGCCCCATTCTTGCCTCTGCATTCCCCCTTACAGCACATGGTTCCATAGAGAAGCCAAGCACTTTGCACATTATAGAGATGGAGGGTAGTAATCAAGATATTATATGGAGATAACGTCGACTTTTACCACTACGCCACCTCATGAACTTACCCTTTTAGCGAGTCAAATGCTGAAATTCTCCTTTATGCTGAAAGATGAAATGAAGAACAAAGACCACAGCACAGCTTGGAACTATAAATGTTTTGATGTGTGGGAGTTTTTTTAAAATAAATTTTAAACTTACAGCCCTTGAGTCAGAAAAATCACCCACCTCAGGGGTCAAGGAGAGGCAAAAGGAGGGGGGTGGAAAAATCAAGCAAGAATTGTCTCTGCTGGGATTTGTGATGGGCTATAAAGTAATTAAGTGTGGCTGGCAGGAACCAGTTGGAGTGAGTTTGCAATGACCCATGCAATTACAAGCAAATGGCAAATTCAGGGGAGGCATGAAGTGGAGAGAAATTGGAGGCTTTCAGCTGTCATTGTGAAATAAATTGGTTGGTTCTACCTCTTTACACCAGATTGTCAAGCAGAAACATCTCACTCTCCCTAGCCACTAGAGTAGATAACTGGTAAACAATGACTTAGAGACTTCCCCTTTCCTCACCTCAAAATAGTTAATCTTCAGAATAACACAACTGCTGCAAGAACCTGAACAAAGGAATTTAGAAAAGACTTTGCTAGGGACTCAGACTGCTGGAAACCACACACGTGCCTGTGCACACATGACTGTCAATGAAAAACTATATGAAATGTATAAGTACAGTGTGGTATACAAACTGATCAGCCCTCTTGGGGAAAAGGGCTTAGGTGTCTCTCTGCCTAGCGTGCTGGCCTTTATGAATCACATTCTAAGGTGCCTATCTTTCCCCATTCATCGTCCAGGGAGCCTTGGCACCTAATTCAGGCCATGTGGATTGCAGTGTTGTTAGGCATTGCGATGCTGAGCACTGAAATGCCTATGTTCCTTTGTGGATCCAGGCTAGGGTGTCCAGTACTTTTGAAAAGCAGGCAACTTATTTGCCTCCTTAAATATAGATTAACTTAAAATAATTGAATTGCATTTTAATTTTAGGCACCTTTAGAATGTGATTTTTCTCAAGGATCTTTTCTAAATACAGTACAGCGTACTATCAGTAAGTTGCTGCTACACAGCTGCATACCCATTGCCCTGAGTACATACCTGGACATACCAGCCTTGCTGCTGCATAGTGGCAGTGATATGATGAAGCCCACTCTTTGATTACATTAGATTTATTACTATATAATATTCAATATGTATGTTTCTTTGAGTAAATTCCATACTGGGGAAATGTACTGATTTCCCTTTCTAGAGTTGTCAATCCTCTAGTTTCCCATAAAACTACAACGGCCCAGGCACTGACAGTTGGGGCTTCCACATAAACAGTCTCTTGTAAATGTTCCTAAACTTCACGGAATGAAATCACCTTTCAGGAGGAAAAGAAAGTTCTCTCTTCAGGGCTCCTCAAGTCTTTGGTGACTTGGCAGAGATTGTCAGCAATGGTGCCAGCGAGTGCCAGTTGTGTCCTATATATCTGCGCAGGACTAGGAACTGAAGTGAAGTCATCAACTCATTTAATAAGCCATTGAACAGCCAACAGACAATGACAAATTTCACTTAGGACTTGTACCAAATTCTTATCAGTGACCTGGAGGTTAAATTTTCTATCACTCCCCTAAGCTATCCAACTCCCATTGTGGTTGCTGGGAGTCAGCAGCCCTACCCCAAGTTGAAAATGCTCCGTGGCTATGAAAAAGTATAGAGTTCCTTTAAGTTATGGCAAAACTGGCCAGCCAGCTGCCTTAGGACAATTGTTTTCTCAAAGGCACATTCTCATTCTGTTTGCTTTTTATCCTTCCTGCTGAGCCTGCTTGACAGAAAAATAAACCCACACCATTTATCTCTGTAGATAGCTGTGGGACTCAGGATAGCTGAGCTCTATATATGCTACATCCCCAGGGATAAGGTAAGAAATATGCGTTCTGTCCTCACTGATGATTAATAGGGGGCAGAGGAGGAGGGGGGCTTGACTATAACCTGCAAGATGTGGATTTTTTTTCTATTAAAAAATCCCAAACTTTTTGTTTTATTGTTTTCTTACTATACTAGCAAAGACAGCAAGATACAAGAGTAAGTGATAAGAAAGAAAACAACCAAGTGAAGCATATATCAGACGTATGGATCATAATGAGGAATAGAATTCCTAAATTTATAGCTTTTAATGCCCAAATGGACTATTGTGATCATCTACTTTTATCTCCTAAATAACACAGACCATAGAACTTCCCTTGAATGTCTACTTGCTAGGGTTCCACTAGGGTATATCTTTTAGAGGGGAAAAAAAAATCTTGATTTAAAATTTCCCTATGATGGAGAATCCACCACAACCCTTGCTCAGTTATTTCAATAGTTAATTATCCTCAGTGTTAAAAATTTGCATTTATTATATAGCCATTGGATCTTGTTAGACCTATGTCTGCTGGCTTGAAGAGCCTCTGTTATCAAATTTTTGTACTCCATGGAAGTAGCTATAGACTGATGAGGTTGTGAGGAACATGGGAAATATCTGTAATATTTGTATGAATATTATGAGTACCTTGATGGTTATTGTGCTGCTAGCTAAAGGAGAGCTAGGGTTTCAATCAGTCTTTTGCAGCTAAGTTTATGAATCCAGATATGCTAATCACCAATATTAAACAAAAAACACAGGTGTCAATTCCTTTCAAGGTTTACCCCCACCATGTGACAATCCAAGGAAAGCTGAGGTGGGTGTAATCTAAGCAGGAAAAATGAAACAAAGAATTTGGGAGGGGTTAAAACCACTAGCAACATGTAGGCCCTTTTCCTTTCTGTTTGATATGTACCAATGGATAAATAAATAATACTTTGTTTTGAAGAAGCTATCCTGAGTAACTGCATTTTCATGCTGAGCATGGGCCACAGAAAGGAGTCTCTGGCAGGGACCAAAAAAAAGTTGAGCCTGCTAAGGAAAAACAGTATTTTACAGCCACTTGCAACACCCTTTCGCCAAAATCTACATTCAGTGCTGAAACAAACATATGTTTATGTTTATCTTAGCAAAGATGTGCACTGATACCCAAACAGCTGCTTAATAGAGCTCCATCACAGAGATTTCTGCTTTCCCTTCCCATAAAAGACCCATTCACCTGTTCAAATGGACTTTAACTCTCTAATGGGCTAGGACTTCCTTCCCAGCTCTCAAGTGAGTGTCTCTAATCAGCTCCTTGATCCAGTTTAAAATCTTCTATCTGGAGTCTGCCTGACCATTCATACAAAAGGTCTCTAGTGAAAAGCAAGATGAATAACCTCTTCACGTGTAGGGACAAGCTTCTTCCAAAGCAGCCTGGGTATCGGCAAACCG
>ML675616.1:94389965-94405486 GCA_007922155.1 Mesoclemmys tuberculata | reverse complement strand
GACGCGCCCTCTCCCTCCGCCCCGCAATATGAGGGAGCGGTAAGGGCGGCGGTGCGCAAAGAAAGAGAAAAGGGGACTTTGGAGGATGAGGAACTAAGAGCGGGGTTGGAGGCTTTTCTGGTTACGTTTGGTCAGGACGGCCAGGGAAATCCTCAAGCTGTTTGGGTGAGACTATCGTACTCGGTCCTGCGAGAATTGAGGAAAGTGGTCATGGAATCAGGGGTGAGGTCCTCGTATACTCAAGGAATGCTAGAGGGCATAGCGAGTGGGTATCAAATGATACCGCAAGATTGGAAAGATCTTTGCCGTATGGTGTTGACTCCAGCACAGTATGTGGTTTGGGATAGTGAATACCAGCGAGAGGCGCTGCGGGCGGGCGCCCTGAGTGGGGGGCATACACCCCAGATCAACTATATGGAACAGGGCAGTTCAGCACGATCAACTACAGATGGAGGGGTCCCACAACTGGCATATCCGGTAATCGGGCGCTGCGTTCTTCAGGCTTTCAAGCGGGTACCTGTAGCTGGAAAGCCTTCAAAATCGTTCACGGCCACCCGACAGGGGGCCTCTGAGCCGTACCACCAATTTGTAGACCGGCTGCAGGAGGCTATTCAGCGACAAATTGATAGCTCCACCTGAGCGTCTGGGTTAATAAAAAAGTTGGCATATGAAAGTGCCAATGCTGACTGCCGCAGAGCATTGCAGTCAATAATTGGGAAGGACGATTACTCCTTGGCGGAAATGATTAAGGCATGCGCCGACGTGGGCACGCAGGTTCTTCAAATGTCGCTTCTAGCAGCCGCCTTAAAAAAGGGAAATAAACCCCAGGGGAGTTGTTTCAATTGTAAAAAACCCGGACATTACAAAAAGGAATGTAGAGCCCCAGGGGGAGGAGCATATAGGGGCGGGGGAAGTGGGCAGAGCAATAATAAACCAAAATCAGTATGCCCGCGCTGCAAAAAGGGATATCACTGGGCAAATCAATGTCGCAGCAACCCCCCGCCTAATGCGGGAGGAGCGCGCAATCCGACGGGAAACTAGCAAGCGGGCCGGGGGTTTGCCCAGGTTCCAAAACCGCCAAGCCTGACATCTATGACTCGCCGGCAGCCACCCAGGGAAACGCTGGAATAGATCTGTATAATCAACTAGACATGGAAATCCAGCTACCGGGGGAGGTCGTTGTTATGCCATCCCAACTCAAGGGCCCCCTGCCGGAGGGGATGGTGGGGGTTATTCTCCCCCGCTCTTCTTCCGGGAAAAACGGAATCTTTGTGGTGCCAGGAGTTATAGACGCATCTTTTACGTTCAAATGTGGAGCCACTTACCAAAGAAGCTGCTAAAAGGGGATGCATGGGCCCAGCTGATTCTTCTACGCTTCTCCCTCCCTGCAGGGGGAAGAAACGTAGAACGGACGGGAGGATTTGGTTCGGCTACAGATAGATCGATTCACCCGCAAGTGGCTGCTGTGGTGGAGCATATTGGAGATCATCAACCAAAAAGAGTGTACTGTCTCAATAACAGGCCATTTGAGGGAATCATAGACTCCGGGGTGGACGTTTCGGTTATTGCTGTTAAGCAGTGGCCACCAGAGTGGCCGACTGAGCCCGCTCCTGCGGTGTGGGGGGTAGGCAGCTCCCAGGAGTCACTGCGCAGCGCCAATTGGTTGGATGTGAGAGCCCCTCAGGGTACAAGGACGGCCCAAATCCGCCCCGTGATCCTACCGGTGCACATCAACTTGTGGGGGTGAGACTTGCTGACTCAGTTTGCATCCACACTCAGAATAGATGACTAAAAAACATACCGCTCTCCCCCTCCAGTGGCTGCACCAGGAGCCCTTATGGGTGGAGCAGTGGCCATTGCCCAAAGAAAAATTAGAAGCCCTGTGCCATTTAGTGCAGGAGCAGCTTGAAGCCAAACACATTGAGGAATCTACAAGCCCCTATAATACCCCAGTTTTTGTTATTAGGAAAAAATCAGGGAAATGGAGGATGTTGCACGACTTAAGAGCCATTAATAAGTGTATTCAGCCCATGGGTCCCCTGCAGTGTGGGACCCCTAACCCAAACTTGGTTCCCTATGACTATCAGATGATAGTTATAGACTTGAAGGACTGCTTCTTCACCATTCCACTCTGCGAAAAGGATAAAAAGTATTTCGCTTTCACCGTCCCGGTACTAAATAACGCCATGCCCACAAAAAGGTACCAATGGAAAATGCTGCCACAAGGGATGCTGAGCAGCCCCACGTTGTGCCAGCACTATGTTGCAACTGCCCTAGAGCCATTCCGCACAAAATACCCTGACGCCTTGGTCTACCATTATATGGATGATATTTTACTAGCAGGACCCCAGATTCCAAAGGTATGGGTCGCGGATTTGACCCAAGCCCTGCAGGAATATGGATTGGTCATTGCCCCAGAAAAGGTACAAACCTCCCCACCCTTTTCCTATTTAGGATACCGAATGCTGCAATCGTAAGCTCAACCGGTCCATCCGGTTCTTAATATACCCTCTAAAATCACTTATGTCCGCTTACAGCAACTGCTGGGGTCACTAAATTGGATTCGCCCCTTTTGCAAACTACCTACTCAAATCCTTTCCCCTCTTTTCAACAGCCTTAAACAGGGCCGCGACCCTGGGGATCCCATCACATTAGCAAGGGAACAACTTAACGCAATCGAGCAAATCAATCAGGCAATTAGCCACGTCTGGGTCGACCGGCAGGTCTTGGCACAACCGCCTGAGGCGGTTCTCCTCCCCACATTAGCTCAACCCACTGCCGCAATAGTGCAGGCAAATGCTCAAAGCAAAAAAACACACATCTTGGAATGAGGGTCTCTCTCTCACTCCCCAGCGCAAACACTAACTAGCTTCCCCCAACAAGCAGCAGAACTCATATTCAAAGTGAGGGAGCGTACCAGAGCTCTTTTTGCAATGGATCCAACCATCATCACAGTCCTGATCCCCTTGCTTGATTGGGAGCGTATGGTATCCTTGAGCGTACCATTACAAGCAGCCCTGGCCGACTTTGTGGCCAGATTAAATATCATGCGCCCAACGATCCCCGCCTTCTTGCCATCCCACAGCTCCATATTTCACTCACCCCCATTATAAAGAACGTCCCAATTGAGTCTGCTCTCACGACATTTACTGATGGTGGCCCGCATCGGGGGGCAGTTGTCTGGCAGGTAGATGGTCTTTGGAAAACACTCTTTACACTCCCTCAAAAATCTCCTCAGTGGGCTGAAGTAGCTGCTGTTATTCTGGCGTGCAGAAGCTTTTCAGAACAGCCTTTAAACATTATAACAGATAGCCTGTATGTCTCCAATCTAGTTGTAAATCTCCCAGGCTCCTATGTATCTCCAACCTGTGATGATAATTTACTTGCCTTGTTTTTAACCCTTCAACAGGTCCTCTCTATGCGACACTATCCCCTCTTTATCGCCCATATTAGAAGCCATACCAGTCTCCCAGGCTTACTTACTGAAGGAAATGCTAGGGCTGACGCCGCGGTTAAGTCAGTGCATGGGGTATTCGTAGACCCCTGTGAGAGCCATGCGTTTTTTCACCAAAATGCTAAAGCCCTCGCAAAACAATTTCAGTTGCCGTTGCACCAAGCCCGAGCCATAGTTCAGCAGTGCAACCAGTGCGCTCAGCTCGCCCATAGTCCGGAAATAGGGGTCAACCCGCGCGGCACACAGGCTAATCAGATTTGGCAAATGGATGTGACTCAATACTCTCCCTTTGCCCCCTGGAAATATCTACACGTTGTTATCGACACCTTCTCCCATTATATCTGGGTCACCCCGCAAAAGGGTGAGAAGGTTGCTCATGTCATAAATCACATGATCCGAACCATTGCCGTTATGGGCAAACCTGTCCAGCTAAAGACGGACAACGGACCTGCCTACACTAGCACTCAGTTTGCAGACTTTTGCGCCCACTGGGACATCCAACATATCTTTGGCATCCCCTACAATTCCACTGGCCAGGCCATAGTGGAACGTATGAACAAAACGCTAAAAAATGCTCTTGACAAACAAAAAAAACAAGGGGGGATCCCGGTTGGTCTGCCTGCCCGCTGTGAATGGCTTATGAAGGTCCTCTTTACCCTTAATCATTTAAATATTTCCAATAACTTTTCGGCAACAGAACGTCACTTTCAGACTGAACAGGAACTCCCCCAACCACTAGTCCTGTACAGAAAGGCTCCGGACCCTAACTGGCATGGGCCAGTGCCCCTAATAACTTGGGGGCACGGACATGCTGCTGTGCTTCTTCCAACAGGTCCTCTGTGGGTCCTGGCAAAGAACGTAAAGCCGTGGAAAGATAATGGCGTGGTACCAGGGTCTGAAAAATCCGATCCCAAACTTCACGCTGCACCTACAGGACCCCCAAAAGGAGCGGAACCGAGCACCGGCAGGACCACCACACTGCCTGACCTGGGGGGAAGTGAAAGCCCTGTTGGCGCAAGCCCAAAAAGTACTGGATGAACAGAAGCAGGAAAAAACTCCCGAGAACTTCCTGCTGGCCACATTCGCGTGTCTAAATGCTAATTCCTTAACTCTCCTGTGCATCATGTTGTTGGTGGCTAGTCAGGGGGTGGGGGCCTCCAATGGCAACCACCAGAATTTGGAACAAAGAATGCAGTATAACCTGTGGGTGCGCCTAGCAAAAATACTGAACCAATCGGATTTTTACCTCACTGACGCCCCTGATATGCACGGACTGCTGGGTACTTGCTTCGTACCAGTATGTAAAACCCCAGGAGGCTTAGGAAACGAGACGGGATTAAGCAATTTCTTAAATAACTCCGAGATATGCTATTCCACTCTTCCCAATTGGGGGACTCCCAAATACCAACCACTGCCTGATTTTATTCAGCTATACACTCCCTATGTCGCCAATCACGAGAACAACACCTGTGCCCGCATAGTAAATTGTATGCAGCACAGGCCCCCAAAGGGATGCTTAGTCACTGGCCGAGCACTATGGAACTGTACAACGTTCCAAAATGTGACCAGCAACTACGGCCACGTCCCCTTACCCTCCGGATGGTGGTTCTCCTGCGGGAGTCGAACCTTTAATTATGTCCCTGCAAACATCTCTGAGTCCCAATGCTGTCTCAGCCACCTGGTACCCTTCATGCCCCCCAGAGCAACTCTATTTAATCAATCCAGCAGGCGCGCTAAGAGGGAGGCTGTGGGTTTAGCCCCCTCATGCAATGGAAATGTTACTCTGTTCAGCAAAGCAGAATACATAGCACTGGCAGCGTCGTTGGTGGGCCTCCCGGGGTTAGCGGTGAGGTATGGCAATAACCTCGCAGGGATAGCTTGCCTTCTGGCAAAAACTATCAATTCCACATCAGGAGCCATTGGGTTGCTAAGCCAGGAACAGCAGGAATTGCGCCACGCCATCCTGGACAACCGAGCTGCCATAGACTTTCTGCTCCTTCAACGACATTTAGGGTGCGAGGCCGTTAGGGAAATGTGTTGTTTCAATCTAACAGATAATAGCAATCATATCCAGCAACAATTGGACATGTTAAAGTCATACGCCCAAAGTACCAAGCAGGATGTGACCCCTGAGTGGTGGAAGTATCTATGGTCCTGGTTACCTACCGGATGGCTTAAACAAGTCATGCAATACGGCGTGATTGCCTTAATAGTGCTTGTCTCCTTGTGCTGTTGTATCCAGTGTATACCCGGATTACTCAGCCTCTGCGTCCCCACGTTTCGGCCTCGTGCGACTCTCAGCAAACAGCAGGTTCATTATGTTTATAAACTATTGAAGAACCGTAATGATCCAAAATAAAGAAAAAAGGAGGGAATGTAGGGACAAGCTTCTTCCAAAGCAGCCTGGGTATCGGCAAACCATGCTCAGAAAGGGTGCGGCAGAAGAAGCTGAGGGGATTAACTAGATTTTGTAACCATGCATGCTGTAGATCACGAGCGCCCTACGTGCTGATTGAGAGAGCCCTCGGCTACTACTAATCATGTAGATGTATCAGCGGGTTAATCAATGAACAAGCCTGAGATATGTAATAAAAGAAGCAAGTTATCTGGCTGCTTAAGAAGTAGTGTCATAATGTACTGTGTAAGGTTTAATCACGTCAAAGTTCACATTCAGTTTTATAAGAAAAACATGGACAAAGAAAAAAAAATATTAGTGGGCCAAACTCAGGCCGCATGAAAGCAGCTGCAGCTCTACAGCTGCTTTAGTGGGCCAAACCTAGCTATCTAATACCTTCTAAAATTGTAGTCAGGACAAAGGTGTAAATTAGCATGTGCTAAACTGGTCAAATTAAAGCCATAAGGGGTTTACAATCCTAGGCTTTCACTTGACCAGTTGAGCATATGCCAGTGTATTTGTATTACAGCGGCACTTAAAGGCTCCAATTGAGATCAGGCCACCATTTCTGCTCGGCATTGTACAAACACATATAAGTAACACTTCTTGCTGCAAAAAGCTTTCAAAAGAGATTTTCAGACACAAATGAGAGATGCCCAAATTCCATTGACTTTCAATGGAACCTGGCATCCTAACGGCGCTTTGCACCTTTGAGAATCTACCTTACAATCTAAATAGACAAAACAGACAAAGGATGGAAGGAAAAATGGAGCACAAAGTGATAAAATGACTTGCCCCAATTCACACAGCTGTTCAGAGCTGGGAAAACAATCCAGGTTTCCCAAATCCTAATCCAGGGCCCTGTACACCAGATGATTGATATTTAAATTGTTCCTCTTTGTCTACTTCCTTCTAACACTGCTTTAATATATGCTTGCAAAAAATGTATTCCCCTACACTGGTTCTGTGAGTAAAAATGTCAGGAATTAGGGTTTGTGGCAGAGCCTAGGATCTGCTAGCTTCACCTCCCTAGTGAGCAACAGAGAGCTCACAGCTGACTCACGCTTAGTTACAGCAGAATCTTGTGATTGACTGCCCAATCGGCTAAAGGAACCAACAGACATTTTCTTAAGCAGCCGTCAGTGTAATGCTGCTGCTGGTCTTAACGTTTATGCCTGCAGCTGTGTTCACACCTGTGCCTGCCTTGTGCCCAGCCTCACTCCCCATCCTGCTCTAGCCCTGCGTCTATCCTGACTCTTGGTTCCTGACTCTGGCTTTGACCTTTGGCTCTGACTCCTGGGCTCCGACTGTAGCTTTGACCCTAGGCCAGGCCACCCATACTTTGGTTTGTGACAGAAATGAGGAATACTGGCAAGAACATTTTTTGTTGGTATAACTGCGTTTACCCTAGGGCTTTTGCCAACCCAAAACTGTAGCAAACGAAATCACATTCAGACAAACACTTTGTGGTGTAGGCATAGCCACAGTGACTTAAAAACATGTTTATTAACATGTTAGCTAACATGATTGTTAAGCATAGTTCACTTCCTTGGGAAAGCAAGCACTCAGGAGTCATGAAGTTGGAAAAAAGTTAGCTTGCCTATCTTGAATACCCTATATCTTTTACAGTCTATGTTAATAACAAACAGTAAGGCATTCAGGCATTCCTGTTAGCAAGGAATATGCCATGCACAAAATGGCGGAGTTACCATTGTTGGAGAAACCTTAATTTGTGGAATTTCCTTAGTTTAAACATTTGATTTCTCAAGCTTAAGTATTTCTAATGGTACATGTAATTTCCCTGGATGAGTGATTTAAGAAACAAGAAAAAGAAGAGACTATAGATGTGAAACATTACCTTTCTGAGCTTTTCAGTACCCATTGGGGAGCAGCTTTTTGACTCATTTGCCACTTTTTCCTGCTTATGATTTGATTGCTTCTTATGCTGAGTTGAATTGGGACAGGAATGACAACCTCAAATAGATTCACAACTCTTAAATTTCTTATGCTTATTTTATAATAGAATATACCAATCTTGCACAGCATACAGTTTTTTCCTCCCTGAGAATAAGTGTGTCAGAGGCTCAGCAGGAATTTTACAATTTAGCTGCTATTTTGCCCCCATCACTGTCAATTTCAGTTAGTTACAGTGCTCGTCAAAGAATCCAACCTTTTATGGATTAACTCTGTATTCTGAATCATGTCATTTTGGAATTCTTTGAACATCTAGGCTATGTACACACTGATGGCGGCAAATTCGCTGCCGTCAGATTGAACTTTATGGATTGATTGAGCGGTCAGTAAAGACCTGCTCAATCGATCAAGAAGTCAACGCAGTAAAACCACCCCCTCAAGTGGGGTAGCGCTGTGTCAATGGGAATGCATTTCCCGTCTGCGCAGCACGGTGAAGACACCCCACACAACAGAAGTTAAGAAGTCGACAAGAGTTACACAAGCTACCCTGCCACTGCCACCAAACTCTGAGGTAAGTGTATACCTGGCCCTAGAAGCAGTACTCCAAGAAAATTCCACCTTCGCCAATGGCCTCTTGGGTCTGAAAACAAGAGTCTTTGAGTACTGCTTCACTGGCAATAAATACTTCTTTTAGATGTTCAAAGAATTCTAAAATGCCATGATTAAGCATATGGAATTAATCCACAAAAGGCTGGATTCCTTGAAGAGCACTGTAGCTAACTGAAATTGACGATGATGGAATCCTTTTGCAAAAGACGGGGGGAGGGGCGGGGAGCAGCTAAATTGTAAATTTCCTGCTGAGTGTATAACACATTTATATCTATTCACAGAACCCTCCTCCCCCCAAAAAGTATGCCGTACAAGATTAGTATATGCTACCATAAAGTAAGCATAAGAAATGTAAGAGTTGAGTCTATCTGAATATGTCAAAAAGGGAAACTTTCTGGCTATGGGGTTTCATGATTTGTTAAACTGGAAGAAAGGATGAGGACCAATTCATTTACATTAGAGGACTGTCTAGAAAAAAGTTACTGAAGTTCTGGGTTAGTCTTCTCAGAACTATCCTTCTAGCTCATCAATGAGACTTAGATTCCAAAATCGCTTAAGTGCTTTTGAAAATTTTTACCTTTGGAATCTTTTTGCAATCAGCAGTATGCCAGTCCCAAACATTAAGAAATCCTAAGTCAACCCCTAAAATCTTGAGCTAAAATTTGGTTCCCAAATCTGCTTTTAGGCATCTAATCAAGTGGCCTAATTTTCAAAAGTGGTGAGCACCTAGCAACTCCCACTGAATCTCATTCTGTTCCTGTAACTCAAGATCCTGTTTCCTTTGGCTATTTTGTTTGTTTGCTGGAAGAGTAGGATAGCTTGATTCATTACTCTGTAAGGTACAAGGACTACTGGGACAAGATTGTGCTCAGAAAGTAATTTCCTCATGACTCTGCCTGAATTCAGGCTGAAGGTAGTTTCTACTTTTCATCTGAATCAGAAATTGGCCTTGCTCTTTCTTTTATCCTAATCCACGGAATTCCAAGGAGTGTAAACTACAGTGTGTGGACATCAAGGAGCCATCTGAATGTATCTTAGTCAACAGTTAAGTTTGGAAATGTGATGTAGCGTCGGCGAAGATCAGACACGGAGTCAGTGTGACATGAGAAGAGGCAAGTTATCCAGGCTGTGGAGCAAGGACTGGCATTGCAAATTAAATCCAGGTCTCCTACATGGCAGTAAAGAGATCTAAACACCAGGTGACTGGGCCAACCTCAAAATACTATTGTAATCAATTTGGGACAGATCGACATTGTTAAGCTGCTTTAGCTTGATCCTCTGAATTGGAATCTGTCCTTCATGTAGGTCATATAACTTAGCAAGGCACTCCACAGGCAAAACAACTCCTTTCCTATATATTATTGCCTGGTGACTTCACCAATGGCTCTTCACAGCAAATGCATGGATTCCCATTTCGATTGATATAGGCTTTCTTGACAGTCTAGCCATGTAGCAAATATGGACTTAGTATTTGAGTTTATTCATCTAGGACACAGCCACTTCTCATTATTGAAATGCACATTAAGAAGGCAGCTCTGAAAATCTCCCTATAAACAAAGGCAATGTGATAAGAAACACAACTGAGTTCCCCTTTCTGGCTGATTTTCCTTTGCTTGCTATCATCTTTGAAGGAGTTATCAGAGAAAGCTAGCCAGTCACTATTAATCTTGAATGACTTCAGAAAGCAGACCCTAAACCCTCAATAACATCTTTCCAAAACGGTTCTAATTTCTGCACACGGCTATCAAGAGAGGCAGTAACACAGCCTGCCTCTACTTGCGCTCTTTTCACAGTAACTTGAGAGATATGTGGCAATGCTGAAGCTCACTGAGGGGAAACCAGACCTGAAAGAGGGACATTTTCCCGTGAAACATACCTTGCTTCCATGGTCTGAAATAACGTCTGCATTTGTGTTTTCATTGTATGTGGAGGTGCACGCGCGCACGTTTGTGACATCGCTACATTGCCCCGGAGAGATGGGCATATGTTGGGATACATTGCAAACGCAAGGCTGGGATAATGCTACTGTGGCCTTTCAACCCAGAAAGTCTAGCTCTTTAAAGGGGAGATCGTTGTCAGGAAAGTGACATTGTTTTCGATCTCGATTTTTGTTTGCTATCACATCCTGGCAGAAAAGTTTATTAAAATCCCTAAATCTACCACCTGCTCTTGCTTGGTTTCTGCTCCATCACCTCCAGCTCCATCTATCCCCCACACATCTGCTCTCTCCCCTTCTGTTCTTTTCTCACTGTGTCCCAAGCTGGCTGTTCCTGCTCTTTTTTGTATGTCCCAGACATATGCCTTGTGCTGTCTCTGCTTTCACCTTTCCTGAAATGTAAGAACTAGTCTACGTGTCTGGATTCCCCTCTTCACATCAGTTCTTACTACTGGTAACAGGATGCAGAGTGCAACGGTAGCCTGAGTTCCTGTGAGCTGACACAGGCCAGCTGCAGGTGTGTTATTGCAGCGCAGATATACCCTAAACCCCAAAACTCTAAAGACAATGGGAGCATCAAGATAACTGAAAAGCCCCTCCCCTACCCCAGTTCTGTCTGTGGATGTGTACCTGTCACTAAAACCAAGAAAGGCCACTGAGTGTTCTTTGTATAGGAGTGGGGTGATATGTGAGGGGAAGAATCAGATGGCACAAGCCTTTCTCCTCACCTTTTGTGAGCCTTACTGAAAGGATGTCTCACCACTGTAGTCCCTGTGCTCAAGGGGCACACACCATACAACCCCCCCCAGCTGCTCCCCTTCATGGAGAGGTCCAGGGGCACCGAGAAAGCAGGAATCACCATTGTAGGGGATGATTCAGCCTATGTATTCCCAATGCCCCTGGTTGGTTAAGGAAGAAGCAATCCCTCTTTCAGCTCCCACTGGTGAGAGGGGGCTCGGTCCCATCATCAGAACAAGCCAGAGGCAAAATGCCACACTTTCTCCCCCCGAGTAGTGCACTTCAGATTCTGCCCTGTCTTTACCAAATGTATTCAGCTACTTCCGTGTACAAGAAGGCAACCGCTCACCTCATGCCACCACCAATTTCTGTTGGACATGCAGGAGCATCACACTTCAGTGTGCCCCTGGGCATGAAAGGAGGAGGAATAAATCTACCGAAGGTATCGCCTGTAGTCTAGATTGTCCATGTATTCACTATTCACCAAATCCCAACCCTCCTGCTGATTACTCATGGACTCATAGACGTTAAGGTCAGAAGGGACCATTATGATCATCTAGTCTCACCTGCTGCACAACGCAGGCCACAGAACCTCACCCACCCTCTCCTGTAATAAACCTTTAACCTATGACTGAATAAGTGAAGTCCTCACATCATGGTTTAAAGACTTCAAGGTACAAAGAATTCACTAGCAAGTGAGCTGTGCCCCATGGCGGAGAGGCAGGTGAAAACCCCCCTGACCCTAAATATGGCAATCAGCTAAACCCTGAGCATGTGGGCAACATTCACCAGCTAGACTCCCAGGAAAGAATTCTTTGTAGTAACTCAGAACCCACCCCATCTAACATCCCTTCACAAGCCTTTGGCATATTTCCCACTAGTTGTCAAAGATTAGTTAACTGCCAGAGCTCCACAGCTTTTGGGCCTCCAACGTTGCAGATCATCACTGGTGCCATGAGGGGACAGGACATGTTAGGCAGCAACAGCAGAGCAGCTCCATGTTTACTTAGTCCCTTTCCTCCCCCTGAGGCAGAGTTTGAGACTCCATCTCTGTGTATTTAGATATTTATGCCACCCATCACTTGGCTGTGTGAACACCTAGTGGAACTGTGAATCCAGCAGGAAGTTTAAACCTTTTCTCCCTCTTGGGCTCTCTTGCCTCTTCCACTGGTAAAGTAACTTTTAAAATAAATCATATTATCAATGACTACTACTCTTATTTTTGTGAGGAAAGATATGGCAAGGAGATAGGCCTTGCATTTCATTCAGAGCATGCTAAGGTTTGTGACCAACCTTAGCTCCCGTGGGAGCAAATTCCATATGATGAACCAATAATTTAGTGGGACTGGGAACCTTCTAATCTCACTTTGGGAGTGCAGATAGTTCAATTATTCCTCTGGATCACAGCTAATGGGGTGATTCTTGGTCACCAAGGGAGAGGACAGGTGGTCCTTGACTTAGCCAAAGCCTAGTCCACTGAAGAATTTGAAGTTCAAGGCGAGGACTTTGAATACAACTCAGTATTTGACCATGAGACAATCAAGAGATTGGTGCACTTGAGTGATATATAGGTAACCCTAACAACCCAGGATGAAATTCTCCAGACCTCATGCTGTCCCATGTACATGTCACTAAATTGACTCCTGCTCTTGTGTGAAAAAAAAAGCAGAAACCTGGACTTAAGCACTCATATGCTGCCTCCCATATGTGTCTCAAATAAGATTCAAGCACAAATCACTCAGTCACTTCCTATGAAAGTGGATATCTCCTTGGATTCTGGGGTGAGCTCTGAGACCTACATGAGGCTGTTAGTATTCAGTGCTGGGCTGAGGTTGGTGTTCTAAAGTCTGGAGGGGAACATCAGGCTCCTCTCCTATCAGTGATGGCATTTTTCCAGCAGGGAGAGTGTTGTTGATGAATTACTTAATACTGTTGTCCAATACCATACAATATATCTCTCTGTTTAGGATTCCTCCTCTCCTGTGCAATTTACAGGGTCTCTGAGATGCAGGGCAAAAAGGCTGATGAAGCGGTCAGATTCCTCCAAGAGGGGGAGAGCAGGTGGAATTTTAAACAGCAGCGGGCATGGGGACCTGCAGACAAACAGCTTTTGTTTCAAACTAATGGCAGTGTCAAGTTATTCCAGCATGACCCAAATTACAGCTTGAGGCGTAGTATATCACAGGGAATCAGTTCTTTCTGAAAGAACAATGAATTGGCACCAATTCTCTGTAATCACTTCTGTTAGGTAACCAAGGGTCGCTTGGTGACAGATTTCAGCTGATGTCTCGACTGGAGAGAGAGAGAGAGAGCGAGCACACAAAACAAAACTTGAAAGCAAGCAGTGGAAAGCCAGAAAGGAGTGTTCGGTGTGCAGATACTGAAGCATCCTCCCTTGGAAGGTTGATTACAGCTCTCTGGGGCCTAGTTTCCCCTTATTACTTCCATGCTACATTTCTCTCTTCTGTTCATTCACAAAGAAGCTCTGTTATGTGGGGAGAAGAGACTGGGCCTGGAGAACATAATCAAATAAAGAGAGCAGACGCTTTTAAAGACTTTAAAAGTCTGCTCCCTTGACACATTGCAGCATGCAAGTTGTGTTTTATCCAGAAAGACTGCAAAAGCTATATACCGTGCCCAGCTATCCCTCCTCCTCCAGGGTAAAATGATGTAACTGATTAACAACAAACAAGGTAAGGCAAAAAAGTGAAGTAGGAGAGATGGTCTTGTGATTAAGGCACCAAACTGATACTCAGATAATCTGGATGCAATTTCAGGCTCTTCTGCAGACTCCTTTGCCTATGCCCTATAGTAGCTGAAGCCCTGGAATGATCCAGAATACATTAGACTAGATGAACCTGGTCTGACAATTCCTATTTTTCCAAGTTTTTTCTGGTTAAAAGTGAAATTCTATTCCTATCATTATAGGGTTAAATGTTAGTAATACATCCAGAGCTGCCTCCAACAGGCAAGGCAAAAACATCTAACCTTGCACAAATCCTGTACACAGAAAGTAAAATACATACATAAATCATACACAGGCACACTTGATATTGTTAAATATTAATGCCCACAATATTTACCTCTCTCTTAAAAAGAGCAGCAATATATTTGAGATCCTTGTATTGGTAGAAGTCAATATGTGCTTGAGTATTTGTGGGATCTCACTTACATTTTTAGTAAAAAACCCATTTTAATTGACTGGGATTCCTTGCTGTATTTATCCTTTATTCCTAGAATCCTTCTCAAGCCTTTGTATTCATTTTCTGCTCAGCCTTCCAATCCTAGAGGAGCATGTGTTTGTGAGAAAGATGCACTATCATCCAATTCAAGATGTCCATATAGCTGGAACTTATGAAGCTTTGATTAAGTAAAATGAGAGCATGAGGGGGGAGAAACCCTACCACTAAGGATTAAGATCAGATAACACAAAAGTCATTTCATTTGCAACCCAACCAGACTTTTACCTTTTTTTTTTCCCTGATGCAGGGAAATGGCTGATGTACCAACCACAGTACCTTCTGTGTCTCCACTAATGCTTATCTTATCAGATGAAACATTCCTGCTTTGGCTGTCTATGTAAATGTATAAACAGGTTCTGAGCTTTCAAAGACATTTTTTCCCCTATATTTTCTTTTCCATTTGCAAAGTTCAAAATGTAGACACTTTTACATACCTACTGCCAGTCAGCTGACCCTGAACTGGAGACAGGGTTTAATTACCACATTTAATCTTCCCAACTCTTCTACATCAATGTCATGTCAGGGCCCTAAGATATTTCCTGGAATGACACATTTGTTGAATATTTTTTTTCTCAGAAAGGCTATTCCAGGGAAACCTTATTTGTGAAGTATAAATACCAGAGGGAATGAGGATGTCAACACCAGGGCCATGCTGCCTAAAGTCAATCTAAACTCCATCTGGAAGAGGGGATGCTCGTTTTCAGATAATGCTAATGTTCCTGTAGATTGTCATGCTTATTGTAGTTTCCTTTGGGGATTTGCCACTTCAACCAATCGAATGACCTGAAGCACCACACACAGAAAATGTATTGTTTTCTTCCATAGACTAGACTTTATGTTTGTGACAAGCATGAACAATTTACTATGTGTTTTTATTGTCCCCTACTGTAGGCATACAGACAACAGTTAATGGGGCACTCCTTATTCATGTATAATCTTGGATTTTGCTGTTACACACAAGGATGATCTCTCCTCCATGGTGCAATTACAATTGCCAGGCTACATATGGAGTCCAGGTGTGTGAGGTAAAATTTTTTTCCTTGGACCAATTTTTGTTGGGTGCAAGATTTCAAGTTACACAGAGCTGGTTTTCAGTTCTGGAAAAGGTTCTAAGAGTGTGGTGGAGTGTTTCCCAGACCTGATGTTGAGCTCTGTGTAGCTCAAAAGCTTGCCTCTTGCACACAATAATGAGGCAAGACCAGGTCCCCACAATATTATAAGATTATTTAAAGG
>ML675616.1:94306023-94376499 GCA_007922155.1 Mesoclemmys tuberculata | reverse complement strand
GTTTCAAGGTGCCTGGCTAATGATTTCCACAAATTCAGGGGAGTGACTTTGTTCAAAACATCAGTAAACATGTACTGCTTAAATGGTTCCGCTCCAGCCCTGAAATGTATTATGACTGGCATAACTGAAGAGTGATTTTGAGATGCCCATGCCATGACAACGGCATCTTCTTCAGAAGTTAGGCATCTACCTTTATATCTGGGGTCAAGAATGTGCACAAGAAAATGAGGTGGAGTTAGTGCTTGATCCATTTCTTTCTTTATTGTCTGCAGTTTAACTTTCTGATGTGGTATTTCTTCAAAATGTTCCCAAATAGGGTCTCTCATGCCCAGAAGCAATGACAGTATTTCTGCACCAAAACCTGAGGGAATATGTCTTCCCTTTTGCTTTCTAGTCCATGCCACTGTTCCTTTCTACTCTGCCTCCGTCCTTTGTCTCTGTCTTTAAGCAATGTTTTAACTAAATCCTCTGCCGTTCTTGGCTCAGCTCATCACCATATAAGCACTGAACAACAACAATCCTATCCAGCCTGGTCTTAATTTGCTTTAGTCTGCTGAGAAACAGAAACTGAAAGCCCAGAACTTTCAAGAAGCAGGAGCTGGTAGGCTGGACAGACTAGAGCCATTAATTCATTTTTATGAAACTAAGGGTAGGTTTAGCATGTTTGTGATGAGAGTTAATTGTAACCATTATTTTTTGAATGAGAGAAATTTAGTATTTTATTGATTTTTTTTTAAAAAAATCAAAAAAATCCAATTTAAATAAAAATAATACAATTTAAATTTTAAAAGCCATTGATTTTTATCCATCCTGGGCCAGGGTCTGGTAAAAAAAAAAAAAAAAAAAAAAAAAAAAAAAAGCAGAGAGCCTGTCTCTCCTACACTCTCAGTGACACTCCCCCCCTTAGCTCCCAGGTAGAAGAAGAGAAAGCTGCCTGACTCAAATCCAAAAGGAGACAAGAGCCAGACTGGGAGAAGAGTGAAAATAATAGATTGGGACAAGGAACCTGATGAGACCTGGACTGGGGGGAGTAAGAGGGGAGAAGAAACTGTGACAAGGAGCTGGGACCTGGGGTGAGGCAAGAGGCCAGCAGACTAGGACAAGGTGGGAGAGAGATACTAGGATTGGTTGGGCAGGGAAACTGGGAACCAGTGAGGGGACTGGGCTGAAGAAACAGTATGGGGAGGAGAGACTAGGATTGGCTGGGCAAATAGTCTGTGAATGGGACAGACCTGTTCTGGGGGTGGAGTAGGGCTGTGTAGAGAAGGAGGCTGTTGTTTTAGAGGACCCCTTGCCTCATTGTTGCAGAAATTGGAAGGTCCATAGTGAATGAAGTGAAGGGATTGCAGGAAGAACAGCATATTATTAAGGCAGTTGAATGCTGCACCAGAGATCTCGATTCCATCCCTGCCTATGGCACAGAGATCCTGGGTAATGCTGGGCAAATCCCTAAACCCAAATGTTTTACAAGTGGTCATGAATTGTGTATTCCTCATTTTCTGGATGCTTAGTCTGAGACCATGAGGTCTGATGTGCAGAACTGCTGAACACTCACAGCTGCAACTGAAGTCAATGGAATGTGTACCTTGAACCTATGAAGTGTTACATAAATGCTCAGTATGCTGAAAAACAAGTTCTAGGCAGCTCAGATTAGGAACCTCAAAATTAGTGGATATTTTTTAATCAAAATCTCAGCTCCCCTCTGTAAAATGGGGATAATACCACCTCTTCACATCACAGGGATTTTGAGAAGCTACACTAATTAGGAAAAATGAGAGTTCTGGAGCACTTTAAAGACTAACAAAAAAGACCACAAAAACTTATGCCTGCAAAAAATAAATTTGTTAGTCTTTAAAGTACTCCAGAACTCTCATTTTTGCTGTTTACAAACTAACACGGCTACCCCTCTGGAACATTAATTAGGGTTTCTGAAGCTCACAGACACGGTAGTAATGAGTACTGTAGAAAAGGCCAAGAATAAATTAATAATTCTGTCTTCAGAGCAGAAAGATTTGAATAGGATGCAGTAAATAAAACCTGTGCCACACATTGAAGAAAGAAGATAAAATAAAATATTGAACAGCTGCTGACTAAGTGAGACCATCCAACCTCTGCACTGAATAAGGCAGGTGTCCTGTGGAAAACTAGCATATGATCATGTAACTAAAGACAATCAATGTGCAGACAACCCTAATTCTGGTATTTTGTTACTTTTGAGCAACTGACTTTACAACTTCAATATAGTTGTGTGTGTAATTATTAATTATAATGGCTTCACTGTCACCTTGTTTTACTCCCGTGTTTGTTGTATGCATCCGTTGTCTCTCATCCCATGCTTAGTCCCAGTCCCAAAGATCTTAAATCTTTTGATAGTATGTACAGCATCTTGCACAATTCCTGACTGGGGGACTCTGCTCTCTACTACAATACATTGTTAATAATGATAATAGGGGTTTATGAAAATTTTAACTAAGCAGCTTAGGAGCCTAAGTCCCATTGACTTTCAAGGAGAGAGGCTCCAAAGTACCTAAGTCAGAGTTGAAAATGGGACTTAAGTAAATTAGGAACCTAGGTGCTTTTAAAAAAATTGTACGCAATGATGATTAACTAAAAAAAAAAGTAGGTTGCATTCAAATGGAACCATTCATAACTTAAAAAAAATTTTTTTTTTAAACTGAATCTGGTTAACTATCAAATAACAGTTTTTCCATTTAAACAGATCACCCTAATTGTATTTCTTACCTGATTAAAAAAGGGAAATACAAAATGGGAAAATACATTATATAGCTTAAAAGAACCTGTCTCTGTGGTTTCCAACCAAACCTATATTGCACAGTCAGGAAGCCTACCATTTTTGTTTAGATAAAGGCTAAAAGAGAATTCAAACACTTGAGTACTTACCCAAACCTCTAAATCATTTGAAATTTGCTCATTATTAGATACATTCCTCAAGACCATAGCAATAATGAAACTTTGAATGGAAAATTGACACAATAAGAACTAGTTCTGGCTCAAAAGCACCTAGTATCATACAGGGCACATTATTCTTCTCCAGCTCAGAATATATACTGCTCTAACAAAGCAAAGTTGTATCACACTTACCTAGTTATCTACTTCATGCAGCTAGATGAGCTAATGAAATCGGCTACACTCTTAGAGCCAGCAGATGTCTTTTATAAGTATGCAGCTGTGAAGCTGGTTGTTCTAAGAGCCCTCAGGCATAATCAGGAATAACCCAGATTTCCTGCACATACATATGTGAGTAATAATTATTAAAGGAGACCTGTAAAGGGAGAATATTTATTTGTGCTTTTTGTTGTTGTTGTTTATTATTTCCATTAATGTAGCACCTAGGCTCCCCAGTCATGGACAAAGCCCTCATTGTGCTAGGTGTTGTATGAACAGAAAACAAAAAGAAAGTCTCTACCTCAAGGCAGCCTTAAAGTTTGAGGCTTTTCAGGTCTTTTTCTTCTTCCTTTTTGCCTTAGAAATATTATCAGAAACGTCAAGTCTTGTCTTCTCTGTTTTTGCTGGACTCTTTGAAGGGCTAATTAACTGGAATGGGAATATTTTCATTTTCAACAAAGATCTTTCTCCTAAAAGATTATTAGTTTGAGATAAATATATGTTTAAAAACAAAGGGTTTTGTATAGTCTGATTAAAATTCCCTTCTCCTTTCAACTGCTCAGTTTCAGTCTATTGTGATACTATAATCCTTTTAATTCTCCCATCAATGATAGCATTCCTCTTCAAAAGCAGAGTCTGCAAGATTTGATATTTCTAATCTAAGAAAAACAATCAGGGGAAAAAATACCTTAAAATTTATAAACCTTTTGAGGATTTCTTCAGCCATCATCAAGAAGCAAAAAATGGTTTCATATACAGATTACATTTCATTACACTTAGAACTTGTGTAGAACTTTTCATCCTCAAAACACTTATACGTTGAATAATTAATTGCTCCTATGATGTTAATTATGAGGGCATATGGAGTGGAGCTATTCAGTAACTGATGAAACATTCCTTCTACCTTAGCCTCATGTTTTCCGAGGGCTCATAGCAATAGAAATGATTGGTGAACATAGAGCAGCTGGTTTGGCTTAGATTAATACTGTTGCAAGCTGTGGAAAGGTGCCTTATTTCTTTAGATTTGCAGCCTGGCATGTGAGGTGGTCAGAAGCACTTAAAGTGAAAACATACATTTGCCACATGACAAAAGAGCCATATGTAAGAGTATAGGTTAGGTTTTATATGGAGTGAACCAGTAAAAGCCAATTATCTCCTGAGCTGGTCATTGGTATGTTTGGTTTGATTGCTTGTGTGAAGTGGAACATTGGCTTAGCCACATCTATCTCATGTGGACAATTCAAATGAGGTTGAAGCAAGAGTTCTGGAAAAAAACATCCAGTTATAGTGGATACCCACTTGCTTTGGGTGCTCTATAAAAGGCCAAAATGCCTTCAGCAATGTGAGGAGTTTATATACTCTATGTGCATTGATTTCAAAGGTATTAGTGCTTTTCTAAAATATTTATTTGAAATTGCCCCTGAACTCTTGTTCTCTTCTTACCACCATCCCTGCCTCCACTTTTCTGCTGATTGTCTAGCATTTTCATAAACCAAGGATTTTGGTATGAAAAAAGTGTTTGTTAGATGTTGTTGATTTTGTAAGCAAGGAGAGTGTGTATGGTGTTTAGTAAACACATTACCAAAAGCACATTCAGTGTCTGGAAGAGCTTACAGTTTAACTTAGGCAGATGCAATATAAAAAAAAAATAGTTCAAGCATAGTAATATGTTAAGCCCAGATTCAGAAAAGAAAGGAGTTGATTGCCATTGATGTTAATCGTTCTGAGTGCTTTGCTGAGCTGGGGCCTTATTGTGTCTCCAGACATTCCTACACTTGAACTGTATTTCTCTGTATTGTTCTAGTAATAGAATGGATTCCTATAAATTAATGCAATCTTCATAATATAGCAGAAAAGCTGTACATTTGTTTGCCTACACGTTACCTGTATGGAGATAATTAATATTGTACAACAAAGCAATACATTAACTTTGAGACCTTATTGCAAATCTTGGGGAAATTACCTTTCAGATGCTGTGTGGTAAAACCCTCACTTCCAAATTATTTTGAAATAAATCAAGGCTAGCCATTCATACATGTGGGGTGTCCATTTCTACTGGATATTTAAGTATCTCAAGCCCCCTCCCTATCAGGCAATCCTTTGTGAGGCATCCTAGGTTTATCTGGCTGCATTTCCAGCACTAATTTGTCTGAAAATAAGTGGCAGTACAGTCTCTGGTGTGTATGTGTGTGTGTACTGTACATTTTCTCTACTCATGGGAGTGCATGGCTGATTAACATTAAAATGGAGTAGGCTGGTGAAACTTCAAGTGTAGCAGTGCAAGTTCCTGCAGTCATGCTGGAGATGTCTGTCACAGATATTACACATTATCGCTCATTTTTTGCGCAGCTGGTCCAAATGAACTACATTCTCCAAACAGGTCTCAGAAAAATTCTTTCGCCCCTCCCCTGCCTCTTTCCTTCTTCTTTCTATGTTTGTGTGCTGAGGTTTCTGAAAAGAAATAATAAAGCCTCTCATTCTCATTGTGTCACTCTTCAGATTATCTGAATGTCACTAGGGACCAGAGAGAAGAGAGTTGAAAGATTAGAAAGGGGATGATATGCCACCCCTTTGGAGAAAGTCTGGAATAGTCAGAAAGAGTACCTGGAAAAATTTCCTTTCTGTGAATGAATCCAAACTATATGTTAGCAGAGGAAGGGAACTATTCATGGTGTAAGGTATCACAACCTGGCCTTGTTTATGTAAAGAGTACATGGGTTATTTGTTTTACATCTTTTATTTTTACTAAACCCTTTCCCCACTTACCATTGTTGTTTTATTTGTAACATTAATTGTATCATATACGGAAAGGCTTTTGGAGCTAGGGTACTGTAAACACATAACTACTACTATATCAAAAGAGTATCATGAGGTGATATTTCTGGGAGTAAGAGCACAGAGCCTTGTACTTATAACTAGGAATCACACATGAAGAGAATAGCCAGCACAGTTCTACAGAAGATGGGTCCATTCTGTTTTAAAATACTGGGCTTGGTAAACACAATCCTCTTCACATCCCATATTTGCATTTGTTGAAGCCATCAACAGCTGAGAAGCATCAAGAGAAGTTTTGTTCTGTGGAGAAAGCTGTGATCAAGCAGTGGCAGAGTTTCCATAAATTCAATTAATTTAAAAACAAAATCCACAACAAATTGGCAGGAAGAAGTTTATTTTGCATAAATGCTGAATCTCTGGGACAGAAGCCCTATTAATCGGCAGTGTAATGATATTGAGGAGAACGAAGGATTTGTCAACAAATACAAATTGCACTGCTTTAGCTATACTGGTATAAGTAAAGTGGTACAATCCCCCTAGTGTGGATGCAGTCTTCTCCTTTGCATGGCTGATGTAAATGTAGAGCAACAACTATAATTTTACATTCAGCTGGTTAAGCCAGATAATTGCACCTGGGGGAGCGGAGTGTATTGGTGTGATGCCTCCTTTGTATTTGTGAATTGGGCATTGAGTTATTGCATGTTCTATGGTCTGTTCTGGGTGACCACAGTGCTATGGACAGTTATCTTGGTGTAAAGGTATTTATACGGATATAACTTATTTCTGTCCAGGAAGGGAAACAAGATTTAGCAGTATAAACATTTTATACTAGTATAAATGCATCCACATTAGGGTTGTATTGATATAACTAAATTGGTAAAAAAAAAATCACACCTCTAACTGAAATATTTATACTGATACATAATCTGTGTATAGAATAGGCCTTAGAAATTGACAATACATTAATGGGAGGGGCTCCTTTGTTTTACCACCTTTCAAAGTTCAGTAATGTGACTCTCAGAGGCATTTTTATGGTAGGTGGGCACATTATTTCTGAACTGAGATTTTTTAATAGATCTTATTTAGTATCTCTAGCCCCAATTCTGTAAAGTCTTCTCCTCTATTTGGCACTGGTGAGGTCATATTTGGATTATTGTGTCCAGTGTTGGGCTCCCCACTACAGGAAGGTTGTGAACAAATTGAAGAGTCCAGTGGAGGACAACGAAAATGTTTAGGGGGCTGTGGCACATGACTTATGAGGAGAGGCTGAGGAAACTGGGCTTGTTTAGTCTATAGAAGAGATGAGTGAGGGGGGATTTTATAGCAGCCTTCAACTACTTGAAGGGGGGTTCCAGGGAGGATGGAGCTAGACTGTTTTCAATGGTGGCAGATGACAGAACAAGGAGCAATGGTATAAAGTTGCAGTGGGGGAAGTCTAGATTGTATATTAGGAAACAGTTTTTCACCAGGAGGGTGGTGAAGCACTGAAATGGGTTACCAAGGGAGATGGTGGAATCTCCATTTTAGAGGTCTTTAAGGCCCAGCTTGACAAAGCCCTGGCTAGGATGGTTTAGCTGAGCTTGGTCCTGCTTTGAGCAGGGAATTGGACTAGATGACCTCCTGTGGTCCCTTCCCTTATCTTCTATGATTCTCTGCTTTAATTTATGCACTCTGAGTGGTCCAATTGACTTCACTGGAATTAGTCACAGTACATAAAGTTAACCACGTATGCAAATCATTGCACAATTGGGGTCAATTGTACTAATTGGGCCTACAAATTTAACCTAATTGTGACTTCAACTGTAAGGAGTGTAAGTTCATACAGTGTCACAATAACCTAGAACAAAAATATTGATGGAAAAAGATGCAAAAGGAAGACAGACTGAATTAAATCAAACAGGATGGCCTACTGATATACTTCAAGGACTGTTTTAAGATAATTTTTAGTAAACAAGAGGAATATGGGACCAAAAAAATCCTTGGTCCATAATTGGTCCAATTGGTGTGTTGAAAATCAGGCCTAATTGGTGGATAATAATTGGTAATAATGAGAGGATTGGCTATTTCACCCATGACTCCCTTTTGGGTCCTTAAAATAAGAGACTTTGGAGGGAAAAGCTAGCTACTAGAATGCTGGCCGACTAAAGACAAGAGAGGAAGGTATGAACTTCACCATTATAGCTGCCACCCCCTTCTGTCTCCTAGGATCCAGGACCTGCTTCATCCTAATCCTGAGAGCTGTCCTGACCAGAGAGGGATTTAGATGATGACACTATCTCCAGCTCAATCTCTACCACTAGCTGGTATGGTAGACACACAAATCTTTCCCCATGTGTTCTTTTCCTCCCCCATGTTATTGCTTCTCTTTTCTATCCCTCTTTTTTGCCTTCTCTTTAACAAGAGTCTGGCTTGGCCAAAGAAGTCTGTATATTGTGGAACATTGCTGTAATCTTCTAACCAGAAAAAGACAGCTAAATGCAGTGTCCTAAATAGCCTGACACTGTACACATTTGCCAGCTCTCAGAGTGGTTGATAAGACCATGTCTGTGTTTCTCCAGCAGTGAGACTGCAAGTGAGGGTAACCATCACAGCCAGACGCTACATTTTCTGTCTTTGCTGTTCTTTTCTCTCCCCTCTTGTGTGTGTCTGTCTTTTGTCATTTGGAAAACGAGCTTGGACTTTAACAGTAGCAAATACGATTGCTCCACCCCATTTCAACTAACTTCTTCACTTTTCTGCAAACGGACAGTTATTGTCATCTTTAGTATCATCTAAGAGGTTGTCAGACAAGGTGAGTTTCTGGGAACTCTCTCCAGCAAAAGGGTAAGGGATGTTGATAAAATGAAAGCCTTATTTAATACTTTACATTTCAAAACTTCAAATTTATTTTCTGTTCTGTAGTTTTAAAAGAGAGATTTAAAAGACTTTGAATGGCATGTTTGCTATGTTACTAAGCAGGCTGAGGTTTCTCTATACAAAACCACAACCTTGTTTAACAATTATATAAATATTCTAAAGACAGTTACATTTAGACTTGGCTGAATTTGATCTTAAAAAAAATAAACAGATAATACCAGTTTATTCATAAGCATTTTTTAAATTTTTTTTATCTGTTTAAATTTTCTACAGTGGCAGGAAATAAGGGGGGAGTTCAGACAATTATTTATTTACAGATACTGAGATTCAAAAAGTTAAAGCTTTATAATTGTTAAAACACAAACTGTCAACATCACATGTCAAAATACCCAAAGTAAATATCCTTAAATCAAACTTGAAGATGTTTACAAACAGCATTCTTCTTACTTTACCTTTCTGTAAATGTTGATGATTATCAATGGAAATATTTTTGTCAGTTTCTGTGTGTATGGTGAAATTGATGTTTGTCAACAATTACCAATAAAATTCTAATCCTTCCAAGCTGAGTTAAATAATATCCAGAACAAAATTGAACACTAAGGCTTACCAGACCATCATGATCAAAGGGTTAGGCTACTATCTATCAGCTCCCCAAACATAGCTATTCTATTTTGCAACAAAATCAATGCTATGGGCTTGAGCTCTTGTCTGTTTTCTGATTCTCACCATTTCTCTCATCCCTAGTCCCTCCTACTTCTTGTATTACCTCTTTTTCTTCTTACCTATGTCTCCTCCTCTTACTATACCATAGTCTCTTTATTCTTTTCCCTTCTGTACTGTTCCTTCCCTTTTTCAGCTCTCCTATTCTTCCTCATCTACCACGTCGTCTCTATCTTCTTCTTTCCTCTCCCTGGAGCAGATCCTTATCTAGTGTAAATTGGCATCACTCCACAATTTCACCAGCTGAGGTTCTGCTTCCCCACCTCCATTTCCCTATGTCTCCCCTACATCTCTTCTGCTTCTCTTTTCCTGTTTCTCTTCTTTTCTCCTCTCTCAGACTTCACTGCAGGATGTCACTTAGCTCTCAAAGTTCATCAGTTTACTTATTTATTTATAGTTGTCTCCATCAGAGTCATTAGGCACAAACACAAGTCACAAACAAAAACTTTTAACATATGTTAAACTAATCATACTAAATACGGATCTCCTAAAAAACACCTTTCTCAAACTACAAACTCTATTCCAACAGCCCTGTGCATCTTCTAGAAAAGCCTATGAAAATGGGCAACTCCTGTAGCATATCCTAAAGTCACCAACTCTTGGCTCTGATTGTCCATATGCTTACTGGGATGCTTCATTACTAGCGGTGGTCAACATTTCTCAGTCAAAACTCTTAAAATGGCTCTTGTTTGACAATGAAAATTTCTCCCACAGTTGCAGTAGCACTGGTGCTAGCAATGGCAGGCGTGGCCAGGGTAGACAAGCTGCTGTAGATTTTACCAATGTGACACGTAACCCAGCTCAGAGCAAGCCTAGACACCATTGTGGTTAAAAACAAATGCAAGTAGCCAATCAATATGTTCACTCCCACCATGGCTAACTGTTGGAGCTGCACCAATACTAGAGCACTGGTGGGGAAATTGAAGACAGTTGAGTTTGTTAACTTCAGGGTATGCTACCAGATTCATATATTCCTAAAGTACCGTTTACAATAGTTAACGTTTGTTCTAAGTCTCAATGAAAAAGTTCATTTCAGTGATAATTTGCAATTAGATTCTAGATAATGTCCTTCTTTCTTTCTCCCTCTCTCTCTCTCTCTCATTACTGCAGCATAAACAGCACACACAAACCTTCAACTGTTGTCACATAAGAATGAGCTAGTTAAAGTTCTCTGGAGCAGAACCCATCCAACTGTTTAAACCTGCAGCTCATTTGTGAGTTCACTGCAGTGGAGAGGAATATTACCCATTGCTTTCCCTTTTCCATACAATCATACTATTTCCACTGACTTGGCTACATAGTAGCCCTGGACTGTTGTCTGTCACTATGTATACAGTGACTGAGGAACAGTGGCTTTAATCTTTCTATGTTTTGTTCTGCTAACATTTCATCTCATTATGCGGTTAGCAATGATACTAATGCAAAACTGGTCACAATTTTATTTTGCCTGGTGGTTCTCCCCTTTTGTGAAACAGAACAGAGTTCCCAAGCTTTCCCCCTGCTTCTTGTCACTGCTACCCCGCACCCTGTGGCCACTACCTTTCATGCTATTTGAGAAACACTTTTGAAACTGTCACTCCTTCGGCAGACAGCTTGTTATGGAGAGTTATGAGGAACTGTGTCTCAACCAAGGACACCCACTGCTTTGCTGTATTCCCAGTCCCTGGTGGTCTCAGCAGTGAGAGAGCTGGACTAGTTTAATCACGAGAGCTTTTTTATTTTTAAATAAAATGGTATAGGTGGACCACTGTGGTCCCAGTTTGAGCCTCAAATATTGAAGTGTGTGTGTGTACACACGGTCCAGTCGTGTGCTGGAGGACTTCATTAATAAACAGTAAACTCCATACATGAGTCTGGGCACCAGCTGGCAACCAATTGTAGGTACTTCCGCAGTAGAAGGCACAGAAGATTTTTCCTCAATCAGTTCCCTCAAAAACAGATGAAAGAATATTTAACTAAGTTAGATATATTCAAGTCAGCAGGGCTTGATGAAGTTCATTTTAGGGTTCTTAGGGAACTAGCTGAAGTAATCTCAGAACAACTAGCGATTATCTTTGAGAATGGAGAATGGGTGAGGTCCCAGAGGGCTGTGGAAGAGCAAACAGCACCTACCTTTATAAGGGGGTAAAGAGGACCCAGGGAATTATAGACCATCACCCAAACTTAGATACCTGGAAAGATACTGGAACAAATTATTAAACTAGCAATTTGTAAGCACATAAGAGAATAATAGGGTTATAAGAAATAGCCAGCATGGATTTGTCAAGAACACATCATGCCAAACTAGCCTAATTTCCTTCTTTGACAGAGTTTCTGGCCTGGGGGGGATGGGAGGGGGAGAGCAGTGGACATGATATAACTTGATTTTACTAGGGCTTTTGAAAAAGTCCACATGAGATTCTCATAAGCAAACTAGTGAAATGTGGTCTAGATGAAAATACTCTAAGAGGGAAAGACCACCCTCAGAGTAATCATCAATGGTTTACTGTCAAACTGGGAGGAAATATTTAGTGGGATCCAGCTGGGGTAAATCTTGGGTCCAGTACTATTCGGTACTTTTATTACTGAATTGGATGATGAGTGGAGAGTATGCTTATAAAATTTGAGGACAACACTAAGCTGGTACTGGTTGCAAGCACTTCAAAAAGGACAGGATTAGAATGTAAAATGACATTTATAAACTGGAGTATGAGTCTGAAATCGAGACAATTCAACAAAGATCAGTGTAAAGTACTACACTTTGGAAAGAAAAAAATGCACAACTACAAAATGGGAAATAACTGACTAGACATTTCAGAAGAGGATGTGGGGTTGTAATGGATCATAAATTGAACATAAGCCAACAATGGGATGCAGTTGCAAAATGACATATTCTAGGCTGTATTAATAGCAGTATTGTACACGAGGTAATTGTTCTGCATTGGTGAGGCCTCAACTAGATTACTATGTCCAGTTTTGAGTGCCACGCTTTGTTCTCCATGTCCACTGAAGGTAGGATAAGAAGTAAGCAGTTGATTTGCAGCAAGGGAGATTTGTTAGATATTGAGAGTGGAATTATAAGGATCACTACATACTGGAACAGGCTATCAAGAGAGGTTATACAATTACCTTGATGGGAGGTTTTTAAGAACAGGTTACCCAAACACCTGTCAGGGATGGTATACTTGGTCCTGCACAGGGGACTGGACTACATGACCTCTTGAGATCTCTACATTTTTACAATTTGGTCATTTCCCTCCTTAGAAGGCACATCGTCCTTTTAATACCAGTTTATTCTTCGAGTGTTTGCACATGTGTGTGCACACCCTGAGGCACAGTTGCCATACATTTTTCCCTCAGTTGTACCCCTGGGGGCAGTTCAAGCACCCTTTAGTGCCACATATCTATAGTGCCAGTATAAAGAACCCATTCAACCCCACGTCCCCTCAATTCCTCCTTCTTCTTGCCTGTGATGGTGGCTGGAATGCCTAGCCTTGCTTTGGCAAGCTCTCTCAGTGGTCTTTTTCCTTATATATGTACATAATTAGTCAGTTTGATTGAAATTTTGTAACTTTGTGAGTTAAGGGAGTTTGTGTCTGTTCCCCACAGCCGAAGCATGCCTTGGTACCACGGAAGTTGGCATCGTTGACTCCGGCACCACCAAGTCCAGTCCGAGATGAGCCATCTACATCTGTAACACAGTGCGTTACCGACCATGCCGAAGGAGTTTGCAGCTGCCAGAGGCCTATCGCTGTTGGTATCAGGCTCACCAGCAGTACAAGAACTGGTGATATTGGTGCTAGCAGTTGGTTCCAGTCATCATACGATTTCATACCCTTTGGTACTGTCAAGATGGAAACTGGCTATGCTGGCCTCAGGGGAGGTATCTCTACCACAGCACCAGTTTCCAGCACCAGAGGAACCACACCACCATGGTCACCAGACACTCATGGTTTTCTGAATTGGAGGTCCAGTCTTACTCCCCCCCTGAAAGGAGTCATTCCCTCTACTCCCCCACGATATTCCTACCTTTCCATGGACCTGTGCACCAAGGAACCATGAAGTGAATGGCCAGGAGATAACTAGGACCTATGCAAATCTAGTGGACCTTTTGAAACCCCTGGGGGTAGAGGGGGCAAAGGATTCCCCAGTTTCCAGGGGATATTCCAGGCACCACCATCCCATTGGGCAGTACACAGTCTGGACTCTGCTACTGAGCTAAATGATCCGGCTCAAGGGGATCCTGCTGAGGCAGAGTGTCTACAGTCAGTGCTGTCCATTGCCATCTCCTCCCCTGACGAGTCTTTTCTAGGAGCAAGCATGTAAACTCCCCAGGGTGACTATAAAGCTCACTATATGGTGGTGACTGTCTTTCCCTGTCAGTGTCGGAGGGAGGCCACACCCACTCCTTACCCTGCTCCGGCAGGGGTTGGGCCAGCTCAGGTCAGGGGAACAGTTTCTGGGCTCAGGCAGGGCAGCCCTAAGGCAATAGCCTGAACCCCAAAGGGCAGCATACAGTCTCAAGGCACCCAGCAGGGCAGCACCCAGTCTAGAGGCACTCGAGGAGAGGAGGAGGAGATCAGGGAAAGGGGATGCAGGCCCACCTGGCCTCCACTGCATCCCAGCCCAGGTCCCTATCCGTAGCAGAGGGGTATGTGACTACAGTTCTCAGGACTCCCACAGGAGGTCCACCAAAACCTTCAGGACCTATCTTTTGAAGGTTCTTTGCTTTTTTCAGAACAGACTGATGCGAAGCTTCATGGGATAAAAGACTCCAGATCAACCCTTAAATCCCTGTCTGTCCATCCCACCAGGATCCACAGAGGAAAAAGGAGAGGTTTTAGAAGTAGGCCACCACCCCCTTCTACCCTGATGCCAATGCCTACCCTACCCTGACATCCAGAGGGTTCCAAGCAGGCATTTTAATGGGACACTTAATGATACTGGTTGCTGCATCAGTTTCCATGATGCCAGAACCTGTTTCTCCTTTGTTTACAAATCACCTCTCCCATTTTCTCAGTGCATGGTCCTGTATCATGGACCTTTGACTGTTGAGCATGGTGGAAGTGGGAAACACGCTCCAGTTCATTTCTACTCCTCCTTTCATCTCCCTCTTCAGGGATCCCTCTCATGAAGAACTTCAGGTCTGGAAAGTTCAATCTCTCTTTCGGGTGTGAACCATGGAAGAAGTTCAACAGAATTTAGGAGAGAAGGGGTTCTACTCCTATTATTTCCTAATCCCAAAAGCCCAGGGAGGTCTGACCAATTTTAAACCTGTCAGCTCAACAGCTATCCCAAGAAAATAAAGTTGCACATAGTCACCCTGGCACCCCTTATCCCATCCTTGGATCCCAGTACACCGCTCTCCATTTATGAGATGCCTATTTTCAAATATCGATATACCAAGATCACAGAAGGTTCCTCAATTTGTAGTCAATGACTCGTACGTCTAATTCATAGTTTTCCTGTTCAGCCTGTCTGCAGCTCCACCGGTGTTTATAAAATGTATGGCAGTTGTGGCAGCTTTCCGGAGAAGGTTAAGGGTGCAGGTCTACCCTTATCTGGACAACTTTCTAGTCAAGGTCCACACTGGGGCTCAGGTAGTATCCAGCATTCAGCTCATCCAGTCAACATTCAAGGCTGCAGGCTTTCTGAAAAATGGAGAGAAATCTAGCCTCACTCTAGTGCAGAAGATGGAGTAGAGTCAAATTCTGGTCCACTAAGCTCAGGGCAAAGCCTACTTCCCAGAGGGTTGTTTCTATACAATTGCATCCCTGATAACACATTGCAAGAGTCATTCAATCAAAACAGCCCAGAATTGTCTGGGGCTTTTAGGTCACATGGCCTCATGAACGAATGTGGTACAACACATGAGGCTGCATCTCAGGCCCCTACAGATGTGGCTGTCCTCAGTGTACTCACCAAGTGACCACCATCTGCACTCTGTATTCACAGTACCTCCTCGGGTTCTTGTCTCCCTCAATTGGTGGTTGGATCTGTTCATTGTTTGTGCAGCTGTTCTTTATACAGCCTCAACCACCAATGAGCCTATTCTCTTATGTGTCAGCACTAGAGTGGGGAGCACACCTGGGCCCCCTCAGAACTCAAGGCCTTTGATCTCTGAAGGAACTTTAATTCCACATTGTCAGGAAACTCAGGCAGAAACTTGTTTATTCTTATGGACAACACTGCAGCCATGTTCTCTCTCAACAGGCAAGGAGGAACTTGCGCTTCCCTGTCAGGAAGCAATTCAGCTAGGGGAATTTTGCATAGCCCACTTAATCACCTCAAGGCCTCATAACATCTAGGAATGCAAAATGAGCTAGCAGATCACCTTAGCAGGACTTTCTCTAGTTACAAGTGGTCCCTTCACCTGTTTGTGGCAGAATCCCCAGAGAAACCTCTTTGCAACCCGGTATAACAGAATGTGTCACCAATTCTGCTCTTGTGAGACCACAGGCCAAGTTCTATCACAGAAGCCTTTTTTCTGCCATGAACAGAATACCTTTACTATGCTTTTTCCCCTATCCTGCTGATGCACAGAGTACTGCTAAAGATCAAGTGGGACTAGGCTTGGGTCATTCTGATAGTCCCAGCATGGCCTTGCCAACATTGGTTCTCCTCTCTGCTAGGCCTCTCAATAGCGACCCCAATACCACGTCCATTAAACCCGGACCTGAACTCTGAGGACTACGGTCAGCTGCTCCACCTGAACCTGAGGTTCCTTCAGTTAACATTCTGGAAACTCCATGGCTAAACCCCAGAGAGCAAGTTTGTTAAAAGTAAGTTTGTCAAGTCCTATTAGGTAGTAGGAAGCCCTCCACCAGAGCCACCTTACCTTTCAAAGGTGAAGCAGTTCTACTGACCTTCCAACCCGTAGTCTTGCCGACAGGGTTATCTTTACAAAAAATTCTCCAGTATCTATTGCACGTGAAGCAGCAAGCCTTAGCTATCTCCTCTTTCAAGGTTCATCTTGTAGCAATATCAGCTTTCCAGTCTTGAGTGGATACTGGACCCATTTTTTCAGATCAACGGCTTAGAAAAGTTATACTTCAATACCTGAACTTGGTCTTATCAAAGCTTATGGGACCACTGTATGAACCTCTGGGAACTTGCTCCTTCTCTCTCTCCTGGAAAATGGTTCTCGTAGTGGCCATCACTTTGGCCTGAAGGATGTCAGAGCTCCATGCCTGGTACATCAGAGCCCCAGTACAAAGCTCTCTTTAAAAATAAGGTGCATTTACATTCTCACCTCAGTTTTCTCCCAAAAGTGGTTTTGCAATTGCATAGCAATGAGGCAACCTACCTACCTGTCTTTTACACAAACCCAAATAGCGAGGAACAATGCCTTCACTCATTGGATGTTAGATGGGCTTTAGCTTGCTATATAGAAAGGACTAAACCATTCAAGAAGTCTACCCAAACTGTTCACAGCTGTAGCTGACAGGATGAAGGGTTTCCTAATCTTCTCACAGACAATTTTGTCTTGATCACTGCATGCATTCGTATTAGTTATCAGTTATGATCAGGCAGTTGCTCCGCCCCCAGCTAATCTGACTCCTCATTCCACAAGGTCACAAGCATCAGCAGCAACATTCCTGGCGCAGATCCTTATTCAGGACATTTGTAAAGCAGCGCCCTGGTCATCAGTGCACATGTTCTCCCCCCATTATGCCATCACTCAGTCCAAGGATGATGCCAAATTTGGTCAACCTGTCCTATGGTCAATATGTCCATGAACTCCAATGCCTCCACCTATTCAACTGCTTGGGAATCACCTGGAATAGAATGCATATGTGCAATCACTCAAAGAAGACGGTTACTAATCTTCTGTAAACTATTGTTCAAGATGTGTTGCACAAGTCCATTCCATGACCCACTCTCCTGCCCCTTGACATTAGAGTTTTCTGGAAAGAAGGAACTGAAGGGGACATGGAGTTGGTGGGTGCTTTTTACAGGCACCAGGCGTGTTTCCAGAAATTTAACTTTGACCCCTTTTGGAAGGTCACTTCTGTGCCTTCATCACCCCAGAAGGAGCTCGCTCTCCCCCCTCCACCCACCACAGTGCCCTTGGGCCAGATGGGTTGTGCCCCCAACAATTATTGGGGTGACCCGTGCCACGGCTTTGCCTCCTTGTGCATGCTCCTGACCAGCACTATAGTGGGCAGTACCAGAGGGTGCTTGAGCCACCCCAATGGGTACCACTGAGGGAAAAATTTCCAGTAACTATGCTTGGGGCACGCCCACACCTAGAGTGGAATGAACATATCCAACACATCTCAAAGAACAGTAGCTACGGAAGGTTAGTAACCATTCTTTGGTCTTGAGATTTGCATCTGTTGTACACCCACATACACTAAAAAAGATGCTCTCAATGCTTTTGCTTTTTCCCATTTCAAAGACATTGATTCCTCCCTGTCCACATCCCACCAATTTTTTCCCATGCAGTCTGAAACCAGTGCTTGTTTGCTTGTACAATATTAACACCACTGTTAAAACATGCTATCTTCAGAGTTACTGCAGTACCAGAAAGTGGTTCTGAAGTCTTCTGGGGCACAGTATCTGTTCTCCAATATGAATTCTACAAGCATGATTTAAAAATTTTGTCCTATTAATCTATACAACCGGTAAACTGCCTTTGAAAAGGGCTATTTCTATTTACCTAGTAATTGAAGTCTCCAAAAAGGTGATGGAAACAAATAATGGACTCATGAAACTTCATACAATTTTCTTACGCGCAGATAAAGTAGTACCCCTTAGATGGCATATAGTTGTTGGAAGTGGTTTTCAAACTATTTTAAATGTTAGACCTTATTTTGAACCCCTTCATTAACATTAGGGTTTGCTTTATTTTAGTGCAAGTAGCAATGAGCATGGTAGATTTCATTGTGTGTTACTGTGTTTTAAATGTGGAAATTGTTCACTGGGCAATTTTAAGTGTAGGAAAGACTGAGCTTTATGGCGTGTCTTTTAACGTCAAAGAAGATGAGAAAAATCCCAGAATGTTTGTAGAACAAGCAAGGCAAACTTCCAAGGACAGATACAGATTTCCAGTACTAAAATCCAGGAAGTAACAGTAAAATTGACTAGATGTAACTCTGACAGAAACATCAATGATAAATTACTTCTGAGCCACAAGTCATTGAACAAAGTTTAATTGAGGCTTCAAAAACCAAAAGCATCAGGAATGGTAATATTTTCCCAGTGGAAGTCCAGCCAGAAAAAGCAAGCCTCGTACATTTATCAGATATAATTTTAGATGAAAGTCTGAAATGATACCTTTCAATTTCTCCCTCAAGGAGATGACAATTCTGTGAAGTGTGAAAACTCAGCTCTAATGATAAGGGCACTACTTTTCTTCTTCGTAATAGAATTTGTTCTTGAATCCAAATGACCATCATGGGGCCACTTACTTTAATCCACAATCTGAGGTAAATTTAGCTATTAAAGTGAGTAATCGCTTCTTTATAAGCAATCTACATATGCTGCAGATGAATTACAAGGATTTGCTAGGTACTACTGGAAGTCCACTGAAGCTAAAAAATAGATGTGGATTATGTACAAAACTAAATAGCCTAATTAACTTTAATTCCTCCCATCCCTGACAATTGTTATCCATTATGCTGATATTGAAACAATGATTTATAACTGATATTTTTTGTAGATAAGTGATACTGATTCTGTTTTAAACAAATTATTTTCATGATACTCAGTTTTCAGCAAGTTAAGATCTATCTTTGACAGGATGATCTGAAACACAACTAGTTAAGAACAAGAATTTCGTTTCCCAGACTTATTACCATTACTCTGAAGTGATACTAAATATACAAAAGCTTATAAAAAGGAGGGTGAGGGAATCTGGATAAAATAAGAGATGCTTGTTTAAAACCGGTATTGTAGAATGGAGGCAACTGGAATGACAGTTCTCTACATGGTACACAACTGTATGCAACTGTACCCAATACTTCATGCAAAGAAAAAGAACTATATTAAGGAAAAGTGATCAAATTAATCTGAGATATTCTACAGATAGAGCAAGATTACTGAGGAAAAATGTTTTTACAAGTTAGAAATGCCATACTACAATTTCTCTCCCTCCCCACTTGGTGCCATATAATATGGGCCGGTAACTTGGCTGCTCCCTAAAGATGGCTGGATTTCACTGGTGTAGAGTAGAAAAGTACTTTGGGTTGACTGGCATTATATGTTCAAATTAACTTCTGTTAACAGTGCCCTTTCCAGATATCATCATGACGAACAAAAATACTTGGTTATCCTCTTTGGATGTACTCTATGTTTATTCAGATAATGAGATTGTCTTTCTTAGCCAAGTGGGGCTTGACTGATGTGGGTCAACCCAAGTTATTTTATAAACAAGTCTGAATGTCAAATGACTGCATATATACACATACAATTATGAATTGTCAAAGTGGCACCATTTGAACAGCTTTGGAATGCTAACAATATGTGGTAATGTGTCCCATGCCTATTTATCACTTTTTGAGAGGTACACTGTGCATACAGCATTAGCAGATAAGTTTGTGATTTCAGAAATGAAAACTACAGAAAAAAATTCAAGTGTTTAAGTGAAGATTCTCATTTCAGAATACTAACTGGTCCCTTTTTATAATAATATTCTATTTCATTAAAAGAAATACCACTCTGGACCATTAGTTTTCCTTTAAAATACCTGCATTTAAAACATGAATTTGTTTTGTACAAAATTTAAATGACTTACATTTCTTCTGCTACATGAAACAGTATTAACTATTAAAATTCTGTCATCAGTGCTTTCTATTAAAGATACGGAAATCATTACAAAATGTGAAGTTATATGCAACATCCACACACACTCCAGCTATACTTACTTCTGTAAATGAGCTCTTCATTCAAGTGGACAACCAATTTGAGGAAGGAAGGAATTGCATTATTTTTGAAGGACAGTTAAGGCACACAGTCAAGAAAAATTCTTCTCCCAGGTCATTTTAATCCCCTCTAGAAGGTGATCTAAAGTAAAGAGATTTCAGGGACATCAAGCCTTTAGAACCATGCATTACCATATTACAGGGAATAGCACAGATTGTGGGAGCAAAGGATGAGCAAAATGACATTTCTTTCAAGATAGGCACTGATGTAATTTGGAAGCTACACTTGCACTGTGTGTCAGTTCCTGTTTCCACATATTTATTAATATCCCTTTGAACTCTGAAGTTATCACAAAACATGAACTGGAGTCTATTTGCCTTGCAGTCAAGAAAGAATTGAAGCCAAGGCAAACATAAGCATTCCCTTCGAGCAGCAAGTCTCAATATGATGAATTGTCTATTGACCAGTGAAAGTCTCCATGCTCATTCAGTCCCAGACTTCTTTTTGAGGAGGTGAGGGGAAAGAAAGGGGAAGAAGAAGAGACAGCATTTAAGTGCTTTAAATCACACATAGCTAATATGAAGATTAGTGACCACTCAAGAGCAAGACTAGTTTCTCAGATTTGTCCACACTATTTGTATTAATACAGTGGAAGTTAATCTACACAGTCCCAGTTAAACTGAACTACTACAAATCTGCACAGCTACATAGGTATGAACAGAGATGGCAAATGCAGAGAGTGTGGAGGGAAATAAAGTTGCAGATTCTTCTGTAGCACAATTCAAGTTTATTTCATTCATTCTTGCAACAAACTTAAAAATACAGTATCATTTAGCATTCTGATGTCCATGAACCATGATGATGATGATGATGATGATAAACCCAACTGTCAAAATAGCTACACTGTGAAAAGAGGAAGTCAAATATCAAAATGCACAAAGCACTAATTTTCTTCCATCACTGCGTAGAAAGATATGATTATTTTTTCATTTACAAAATATAATTAAGACAGTTCATTTTGAAATTTTGCATGCAACACTGCAATTGCTTGAACTAGGACACTCCACTCTTACCAGCCTCTTCTACAGACAACTTAATGCATTCAATATTGTATTAAAGGAGGAGAAAGCTCCATTTAAGTCTCAAGCATTTTTTTTAAATAGGGTAGAGGAGCAGAGGGTGTAAGACCCAAGATACAGTTTAGTTTTTAAATATTCAACCTAAATTTGAAAAGGAAAGCAATAAAAACTAAGTGGATTTCCAAATGCATGCATTTCCAGTTGGCTTTGACAAGATAATTAAGACCTTGTGTTGGACTATTCTACAGTTTTCTGTGTGTAAAAGAATTTACAGTTTGATAGTTTCACCTATCAAAGTGCTAGTGAGAGAAACAGGTAGTCACCCAATTTCTCTCACAATGTGATGAAAAGGAAGTGAATGAATGGAACTATTGTCTACACGCAACTATAAACAGGAAGAGTAAAGTGTTCACTGTTTCTTAAAACCTGGACAAAAATGACAATCCTTTATGTAGTGCAAAAAGCAAACAAGTTCTTCTTCTTTAGTAAAAACAAACATTTAAATACCATATTTTAACTACTCTGGCAAAGAGGCTTGGATTCATATTATATTCAAATTAAACACTTGTTAGAGTGTTCGCAGGTTTTTTCATGTGAAATAGGTCAAGAAAAATTTAAGTGTTTACATAATTGTAGAAAATGAAGGCTAAATAGCTTCCACTGTATCACCAGAAGAACTAGTACAAAGAAGGTTCAACTGATTCAGTGCTACAATAATGATCACTTAATTGGAGGTGGAGGTGGGTGGGAGTGGGAGGATAAAGCAAAGAGAAAAGGACAGTAAGAGGTTCTGTTAGGGCCAGATACATCATTTGTTGACACTACTCACTACAAACAACTTGAAATTAAAAAAACTTTTCAAATTGCCGTTTTCTGGACTAGTATTTTAATAGCATAAAAAAAAGACTAGTTTATGCCAATGTAGTACTAATTACTTCAGTGAGATCTTACAGATAGTCAGAATTGTATTCAGAGTTCATACTACTGTAATGAGATGATAGTTCAGCACTGATCAGAGATGGCAAATTAGAATTCTTTAAGTAAAAACTTAATTAAAACAGTTTGTCAAATGTGCTCGTTCACTTATCAGTTACTCAGTGATTGGTTACAGTTTTAAACTTATTTCTAATCTTTCCATTCTTTGCCATCCATACCTCCAGTAACTCCAAGAAACCCATCAATAATTGCTCAGCATAGTTTCTCATTGGCCAGAATGAATGCACTCCCTGATTGTTATTATCCTGTGGGATGCTGCATATGTATAAATCAGTTTGTTCTCATTTTACATTCTAAATACAAGACTGTTCATAATTGAAGTACATTCAATTTTATGCAATGTGGTTAAAATATAAAACCAAAACATCTCAGTATATATTTATCTGGATGGAAATCACCAAATACTTTATTGCTCAGCCTTCTGACATCACAACAATTCCAGACACGAGAGATCAAAATAAGATTTGCTTGTTTTGTTTAAACATACTCTGCATTGAACATGATACACAACACATTATTTTCTGCATGTCATAATGCCTGAAAGCTGCATATAATGACATCCCAAAAGGTAAATATGCTATTTTATATAAACATATGCTTTTCTTTTAAAAAAAGGTACTATGAATTCTTTGGGTGAGCTATATGTGTCTAATCCAAATTAAAGATGAAAATTAAAAGCTCAGACTTTCCTAGGAGGAATGGGGTGGGAATCACTTGTCCCAATTTTAAATCTGCTTTCATGAGTTATCAGTTCTACTGCTTTAATATTTACTAGTACAATAACTTCCACATGAGAGTTAAATATACTTGCAGGATCGTAAATGCTACAGAAACGTAGCAGGAGCTTCAGAAGGAGCCTGATGGTAACTTACAGATTTCACTGCAACTGTATTTAAGTCTTCCTTTTCCTGACAGTAGAATATAGAAAGCTTTTCATAAAACATTTTTTGAAACTATAAAAACATTTAGCAACTTTGATATTTGTTTCTACTGAGAACATTAAGTAATTTCCAGCAGCAGCAAGTTTAGATCATTTAAGGCAGCAGACAAATTCTTGGATACCAGGTGGCCTGGAGCTTTCACCGTATGTGCCTATCTAGTTTGTATAGACACAGCGAATGAGGAAATTCCAACTGACAACCCAAAAGGGTTATCTGCATTGACAACATTTCTTATCACAACCACAAATATTACAAGTCAAACCGGTCAGTTCTGGCCTAGAACACGAGGGGAAAACCCAAAGTTCAATCCTCCCAAGGTATCTTGGCAGCTCTTTTGGAATAGAACAAGATCTTGCCTAAACTGATCTTTACTGATTTACAAGATGCCAAAGAAAAGTTAGTGTGACATCTAATTAGTTCAGGTGGAGACATCTCCTTTAACTAGTATCAGAAGTCTTCAGAACTTCACCACATGCTTTAAGGAAGAATGATGTATCTATCAAGAGAAAAGCAACCCAACAGCTTCAATTACTATGTTTTATATCATGGCAGACACTAACAGCACTGGACTACTGCCTCTTAGTGGAGGGATTTTAGAGTACTTAATACAGTACTTTTGTCTAAATTGATCTTTCAACACAACTTAATAGAACTTAGGAACGTATACAACCCAATTTTAAGTGTATGTTCTCGCTCCCTCTTGGAGAAGTTTGTTTTCACTAGAAATGGAAAAAAAGATTGTGCATGAAACAGAAATCCTAAAGGACAATGATTATATAGATTTCCATTCTCTCCAAACAGATTATCTTTTTGATAGAGACCCCCAGATAGTTTGATTTATTGTGAACACCCCTCCCCCCCAAAGTATTTAGCTGAAGAAGCTGGAAGATACAAAGAGTGACAGACAGGCAGCAGTGTGAGGCCACAGAAAAGACATTAGTTGTATCAGTCCATCCATCACTGAAGAAGAGCTTTGATTGCCTGGTTGTCAGTGGCTTCAAAGGCAGTTAATCCATCTGGGCCTTTCACAGTCTTATCAGCGCCCTGTAAAGACATGAGAATAGTCACTTAAAAAAGGAGGTTGCACATCATGGTTTCAGCAGTTTCTCATGAAGGCGTTCTGGCACACTTGTAGTTATTCACATTGGAGAACTATTTTGAACAACTTTTGCGAACAACTCACAATTTCCTTTACTTCCTGTATATTTCTCAAGTAGAAACCACAAGCCACTTAGCTGCATAGCTAAATATATTCAATCTTTCTGGTTTTGAAGTACATTGAATTTGAGCCAATACACAAAAATTGTCAGCCCACTTTGAATGAGAGTGCTGCAGAAAAGTCATATTAAAACTATTTCTGAATTACAATACAGACTATTTACTAGTATAGCACATTAGATGTCAGAAAATTAAAATTAAACCAGTTGTCATAAAATGGATGAAAAAAATCAGTGCATTTTATTATGCAGTCTCCTTTTATTTGTTCAGATATTTGCTATGATCCAAAATTCAGTAAGTCAGTATATTTCCCAATTTTTATGGCTTAGTAATATTCTCCTGTAGTCTCAAAAATGATAAATACCTTCAAAATAGCCTACTAAGATTCAATGAGGGGGAAATCAGTTAAACAAGAGAAAATTAGTGAGGAACACCATCCAACATCAAAATTCTCAACAATATGCCTGCTCACCAGTAATTTCAATACATTAGATCCTTAATGATGCTAAAAAATGTTGATTTTCATAACTGTTGCTCATCAAGATGTGTTGCATATGTCCATTCCATGTCAGGTTTGGTGTCTCGTATTGGTGAGGGAGATTTCCCCCCCCCCTTTCTGTGGTATCCGTAGGGCCTGCTCTAGCACCTGCTGGGGTCACGCGCATATGCACCGGTGTAAAGGGTAGCACCAGCCCATCCCCCCCTTAGTTCCTTCTTGCTGGGAACTCTGACAGAAGGAAAGTAGGGTGTGTTGTGGAACGGACATGAGCAACACATCTTAAAGAACAATAGTTATGAAGATCAGTAACCATTCTTTTGAGTGCTTGCTCGTGTCCATTTCGTGTCAGGTGACTCTCCAGCAGTGCCACTAGAGGGGGGCCAGGAGTTCATGGACATGCTGATTGTAACACCCTCTGCCAAAGACCGCATCGTTCCAGGCCTGTTGAGTAATGGGATGCAAAGGTATGACCAGACGACCACGTCACAGCTCTGCAAACCTCCTATATTGGGACCTGAGCGAGGAAGGCTACCACTGATGCTTGAGCTCCTGTAAAATGAGTTGTCAATAGAGCCGGAGGTGTGACCTTTATCTGCTCGTAACAGGATTGGATGCAGGCAGTGATCCATGATGAAATCCTCTGGGATGATACTGGCAGTCCCTTCATCTGTTTAGCAATTGCAACGAACAGCTGCATGGATCTACAAAAAGGTTTAGTCCTGTCAACGTAGAAAGCCATAGTTCATCTGATATCAAGTGCATGAAGATGCCTTTTCTCACTAGAGTTGTAGAGCTTCAGGAAGAATAGCCTGGTTGACTTGAAGCCGTGATATTACCTTTGACAAGAATGCCGGGTAAGGGCACAGCTGGACCTTATCCTTGTAGTACACCGGGTAACGGGGTTTGGAAGTCAGGGCCTTAATCTTGGAGATTCGCCTTGCTAAAGTGGTCGCTACCAAGCGGCAACTTTCCATGATAGATGTAGAAGAGAACAAGATGCCAGGGGCTCAAAGGGAGGTCCAGTGAGCCTTGATAGGATCAGGTTGAGATCCCATGGAGGGACTGGGTCTCATACCGGCAGGAACAGCCTCTCCAGGCTCTTGAGGAATCTGGCTGTCATCTCATGTGATAAGACTGATCTGCCCTGAATAAGGGGATGAAAGGCCGATAAAGGCTGCCAGGTGTACCTTAATTGATAACACTAGACCTTGTTGTTTTAAGTGGAGCAGATATTCCAACATGGATTGACCAGATGACTTAGTTGGGGAAAGATTCCATTCAGATGTCCAGCAAGTGAAACGATTCCACTTGGCCAGGTATGAAGCTCTGATGGAGGGTTCTCTGCTTCCTAGCAGGATTTGGGTGGAATAGACCCATTCCTCAAGGCCTAGTCATGGAGCACCCACACCGTCAGGTGAAGGGAGGCTAGGTTTGGATGTAGCAATCAACTGCAGTCTTCTGAGATCAGGTCTGGTTGGATTGGGAAGGCCCAAGGAGGCTGGGGGGTCATTGATAAGTCTATCAACATCCTGAGCCAGTGCTGGCAAGTCCATGCTGGAGCTATCAAGATGACTTGCATTCTGTCCCTCTTGATCTTTATGAGGGCCTTGTGAATGAGGGGAATTGGTGGGAAGGCATACACCAGATCCCCTGACCATGGTAGGAGAATGGCTTGTTTTCCAAAGCCTTTGTCGAGTCCCTGAAGGGAACAGAAGTGATGACACTTTCTGTTCCATCTGGTAGCAAAGAGGCCCACTTGTGGAGTTCCGTACCTCTGGAAGATGATCTTGACAATCTCCAGATGTAGGGGCTGCTCATGGCGAAAGAAGGACCTGCTCAGGTGATCTGCCAATGTGTTCCTGAACCCTGGGAGGTGTATAGCCTCCAGGTGAATAGCATGACCCACACAGAAGTCCTATATGCAAAAGGCCTCTTAGCAGAGGGCTGGGGATCACGCTCCCCCTTGCTTGTTGATGTAAACATTGAAGCTGTGCTGTCTGTCAATTCTTGCACTACCTTGCCAGACAGCTGGGGAAGAAACACCTCGCAGGCCAGTTGGGTCAGTCTGTGCTCCCTCACATTTATATGTTATAACAGCTCCTCCTTGGACCAACGGCCTTGGTTCCTGAGTGTGTGAAGGTGGGCCCCCTCACTCTAAATCCGAAGTGTCCAATACCAGGAACAGCATCGACTGCAGGCCATGAAGGGGACCCCCTCTGATGCATAATGCGGCTTCAACCATCTTGGTAGGGAGGTAAGTATTGGTGGAAGGATCAGGAGAACCATGTCCAAATGGCACCTGGCTGGGGAGTAAACTGATACCAGCCACATCTGCAGAGGTCTGAGGTATAGCCTCGCATGCTGGACCACATAAGTGCAATCTGCCATATGCCCTAACAACCTGAGGCATACCCGCGCCGTGGTGAGGGGGTAGGCTGTGACTTGGCTATAAGCTACAATATGGCCAAGAGCCCAGCCTCAGCTAGAAGTGATCCAGCTTAGGTGGAGTTGAGGACTGTACCAATTAACTATCTTCTGAACCACTACCAGTGTTGATTTTTGTTAGTTTATTAATGAGACCGGTGCTTGACAGGTAGCCCATATAACTGCGATGGTGTATTGGACTTGAGCTTTTGAGTGGCCCTTGATGAGCCACTCATTGAGGTGGGGAAGACATGTACGCCCTGCCATCCGAGGTAGGCTGCGACCCAACACACAATGAAGACCAGAGGCCCGGCACAAGTCTCACCTCTTCTCCTGTGACCCTTTTATCCCTTCTTAGTGCTGGTGACCTCCCCATTCCCAGTATGTGTCTTTTTGTGCTTCTTAGGTACCGGGGATAGTGATCAGTGCCAGGAGTAACTGTGTCCTGGGGGGGCGGGGGTAGAAAGGAAGAGAGGAGAGGATGGTTCTCCACCCCAAGGCCAATGTACTCAGCCCAGAATCTGAATGGACTGGCTCAGAGACCAGTCCAAGATCCAACTCTATTAGAAGTGCTCTCAGTCTAATGTCCCATTCCTTTTTAGTGCAAGGTCTGCCCCCTTTACAGATCCTCCACTTGTCTTGCACATAAGCCTCTCCCAGGCACTTTAGACAGCTTTGGTACAGGTCATTCCTTGCATAGGCTCTTGGACAATGTGCAATGTTTGAAGACCGGGGCATGCTCCCATCCCTGGTGCTATGTCTGCCATCGAATCTACAGTATGACAGGTAAACTAAAAGGTAAACTAACTTTAAAGAACATACATTACCACTAGGAAAAGAAATACTGGATTAGAAGAGCTTGCCGAGGGAAGAGGACATTGCAGCAGTCGCGAGTGGTAAGAACGAACAGAGGAAGAGGGGGACTGGTGGTGCCTTTTATACTGGCACACATGTGCGTGACCCCAGAGGACACTAGAGCCAGTCCTATGGATACCACTAATGGGAACAATCTCCAGCAGCAACACATGTGGCATACACACATTTGACCTGGAATGGACATGAGCAAGCTCTCAAAGAAGAATGAATTTTACAAGATCCAATGCAGTGTACTTAATTTTACACGATCTAAGGAAGTACTGAAATTTGGATGACTGTCTTTACTACACAGCCTTCCACAATGTTCTAGGACATGGAAACAAAGAAAATGAACAGCATTACATGGTTTTGATGTGTAAGACCCAAAACTAATACAAAACAGTTTTCATCTGGTCAGTCCTAAACTACAGAAATATGAATAGGTTGCTCTATACCACAGTTCAATTTTATTTACTAGTCTCGTTTTTGTTCCTCTTTTCCTTTCAAGATTGGACAATTTTCCTTCCTCTATACCATAGCAGGATCATTCTATAGTTTAGTGGGAAGAAGGTTAGGACAGTATGGAAGATGTGTTATTTGCCATTTTAAAAAGTCTGGGAACATTCTAAAAGTGTGAAACCAGAACATTGGTAGGAAAAAATGGATTAGCCAAAAGCAACATGTTTCTGAGAAGGGAAGCAACAGTTCCTTTCCATTACATATCAGTTCAACTACATTTACAATACTGTGTACATCTAGCTATACTAGTACCAAAAAAAATTACAGGGAGCTCAAAAGAGAACAAAAATATCTGAGCTGGAAGTAAAGATGACAGGAAAATTAGAAGCGGATGGACTCATCCATCTCCAATGCCTTGCACCTTTGGAGATCAATTATACTCACTCTGCAATTTGTGTAGTCACATGGTGTATTACAGTGGAAACCAAGGACAAATTACGGGTAGTTTAGCTAAAATACTAAAAAACTAAAATACATGGTAAGTGTGCAGATTAATCATAAAAGGAAAGGAATTTGAGACAGGCAACAGAGAAGGAGAAAAAGAATTAACAGGATGAAAGGAAAAGATATTTCCTAAAAATGAGGTATGGGACTCTCTTGGGAAGAGGTAGAAGACCCACTGATAGGAACATGTAAAGTTAGATTGGACAAGGTGCCAGGAAGCATGCTGTGATGAAGACTTGCTCTGGAAATAATTTCAGAGACTTCCCAGACCTTTTCCATCTTTAATTCTATGAACTATCCCATCCTTAAAATTAAAGAATGTACAATTTTTATTTCATATTAACACTATACTGAGAAAAGTGTAGAAGGATACCGGATTACTTCTTGAGCTGTATCCTAGAGAAGATATTATGCACTTGGAAACACTTAGTTGTTCTTAATTTTTAAGAGACTAAACCCATATATAAAAACCTGTAATTTGAAGTTTTACAAGTGTATTCTCTCTCATGCTTAAATAAGAGCAATAGTGCTGTAGATGCCTATGCCAAGTGTAAAATGGTTACTAACTTTTTTTAACTGTTGTTCAAGATGCACTGCTCATGTCCATTTCAAGACCCACCCTCCTACCCCTCTGTTGGGGTTATCTGGCAAGAAGGAGCTTAGAGGTTGTGGGGCAGACAGCACCCCTTGTACTGATGCATAAATGCATGGTTCTAGAGGGCACTAGAGCTCACTTGACAGTCAACACTGAAAGAAAATTCTCCAGAAACAGTGCATGCAGCACACACACTTAGCATGGAACGGACATGAACACCACATCTCGAAGAACAACAGTTACAAAAGGTTAGTAACTTTTTTCTTTGAGTGCTTGCTAATTTCTACTCCATGCTAGGTAACTCACAAGCAGTACCCCAGGAGGTGGGCTCAGAGTTCAGACATGCTGACTGCAGCAATGCTCTTCCAAAACTGGTGTCATCATAGGTCTGTTGGATGATGGCATACTGTGATGCAAAGGTATGCACTGACCATCAGGTCATGGCTCTGCAGATATCCTGGATTGGGACCTGTGCAAGGAACACTGCAGATGATACCAGAGGCCCTGTGGAGTAAGATGGTCAGAGGTGGGACATTCACCTGCTCGTGGCAAGCTTGGATACAGGTGGTTATCCAGGATGAGATCCTCTGGGCTGACATAGGTATCCTTCTCATCCTTTCCACTATTGCTATAAAACTTGCATGTATTTGTGGAAGGGTTTAGTTCTCTCATTATAAAAGGTAAGGATACACCTAATGTTCAGTGTGTGAAGCTGTCGTTTGTAAGGGTTCTTGTGAGATTTCGGGAAGAAAACTGGCAAGAAAAGGACTCGGTTCTTATGAAAATGTGACACCAGCCCAAGCTCAAGTGTCTACACTGCAATTTTATAGCCCTGCAGCCTGAGATCCAGGACTCCAAGTCAGCTGACCCAATTCAGATGTTTCACGGGTCTTTTATCGCAGAACCCAAAGAATACAATGATAAAGACTGCAGCCATTCTGTTTGCTTGTTAGAAGCAAGCACTAGGGCAATAATGGCAGCACATATGCATGTCTCAGACAGAATTTTAAAATATATTCAAGGACAGTAGACTTTCATGATCCGCATGATGTCATACCAAACAATGCTTGTGAGTTGCATGTTAAAACCTGTGCAGTAGGAATTGGAATACTATCAAGTCATTTAATATGTTTAAGGGTTTTGTCACAACTCATCTGGGCAAGATTAAAGGGCTTTAAAGCAGTTCACTTTTATTGCTATCTCCACTGACGAAAATGTTTCCTACATGTGTAATATTTGAGTCAATTGTGCTTAGACTGCAAACAGCTAAATGTTCTTCAGAAGTGGCATTTTAGAATTTTTGGCAAGGAAACCAAATTTTTAAATTAAGGACTGGACCAACCCTAAACTCTGGTTTCTAACTGTGCAACACCTACGCAGCGCAGAACACAATAAAATAAGTTCTCAGGACAAATATTCAGCCTTGTATGTGAGCACAGAAGTAATATTACAGTGGGAGGACAACAAAAAGAGATGCCATTTGTTTCCAACAGTAAAGTAGGCTGTGAATACATTAATTTGTATTCCAGATGGTTACTGCAGGTTTGAAGAAGCCATTCAAGAATATCCTGCAGTACCACGAGCAAGCTATAAACACATTTTTGCATGGCACTGAGATTGTTTTAGTGAAAACATAAGAGCGTCATCCTCAGCCATATTAGAAGTGCAATCTCAAATGATTTATGTCATTTAGAAAAGTTGAAGAAAGTTGAAAGTGCCAACTTTATGGAAATGAAAGCCAGGCGTTAGATTTGAACAAGCTGAGTCAGAGTTTTAGGCTAGAAGGGACCACCAGATCATCTAGCCTGACCTCCTGTATACCACAAGCCACCACAACTTCCCAGCACCTGCGTACTAACCCCAATAACTGAAACACTAGAGCTTAACCAAAAAGGAACTACAAAATGGGGAAGTTTCTCAGTTTTCTCCTTCAGATTTTCTGTACCGATAACAGATGTCCTCTGTCACGGTGTGATGAAGTAGAGAAACCACCGAATGGCACAGAAAGCTTTAAAGAAAGCTTTTGGGCCCAGCTAACCCTGCCCCATTATACCTGCATCCAGTGCTGGGCCTGGAGGGAGAGAAAAGCACAGAACCTGGCTTAGTTAAGGGTTGACTGGCAAAGAGATAGGTGCTAGCTAACTCCCCACCTGTGGGGAAGGATCACTATAGCCTGCCAGGCAAGGCAGCCACTAGAGAACAAGCACTGTCTCCCTGGCCAGAGGAGACCAAGAATGAGTCTTAGGATCACTTGGCCTAGAACAGAATCGAGTGCATGAAACATGGATACCTTGTGGGGTTCTGACCTCACCAAAAACTTATGGCTGTCCCACCTAGAGGAACCACTAGGGGGCATCATAAAAAACAAGCTGTCACTACAACTTGGACTATAAGGCCCACGCTCCAAACTGAAGGGACAGCAGTAGGAAGTAGCCCAGGTCAGTGGATGTGGACTCGCCACTGGGAGTTCCTCTACTCAGAGGTTGATTTATACAGGGCCTTGGGCTGGGACTGAGTGGAGTGGAAGGGCCCGGATTCTCCACCTGCCCCCCAACCTTAGAAACTGAGGTACCTCGACCAAGCAAGGGGCTGGAGATCAAGCACGCCAACCACTAGGCCATCTGGCCCTCCAAGCCCCATTACACAGAGTTTAACAGACTATGTTCATCATAAAAATGTGATCAGCAAGCCAGCTAATATTTACCTTGAATCTGTGCTGTCTCCTGAGCCATGTCCACAAGATGAATGATTTCCCATGTATGCTATTATCTATCTTCACCACACTGGGTATGCCAGTTTATTGTATGCAGCTAAAACTAATGTTTTCTGCAAAACCATCCATCCTGATAAAGAAAAAGTTTACAATCTGATCCCTGCAAGCCAACAAAAGGGAAGAGAAACCTAAAACTCCCAAGGAATGCAGAATATCAAACCAGCTGCCAAGTAAGTGTGATGTACTTAAACATGAATTAAACCAGTTAAGCAAGTGGTTTATTTGATGCAGAGTAGCAGGATATGATCCTCTGTCTAGTCAATGAAGTTCTTGTATTCTAAATGGGTCACTAAGCAGTATTTGGCAGTGGTACATCTTGCCGGTTACTAAGGCCCGGTCTACACTTACCTTGGCGAGTCGGCGGCACTCAACAGGAGATATGCAAGTGACGTAAATCACTTGCGTATCTCCCGTTGACTTTGCAGCGTCTCCTCCGTGCGGCGTCCATACTGCGCTGTGTCAAAGGAAACAGCGCTCCCTTCGATGCAGCACTACTCCACTTACTGGGGTGGTTTTCCTGTGTCGCTTCCTGGATCAACTGAGTGCGTCTATACAGATTGCTCAGTCGATCCAGAGCAATCGATGTGACAGCAGTGAATTTGCTGCCATCAGTGTAGAGCCAACCTAAGACTAGTAAAAGCTGAGTGCCATATAGTTTTTCCATTCTTAGAAGGGATTTAGGGTTCATTTGGAGACTAAGGAAAAAAAATTATCCTCCAAATAAAGATCTTGAAACTTGTATAGTCCTCTTCTTAGTCCTCCATGTAATCCCACCACAGAGAAGCAGAATTACCTAGGTGAGCAATTTTTGCTGTTTTCAAGTCTAGCTCCTGATGTCTTTTGGATAGCTGACATCTAGGCAGTCTCCTCAGAAGAACTATTCTATTAATTCCCTCTGAAGCATCTGGCAATGGCCATTGCCAGAAGGCAGAATACTGGGCGAAAGGGACCATTAGTCTGACCCAGTATGGTCGTTCTTCTGGCCATCATGAGCATTCATAGGTATTTGTTCACTTAATATGTGGATGTAAGACCCCATTATCATTAACTCTACTAATGGAAGAAGTTACTGACCTGTGAGAATGTCACAAGACGACATTCTCTTATACCATTATTCACACTTCCGAAATTACAAGATTTCATTTTATTCTTTTGTCATGACAAGTTACTAGAAAGAAAGCATTACTGAAAAGACTACGATGCCTCTATTTTCTAATCCACAGTACTGCAACTAATTCTCTTCATTTCACTGGAAACGGAGGAGCCATGAATTTTGAGGTAGATTTTGCTGCTTCAGCTCAAATTTCACAAGCTTCTTAATATAGGCAGGTTTCATCTTGATTGTACTTAGACCAAGAAAAATCCAGGTGCTTCAGAAATGGAGACTCAGTAGTTGGGACTTTTCTTATTAGGAGTACTGCCTCATCATGCATCAAATTTTAAACGACTACATAAAGTTCAGAATCCAGTTGAATGAAAGAAGCAATATAAATAACCTTGATTGTTCTTCTTATCAAGGCTTCTTTCACATCTAAATCACATGTGAGTGGCTGGAATGTACCAGACAAAGGGACGTGGGCAACGCTGTTCTGTGCTGCTACAACACTAACCTTCTGGAGCTGTCCAGAAGCTGAAAGGCAGACTTGCAAAGCAATACTCCTTCGCCACTCCCTATAAGCAGGCGTGGGCAACGTTTACTTAGAGCACTAACATTGTTTGGCATTCATTAACTGCTTTGTAGCCCTAGTGGTCACCAATTAGACCTTTAAGTCAAGTCCTTTAAGAGCTCTATGAAAAGCCATCAGATTTACAAGTCCTTTAATCTTAAAAATATACATAGTTGAGAAAATTTCTTTTTTGTAATAATCCAAATGGCAGTCCTATTTTAAAAAAAGATTAAACTAGGCAGCAACAGAGCATGTTGCCCCATGAGATTCACTTTGGTACTGAGTCTCAAGGCAGATGACATGAAATGCATCAGAGGTGATCTGCAGGCAGTCCCAAGGGCTGAGGACGCACTCCCTCACTTCCTGGTTAAATCACAGAGTTGCACTAAAGAAAATCAACCTCTAAAATCTGAAGAAGCTGTTAGTCCATCAGATAATTATCTTTTCCTCGGGTTACATTAAATGAAGTGGAGGAGAAAAAACAGGTGCTGACTAATAAGCATTGAGGAATTTACTATATTTAATCCAATTCTTGTCTATTTCAGCCTTAGACTACAAATTTTGGAGGGTAGGTGCAATGTTTTCATGCACCTATACTGTTCCTAGCATAATACCTCATTATATCTTAGTAGCTCAGAGGACTCAAATGTTTCACAGATTGTTTTCTAATTCCACTGATTTTTTTTTTTAAACCTGAACTGCTTTTATTGAAATGTTTGTCCCAATTCTGATTCCCCCAAACAACTGCAGTTTGTCCATTTTACTTTAATTTTCCTATTTGAAGTCACACATTCTTCATTCAATGCAAGTTAAATGGGTCATTTACAGTATTTCACTACCACCCAAATTCCCTAGAATTGAAGAAACAGGGCTTTTTTTAAAAATGTGGGCAAGTTGAGTGTTCACAAGTAAAGGATTTTCAGTGCAGGACCGAACCAAAATTAAGTAAAAAAAACTGTAGGGCTTGTCCACACACTTTTGCCAATTCACTTCAACTTGCAAAACTGTCATTGTTTGAGCTCTAAGACATTTTGGAGTAGAAATATCTGAGAAACTGGGATTCATACCTATGCCCACATACGAGGGAAAGGCCAAACTAATTCTCATTTGAGACCCTATTAGGATTTGAAACTAAGTTTTGCTAAGCAAGCATATTGGCTATTAATGAATCTTTATGCTTCCAAACCAGGTTTGGGGTTTTTTTTTTTGGGGGGGGGGGGGGGGAGAAAAGAGATTGCAAAAATGTAAAAATGGTCAAAAACAGCCTTAGGGAGACCATACTTGCTTGCCAGGGAGCATGTAAGTGTGTACTTCTGACTTATGTAACTTTATATACAAATATTGAGAATTTATAGTACACTTCCTGGCAAATGCTAAGTACAAAAAATTACCTTCTACTATAGTGATTCTCAGACGGAGGCTCCTAAGCTGCAAAGTGGTTCTTTAATATGTCTCCTGCGGCTTTTTACAGCACTATATTAAAACACTGGTTTCACTTAGATTGGTTTATGCTTTTACTATGTTATTAACCAATTGTAGTTTATGAAATAATTGCTTGGTCAGTCATTTTGCTGTGAGAATTATATATATAAAAACACTAAGTATTTCCCATCATAACGTTTAAATAGTTGTATGTAAGTGAAACCATGAATTCACACTACTCTGGCTCTTTTGGGCAACACTGATCGCTAATTTGGCTCTTGAACCACTGAGATTTGAACATCACTTCTTTATCAAAATGCTATTTTTTAACATTGCATCTCAGGTCATTTCTCAAATTCATTTGAAACAGTTTCATGTTAGCTGTACACTCAGCCACAAAGGTCTTATTGTGCCACAGAAAGAGAGAATTACTTCAGTAGCCCAGTTTTCCTTTCAAATGGGTAGGACAAAGTGCTAATTTATTGTAGGGACACAAGGGCATTAACCTCAAAAATGTGCTCTGCACCTCAGAAGATCAACATTTCACACTTATTTTAAACTTCACATGAGTTATATTACTATCCATTGTTTAGGTATTGGATAGTATGAGACTGTCGTTACTGGTAAAATGGGCAAATACAGTTTTATTTTTCCCCAAGGTACAACTTTTTCAAATCAAAATACTAACAGAGCATTCTCAGGAACCTGAGAACTTGTATCTATATTCTGATTAGTATTCCATTGGTTACTCTACCAGCTATGACAGTTTTGATGGAAATTAACCTGTATGCTAAATAAAGTAAAAAATAAAAAGTAACCCACGTTTTGGTTTTGTATCTTGAGAAACTGGAATTTTCCTTCAAACTATCTTTTGCTCTTGTAATGTATAGAAAGGGGTTTACATGTATTTAACATGTCTCCTACCGCAAAGAGTAATTCTTGCCACTTAACTCTGTTCTGATAATTGCATAACTTGTTGCAAATCTAGAAGCTAGAAACACCAAACAAGCGTTAATGAGTTTTGACCCTTTTAAAGGTTTCAGGAATAACACAATATGGAAGGATTCTCAGCCCTATGTACAGTAATCCCAAAGAAAAAATGTTACCTTTGTCCCTCAGGAAGTTGCCAAGCTGAACCTGATAGTTTATCAGTGCTTGTGTATTAGGTGATATCAGGCAGGCCTGAACCATCAGAAAAAGACAATTGATCCAAAAACATTTAATGAACCCAATCTGTCAAAATCATGCCTGTAATTGACCGCAGCCGATCACGATGATTAGCGTGACAGCAATGCCTGAGAACACTCAATCACCTGCAATCCCAACATTTTCAAAATACACCTCACTTTGGTGCAAGTAATAAATCAAACTGAACAAATCAATTTTTACTTTTTAGAGAAAAATGCCTGAATAGAAGCAGTGTTTCTATTGAAGCACGAGCTCTAAAGAACTAAGACTGAGAAACAGACACCTTTTGCGGAAGCATCTGGCTTAGGGAAACCACGTAGAAAGAGAACAGAAACCATGCACTTCAGGAGAGTCAAGTGTGTCAGTGCCACAGCTTTATGAAAGAGTTATCAGATATATACTAAATCACTCACAAATATGCTAAACATCAATAGGTTCTTCTGTATTTTATTCTGCATTGAAGAAATATAAATGTTGTGTCTCTTGGACAGATTACATATTACTTAATGATTGATTACATCTGACTTTCATATTAGATGAAAATGCCTGTACTTGTATAATAATCACCATCTTAAGGTATATTGACGTATTGAACCAAAAAGTTCAAATACCTTAACCACAAGACCATGCTACCAAAACACATGAAAATAATGTCTGTTCTTCTTAAAAGGTGAGATCAAAACTATTATAGTAAATTTTGTTCTAAATTTCCATTCCCCCAAGAACTTCAGTGCAAATACATTAGTAGGTCAAAGCCTGCGAGAGAATTCCCTCATAATCAACTTCAGTATTGTTCAAGTATTGACCAGGAGCAGCATTAAAAGCAGTATTTTTGATTACGTACCAGCTATATCTTTTTGCTCTCAGAAAGTTCTACTTATCCCCCATTTGAAATTCCACTGGGCATTTCAAATCCATAAAGATATAAGTTCACTGAAATTTCAAGCCTCTACTTTATTGATGGTTACTCTCCAAGGCCCATCAAATGATGAAAAATTGTTTTTCCATTTTTACTAGAGCCAACAGGGAATTCCAGGGATGGGTCCAACTTTATGCATGTTAATAGATTCTAAAAAGAAAAGTAGAGTGAAGGATTCATGCACTGAGTGCTTCATTCTCTTTGTATCTTTCCTGAACATGGATATTTAATACCCAGTGCTTAAAATGTTAGAAAACCAAGAAGTGCAAAGTTAAGGCAGCATTTTCCCTAAACCTTTAATTCTACCCCTGTATAGATGACAAGAGAACAGAGAACACAATGTATTACTGCTCCCTAACAGCTCGTGTCCACCACTAGTTCTAGTTGAGAATTCCTATTCATATACTCCAAAGTGAAAGTAGTCTGTCACACCACTGATTCAGAAGTAACTGCTCCAGTCTGACAGAAACCACACCAAAATAAAAGACACACAGAAGTAAGGTATTGGAATGTTCCCAATTTCTCAGCATCCTTGTACTCGAGTACAATTCTCGGTGCTCGAAGACTCCTGACTGTGCTTGCGGCCTTCCCATTCCCCGCTTCAAGCTCTCATTCCACCCTAATTCCCACTGTCTCTTCAGTCCCTCTATGTACACATGCCTTCATGTTATAGCAGAGCTCTATCTCTGACGTAGTTAAGGTTCAGTGTTGGTTTTTGTTTGAAAATGATTATTGTAATGTCTCCAAAATCTACAGTCATCTGGATTGGCCTACATAATACATTTCTTTATGGGAGTGCTGAGTAGTGTTAGTGGCCCAAATTTGGGATTATTTGAGCACAGGGTTTCTGAGATATAAATCCCTCCAAAACAGCATTTTATAAAAAGTCATCTTGCTCTTTTAACTTTATTTACCCACATCTGGGGCTCAAACTCTGGCTCTGATCCTCTCCAAGCTGATCTCAGTTGATCAACATTTATCTTATCTAGTGCATAGTACCTGTTGCCCCTTAGGGAATCAATGAAAAAGTTACAAATATGCAACTGCATATGGGCATGCGCCAAAATTATGCATCTAAAGAGTGACATGAGCATGTCCAGTAAGACTAGGGCTCTGTTGAAGCCAGAAGTTTTCCTTGCTCTCTGCTTGTATTCTGCAGGGACTCCTTTTGGAAGTCTTGATCCAAGACGAACATTTCTAGTTTGAGAGATTTTAAAATGCTCTGAAATCCACATGTGGATTCAGATTTTGCTTTAGACATTTTATTAAGAAAATTAGCATTAGACAGAGGGAAGATGAAACAGTAAGAAGTTAGGGTAATGTAATCAACTAAATTTTCACCCATTTCCTGAACAATGAAACAGAAAGCAAGTCGCTAAGTCATTTGCTCACGGGGCTCCTAATACATGGGACCTTTAACTTGAACTGCTCATAACTTTTGCCGATTCTGATAACTTTTCATCACAGGTACAGTTCAAACCTCACATCCACAAGAGACTGCTTATTGTCTGCACCCCAGCTGGGGACAATCCTGAAAGAGGGAAGAGAGGTATAAAAATGAGAGACAGTGGCCTCCCAGATTTCTGCCTGTGCAAAAATTGCAGTGTACCAGATTTCTGACCACAGGACCAGTGCTGGCCTTAGGATTTTTAGGAGGGCCAGGAAAATTATTCTCCTGCAGCAGATAGGCAGCAAAGAGATAGAGCTCATTTAATAGAAAGGAGGAAAAAGCAGAGCCAGGAGTGGGCCTGTAGGTAGGTAAACGTCCAATAGTTAGAAATGTTTAATCTGGGTTAACTATCTTTAAAACCTGGTACACTATTATATCACCCCTGCCACCTAGAGTGTACTAGGTAGGCCAAGAGCTATATCAGTATTTGGCAAAGTGGATGAGGTATACTTTTTTTTTTTTTTTTTTTTTTAAAGTATTTTATTGCAGTAAATAGTATTTTAGTTATGTTGTCTTGCACATTGTTAACCCCATTTGCATTCAGCTCATTTTGCAATAATTTATATGTCTAACAGTAAGAGCTGATAGTAATGGACAGTTGCTATTCAAATTTCACACAGCAGTACAACTCAATTCTGATTTACAGTTTCTATAGATATTCTGATCTACTTTGTCACTTCAGAGGTTAGACTAGGCTTTGCTAAGATATGTAATGGTTTTAAAGGAGTATACCATGTATAAATCAGGAGAAGTTTAAACCGCAAACTCTCGTATTACCCTCTGAAGAAATTGCACATCACAATATTTTCACCAGAAAACTATGAAAATCTTAAAGGGCTGGGTTGTAAAACAGCAAGAGCTAGGGAACTGAGCGGCAAGAATAAAGTTTCACCTGAAATCCTGCATCTTTCCCCTCGTGTCCAGGTATTGACGGCAAACTGAATTATTTCTATGTCTTATTGACTCCAACAAGGCAGGTGAAGGATGAACATTCAGTCTCAAGTCAGTTTCTTTGATTTTTATCAATGTCAGACACCTCTCGAAGGTGAATTAATTGACAACTGTCCATGTTATAAGTGTTCAAAAGGGAGTAGATCCAAAACCCTAAATTAAGCATTTACCTAATTTTAGGTGTTTTATTTAAACACTTAGAATAACTGCTAGTGAGAGAACCAACACAAACTGGACAATGAGAGAAAGTCCATTTTAACAGAGGCCACATAAGAGTCTAATAAAGACTATGCTGGAAGCAGACAGCTATGATGTACAGGAATTTTCACATCTGTGTACGTCAGAGACAAGTTCAGATTTCCAATACACTGATAAATGTTACAGGTAAACCCCAATTAGATGTCAGAGTTATGGAAATACGTGTGGAGTGCTACACAAATTTCAATTATGAGACAAGAGTTTTGGATAACCTTGAGTTTGATATAATTGAGGTTTACCTGCATACACCAACTACAAATGTTGCCAGGCTCAAGGTTTCTTTTAAGGTCTCCCAATGCGGCAACACAGCAGTTTGATTAATTGTTAGGTACTAAAACCCAAATGGTCCAGAATTTCTTTGTCCTGCAATTTCAAGAGACTATCAAAGTTTTTGCAGTTACAATCTCGATGGATCACTGCTTGAAAGTTCCTTGCTTCAATGGACCTTAACTTCTTTCATACATTTTGTATCCAACACAAATAAGTTGTGCCTAAATGCTTTTACTGCTTCCAAACAGAGTAATCTTTAAAGCAAGCTCTGTTTTTATGACCTGTGCAAGAACAGTTTTCCTGCATCAGTTGAATCATTGTCCTCTAGAATTTTGAAGCTTTTGTAGTGTAGGTCACCTCAACAAAGCTTAACTTTCTTCGTTAAACCTACACTTTTATACTAAACACACATTTTGCACTCACTCTTTGGACAGTTCTTGGTGCAGAGAACATACTATAACCAATGTCTTGTCAGTGTCTTATACAAAAAGGTAATGTATTGACAGTAAAAATCTCAGGTTTTAAATAAAATCTTCATAACCACATACTGCAGCAAGTGGTAGGAAATTAATTGGTATGGGGACATTTTCACTTAAAAGATCCTTCCTAGTTATTCTTCACTTGGATTCCTTATTCTACTTGAATTACCATAACTCAACTACACGCATGAAAATGGTCTGTATTCTTCCTACTTCACTGAACTGTTTTTTCCTTTACTTATATCAACAATCCACTTAGAAGCATTATTAAATGCAAAAATACTACACATGTAATGTTAAGGTTGCACAGCTCAGAACGAAGAAGTCAGGAAGTGAATAAGTTAACATTTCCTCATCTTGAATAAAAACAAATATTATTTAAAAGATGGTTAAGTCATGAATCTCTCCCCACCGATTTTTATTTGACAATAGGGCTGACATCACAAGTGTGTGAAGAAATGGGTAGGGCGTATCATGTTCTAGGGGTTCAGTTAACTGGGATTCAAATTCAAACAACAGAAGAGATATTTTCAGCCTGAGTAGGCAACAGTAATTAAGATGTAGCCTGCTGAGACAGGGGTGGATATAGCTAAAATAGTACCTTTTGTAGCAGCAGAATTACTAAATGTACAGAAATGGTCAAGAAGGCAAGCCTGTCACTGTTGTTTACCAGTTCTGCTACAAGTTTATTGGTCTTCCAGCTGACATCTGTACTATTCTGGAAGAACCATCACCTGTTGGGGTTGTCTGGGACAGTATCAGTTCTACCCTTTGAGTTTTCAAAGGTCTCCACCTTTTATCCCATTTGTAAAGCAGCAAATAGGGAGAAAATACTCCATATTAGAAGTTACTTAGAAGAAAGATAGAAATGCTGAGTATCGCTGCTGTTTGTCCCCCAAGCCCTGATACACGAGAGGCTATAGATCAGCAGTTGGGAGTTAAATCTGACTTTCAGCTGGGATCCAACTGCCTCCAACTCACCCAAAGGAAAGAAGCAAATTAGTTACATAGGACTACAGACAAACTTTCACAAAAATGAACATATTCCCTATGTTAAGGAGGACAACTTTAAAAAAAAAAAAAAAAAAGAAGCCCTCCGTTTCAAAAGCTAAACCGTATTTCTATTTCCCACAGAGTAAACAGGTTCTGAAGGCCACTTATAGTTACCGATTGGACATTTGTATCAAATGTTCTGTCAAAGTCATAGGTCTTCAGACAGGGTAGAACGGATTTCCTCCCATCCTAAAAAAACCCACTCTAAAGCTAGGTATTTCCTATATTTGGACTTATAAAAGCTCTTTCACTTTCTGAAACATTACTTCATTATATTTGCAGAGGAAGTTAAAAGTAACTTCAGCTCAGAAACCTGAAAGATTTGATGATAGGGACACAGCAGAATCAAAACTAAAGGATCTCTTTTGCTGGAGGAAATAACAGCCAATAAAAGAGATGATTTTGTAATGAATTTGACTGTCTTGTTTAGCCACATGCAAAGGTTCAAAACTAAGCAGTCAGTTTTTTGTAGGCTTTGATGTGAAGTCTTTTAGAAGTGTTTCAAAATAAACTTAAAGCACACAGTGTCAGATCCAGCCATCACTGAGCTGGAAACTGTGCTTTGCTCACTCTAAACGCCATTATGAAGAAGTCTCTCTCATTTAACAACTCATATATTCTTGATTCTCTGCTTAAGCTATAGCTTGTTAAACGGACTTCCTTTCTCCAGTCATTTTTTCAAAAAAATATATATATATATATATATATTTTTAGCTTTAAGCTAGTCACAGGCAGACTTGACTATATTTTAAAATTGTTTCACAGTTTAGGTAACTGCACTTCAAGAGCATGAGTAATTCAGATCATGAAACAGACAAAGCATGACAATATGCTACTTGGACGAGGGTGTTTAATACATTGAACAGGTCTGTCTTATCACTGAGAACACCTCAGACATTTAACTGATCTGGACAAGTTATCTGAAAGTTCAAGTATAGCTGAGTCCCAATAAATGCAACACTTTAACCCATTGTTTCCACTGGTATTGGCTAATTGAAGGAAGTTGGAACAGTGCAACACTAAACTCTGCATGAAGAATTAGAAAACTGGCAGTTGCCATAGGCTTGTTTATTAAAAAGATAAACATTTCAAACAGCCAGCCAGAAAAATCTAAGGGAAATTCTGTGTATTGGAAACCACACTATTAAAAGACATTTGGTCATAAAATGTGAAGGTTTTTTTTTTGTTTTGAAGTCATGAGCTAACACTGGCAGATGAAAGCCAATATCTGCATTATGTTTGCCAAAACACCGTAGTAAGCTGTGATGAATCAGTTCCATGAAGATCCGTAATTAATCTTGAGGTACTTATACAAGGCTGTAACAGCATCATAGCCATATCCAGCTTTGAGGTGTCAGTGTGTAAGTAGTGGTTGACATTTGTATTCAGGCCTCTAAACTTACAGCAACATTGCTATTCTACACCAGGTGGACAGCGATATATTTATGAAAAAGCCTGACTCAGAGGGTCAATGTTTAACTTGGATAAAATGCACCTGAACCTTTTGACTATTTAAGGAAAATCTCACACCCTTTCAGAATTATGCAATGCATGATAATATAGGGCTGGATGTGACCTCAGGAAGTCATCATGGTCCTGCCTCAGCTCAAGGGGCTGGACATGTAAATGTAGACCATCCCTGACAGGTGTTTGTCAAACTGTTCTTATAACTCTCCATTAATGAAGCTTCCTTGGATGTCTATTTCAGAGACGAACTACCTTTTAGTTAGAAAATATTCCTAATATCTAACCTAAATGTCCTTTGCTGCAGATTAAGTGGATTACTTCTTGTCCTATCTTCAATGGACTTGGAGAACAATCAATCACAATTCTCTTTATGTTAAAGGCTGTTATATTTGAAGACTTATCAGCTTCACACTCAGGGTATGTCCACACTAGAAACTTAACTCAACCTATATTAGGTTGACTTACAGCCACTGAAGTATTTACCTTGGTGGCTCATGTCCACATTACCCTCCTTTGGGCGGTGGTGTGCATCCTCACCAAGAGTGCTCCACTCCAACTTGAGAGGCAATATTAAGAACTGAGAGCACAGTCTCTCAGCTCCATGGCAGCTCCCTGCCCTAAACCTGGATGCCCTCCCACAGCTGTGAAATCGACATAGCTACCCTGCTCCTGGTGGGGTGGGGGCAATTGGGCTTCTTGACCCAACTCCCAATTGGGAATGGAGTCTGAAGCCACCCAGCTCTCCAGGGCGGTCAGGGTCAGGGGGAGGGAGGCGGAGGATGAGAGAGTGTGTGTGGGGGGGGAGGGGAGTGAGGAGGAGGAGGGGAGCTTGGCTCTAGCTGCCTGGCTTTCTTGTCCAAAGCTGTAAAATTGACAAGAGAGTCAACAGCCAGTGTATGAAACACAGTGTCTACACAAACACTGCGTCACCCTAACTACACCACATAAGACTTACGTCTCTTGTGGCGGTGGAGTTATGATGCTAATGTAGTAGGGCACTGACATCAGTTGGAGGAAGGCTATTGTGTAGACACGATATAATTAGGTTGACATAAGTCAACATAAGCCAGTTTAACAGCCCTCAGTCTCCTTTTCTCAAAAGGAAACATTGCCAAAAGGATTTTTTTTTTGGTTAAACATTTCCTCATAGGTCAGGTTTTTGAAATTTTATTATTTTTGTTGCTCTGCTTTGGACTCTCTTCAATGTGTTCACATCTTTCTGCAAACATGGTGCCCAAAACTGGACAGTACACCAGTTGAGGTCTTACCAGTGCCAAATAGACTGGGATAATTACCTCCCACGTACAACATTTCTATCAATACATCTCAGTATAACAATAGCCTTTTTCTCTGAATGACTATAAACCACCAAATCATATTCTGCAGTTCTACCACTTAACCAGTTAATTCCCATTTTGTAGCTGAGTATTTGATTTTGCACTTGTTTTATTGAATTTCATCTAGTTGAATTCAGACTAATCCTCAAATTGGTTTTCAATTCTAATCCTGTCTTCCAAAGATCTTGCAACCCCTCCCAAATTTGTGTCAACTGCAGATTTTATAAGGCTATTCTCCACTCCATTATCCAAGTCGAATGAGAATACTGAATAGTACCAGACCCAGGAATGAACCCTGCAGGACCCCATTAGATTCACCCAGTCAGTCTGACAGCGACACATTGATAACTACTCTGAGTATGGTCTTTCAACCAGTTGTGCACCCACCTTATAGTAATTTCATCTAGACTGCATTTCCCAAACTTGCATATGAGAAGAGCTATAGCACCTCAGCACACCAGAGCAGTTTAAAAAGGAAATTAACTCAGAAATTAACACTGCTGTGATAAAAACCAAAGACACACACTTAATTTTCTTGCACCACTTTAGAATTCCTATTTACACTCCATTAACCGTGATCACACTAAATTTTTTGGTGTGCCTTTTCTTGTCAATAAATCAGTTGGTAATTAAATTAGAAGTAATTTATATTCCAAGTAGAACCCTTTCACAATTGTTTTAATTCATTCATGAATAACCCATGAAGAGTTCTACTTCCTGGGCCACAAAAACCCTAACCATAGTTTGAAATATATACACATTTGTGGAGAATTTACGTTAACCTGAAATTGTATAGTGAGATGTTGTAGGATAAGTATTAAGCAAAATTGTATACTAGAGTATGTTGTGGGACAAAGACCAAAAATAACACATGCTGTTGGATGCACAGAAACACAGGAGCTTGTACTCCTGAATGGACACTCCACCCAGACTGCCTGTTTGGAACTTTCGGGGACTTGAATTTGAAGGATTGTCAGTTAGCTCTTGAAGTAAGATAGATCACAGAGGGGCTGGGGAGCTGGACTGTGATTGGGAAAAGCAGTATTGCTTGGCTCTTATAATATTAGGCTCTCCTTAGTGTAGTAAGTAATAGAAGGGTTAGTGAAAGCTATTACGTTTCATCATTACAAGTTTGTTGATTTTTCACATCCAGAAGTTGTAGTCAATTGGTGGGGTTTTGAAGAGATCTGCAGGGCCCTCAAAGTAGAGTCAGGAAAAACAGGCAAGTTCAACTGATATTTTACAGGCATGTGTCCTAAGAAGAAGCTAAAGGGTGAAAAGTTCCAGAGGGGTAGCTGTGTTAGTCTGTATACAGCAAAAACAACAAGAATCCTGTAGCACTTTAAAGACTAACAAATTTGATTTCTGCAGGCATAAGCTTTTGTGGGCTGTAACCCACTTCGTCAGATGCAGGAAAGGGGGGGGGGAAGTTATTGACAAACAAGTGTTGCACAAGGTATGCACTAGGAAGGGGGAAGATTGTAATAGCAGTGTTCTGAAATTTCATTCATTAAGTATCAGGAATATACTTAGAGCAATCTTAATTTATGCATTTACTAGTTTCTGAAAGAGTATCAGTTGTGTAATAATGAAGTTATAGAAACTGTAGGATGTCAGCAAAGAGACTAAGCCTGACAGTACGTCTACATTTGCCAGTCATTCAACTGAGAAAGCTGTACTCCATTTTGACAGGGATCTTAAGAGCTCAGTAAAATCACTTCTCGTTTCAACTAAATTCTACTCACTAAACAGATTTTCTACTTCTACTGCAACCAATACAGACTGTAGGGGTCTGGATAACAGTGCCCAAATAAGAGGGAGGCGATCAAAAGATATTTTAGAATTTAAAAAATACTGAGAAAAGGGAAGTTTGTAAGTAGGATTTTTCCATGGTCACTTTGCTTTTTAAGAGTCCAGTATATTTGCTAGAAATCAAGTTTGTTGCATCTACCAAAATGCAGAACACCAAATGGTGATCTGACCCCCCCCCCAAAAAAAACAAACAAACCACCCAAAAAACAGTAGACAACTACTACTTCTACTTGCTACCTTGGCCCATGCGCAGGAAGTCAGCAGCACCAGATGCTAATTTCTGTATAATGAAGTGACGGCCACTGGTCTGATGACATGAATGCTTATCCTGTTCAGTTATTTTGAACCTACTTGGTCCACCTTGTTACTGTTAAAGTCAGAGTACTAAACTTCATTAATTGGGAGGTTAAAAGAACTAATACCGGGTAAACATTTAAGTCTCACCTTTGACAGGAGCAATTTCACACAAGTGACATGGCCCTCATAGACTGCTGATAGGAGTGGTGTGATATGATGTTTATCTGGAGCCTGTAAAGACAGGAACCAAGACATTTACTTTAAGCACAAGTTCACACTTATATTAAAAAGGTTATATTTAGCTTTTATGCTATGCACATTTTTACTATAATGAAAATTTAACAAAAAACTAAGCCCATTTTTCAACACATCTGCCCTCCTGAAAAACAAAGAAAAACAAAACAAAAAAAATCAGGAGTTTGAAAGTTAATGTTTTAAGAAGATTTTCTTGTTGCAGGCTGATAACTTTTGGGACAACATTCTTGGTTCACATCTCCACAACAGCTTGGCTTCAGCACACCAAGTTTGATTTATTCACCTTGCTGGAAAGTCCATTTAGTTTTGTGTTGTTGATTTTGGAGGGCAGCAGGGGTGATTTGTTAAAGATATATTAATGCCACACTACACAGAATAGCTAGACAGAAGGGAAAGGAAATCAGGAGAGAGAACACAAGTGGAAAGAAAGTATCCACCTTTCCCCAACCCAAGGAAGCAAAGAATAGAGACTTGTAAGTTAAGTCCTTAGCTGTTCAATTCCAAACAACATGCTAAAGTTCTGGGGGTTTTAAAGTGCATAGAACTATTGAAGTGTACTGTTTAGAGAGGTGGTTAACTGTTATCCTCACAAACCTCTGGGTGAATACGAGAGAAAAAGTTTCCCTTGGCAGCAACTCTGTCATAAACTTAGTCTAAACAAAAATCTTCTCCGGATACTGCAATGTACAACTGCACAATATCTTAACTCTCATCTATCTGCAAAGTGCCAGATGTGACTGCTGAATCCTGGTTTTCACTGACCAGACTTAAACCACATTTTTAACGGAAACTAGCAAATGGAACTTAATTTCTATATTGCATGTAATTTACATGCTAAAATTAACATATAGATAAGCTTCAAGTCTGTTTTGTTCTTAAAACATTTCACTCAGTGATCTCTCTCAATTACATGAAATTGGTATATTTCACTTGAGACGTTTGCCTCAGTCTTTCACAATGAGGTTTTCACAAAAAGCATTTTGTGCATCTAACCCAAATAAATACACAAGGCACACAACATGTCAATCTAAAATCTACCTGCAATTTGCTAAACATACATTAATATCAGCTCCTTTTAATAGCAGAAATTCCAGAATCTCAAGCTGCCCACAATCTGCTGCATAGTGAAGAGGTTTCCTCCCACCTTCCAGTGTCCGGTTGACATCTTCACCCTTATAAAGAACAAAGTAAAACATTAGATTTCCTTATTTATGCAATATTCTTTAAAAGAGCTAGAAGATCCAACATCTCAGATACACTAAATAATTCACCTGCCCGAATCCCCGAACATTAAGTTATTACTCAAGAAAAAACACAAGAGACCAGTGGTCCTGCCACTTTTTCAGATATAGACAACTTTCCAGAGATTGCCTTGCAGTATACTTCCCTTTCCGTGATTGAATTAACATTTATATGAAAAATAGAGCAATTGCTTACTTGGAAAATTAAGTACATGTATTTTTAGACACACTTAATGAAATAAAGGTTTGTCTCATTGTGTGTTCCCCATCTCCCGCTGCACATACTTTCATGCAACTCGATTCCCTTTTCCTCTAAACCAACTGTGCAGCCTTCTAACTCTAATGCACAGGCTGTTCAGCTGCCTCTTTTTCCTCCTCCTCTAGGCATTCTTCTGTTGGTGGATGGCAGCTCTAGTAACAGCCAAGAAGGGCTCTTGTTTCTATCCCCTTTTCCTCTTGTATGACAGCTGCCATGCCAATCACCCCACACACATTGCCGATCACTCCTACTAACCAATAGAGATAGAAACAACTAGAAGAAGAGGGCCAAAACTGGGCTTGTAATGGAACCTGTTGCAACCTTATCTATGGACACCTGATGCTGTGCTAGAACTACTACTGGAGGATTCTGGATACATGTACCTTCAGCCACTAAACTGATTGTTTATGGCCACAGTAGGAATTCACTTTATACTTAGTACGAGACAAGACTACTTTCTACTCCTTTACCTTTCACTTGGAAGTTTTAGGCAACAGTCTCAGCAGGTTCCATAGTTAATACAAATTAGCCAAACTGCTGCCAATTTCAGCTAGCTCAGCATAAATATTCATGGTCAAAAAAGTATGCAAACAACTACAATCCTCCTAACAGGAAGTTGAATGGACAGAGTACCTCTGTATCTCTCACTTTCATTCCACTATAAAACAATGTAGGGAATGCTTTGATATATTTTTGGTATTACAGTAAATTTGGAAGAGGATTAAGCTAATTTGGGATAAAACACACCTTTTCTGGAATTAAAGCTTCCACATGTGTAGTTAATCCAGAACAGATAATCTAGAGTTACTCCACCTTGTAGGTGACCACTAGATTAGAGACAATATTACTATATCCTAGTTTAATTTAAATGGCACATTCTGCTACCCACATAATTTACATTGTTGTACCACACCTTCCATCTGTAATAACGTGGTGTGTATTGATTTTGTCTGTATCTTAACATTTATAGATTATGGAGTGGTGTGGAAAGATTAGCAAATAAATCAAGATCACAGAGTATGGTCCTTCTCTGAAACGTTATTAGAAATGGCATTGAAATTCTGTGTCTTGTAGTATTTTATATCACTAATATTATCAAGTGATACCAACCCAAATGTATTCAGTGAGCTGTTTTTAAAATATGTAACTGTAACCAACTCAAATGCACTAAACAATTTTGTTGATGCACAAGGAATAAAATATAGCTACTCTGTTTTCATTCTGCAGTGCTTACTAGACTAAAGAGCAATCTGCTCCTTTTATGTATGCATGGTCAGACTTTTCAGAGAAACTGTTAAACCTGCTGGAAAAAGTTCTGAATAAAATTGTTCTTCTGGTACAAAAATTAGGAAAACTTCATAAGAAACTTGTCAATATAAGGTTATTAAAACCTTGATAACACTTAAAATTATATTAATACTGAATATTTCAGAGTTGAAGTCCTCCATCCCTCATTGTGCCCCTCCTTTTCCCCACAGGATTCCTGTACGCCTGAGTTCACACTGAAGAACAAATACTGTTTAAGATACCTTCAAAAATCATACCAATGTTTCAAAACTAAAAAGGCCTCATTTTACAGAGTTCTCCATTCTCTGAGAATAACTATCACCATGTTTCCGGAATGTGGCAATTTACTATCAAAATATATTTCAGGTTGTTAATTCATAGACAAAAATGCTGTCAACAGTATGCTTATTACAACTGTAACTTATTACAACTGTTTAAGGGGAAAAATAAGTCAGGTTAGGCTGAGATTTCAGTTTTGGACAAGGCTCTGAACTGTACTACTCAGTTCAGGAATTTGTCAATGCTAGCCCCCACTGTCTCATTTTTTAAAACTGAAAGGGCAGGCTTGTAGTATTTGCATTTGAATAATTTTCTGATTAAATCCAATCATTTAATTAAATTCTTCAATTTTTTTGCAGCTCAAATTATAAAAGTGAATTGGCTTTGTTCCTACAATTCACTATGACATCAGCCCATTAAAAAGGCACAATGAGGAAGTTTAATGACAAATTATAAATTCAAAGTGGTCACACAATTAAACGATAATTTAAAAGCTCATTACTTCCCTGCTAGCCTATTAAACCATGCTAGACTAGTATCTTTCCATTTTGGCTCAATGCCCTTTAAGATATCACCACTGTGCTACTAAAAGACTGTTTATTTGGAAACTGAAAACTGCAAAGGAAGGTCTACACCAATATCCAACCTTTACTAAAGCAATTAAAGTGCACATATTTTGGATTCTGAGATGCCTGTTCAAATCCTAAAAACAAGTCCACCTACCACCATTTCCACTTCTCACTAATAACCAGCAGGTGCAACAAAATCACCTGGTGATTTAGATCATTGGATAAACATATTTTGACGAAAGTAATATGACTTCACTTATGTATCCTCAGAGTAAGCAACTTTTTTTTGAAGTTTAAACTAGACTTTTCTACAGAAAGGAATCTGAAGGGAAACAATGGGTAATAAATTTCAATTTATATGTTCCCCAAACATTCTCTCTGAAGATTAGAGAATTTTTTTAAATCTTCTCCACAGATCTTTGTTTATCTATTAGATATTCGTGAAATAAAATTTCCAACGAAGGCTTTCAGTGCTAAACACTGCAGTTGAATTTTATTTCCAACTCTCATTTTCCATTCTCAACTGATGTCTATTTCAAGAAGGCTGGGGGCAGGAATATTTAGTAAATTTTGGATGACCTTTAGATCTTTGATTTTAAAATTGGTACCTAAAACCTTTGAGATCTCCAATGTAAAAAGCTAAGTAAAAAAATTCCCACTACTTCAAACCTTTGATTAGGGTGCACTTGTCCAATAGGAGCTGTAAGAAACCAAATTAATGCTACAGGTACCAAAATATTTTTTCCTCCAGCATTTCTCTGAATTCCCAGTTACATATTAGTTTGTTTTATGCAATGTATCAGGGTATACATACATCTTATAATAGTTTCTATTAGAATTGCAAAGAACTACAAACCATTTATTTCCCCCTTGACTGAGCATGAGAAAAAAAAAAGATATTTACTAATGCCAAAAGTTGGACTTGGAGTGGGGAGTAACAAATGTGGAATCCTGTACGCTGAAACTGCAGTGTGGCCAGTCTGTAGTGTGCCATGGATGCAGTAATGGGGAGGCACGGTACTGTGGGTTGAAGAGTAGAGGGCATGTCAGGTGTCTTAGCTTTGTTTCATTGCTGGATATTGGTAGCCCCTACCCTAGGCCATACCAAGATGGTCAAATATGTCAAACAAAAAAATAAATCACTTTTGCCTAAAAATGGGAACTGTCACCTATACCGCACTTATAAATGTGAATAAAAACTTATGTTCTGTGAGGGAACTTAGCATCTCTTCTCCGTTCTCTTGGCAGTGGGTGTCAGAATAGTGAGTTTGCCAAAGAATTTTGGTGGACTCTAAGATGGCCTCTTTAATAGGCAGAACCACCCTAGTATGTCCTGCAGAATGCAAAATATCCACTAATTTGTGTGGATTAACCTGGACCAGTTCAATCTGAATATGTAGGTAGGTAGCTAGCTACCCTTTTAATAAATTCTTGGTACATTTTATAACCCTGCTTTGCTGTCCAGATCCCAGACCATGCCCATACCAATTCCTCCTCCTCCTGCCCCCATCTCTGCTACTTGGCTCACTGAGGGCACGGAGGAACATTTTGGGAAGTGTGTGTGATGAAGCAGCAACAGCAGGTGGCTTTAGCCAGTCCTGAATGCCCCATTTTCACTGTAAGGAAATATAGTCAATCCTACTCCCCAGGTGGAGCAGGCAGGGAGCTGGCAGGCAATCAAGGAGTTTTGGGGAGAGCAAGGTGGGAGAGAGAATCAGGGAGTATGGGGAGGCAATATGCCTACCATAATTTTATTTGATAAAACCAAATTTAATACACTTTGTAAACTTAAAACAAATTCAAAACTTAACACAGTTGCCTGAAAGTGTTTTAATGCTAATATTTGCATCTATTTGACATTTTATCTATGTACTTTCTCAAAGTCTTAGATTTGTTACGTTTCTGGAGGTTATTTGGTAGTTTATTTTATTTTCATTTAATGCACTACAATGAAAGCAAGAGGCCCTAGCTATATTACACAGCACTGTATGTTTGTTGAACAGAGGCACTTGCAGTGTGAACAACATTTCTCTGGAGTTTGGGCCTTGATGAAGACATTTGGACCTTGACAAAAAACAATGGACTATCCTTGTACTACAATGTTCATCTACTCTGTTGAACAACTGATTCCAGAGGGATCAGAAAACAGCTCTTCATGGAGATTTAATAAAGTGATGTCTAGGAGAAGACTACCTTGAGTCCAGGGGAACATATCTATAATCCATAAGCACTGTAGCCAAGCTGACAAATTTCCAGTGCAAGTACAGCCAGGTTAATGGAAGAATGCTTCCATCAGTCTAGCTACTGCCACTCAAGGATGTGGACTTACTAAAATTACAGAAAAACCCCCTTCTATCTTGGTACTATCTACACCAATAGTCCTCAGAATGCGGAGTGTGCCTTCTAGAACATTTGGAGATGCGCCGCACTTTCAGCCTCACTCCTCCCTCAATTCTGTTCCACTTACAGGCAGGGCCAGCCCCCATGGGGCGGGGGGGAAGGGAGTGCCATGCTTCCAGCCCCATCCTTCCTCCAGGCCCAAGCTCTGTGGCTGAAGAAGCCTTGGCAGTACAGTAATGGAGGGGGGGTACAGATTCCATTAATGGTAAGGGGGGATGCAAAAGTTTGTAAACCACTGATCTCCACTATGGTACTTACTACAGCAGCATAGCTCTAATGCTATAACTGTGGTGCTATAGCACCTGTAGTTGTAGACATGGCCTAAATCCGCCTTTTTTTAAAATAAAACCTCGTTTCTGTTGCTGCTAAGTGGTTCCACAAGCTACAACAGAGTGAAAACTGGCTGGTCTCATCAGTTTTCACTGATCTTTTTTATTCTTGTGTCCTGGGGGTGGGGCAGGGCAAAGCAAGGAAGGAAGTAATTGTCATGAGGACTGGATTGGGGGGGTGGGGGGGAGCATTTATGTTATTTGACATCAATATGTCAAAATCATAGGGATTCACGTAAGACACGCCAAGTCAGGTACTGTTAGAAAGGTTATGATATGCTGAATAAGGTGATAATATTTGTGTTCATGTGTAATGTGTGAGGAAAGTTATGGAGATCTTTGATATACATGCATTGCAAAATGTGCTGTAGAAGACATGCTTCAGACAGAGGCCACAGGACAATAGCTGGCTTAACGGCCCATCAAGACCTTTACAGAAGCCAAAGGCCTAGGAAGAAACTAAAGGCATACCTGAAGAGTTACCAGGATTGGTCCATGTGACTATGGACTCCATTTTGGTTCCTGTAAAATTCCACAAGCCACATGGCCAGTAACAGAGGGTATAAGATCAAACCACAGAAACCATTTTGTCTTTGTCTTGGTCTTTGTTCCTGTCCAGCTGCGGACACACCTCTGGATCAACACACTTTGCAACTGAACTGAAGGACTTAGACCCATCCAGGTACTGGATGTATACCAGAGGGACTATACAAGCCTGCAACTCCACAATTGTTCTAGAAACCTGATGTATATGGACTTTTAAATCATTTGTATGATCTGATTGCTTTAAGCCCTTAACACTTCTCTTATTGTTTGTTTTTCTTTTATTAATAAACCTGTAGTTTTAGTTACTAAAGGACTGGCTGGCAGCATGGTATTTTGGGTAAGATCCAAACTTATATAGTGAACTGGTACTGTGGCTGATCCTTTGGGATCAGAGGGAATCTTTTAGTAAAGAGCATAGAGTTTAAACAACTGGTCTCTTTACTGGACCTAGTGTCAGTTTGGGGAGCCAGAGACTGAAATGCAGTAAAGGGGGCTGTGTGTATTTGCACAGTGGCTTCTTGATAACCAGTGTGGGGGAATCAGAGCACTGTTTGTGGCTGGTTGGAAGTCTGACTGCAGTGTCACCCACCAGTACTGGGAGAATTTGCTCTCCTTTTACAGCCTGCCCTGACCCTGGCATTATCAGTGGGCTACCCTGGGCACGGACGGGTTACAGTAATGACACTGACAAGATCAGTTCAGTTTCAAGTTGGAGCTGAATGAAAGAATTATGAGTAATACAGGGGCTTGGTCCTCGGCCCCCCCAATCACCGCTTACTTCCTCTTCCACATAGGTGGAGGAGTGAAGGAGCCACCTATGGCTTGAGGGATACTTTGAAAAGATTCTCTACCTTCTCTTCCATCCTCCTACTGAAGTGAGAGTAGTAGCAGCCTTTACCACAACGAACAGAGTACTGGAGAGCACAACAAGCTCAAGAGATTAACTGAGCAGGCGGATAAGTGGTGAGAAAAGACTGTTCACATATATGGACAAACAAGAAATGTATTCTTGGCAGTGGGAAGGTGCATACAGACAAGTGTTATTGGGGTAGATTCAGAGCCTGTTTTCTCCAATTAGTTTCACTAGTGAAGCCAGGGCAGTCGAAGCAACTGACCACAGGGCTGGAAGCCAGGAACTCCTAGAGTACATCTACACAGGAGGGCCGCATACCTATTTGCAAACAGCCCAGCTGTGCTCACAGTGTAGCAACAAGGCAAGTGCTTGTACTCAGGATTAAGGCATTTTTATTACTATGTCAGAAGCAAGAAAGACCCAGGTCTACTCTAGTACTTATGCCTTGGCTGGAAAACAGGCATAGTGTTTTCTTGTTTTATAAAAGGCCTTGAATTCCCAGGAAAATAGGGCAAGTAATTTAATTTTTCAATCTCTGTGAATCTCGTCTATCTTCTAAGGGCATTGCAAGGGCTTTGAAAGTGCTATACAAGCTCCAAGCTCTATTATACTTCTGTTGGCTTATGACAACAAAAGATAAGCTATTAGAGGTCGTCTTTGGTGGTTGAAATGCCACTGGTAAACAAATACCCAATTTACCCCAACACTAATCATATGCAATCTGAAACCCTTTGTCTCAACCTAAAGAATGATTCCAGAAACAAACTGCTAAATAAATTAAACTACTGAGTCATCTGTATTTTGGCTGTTGTATCAATATTTTTAAATAAACCTGCAAAGCATTTGATTATTTCTATAGAACAAGGATGAACTCTACATTTTCTAGTGAGAGTTTCTAGAAGCTTGTTCTTCCCTGATTTCAGAAAAAGTAGAAATTTTATACATGTATTATTCAAAAGTGAAAATCAAGCCCATAAACTTTAAGCATTGATATTGGGTTCAAAGGGTAGAAACTCACTGGCTTAGAATATTTAGTAAAATATTTCCAACAGAATAAATCTTAAATGTATACTTAATTGACTTAGTACTACTAATTAACATTTTACTGGTAAATGAGGCACTGCACTGGACATGGGCTCAAAGTTAACAGTATTAGATGGAACAGCAACATAAATCGGTTAAACATGTCTGATAAGCTGGTAACAGGACTGTTCAAAGTAAAGTGTAAAATTAGGTCCTCCAGTAAGTTCTCTTTCTGGCAACATTCTCAACCTCCCACCAGCATCAAATACAAAACAGTTGCAAGCAAGGAGAGTAAGGCCTGATGTACGCTTACAATGGAGGTTTCCATAGCTAGGGTGCTCATGAGTGTGAAAAACCCACATCCCTGAGCATGTAGCTATCCCAACCTAACTCCTAGAGTAAACATGGCTAGGTCAACAGAAGAATGCTTCCATCAACCTAGCTACTGTAGCTCAGGGAAACCATGTTACTGCAGCAAAAAGAAGAAAAAAAATACACTTTGTACTGCTGTAGGCTACATCCATACTATGAGATTGACAGTATAGGTACTGTATAATGAGCCATATTTAGACCATGATATGGTGCCAAGGTTTGATAAGTGTGGGATATCAAATTTGCAGAGGATATTTTGGTTTTTGCATGTTACTATGCAAGTGACTGACACCTTAAACTACAGTGAAAACTACTCAATTTGCAAGAGATTGTATGGATGACCAACACATAGGTAAGGGCTTAAAATGAGTAGGACACGACAGAATCTATTTCTCCCCTTACTTCCAATTTTGAGACCCCTCTCAAGATCATACTTGCATATATTATTTCCCCCGCAGTGCACTTATGGACTGAAATATGAAACTTGGTCAGTTTTACATTTTTCACTGCTACTAGGAAACAATATGCAACAGAAAAATACTGTGATATGGAGGAAAAATTAAATCTGATAAAAGTCAAACATACTTGTACTTCTCCTGCATATGGTGCTTCCTCTGTGGCAAAGCAGGAACAAGGTGAGACTGACTAGATCATCATAGATTTCATTCTGGTATTTCTAAGGAAGTGATGTGTGCAGGAACCAAAAAAGCAGAAGACACATATGCAGGAAGAGGAGCAAGCCAAAAGAGGTGGCCTAGTGGTAACAGTTAAGTCCAAGCTTAGTTTTGCAACCCCTGAGCCATATTTAAGAGAAGCATCAAGATTGAGGAATGAGACTGGCAGAAATAAGAGGGAGCAACAGGCACAAAATTCAAGGGAAAAAAGGAGAGAGAGAAAAAACGAACAACATAATACTGTTGGGCGGGGAGGCTATTCAAGAAGTCTGATGACAAATGAAGTGGTTTGTTGAATTGGTAGCTGAAGTCTCAGAGCAGCCAACTCCCAGCAATAGTAGACTGTAGGAAAAGAATGACAAAGTGAGTTCCCCCATTTCTCTCTTTGATTCCCTGTTCACTGAAGTCCTACTGTGAGAAGCTACAGACACATTTAAGGTCCAAGTGAAGACATGGGACTCCATAGACCAGTGGCCTAGCTTCTCTCAAGCTACTTAGAGAAGTAACTTAAACGCAAGGATTCCCAATCAATCCTTTGTCCAATAAACCTTGTATCACAGACTTTCTTCTGAGTTAAAGAGGCACTTGAAAGTTCAGTAGAATTCAAGTATCACCCTTTTGGGAAAATAAGAAAAATAGAAAGCAGCATAGGAACAAGCAAAAATAATTCTGAGTATCAGAAATAGAGCAGTAAATAAGTGCTGTTACTAGAGATGGCTACATATAAATTTTCTGTAAGCCATGTACTTTTTTCTGAATCTAACAGCATTCAGAACTGAACATTTTTGAGGGATGGGGAAGAAAATCTCTATACTTGATATATCAGCTGAGCATACTGTAGTTTCCATTCTTTTTGACAACCCTGAATTTTACCAGCCCAGTTGGTAATTCCATATTCTGGTGAAGTGGTTGTCCAAAGTCAGCACAGAATTAGACCAAAAAACAAGCAATGTTGCCACTTTGGACTGTTTACGCCTCCAGGGACATACTAAGTGGAAAATGATATTTCAGTCCACCTGGGAGCCAGATGACAGTTAAGTAAAATCCTCCAAGCCCAGCGGGCAACAGACATAGTTGGTCTGAGCCAGTTAGTTCCTACAATACTAGTGTTGTTTATCTGCTCCCAAACTACTAGTATGGAAAAGTAGCCTTCTTGTCTACAGAAATTTAATCTTCCTGCCATTTTCACAAAATGGCTAGGAAATTGTATCGGAGAGTGGGGTGGTTGGGTTATAATGAGAGTTTGAAAATGCATTCCTTTTAATTGTCCAAACACATTGCACTATGGCCTCAGACAGAGCTAAGGATTTCAATTTCCTGTATTGTCAAAGATATATTTGGACTCTGTTTCTTCTTAAAAAAACCTTTTAAGTGTCTATTTAACAGTAACATTAGACTTCTTGAAAAAATATTGTACTCTATGGGAAACGTGTAAACACTGAGTGCAATATAATTGACTACATAAACAGTACATTTCTCAACATGTTTTAGTAAATTAAATCTGAATATGAAAAAACTCAAATGGTATCTTAATATTCAGAACAATCTCATAAAAACATCTCTACTCAAACGAAATGCTACTCACTTCTCCATTCTCTGGCAATTAACTCAGTATTCAATGTAATACTTTTCCCTATTATCCAAATGTACTTGAGACAAGACTGCTTGGATCCCACTCACCCTTTAAAATTTTTCATTGCTATCTCAAATCCAAACACTAGGTAAGCGAGATACAGAACAGTTTGATCCAGAAGTAAAATTATGCATATTAACTAAAAACAGGTGTATTACTGCCCTTTACATTTGTCAAGAGATTAGTTTGGGTTTTTTTTTTTTTTGGTTTTTTTTAAATCTCATCATGTAGGTATTCCCTAGTGTTAACAGCCACACAGGGATTACTCACAGTACTGAATTATCACTATTCCTCAGCGAGATTAACAGTCACAGATGTGGAATTAAATTTCAGTGTGATTGCATGCATGGAATCGTATGAATGAAATGAAAAAGCTATTTATAACAAGTTTCTGTGACTACACAGATAATGTTGAACCCCTTTCCAGTTTAGAAAAAACAAACAAGTGGGGTAGCACAGACAATATCATCTAAACAATACTAATTTGTATCCTAAAGTAAACATATGATGTAAATAATTAGAGAATTCAATTTTACAGCAGTCTCACTCAAGTGTGTGTTAGTTTAGGAAGTTTATCTTCCTATCACAGCTTTATATTAATATATAGATAGAAGATCATCTTACAGGAAGCTTCTCAAGTTTCCTCAGAGTTCAGTACTAAAGAGAGATGCCCAGATGTGAATATGAGAAAGGTTTTGACTATGAACTTTACTACCATTTACAAAAACTGAAAGAATACAATTTTCAGCTATGAACTAACATGGGAAACTCTTTTAGGAAAGGTCTTTTCGTTGTTTAATATATTTGTGGAACAAACAACGTCAATTTTCCAATAAAATCTTGCGATAAAGTTTACTGTTAATGAAGAATTTTGCTAGCTGCAACACATGAATATATGGAGTCAATGGTTTATTACAACCCCCATTCAAGGCTCTAAAAGATTACATCCTCTAGACAAGGACGGGGTGAACTTTGTACAAGAAGGTTTAGCTATACAGAAAAGCAAGATGCTTCTGAATATCCTCATGTAAGTCAGGTATGAAGGATCCTACAACAAGGCTTTCACTGTAGAAGCAAATGAGTAGGAACAGCCGAAAGGGTGAATAAAATTCTATGATTTTTAATAAAAATGGATTAAAATTTAAATACATTTTTCTTTTTAAAAATAACCTTTGAAATTATTAGGCTTTAATACAGGTTTTCATAATCGATTAAAGTAATCAAAATAAAAATAAAAATATTAGGCACACGTTTGCTGCTGAAGTTTTAAAGAAAGTCTGATCATCGAACTAGTATAAGTCACTGGCTAAGCACCTGGGACCAGAGTTTGTTGAATACTACAATCTCTTGATTGCAATAGCCTCTTCTGCAGGCGCAGAGAGAACACTTTTCATTTCAGTTTAATTCAACTAGTTCAGTTCAATAACAAATTTATTCAAAGTTAAGTAAAGTTGACAAAGCAGGAAAGGTTGTTCTTTCCCCCTCATCCAAGTATAAATAAACAGTGTGAAATGAGATTTACTAGTTCTAAAATCTTGAAAGAGATAACTAGAAACAATCACTTCTAGTCACTAGCTACAGATAATACTTCCTTTGTTTAATAAATCAGCTTTAAAGCAAAATGTTATGATGAACTTATTTTTCTTACATATCCAGCACATTTAACAATTTTTATTTAACTATGTTTCAAAATGTTGATTTTGTGCAGTTAATTGAATTCCGATTTCCATCCAAATAGAGCCTGATACATCACTAGTAAGAAATTAATCCAATAAACCAGAAATGAATCATTCATCATTTTCTCAATGAATGTAAGACTTAGAATCCAAATAAGAATGTATCTTAAGTTATACAATAGCTCAAATAAGTGTAAAGATATGGTGTACTCTCCTGGTTAGAAAGAAGTACCAGCTTTTGTATAAAGGCTAGAATAGTGGTGAATGTTTTAATGGTTACCAACCAATGAGACTCAGCCTCTCTTTAGGAAATAACTAAAGAGTACAAATGTAAAAAAGATTAAATTCTATTTAAATTTAGGTTTCCTGCTTGCTGATTTATATCATGATTAAATTAGTGATTAAAGTAAATGACTTAAATCAATCCATCCTGGCTCCCAGTAATTAAAGCCAGACCTAAAGAGCAACTCTGTGTGGCTCAAAATCTTGCATCTCTCACCAAAAGAAGTTGGTCCAATAAAAGATATTACCTCACCCACTGTGTCTTTCTAAAGACATGTCTTCACTGCCGCAGCAGCAGGCACTAATGCAGCGGCATCGATTGAGTGGGTCTGTGTAGACCTGCTCAGTCAATCAAAGCATACTCCCCAGTCAACTCAATTAGCTCATCTCCCCTGAAAGGAATAAGGCCACGCTGACAAGAGGATGTCTCCCTTGGAGACAGTGTCAGGAAGATGCCATGCTACATGAATGTAAGTACATCAATGGGAGATACACAAGTAACATTACGAAAGAACCACTAAACACAACTTTAAGCAGTTACTCTTAATACTTTAAATTTCTCCCTTTCATACAAAACAATTCAAACATGGACTATATTCCTAAAAATACCTCTCTAATAGCCCTAACACCTAGTTGTTCATAGTCAGCTGCAAGGCAGCCCACCTCTGCGCTCCACCCAGAGGAAAACTTTTCACCCTTGGCTTCACAAATACTATGGAGCACACAGCAGGAGACTAAGATTGGGAATATTTCCCTCATTTAGGTCTAATCTGCCATAAAGGCAGTGCCAATGAGATTTTTATCTGACAAAAGCATATTCTCAAAGTCCCCCAGGATCATTATGAACATTTCAACCCCCACTGTAATCTTTTGCCTAGAAAGAAAATCCCTGCTTGCAGCTTTCTATACAGCTCAGTGTTCCTGAAGAGCGTGTCATGCACCTTCCCTGACCAACCTGGGTTGATGTGGATCACTGGGCATTTCACTGACAAGCACCTGCAGTACCATATAGAAGTACCCTTTCTATTGATGTACTCCGATGCTCTGGGGCCAAAATTGGAATATGCAAACCACCTATCACCCCGCCCTTTTAAGGAATCCCATTCCCACTATTTCATACAAATTTCCAAGACACTCAGTCCTTCGTAGTAGGATGTGATTAATGGCCCTGCACTCTTGCAATAACACAGCTCCAATGGCGCACTTCCCAACTCCAAACTAATTAGTGACCAACTGGTGGCAGTCTGGACTTGCCAGCTTCCACGCGGCAATCATCATGTGCTTCTCCACCGATATGGCAGCTCTTATTCTCATGTCCTTCTGCCACAGGGTTAAGCTCCGCACAAAGTTCCATGAAGGTGGCTTTGCACATTCTAAAGTCCTGCAGCCACTGCTCATCATCCCAGACCTGCATAACGATGTGATCCCACCACCCAGCAACCTGATTACTCTGACGATAAGTGTCTAGGTCCTCCTTCTGCATCTATTTTAATGGTTGGCGAGAGGGTTAGCTGTCTCCCATAAAATCCCATTTATTTTCTCCAACAGTTTCAAATGCCCAAAAAAGGCAGTGCACCTTGAGCAGATGCTTCATGAATGCAAACAGGAATGCAGCATTGTTTGTTTGCATGGCACGCAACACGCCAGACATCTTGGATTTCTGTTCCAATTGGGAGCTCATGATATACAGCATGACCAGCTGCAATGTGTTCAGAACACTAACAGTGGAGAGCTGTACGAGATCCAGCCTTTCAGATAGAGATGGCAGGTGCACAGGAAACTGGGGCCATTGAAAAATGCCAAGAAACACAATCGGAAACCCAAGGAATGATGGGACAGAAATCACTGTATCATGGGATGTTGAGTCCGCACCCATGATACATTGCGATCCTCTCCACCTTTCCACTCCTAATGGCACAAGGTGGTGAGTTTCACAGTGGGCTAGCTACCCACAGTGCACTGCTTTCACTGACAATGCTAGACCATCAACTCTGGACGCACTTCGGCAACACGAGTGCTGTGTGAACAGACACAAGTGATGTAATCACAGTGCTTCATCATCACTGTAACTTGCACTGAAAAGACTTTCTAGTGTAGACAAGGCCTTGATTATACAAACCTCCCGGCGCTTCTCCACCTCTCCATTTTCTCCCTTTGAATCTCAACTTGAACCATATCCCTGTACTCCAGCAAGTCTTCGTTACAAAATGAAGGTATACTTGAACCCACAGAAAGCCTGGAATAATATCTCCAAAAGATGTTGAATATTCTTCTCCTCTCCCTCCCCAAAAACCTATTTAATCAGTGATAATTTCATAAGATGCCCAGGAGGAAGGAGGCCTTGGAAAGATGATCATGGACAAAAGAGGGAGTATGAATTGTTGCAAGGAAGAAAATGTTGAAGGAAGAAAGGAGGAGACAGAAAGGGTTGGGGGGGGGGGGGAAGAGTCAAAAAATAGGATGGGAAAGGAAAAAGGGATGAAACCGCAGTGGTCTTAAAGGTGAGCAGATGTTGAATGTGACAGTTAGGAACTCCCAGTGATGTAGTAATAGATATTTAGTTATTCTGGTATTTATGAGGATCAGAGTTATCACATAGTCCTACATTTATACCCTAATACACACAACACTATAGGTGGAAAACAGCCCTCTTCACAGAATGAGTTTGACTTCCTTAAGGTAAAAGCCCCAATCTCCCAATACAAACAAATACTAGCTTCTTGCTAACCTACAGGGATGAAAGGAGAAAAGCAAGTCAGAGTCCAGATTATTTTTTAAATACTTCCAGATGGAGGAAGCTGTATGACTGAAAGCATGCCATTATGAATTAGTAATGGTACCACATTCCCATTTGGCTCAGATCTCCACTCCAGTACCACATTTGAGCCCCTTCACCTGTCTTGATCATATTATGGTTTGTATGCACTTCATTATATGGCTATGAGAGCTGTAAGGACTTTCAAAATTTCTGAATATATTCCTCAAATATTGTGTCCATTAATATCAAGGGGTTAAATTAAACACAGATGTAAAAATCTCTTTTGCTCATCAGGTCCAACCATCAGTGCAGAATTAAATTAGTGTATGCTTTCCACTACTATGTCAAGCCTACTTTTAAGGTGTATCAAAGACTGGAGCTACCGTCACTTCTCTTGGAAAGGGATTCCACATTATGACCAAGAAGATTTTTCTGAAGTTTGTCCTCTATTTTCATTTTAATGGCATCCCTTTAATTATACTCTCCTTATACTATAGTCATTTCAGTCCTTTCAAGCATAAGCCGACAATTACATCACTTCCTAGCCCTTGATTAGTCAAGTTATACATATTTAGTTCTGACTTATCCCCAGCTCCTGTAAGAAGTTTGCTTCATACAATGTTTCAAGACTCTCTGGCCACTGTTTGATTTCTAATATTAACTTTTCTATAGTCCATTCCCTATACTCATTTGCAGGGCTTTGCTTGATGCTCCCTTACTGCTGCATTCATGTTTGCCTTCTAAGGTTGCCTTCCACAACATAACAGATTTAAAAAAGTGAATGATTTGACCATCTTTGAGTGTCTTTGTTTTACTCCTATTATAACCAAGTTAACATGTACTTCTCTACATCATACCAGTTATTGCTGGACCTGTCATTATGCACTAAGATCAATGCACTGTACTACAGAAAATTGTTTTACATTGGCCCAGTACTATTAAATGTATTTCAATATTAAAAGCCACAAAATAAAACATTAGAATCCAGAATGATTACACAACAACAAAAATGTCGCAGCTGCCATCTCCTTAGGAAACTGGGGTGGTATCTTGGCTCACAAGACATTGAAGCTGGGGCCAGACATGTGGAGTTAAGACGACAGCATCACATGGAATGTTTAGTTTTGTTTGTCTTTGGCACAAAGATAATACATCCAACAGAAACTCAAAAGAACTGAAAACAGAATCTAAAATTAAGTTACTAATTTCTCCAATTTCAACTTTTTGTCCTTGATCTTTATAAATGAAAAAATCCTGCCATCTCATTCCCACTTCATATCCTCTCTATCCTACCCCTTCTTTCTGATACTCTTTCTACTAAATTTGCTTTCAAAGCATGCCCTTTCCTTCTTCAGTCTTTCCAACTGTTTTTTGGAGGACCTGTCTGCCAAGATTCTTTATCTCCCAAGAAGCCCCCTATGAGATTACACTTCCTCCCTCTGGTCAAGTGCTGACACTGCTCCCTCTGGAGCCTGTCAACAATACATACTCCTTCAGACAACTAAAGGGAAGTTAAGGAGAGCAATACAAGTTGTCTCTATTCTGCATCACTCCCAAACCTGTCAACTCTGGCTGTTTTCCTTGGAGTAGACATGCACCACTATCATCCCTCCAGAAAAAAAAAAAATATATATATATCTATCTAACATCTTTTAAAGGCAGGTGTATCAACAGTGTGACAATGTTATGATGGCTAGAACTGTTCCTCTAAATGGCTTAGTTACTCTTGCTTTCTGCCATTTTAAATAGAACAGTTAAAAGAATAGTTTCTGCCACCAGTGCCTTAGAACATTTTTTTGGTTAGATTTGCATCACACTGAGACAGCCTTAGCACTCAAGATCCAAGTTCTCTCTCATTTTAAATCCTAACAGTTTATGCTACAATCAATTGCAATAAACTGGGGAAGCGCAAATGATTAAGTGCTCCACAGAAGTCATGGTGAACTTGTGTTAGTTTTGTCTTGCGCCCACACTAGCACAATCTTAATTCAATCTAATGCCCTCTTTGTACCCATGCCCATCATAGAGGGATATAGCATAGCTATTAGCTCAGCTCCACAGCAGCCTGAGCCACTGAGCTTCCTTTGTTCACTAATCAAGAATCCCCCATCAACCATACCCACAAGTTGAAAACCACCTAGAAATGCTGCCCAACTCCAAAAGTGCTCCCACCTTCCCGTTGGAACTCAGCCAGCAAACTAGAATTGGCTCACTGAGCTCCAGTTTCACAAGTTACCTGTTGATCTGTTATAGCTGGACAGTTTGCCAATTGAGTACAATAGGACCTCAGAGTTACGAACACTAGAGTTACGAACTGACCAGTCAACTCACACATTTGAACTGGAAGTATGCAATCAGGCAGCAGTAGAGACAAAAAAGAAGAGCAAATACAGTACAGTAGTGATTTAAACTTAGACTATTAAAACAAAGGAACAGTATCATTTGTCTTCTGCATAGTAAAGTTTCAAAGCTATATTAAGTCAGTGTTCAACTGTAAACTTTTGAAAGAACAGTCAATGTTTTGTTAAGTTACAAACAATTCAGAGTTATGAACAACTTCTATTCTGGTATATTTTATACAAATTGCAGCATTTTTAGGGGAGGAATAATGTGGGCAATATCCCAAAATTGATCAGAGAGGATGTCAACCTCAGTCATCAAATTACAGAAACTTTGACAAGTTTAGAGCAAAAGATAATAAAACATTTGCACCAGTACTTCCATCCATCCAATGATTAAGCCTGGAATAACAGACACAACATTATTTTAATCCCCTAGGTATGCCTTCCACTTCCCCATTCTGTGTGGATTCCCTTCTGCCCAAGGTGAATCATTTTTATACTACTGCACATCTGATCTTCCCCAACAGCATAGTAGTAGTGATCTTATTCCATAGGGTTTTTCTGCAATGCAATTTTAAGAATTTGAGTGGGTAAGAGTGGGAAGACCACACAGAATTCCTACCATCCAACATACAAATTAATCTCCAGCAAAGGCATGTCTGAAGCCAATAGACACTATTCATTGTCAAAAAGGAAAGGAGATGATTAGCTATAAACAGCCAAGGAACAAGGATGCAACAAAGAAATAATCTGCTGTTGCTTGTTATCCAATGGCCTATAGCATGAAAAACAAGAAATCCATCTCTAGTAAAAATTAGATAGTCATAATAGGAGACTGCTACTGCTGAACATAACTGAATATTAAGCATAAACATATAAGGAAGGCTTGAACAACTCATTTGCCAATGGGAAGCTTTCACTGACAAACATGGAGGCCTAAGCTCTCAATATCTGCAGAATTTAAGCTTTCATTTTAAATAAGTCAAATTTCTAGTCTTTAATTAGATCAATAACCTTCCAAATATATGCTGAACATAAGCCAACACAGCGTTGTCTTTCCAAGTATGCAGACAGGTGGCTTTAGTGCCATTACGCATCAGCTAAGTAACGGCAATGACATTACTGACAGGTATACGGCTCCTTTTCTCTTCTAAGAACAAAATGAAAGGATGTAGTTTAAGTTTCATTGAACACCTACTAGCCAGCCTAACAGCTGATGTGAAAGAACAGTATAGCATATGCAGGGTACAGAATTTTTGAAACCTGCAGGGGCACAGGTGGAGAGGAGACTGAGCTGCTCAACAAGGATTTGCTTCTGTACCTCACTGGTGAAGACCACCCTGACCACCTTGTCTTCCATGATTATTTGTAGTTTTCTGTGAGAGCATGAAAACATTTACCAAACCAGTTATTAACATGGTTGAAGACTGAACTCTTTCATTGGAAAGAAGGGGCATGCCTGCAACATCAGAGGCAATGTGCATAATTAAGATTAAAAGAACCACCAACTGGAACAAAGGATTGTTTTGTGAAGGCAACTGGAAGAATTTCAGAAGTGCTGATGGGAGTCACTAGGATTATGAGATAAAGGGGAGAAAATGGAACAGCATCCGGTTTTCTGAGTGCATAGCCAATAAAAAACACTCTTCCATGTGAAGTGGGAATCTCTGCTACTGCAATATGTTGTTTACATGATTCTGGTAAGAGTCTTGAAGGCTACACTATGCTAGTGGTGGGAAAGCAATGGGCAACAACAGATAGTTTGATAAGCAGAGGGAAAAGAACCAAAGAGGCGGAATGTGTGTTGGGAGAGAGAGAAGAAAAAATAATTCCTCACAACAATCTGATTGATACAGCTAATAGATAAGGGAGAAAAAAGGCATCATTAACCTAACAGGTCTTTTCTGTCACTAGCTAGTATGCTTTGTCAGAAAGACTCCACAAAGAAAATAAAGATGGCTTCAAATTGAGGGAGAGGAAGAATAAACAATTTTCAATCAGCAGCAAAAAGCAAGCCTTCCTCATTTGTAGTCACTTTCCATTTCAAGATTACTACTAATGTCAGAGATGGCTGAAGCATTTTGTGGCATCAATTTATAGCTGACATTCTTCACACATGCTCAAATAGCGGTCCATGGAGAGTTCTCTACCTCACACTCCTGGCTCCTTTCAACAGCTTTTACAGGTAACCTGGATTTTCATGAAAAGAACCTGGAGGCCTAAAAAGCTACTGGAAACAAGGAAAACAAGCCAACCTAGTGTCTGACTCCTTCTAGTTAAGAGAAGATAAATGAGCAGAAGACAATACTTATTTTTAAAATACTTCAATACAATAGATACATGTACTACTACAAAAGTAGTTAATGTAAACAATTGTCAGGAGGGATGATGGCCTGCAAGACACACTAGTGAGATGCAGGTCCACACTATAAAAGTTTTACAAACTCTGCTAAAAGCATTATTATGGTAGAGATCATATCTCCCTCCCCCAGCACCCTGAAGATTTGCAAAGGCAGAATTTGCCCCCAAACGTGTGCAATTCCCACCATCTTCAATGGCAGCCTCAACAGAGCAGGGGCAGAAATCAGCCCCTGAAGTGCACCGAGTGGAAAGCCTTTACAGTCACTGCACAGGTGTTTACTATCACGTTGCACCTTTGCGTTTCTCCTGGATCTCACAGCACTGTACAGAAGAAAGGTTAGTGAGTTAAGCCTCAACGTGCCCAGTAGAGCAGCACTGCCCCTGATGCGCTGGGGCACAGAAAGGGAGCATGACCAGCTCCAGAGCCCCTCCTGAACAGGCAGGAGAAGCCAAGACCCAGCTCCACGTGCGGGACTTACAGTCACTGCCAGACCCCCCCCCCCCGCGCGCTCCGCCTGGCCCGCCACACCTCGGCCCGCCGTACGCGCCCAGCCCGCCCCCCCGCGCTACACCCGAGCGCGCGGCCAGGGCGCTGCTGCTCCCCAGCACGGTCCCCCCTTTACCTTGGCCACATAGTCCTTCACCTCATCCAGGTCTCCATTTTTGAGGGCCCACATAAACTCCTTGTCAGACATCGCGGCTGCCTGACCGAGACGCGGGAGCGGCGAGGGCCCAACGGTACCCACACGGAGAGGGGCAGCGCTGCTCAGGCCGGGACTCGGGGGAGGATCCCTCCCTGGCCGGCTCTCGCTCTCCTAGGGGAGGAGGGGACAGAGACGAGCGGCAACACGGGCGGTTACAACACAACGGTCCGCACCCGCAGGTCGCTAAGCCAAGAACAAGCGGAGCAGGGGGGAGGGGAGGGAAATCCGCCCGCCCGGCCTAACCGACCGAAGGGAAAAGCGTTACAGCGATTTCACACACAGCGTTTCCGCTTCCGGTTTTCAGTCGGTCAGCAGCCGCCCGGCCCCCGCCCACTCGCGCGGAGAGAAAGGGCACCAAAGTACGCATGCGCCTCCAGGCAACTCGCTTCGTCTCCCTGAGCATGCGCCGTTGGCAGCGCCGCGCTGGTGGGCCGCTCGAGAGCTCCCGTCGCTGTGGACTGGCTCAAACCCTCCAGGGTCGAGAAAAGGTCCTGGCTTGCTGCAATATTGGGCCACCCTGTCGCCTGTCCCATCTCATCCTCCGCCTCAACCTCCTCATCCACAACTTTGTCTTCAGGGTTGATCCACTGTGTTGCTTCAAGTCTCCCTCCCAACCCCCCCAACCCCTCCCCTGAAGTATTCACGGGGCTCTTGGCAGTGGAGTTGCTGCTGAAAATGGTGTTCAGCTCCTTACAGAAGCAGCAGGTCTTCGGCGCAGCATCAGAGTGACGGTTTGACTCCCTCGCCTTCTGGTACGCCTGCCTCAGGTCCTTCATCTTCACACAGCACCGTTGCGTGTCCTGTTCGTAGCCCTTATGCAATATGCCGTGAGAAATCTGACCACAGGTATTGAAGTTCCTATACCTGGAAAGCAGCTGGGACTGCACAGCCTTCTCTCCCCACAGCATCATCAGATCTAACAATTCAGGTGTGCTCCAAGCAGGAGAGTGTTTGCTGTGCGGAGCTGCCATGGTCAGTTGGGGAGATGCAATGTGAGCTCTCCATGCTGAGCAAACAGGAAGTGGAATTTCAAAAATTCCCAGGCCTTTAAAGGGGGAGGGGCTGATGCCTGTGTACCAGCTGCAGGACAGAGGAGTTCAAACTGCTGACCAGGGCAGTCAGGGTGTATTGTGGGACATCTCCTGGAGACCATTTACTGTGTGTTGGACGGCAGTTGTGCCGCCCGGTTGCGGCGGCCCGTCCGGGGGGCCCCAACCGCTGGGGAAGGTCCTGGACTCTTCCTCAATATAAGGGGATTAGTGACTGGTCCGTCCCTAGACCCGGTCCTCTGGCAGGGCGGGCGAGCGACAATCAGTCTCGAAGCCTGCTCCCGGGGCAGCAGGGCAGGCAGGCAAACAAGCAGTCTATGGGGCCTGCTCCCGGGGCAGCAGGGCAGGC
>ML675616.1:94275092-94306013 GCA_007922155.1 Mesoclemmys tuberculata | reverse complement strand
GCAAACAAGCAGTCTATGGGGCCTGCTCCCGGGGCAGCAGGGCAGGCTGCGACGGGCGTCTCCTAGCCGTCTGGCCGGCGGTTTAGGACTCTCCCTCTCTCTCACTCGCTGGGGCAAGTGCGGGTATAGGAGGGGGGAGGGGGATGCAGGCCCACCCGTCTCCACTGCGTCCCAGCCCAGGGCCCTACCAGTGGCACCGTCAGTACCACTGGTGCGGCGGGGATCCGGCCGCAACACGCCGCGGGGCCTGTGCCCCTTCTCTGGCCAGTAGGCCTGGCTGCCCCTGGGCCACTTCCTCCCCGTCCTCCCAGGAGCTGACCCCGAGCAACCCGGGGGCGGGGTGCACAGCCCACAGTTGGCTCACCCACAAGGCGGCAGCGGGGGCAAGTCCTCAGCGTCCGGCAGCTCCTCTAGGTCCACATGTTCGCTGGGGAACCTGGCCTCTGGCAACTCCTCGAGGTCCGGTCCCGCTTCCGGGGGGGCAGCTGCCGGCAACTCCTCGGGCAGCTCCTCAAGGTCTGGCCCGGCCTCGGGCGGTTTGACCCACCAGGACGGGTCTGGTTCCTCGGGCCCGGCTGGGGTTGCAGGGAGGGGCGGCCGCCCCTTAGGGCCTGTCGGCCAGTCCCAGTCTCCAGCGGCCGGAGGGCCTATCCACTCCCGGTATGTGTCCCGGGACCGGCGGGGCTTCGGCCCGGGGCGGCAGACCTTCTATTCCCCGGCCAGAGCCCAGGGCAGCAGGTCTGCTTCCCACTGCTGCCTCTCTCTTACTGAGCTCTGGGGCTGAGCTTTTATCCTTCCCCTTCCTGGGGAAGTCCTGCCTCCCGGGGCCGGATTGGCCATCGCCGGCGGGCCTATCCAGCCTGGCCTGTGGGGTTGACAGGCGGCCCAGCGTGCTGGCCCAATCCCGGCTTGTTGCCGGGCAGATTTACTGGGGGCCGGCCGAGGTGCCCTTCTACACTGTGATATAACAAAGCGCAGTGTTTGACTACACCGACACTTTGTCAATCTAACTTTGTCGCAAAATGCTCTGTGCCTCTCATGGAGGTGGTGTTATTCTGTCGGCAAAGCAGGAGAGTTTTGTTGGCAGAAGGCATGTTATAGTGTGCACACCTCCACTGGTTTGTCAACAAAAGCTGCCTTTTGGCAACAACACACAGTAGTGTAGACAAGGCCTCAGTCTGTGTTCTCTCTCTCCCGCTTCCCAAAAGGAAAGAAGGAATGGTCATGAATGACAGCAGCTGCATTAAAGCAGCACTGTCTGCTTGCTTCACGCTTAGAAGAGAACACTTTAACTCCTCCTCGAGATTAGCAGGATCAATCACTTTTGGCTGCATTACTCTAGTTACCCACTATAGAAATGACTCCTGCCTAAAGGAGCAGCCAAAAACACAATGGCTGACCCTGGAAGAAGCCTGGGAGAGCTTTTGGGTCAGGATGAAGGCTGAAAAGGGTGCTTTTGGTGCTGTAAGCAAATGAAGCTATTTCCTGCTCTTTAATTCCTTCTGCATTCAGAGACGCAGGACTTCATACATTCTTTGTAAACAAACAACAAAAATACCAGACTATGAATTTCTACTTTCAATCACAATTCCCTCAGGTCCCTGAAACTTTGACTAGCTGCTCAGATCAATAAGGGGCAATAATACATTTCAATAAATAAATAAATAATAAAGGTAGGAAGGAATAAAATAAGCACAATACATTATTAATATTTTCTAGAACCAAAGAGCATCCGACTGTTTGAGCTATCCAATACAAAAAAAACAAGCAAGAGACTCAGCTACCTATTTGTACCCCCTCCACGCTTTATTTTAAAAGCCCTATTTGCTCAAAAGGGAATTACATCTGTCTGGTCAAGGAAGAAACCTACTATGTACTACCTCAAGCCATAGCTCCATAAACTTCATTAAAGACAATATTTATATTGGAGGTAATAAGCAAACATAAATGCAAAACACAATCTTATATAAAACCCTTTTCTCGAGAGAGCAATCAAACCATCTCAGGAAATAATACATTAACCTAACACCATTCTAAATTCAGTACGGTTATTAAGATGTTACCGGAGTTCTAGGAGTGACAGATTTGAAAACTGGGGAACATAATTATTTTCTTTTGGTAGTTTTCTACGTTTCTAACAGATTTGATACACTTTGTATCACTGGAAATCACTGGAGAAGAAACTCTGAACTATTATCTGTAAGCTGTGCATTGAGCAATTGTTTCACCTCATCATGGTCAGAACACAGGTCTTTTTCTTCCACCAATTTGAACCCATAATTTAGCAGAATAGAAAATGGAAATAGTGCCTGTCTCCATAAATTCTTTCTTCAGCTGCATGAATCTTTGATGACATGATTGAAAAGAGTTTGTTGCTGTTGGAAATACATTTATTCTTATCCTGTGAAAATTCACTTGCCTCATCTAAATCACTTTAGAAGTAAACTCATAGGGCCCAGTTTTGCTTGGTGTGCATATGAGGGAGGGTGGGGTATAAAAATGTTTTCCTCTCTTCCCTTTTCTGAGGGCAGAATTGCATTTGGGAAATCAAGAACTGTTCACTCTGTTCCAACAAGGGTGTTTGGCACACCGAATGGGACCAGGAGGAGGTGAGGCCATGCCCCCACCCTCTCCGTGCTGGCCCATGAATTCCTATGGAAAGGGCTGCACCCTATAAAGGAATATAATAGTAGTTGTGCTCCCTTTCTGCACCAGACAAGGATATATTCTGCTTCCTTGAAACGGAAATGAATACATCCATGTTCCTCTCTGGGCAGCTGCTGTGTCTCACTGCCTTTAATCCTAGGCAATGTCTAATGCCCCATGTCCTATCGCTTAGTGAAGCAGTTACTGAATAAGGGCCTGATTCTGCAAACTGAGAGTATCAATACTTACACAATTACTCTGACTGAGCTCAATGGGACTACTCAGGTGAGTAGGGGTTCGCAGGATTGAACCCTAAATAAGTATGGTGGGCTTACCCATTGTCTCATGAGACAAGTACCCTTGCATTTTGGGGGGAAGGCATCTCCTGTACTGCAAATACACCAGTAAAAGAACTACCCCAAGGCATCTCCTGTACTACAAATACCAGTAAAAGAACATATTTAGGGAGTTATAATCTTCATGAGTTTCTATACCTTGGAAAAATGAAGGGATGACTTGACTCTGTTAAATAAGCATGTGCAGGATGTATATGGCCATGTCTGCATTGGGAATTTACCTGGGTTTCAGTGATCAGGCACTGGTGCATCAGTGCAAACCACGTGTAGACAAAGAAAGCTGGTTTGCACCAATGGAGCTTACCTCTGCTCGAAACCAAGATGAGTTCAACGAGGGCAAATTGTTTTTCTTGGCTGTGCTAAGGGTTTGCATCAGTGCATCTACATTGGTGACTGTTTACCGATTGGAAGAATCAGGGCAAATGCCAAAGGTAGACAAAACCTAAATATTTGAAATCTGAGGCTTATTCAACTGAGCTACCTCTCTGAAATAGAAAGTAAGTACAATGCATTCACCAATGTAATTTCTCTAAATTGGCTATAACACTGTTGTTGCTATTAAAGTTAAACATCAGGTAACCTCAGGCTTGCATGAGAGAAATGGAGGTCTGTGTTCTAAAGGGTGTGACTGTTCAGTGTAGCTGAGCATCACAATCAGAAGAACTTAGCTCATAGCTTCGCTGGTGATGAATGAGTTGGAATAGACTGCAGCTCGCTCTTTCACAACTCTGTTGGCTTTGCTGTTCCGACAATGGTGAAATTGTTTGCCAGTCAGCGAATAAGATTTGGACACATAGAGAATTGATATGTAAAGTAACAAGATGATATTTCCACAATAAATCTTTTCACCATCACACTTAAAGCAGTATCTAACTGAGAGAGTGTAACGGTGGGGGTTTTAACAGGAAAAGAAACTGAAAGTGCAAGATAAGCTAATGTCAATCTTGTTTTCTCAAACGTATTTTATATGCTCCTGCTGGTTGTGTTTTCTGCTAGACACCTCCACTTCCATTCTCTCAGTGTGTGACTTAGACAGATAAATTTTGTATGTAACACTTAAATTAATGTCACCCTTGAATTTGACCTTATATGAGCAGAGGAATTTATACTGTGTTCTGCCTGTTGAGTTTTCTGGAACTATATTTAGGTGTGACACACTGCACCTCTAGGTACACCCTTATGGTGTGATTCTGAATCATTCATGTTCACCCTTATAGTATATTTGTGTATTGTTTAATGCAAAGTGTGTCATGTAAGATACTTTTTTGGAATGTTCATGATATACTGAGCCTTATTATCAAAGTAATATGTTTGTTGCAACATCATATGTATGGTTATGAGGCTTCGCTGTGTAATGTTCCCAAGGGTGTGTTTCATAGCTTGAAGCAGATTCAGGCAAAACTCTAAAGAGCTGAGAAGTTTGCACCTCACTAAGGCATACATAAAACAAACCAGCTATTCCAGGAACAATGGACTAGCCTAAGCATTGATAAGGAGATGCTCACTGACTCAAGTATGGAGGAAGCTGTACAAGGACATTGTTTGTCATCTGACCCGAAAAGGAGGGAGTTGAGGTCTCTAAGGGGGACGAAGGAACATGTTAAAAAGGAGAGATATTTTGCAATCTCTCTTCCTCTTTCACCTTCATCTACAAACACCACCAAGCAACTGAAATGCTGACCCAGGGAGAGCCTGGCAGGGAAGGAATCTCACCAGCCTGCGGTGAGAATCATCTAAGATTGTAAGGTTGCCGAAAGTGTTAAGCTTAGTTTAGCTTTTGTTTTATCTAAATCCAATCTGACTTATTTTTCTCTGACTTATAATCACTTAAAATTTTTCTGTACTTAATACATTTGTTTTTATTTAAAGCCGTGCATGTGCTTTAAGGTGTGTTAAGACTCTATTTGAAGTGACAGTTTCTTTGATAAATGGACAAACCAATGAGCTTGCAGTGTGCAGCACTGAATATTGTAAGATAGCAGTCTCTAGGGTTGCGTCTGGAACTGGTAGTGTTGGCTGGGGTCATACTAAAGAGTGATCACAAGAATGGCTGGCCAGAAGCACTCACCCACTTAGTTGAGAGCAGCTTGCTTGCTGTAGGCTGTACATGGGCTGACCCGGGAGTGGGGGTTCACACAGCAGGGCAGGGTAAGGTGGGCTCCAAGAGGGACTGGGGTGACACAGCGATACACAAGTCCAAATTGCAGAGGGGAACATCACATTAGGGATCTAGCTGTGAGCATTTCTTGCAGATATAGTCACCTGGCCTATGCTTATACAAGTTTATATGTCTATTTTGTGTGTTGGTTGTCTCAGCCAGCACAGACTTCTCAGTCATATATGAGGAAAATTTTGGGGTTAAACTGCAGGGGCCCACCATCTTCTTCCCACCCTACACCCATCCCAGGAAAGAATAGCCAGGCAATGTATATATATTTATTACAGAGGATTCAAAGAGCTATTGACATACAATGTTACCGGTGAGAATTCAAACTGACAGATGTTAAGAAATGTCCGTGTTAAAGCTCCTGTCACAATACCACAATCTTGGCCCCTGATTCTGCATCCAAAGCTGCTTGCCAGGACTTTTGTACCCATGACTGCAGTGAGACACTGCACCGTTTCACGGGGTCTGTACTAGCGGAATCTCATGCAGAATCAGGACAATAAACCTCAATCCTGCCTAGCACCTAAGCATATGAATAATTTTGCTTACTTGAACCGTCTTGTTTATGTGAGCAAAATTATGTATATTCTTTAGGTATTTGAAAGGATTGGATCTTTGACTGTATGTTCCTCAGGACAGGGACCAGATCTTCCTTTGTGTCTTCGACACTGAAGATCACACTATTGACACTTAACAATCATTAAGTAATAATAATAACAATCAATCAATACTACAGGGAGACAGTGTTATCCAAACCTTATCTTTCGATGCCTTCGTTTCCCCATTAACAATCTGAGGAGGATACTTCCCCACAGTTGAAAAATGCTTTGAAAGTCTCAGATGGAAGGTACCATGTAAGTGATAAGTAATATTAATGGTTGGGCGACATGAGTGTTCCTAGCAATCCTATACCAAGATATTTGAGATCTAGGTGTGGGGAATCAATTATTAGTAGTACTACTGATCTCTGGAGAAAAAGTTTTTAAAAAATGTGTCAGGAACATATTTGCAAAAGGAGTATTTGCTTCCAAAACAGACTGTATTCTGCTGTCGAAGAACATTCATGTCTAAGGACTGATATATGTGAAAATATACGAGTCAAGAAGGTACTTAGTCAAACATACAGATGTCTTTTTGCTGTTAATAGAGTGCTTAGAAAGATTGCTTTTTTCTATGCTAACAAAATTTCATCCAGTGCTTTCAAAATTACTGTCCCCGAGTCTAGATATTTTTTATCACAAACCTTTCTGGTTATATTTCTCTCTTGGTAGTATGAATGGGGACAGGAGATGGAATCTAAATTGCTTCTATAACATTTATTTCTCTGAGCATAAGGTTTCTATCCTAATATATTGCAAGCAGAGGTGTCACTTTAAATAGTAGGTGTTAGATTTTAATCAGCAATTTTTGCTCGCTTCAAATGCTATCCTATTTGTTTTTGTCTTCCTTGATATATTTTCCTCCTTTCCTAATTTTTCCCAAGCTTCTATGTTGTTTGTTATTTAATACATTGGCTGTACTCCCTGTTAGCAGAGGCAGAGCTGTTATAATGCTCTCACCATCATCTATTTATAAACAGTATAGGCTGGGTTCTCCTCTTTCACTCTTGAAGAAGGGAATAGTTTTCCTGAGTAGGTGTACATCTGTGCTCGTGACGTAGGCTGTGCAGATTACACAGCGCCCTGCTCTTCATTTGGTGAGGATCTCCAGTCATAGATCTCTCTGGGGGAGTTTTGTATTGCTATGCTGCCGCTTCCATTCTAGCCAAATATGGTCATGCTGTAGCCTATAGAGGCTTGGGGCCAAATAAATCATTCTCTCATTTACATCCCTTGGTGAAATGATATCTTGTGCCCTAAAATCTCACCTTGGAAAAGCTATCGCAGAGCCTCACACAGCAATAGTCTGCATCATTCTAATATTCTGTATGAGAGTAGGTCAAGAGCCTTGCAACAATAACAACAGAATGGCCAACGAATGTGCAGGGTGTTTTGTCAGATCACTTATGGCCTCAACGTGGATGATGCCCAACAAGCTTGGGTCATAGTGTTTGTGGCAGCAAATACAATACCATACAATAAAGAGCCATTTGTACAGTTAACATATCCTGCTTTTTTTTACTATTTGGCTCTATTCCTAAATATGTCCACAATAGTTAACTAGTGCCATTTTTTAATTTCTCAGCAGAGCCTTGAGAGATTGAGTAGAGTAGAGAATAGAGAGGGTTCAGTATCCAGATCCCCTCTTCAAGGATGACTATTCATAGTATTGGCTGCTCATCCACCATGAAGTGATGAAGTCTCCTGTCGTTCATGCTTGGCTCACAGCGATCAATGTGCTAAGTTGCTATGTCACTATAGTTGTATGAGTTTTCATTCAAAATAAATGACTTATTTCTCTCTAGGTGGATGGCGTGGAGGAGTGGCATGGCTATGATAGACACATATTGGCCACTTGTGCAGATCTTATTTGCATATCCATTCTTTTGTTGTTGTTGTGTCCTCTGTTATTTTGCAGAAGCCCAGAGCAGCTGACTGAATGTTAATAGTATTAATCACAGTTCGCTTTTAAACTTTGATTTCAGATTATATTTGTATATGCTAATAATTAATCCTGCATCTTCCTATGCACAACTAGGTACTACTTGCTTCTTTTTCTATCCACCAGGTGTTACTCTCCAACTAGAAACTGATGTGCAGTGTCAGGCTCAGCATTGTACCACAGTGGAGGTGGTGACAAGGCAAATGACAAACTGTGCATTTCACTATGGCTTGACATCTGCTTCCATCTCTCCATGGAAACTGCCAATCATTTGGCCTTACCTGGTAGTTTCCTTGGAGGAATGCAAGGAGGATTAACATTACAGAGGCACTTGCCTTTGCACATGAATTGTCTTTGATAAACCTGCAGTGCAGTGTATGTAAAACACCTACAAAGGAATACAAGAATAAGAGAATACATGAACAGAATAGATGTGCTACTCTGCAGCATTTCAAAACAAGATGTTTACTGCAAACACTGGGCCTAATTCTGCAATCTTTATTCACAGTGACTGCAATAGAGCTACTTATACAAGTAACTACTGTTCACGGTTAGTTGCAGGGACAGGCCCACAGCATTTATGTTTATTTGTTTATTTGTGTTTATTTATTCAGATACAAGTTCAGAATTGTTAGGTCTTATGATTCCCCTCCTACATTTGATGCCATTTCTAACACCTAAAGCAGCCATATGGAATATGGAAGGCCTACACTTTTGTAGGTACTAGAAATGTTTCTGGCGGAACAAGATTATGATGGCTATTTCACAAGTATTAATAAATTAGTAGCATGTCTTATTACTGGTAACATGTATTTGAACTGAGCATTTCTACACAGGTCTTTAGTTTATTATTTCACATCTTATGTAATTTGAATCCTGAATTTGCTTCATAATACATCAGTCTGTCTAATAACCGCTAAAGTTAAAACATGGTTAAAACAGACCTGATTCATCATACTGTGGATAGCAAACCGCTATAATGGTCTGTCTTAATTAAAGCCATGCATCACCTTCATAGCAGACAAATCTATCTGCTGTGTTTTGGCAGAGTTATCAGTTATAGATATTAAACAATATTTAAGAACCAGAGGCCAAAGAGATCACAGGTAAATGTGCACATTAGGAAATTGGTTCCAAATTAAAAAAAAATATATTTCCCTTCTTTTCACTTTGGGTGCAGTGTATGATAGTATGTAAACTTTACTAAGTAAGTATGTCAAGAAAGTAGCAATTTAGGATTTCAGATATTATTAGAATATGAAATTTTTCATATGTATACCCCAAGGTTGGGGCTGCTTTTCTCATTGAGACAAAAACCCCAGAAGGTTTTGTTTTCTTACACTAAATGTACGAAGAAGGTATTCCAGTAAAATATTACTTCAGTTGGGATGGCAACCCATGATTGGTTAAATCTTTCAATTTTGGATAGATTTGAGACACTGAGAGGATTGGGACCTTTACTGTGCTATTTTATACTTTCACAGATGATCCATACTCAACTACAAACAGGTTTTATATTTTATAGAATTGTGTTTGCTTAACCACTATATTGGTATCTAATCTTATGAGGTTTCAAGAACACAATTTTGTTTTTTTATGAGAAAAAGAGGGCTTTTTCTTTTTATATATGTGTTACACCTGTGGTATACTTTTCTTGCTAGATGTATTTGGAGATCTAGTCCTTTCAGAGATACTACATTTCATTATGCTATATTGTCTGACCTCTAGTGGCAATATAGGTAAATTATGAATTATTCTATTGAGGGGCATTGCATGATATGGTAACTGTCTTTTTATGGTTGACCTGGCAATGTGCATACAGGTGTCTTATTCATGAACATCTAGTTGATAGTTAGGAAAGTGAGGTGGCTAAAGGCCTAAAATCAGCTGAATCATAAGGGAAAGAGGTTCCATAAGGCTTGAATGAGGAGAAGGAACTGAATGAATGAATCTCATAAAAGCAGAGTTATCTGTGCAGACCATAAAAAGTCACATCTGTAGATGCCTGAGCAGAACGTCATTTCCCATTCTGTCAAATGTGTTTCCGACCCCATAAAGTGTATGTGAAACATCCACTAAACACATTGTTCTGGGGGTGAGCATGTATGGTTTATTTTTAAAAATATACATGTAGTTGCAAATATACATGACCTCGTAGGATATCGGGATGCAAATGGCGTACACATTTACGGATTGTGGTACATGAGTTTCTGAGAGCGTGACAATGAGTTATTAGACCTCAACAATTGGGAGGCAGTGTGATGTAGTGGATAAGGGAGCACTAGGGAGCATAAGTGGACTAGGAGCCCGGATTCCTCAATCTTGGCCAAATTGGTGTTGCTCCATTGACATAAATGGTGTTATGCTGATTTACACTAGCTAAAGATCTTGACTTCTATTCCATTTAGCCACCGACACACTATGTGAGCCTCGGCATATCATTTGACTTTTCTCTGCCTCCATTCACCCTTCTATAAAATAGGGATAGTAATGTTTACTAATCTTTAAAAAGTACTTTGAGATCTGTGGATAAGTGCTATATAAAATATTGTATATCAACCACTAATATACAGGTACACCATATAACTGAGATGGTAGCTTGACCTGAAATTCTAGGCAGTAATGGCATCCTCGAAATCCATATATGTACATCCTGAGTGAGAGCCTTTGCACTTACAGAAATAGGATTATATGATGCAAGGATATGTCTTCATTGACGGCAGCAAATTCGCCACTGTCAGATCAATTTCTCTGGATCAACTGAGCGGTCAGTGAAGACCCGCTCAGTCAATCCAGAAATCAACACATTAAGACCACCTTCTCAAGTGGCGCAGCGCAGTGAAGATGGCGCGTAGAAGAGAAGCTCAGAAGTCGATGGGAGTTATGCAAGTTTTTTGCTTAGCTTGCGTAACTCCCGTCTACTGCCGCCAAATCTCGGAGGTAAGTGTAGACAAGGCCAAAGTTGGTATGTTCTGAAACTTACTGTTCCCAATATATTAGTTATTATTCATTCCTAACAGACTATTGTGTGCAGTTACATTTGTGTGCTTCATAACTATCTGCATACTTAACAATTACAGGTGCTGTACAGAACTGTGGATGAAGGACATACATTTTGATCCTACAAGTGCAGACATATGGAAGTGACCTACAATTACCTAGTAGGTGAGGGAGCATACGTTCATATTGCTGTACTAGTGATTTGTGCCTTACCAGGTCAATCCCAGTGACCTTCCAGATGCTGCTGCAATCATCTATCTAGAATCCATTTGGGCTTACTGGCCTCATCAATAGAACAAACATCTTGTATACAATATAATGGCAAAGGTATAACTGCTTCCAAGTGGGCACATTCTAAAAAAGAGCCTGTTTTTGTAGCTTTTCTCTGTGAGTGAGATATGATAGCAGATCATTGAATGTCGGCATGTACTATTTTTCTATCTGCTACTCATAATTGCTGAGGTTTTTGAAGTTATAACAAAGGTAGACCAACTTCACGCCCATGCCTTTTTTGCTATTCCCTAGCAGGACAATATTATTTCTTTTGTGTACCCCAGGCACTGTAGTTGGTGAAATCATAGAAGATTTAGGGTTAGAAGGGACCTCAGGAGATCATCTAGTCCAACCCCATGCTCAAAGCAGGACCAACCGCAACAAAATCATCCCAGTGAGTGCTTTGTCAAGCCACACCTTAAAAACCTATAAGGATGGAGATTCTACCACCTCCCTAGGTAACCCATACCAGAGCTTTACCACCCTCCTAGTGAAAAAGTTTTTCCTAATATCCAATCTAGACCTCCCCTACTGCAACTTGAGACCATTGCTCCTTGTTCTGTCATCTACTAGCACTGAGAACAGCCTGCATCTATCCTCCCTGGAGTTCCCTTTCAGGTAGTTAAAGGCTGCTATCAAATCCTCCCTCATTCTTTTCTGCAGACTAAAGGTATGTCTTCACTGATGGCAACAAAGTTGCCGCGGTCAGCTCGACTTATCTGAATCAACTGAGCAGTCAGTGAAGACCTACTTAGTTGATCCAGAAGTTGACATACTAAAACCATCTTCTCAAGTGGAGTAGTGTTTTGTCGACGGGAACACGGTTCCCGTCAGCACAGTGCAGTGAAGACGGCGTGCAGAAGAGAAGCACAAAAGTCGATGGGAGTTATGCAAGTTCTTTGTGTACTTTGCGTAACTCCCATTGACTGCTGCCGAATTGCCAAAGTAAGTGTAGACCAAGCCTAAATAAGCCTAGTACCCTCAGCTTCTCCTCATAAATCATGTGCTCCAGGTCCTTAATCATTTTTGTTTCCCTCCTCTGGATTCTTCAGTTTGTCCACATCCTTTCCATAGTGGGGAGCCCAGAACTGGACACAATACTCCAAATATGGCCTCACCAGTGCCAAATAGAGGGGAATAATCACTTCCTTTGATCTGTTGGCAATGCTCCTGTTAATGCAGCCCAATATGCCATTAGCCTTCTTGGCAATAAGGGCACACTGTTGACTCAAATCCAGCTTCTTCTCCACTGTAACTACTGAAAAAGGGTGGTCTGCTGGGTAAGGCACTCAAGAGGGGCACAGGATATCTGGATTCTGTTCCTGGATATTCTGCAGCCTTCCTTTGTGACTTTGTGTAAGTCATGTTAATGCTCAGTGCCTCAGTTTCCTCAGATATAAAATGGAGATAATACTTACCAGGTGTATTATGAGGGAAAATTCATAAAATGTCTGTGGGGCGCTCAGATGTTGCAGTAATAATAAACACACAGATGAGTCAGGAAGATCTTTTTATTTTAGGGTTTTCTATAGAGCTCACTACAGTACCTAATTGCTGCACAGGTACATTAGATCCTAAATGGTTTATTCTGCTCTTTTATCCTCTGAAACTGATGGTACAGTTGTGGTGTACTGGCTACATTAACTTAATCTATAAACTACAGTTTGGGAGCAGAGAAGAAGCTTCCACATATTGCTTCACAGTGACCTCAGGAAATGGAGCCAAATTTACATATGGGCCAAAGCTTGGGGTTATCGGAGAGACAGATAAAAGGGATGTTTCATGCTTCATGTGAGTACTATAGAAAATAAAGAGAATAGAATCTGATTTAAGAATTGCATTTAATAGAAAGGCATGTTCTAGTCAGAAGATTGAGCGTGAGACGGGAATCTGGGATTTCTGAGTTTTAATGCCTCTCACGGTCTTGAAAGTCACTTACCATCTCTGGCTCAATTTCTCCAATCTGGAAGTTGTGAGATTTAATTAAATAATGCTTGTACAGTGTTTTGTCCATGCGGAGTATAAACATGCTAAACATTATTAATTATGTTTTAAAAAACCCTACATTGAAAGGATGATAAGGTTGCAAAGTTAAACACTCAAAAGTTAGGGAATACTAGAATTAAGGTTGCCCGTGTAACCAATGGTTAAAGCTTGGCAAAATAATAAGCAATTGAGAACAGGATTTATAATGGGAAGTAGCAGACTACCTTTTTACAGGCTGTGCTACCAACTCTACCTACAATAAAAAGCAGATGACCCAGAATAGACTAAATTCAGTTTGGGGCTTGTCAATAGAACCTTGTTTTTTAAGTTGGTGTGGATTCATTTTCTAATTTAAAGTCTAGGGGGAAAAAACCTAATGTAAAAACTGAAATGTATATTGGCTACAATGTGCATTGGATGTGAAACAAAATATGTGACTAGTTAATAGTGTGTAGGCCTAATGCAGTACCTTACCTGAAGTAGTATTTATTGGCATGCACGTTTAATTATATTCTTCAAATACAAACTTTTCTTTTTCTTTCTTTCTTTTCCTTAGAGGAGTGGGCCACAGGGCAACATTTTTAGTTTTGATTCAGGGAAACAGAAAGGGTTAATCCGTCACTGTCAGCAAAGCACATATAGTGGAGCTCACATGAAGGAGTCTTTGGGTTGCTTCTTTTGCCAGCCCAAATAATGTTCAGGCAACGAAATGATTGTACATTATTAGGCTGGATGGACCCAACATTGTGTCCCTTTGCACACCATCTTCATAAATAATAGTTAGCCATTGATGCAGTCCTAAACTGAGTATTCTGTGGGGTTATACAATTGTTGGGGGTGACAGAGGACGAACACGTGGAAATATATTGTGAGAAGAGGGTGCCAACTTTGTACCCTACTTAATTGATGACAGGACATTGGACACTGCTGTCGAACTTCCATTTACACCACATTGCAAAGATTAAAAAGGAAGAATGAAAATATCACTGCTAGAGCTCCATGCCCAGCTTACATCCAAGTGAACTGATGATGCTGAAAAATTAACATGACATCAATCGCAGTTTTGCCTGCATGAAGACTGCTGGATCAGACTCTAAGAATTCTCATTTCTTTCTCTGGATTTCTCCTGGCATCTCTCTGAGTAATACTTCTCTCACTCCAGATTTAAATTTGTGTTTTCTCCTGGTGATTGCCTTTGCTTTATTAGTATTTACTCTGTGAACTGTGGCAGGAACATGTTTTTCTGATTGGGAATTGGTTGGGCCTCTCAGATGCAGGAGACAGTGCCAGGGTCTATAGAGATAGTGTATCTGCATAAAATCCTTTACATTTGACAAGTTGTAGGATACCCATGGAGGGTTTTGTATATAGTTTGTTTGGCTGTTTGTTATTTCCAGATCAGAAGCTCAGATTTCACACTGTGCATTACAAGTAATCTCTAGCAAAACATCAGTAATGAGATGTTAAATGGACAGAACATTTAAAATAGTCTATGTAATATACTAATGTCAAAGGAATGAAACAGACTTAGAAATTAAGTGAAAATGCATTAATATTGGATTTTTTAAAAAGTATACAAAAATAATGTTAAGGGTTATTCAAATGCTATCAAATGAACTGTGTATATGGGTCAGTTTGACAACCAGATATCACCAGTACAACCCAACGTAGCCTCTTCTTCTAACTTTCCATTAATTTCAGTGGTGCATGAATTTAAAGTGGAGGTATAGGTGTTGGAAGGAGGTGAAACATCCAGCAGTGAAAGAGATAAATTAAGAAAATTCAGAATAATGGATGACATGTCATCCTTAAAGGGAGACTTTTACTCTACAGATAATTGTACATAACATCAGAACTAAAAATAAGTTTCTTTACTATTAAGAGGCCAGATTCACCCAAACTGGAACTGTTAGGTGTAAATTACTCTTCCCATAACCAGCGTAAATACTTGTGTCTCAATATCTGCATTGAGGGAGGGTATGAAGGCTTACTGACCCTTTTGGATCTCAGGACTGGAGGTGATGAGTGGACTGATTTATCTCACCAGCAGAGGATGCTGAATGGATACACTGAATCCAGTGTTCTAGGCTCCATTTTATAAAAGATGGGCCTATGCTGCAAAATTGAGATCTGGATTCAGATTCCCTGAGAATCAGATGGGGTTCAGCTTTAACGTATTTTTAATTTTTTCCTCAAAAATCTCGCAAAGGCTGTAGGTAGCTCCCATCATAGTTATTAAATTTCAGTCTAGAAAAAAAAGCTCAGCTTCTAAATAACAGAACTGACAAAAGCTAACCAATGTACATTGATATTTTGTGAGTAATGTTTTATTTAATACAATGTTATAGATACAAACTAACTTCCTTCGATCAATATTTATTATCTTGTCACTTGCCTTGAAATGAAAAATGCAACCACTTTGATAAGTAGATTTGAAAAGTTATCTATTTTCACAGTAGCGTCCACGACTTAGAATTGAATACTCAGCTGAAATGTTATTTTGCAACTTCCTACAGCAATACTTCTCGGTGTATTGAATTAAATACCAGTGGCAGTAGTAGCTCTCTCTCGCCTGCTCAATATAGAGGTGTGTGTAGGTGTACAGGAGACAGGAACTATTCCTCTCTTTTCTCCACAGATGATTGCTCCAGAGTTCTAGTGCTCTGCGCGCTCACACACAGGGTCTCACGTTTAAAGTTTGTACTCAGACCTAAAAATGCCCTAACTGATTTTCTTTAAAATTGATGAAAATTATTTACTCTTGAACTGAAATCCATAATGCTTAGTTTTATCCTTGACTGAAATGATCATCCAAGAGATAAACATACTTGTACTTTTGTTTAAAAATGTTGAGCCTTATGTGTTTTTTTAAAAAAAATAAATTTTAGTTCGTTGGGTTGTAGAGATACTGCATGCAACAGCAGGGGTGAATCAAGCCCACTATAGATAGGTGGATGAATTGCAGGATCACAGATTCAGTACTAGAACCTGTTGCAGCTGGTTGGTAAAGTTTGATTCATGATAATGTTTTTTAATTGAAGGGGGGGGTTCAGACTTTCTGGACCAAATTAATCTTTGGTGTAAAACCATTTACTTTAGTGTGCTTACATGAGGGATGAACTGATCTATAGTTCCAATGGTAGGTAGGGGAAAGAGAAGTTACCTAATGGGGCAATAGCTCTGTAAATTCTTGAACCTGCACTATTGAAACCAATAGGTGCTTTAACACTGACTTCAATGGGCACAGGATCAAGCCTTATATGCCTTATCAAAAGCCCACGGAAGTCCACAGGAGTCTTTCCATTGACTTCAACAAGATTTGGATCAGACCTTATGGGAAGACTAATTTGTATGCAGGATTCCAAACTAATCAAAAATATTGTAGAGCTAAAGAATCACACATTATAACAGTTATATGCTGCAGCATAAGCTAGGCAATTTATATTAGAGCTGCATGACTCACCAAAAGCAGCAAATTTCCAGGGCACTGAGGGTGTCAGAAATGAGGGGTACTTATCCAAAAAAAGAAATACATGAGGACATTTTAGGTACTGTTTGTTATTACTGATGGCAAACTGTGCTCTTGTTGATCGTTTAGAAAACATTGTCCTCCGCTCTCACTGTTGCAAATTACCTTATCTTAACTTTGACCTACCTGTTTATCTTAATAGGTTAACTAACATTTGAATGCATATAGTTTTTATCTGTGCAATTTTTTCTGCGCTTTAGCTTCTTGGAACTCTTTTTCTTCCCCTTGTTACTGACAATGGTGGATTCTTCATCACTGACAAGTTCTAAATCAAGATTGGATATTTTTCTAAAATATATGCTCTAGCAATTATACAGGCAGTCAGATTAGATAACCACAATGGTCCCATCTGCCTTTGGAATTTATGAATCTTTGATGGCCCTTGTATAATCACTTTCTTAAAATACCTACATGTATTAATCACAATTCATTTTGTGGATTTATAGTGGATCGGGTACAAAATGCTTTGTGCTGCCTGCTTTATGTTGAAATTTCTCTCTCAAGAAAAAATACTGCAAGTGTTGATTGCAAGTCAAAATTTTAAAAAAATGTAAGTATTATTCTAAGCTTGGTGCAACTGTGACTATCTTCCTTTTTGTTTAAATGATGAAGGAGATCAGAAAGGATGTGGGAATTATATCTAAGTTCTTTATTCATCATAATACAGTCAGTTGAAAGAGAACTTCCCTGTGTGAGTATTCATGGATAACAGAGATGAGAACAAACCAACCTCCCCCCAATGTAAACTTCAGACTTGTATCCATTTCTAATGCATTCCTCTGCATGTATACTTTCTTTTCTGCTCCCACTTCTTTGTCTAGCAGTGAGAATAATATTTTATGGTTATTTCCCTAGTTTACACACATTATTTTTTGAAGACTAGTTGCTCTTTCTCTTGTATATATTACGCCACATTTTCACATGAGAAGAAAGGACTACTCTCTAGTGGACTGAAAAGTTATTGCAATCTCTATGCCAACTGTAAGCAATAGGGGCTTTCATGAATACTGATTGTTATTCTTAGTCTGACAAAAAGCCTTTAGGGGTAAAATACCGACCAGTTAACAAAGTTGATCGTCACCCTGGTTCAGCAGAGGACATAAGCACACACTTGAATTCCAGATCTTTCTGCAATACACACTCGATTTTAAGGTCTTCCTTCAGCTCATGCTTAACTTGAAGCATGTGAGTCCTTTGCTGAATCTGGGTCTATGTGTGAAAATACATTTTCATATTATTACTTAATCTAAGAAGATAATTTTTTTTAAAGTACAAAGAAAGAGATAACGTTCTATTGTTACTGTTATATTGCTACCTGTCATAAGCCTTTTACCTCAGAGCAGTGAATGAGACATAACATACGTACTTTCCTGATGGCAGGGGCTCAGGTTTTCATTGATTTTCACTGAAGCAGTAGTAATTAGTCACAAGTGACTAATTCACAGCAAATAATTTACCTGATGGTTTTTGGCATCTTTCTCTGATCACTAAATATCTACGAGCGGATTGTAGTTTCCTGAAATGCATTCATTTTTTGAATTTTTTTGTTGAACAGCTCTTTGAATTTTTCTTTTTTACTCCTGTGATTGAAAGGAAATATTCTAAATTCATAAAACATAAGAACAGCCATACTGGGTCAGACCAATGGTCCATCTAGCCCAGTATCCTGTCTTCTGACAGTGGCCAATCCCAGGTACTTCAGAGTGAATGAACAGAATAGGTAATCATCAAGTGATCCATCCCTTTTCCCATCCATTCCCAGCTTCTGTCAAACAGAGGCTATGGATACTTTAAGAGCATGGTTTTGCATCCTTGCCCATCCTGGCTAATAGCCATTGATGGACCTATTCTCCATGAACTTATCTAGCTCTTTTTTGAACTCTGTTATAGTCTTGGCCTTCAGAACATCCTCTGACAAAGAGTAGCACAGATTGATTGCTCGTTGTATGAAGAAATACTTCCTCTTGTTTGTTTTAATCCTGCTACCTATTAGTTTCATTTGATGACCCCTACTTCTTGTGTTATGAGAAGGAGTAAATAAATCTTCCTTATTTATGTTCTCCACACCAGTCATGATTTCAGAGACCTCAATCATATCTCCTCTTGGTCATCTCATTTGCAAGCTGAAAATTCCCAGTCTTATTAATTTCTCCTCATATGGAAGCTGTTCCATACCCCTAATCATTTTAGTTGCCCTTTTCTGGATTTTTTCCCATTCCAAAATATCTTTTTTGAGATGGGGGTGACCAGATCTACACATATTATTCACAATGTGGATGTGCCATGGATTTATAAAGAGGCAATATATGTTCTGTCTTATTTTCCTTTCCTTTCCTAATGATTCCCAACATTCTGTTAGCTTTTTTGACTGCCACTGGCCATTGAGTGGATATTTCCAGAGAGCTATTCACAATGATTCCAAGATCTCTTTCTTGGGTGGTAACAGCTAATTTAGACCCTAACATTTTATATTGTAGCCGGGATGTGTGGCCTCCATTGGAGATTGATGGCGAGGGAGAGCCAAACCCCCTTTAGGTGGAGGAACCCAGGAGTACCGCGACATCTGACTAGAAGCAGGTGGGTGGGACAGGAAGTATAAGAGGCAGGCCTTCTCAGTTAAAAGAAGGCGGCTGAGGGAGATGGATGTATCTCCCTTGGTGCAGGAGCCTGTGCCTGCACCTGACCATTACCTGGAGGAGAGGCTGCTGGAGCTACCCATGGCCTGGGGCTGAGAGGACCTGGACGAGCTACCTGAGCCCATGAATCAGAGGAGACCCTGGGGCCTTGTGACCTGGAGGAGCTACCCAAGCTGCTAACCTCGTGAGTTGGAGAAGACCTCAGGATCTGCGACCTAGAGGAGCTGCCCTCCGTGGATGATTCTGAAGAGTTCCTGGACCTGCCATCAAGTGACGATGCCAAGTGCTTCTGGAACTTCCCTTAGGCAGAGTACCCCAAGCAGACAGGGTACGACTCCAGGGACCAGGTACTCTAGGGAGAGGGTGGGAGGAAGTAGCGCAGAGGCAGCCAACTACAGTCTGGACAAACTTATGCCCACACCAATTTGGCGTGTTTCGGCTGGAGTCCCGCTGACCCAGTGATGGGACGCCTTATCACTGCCAGGGCCATGGACACAGTGGAGATGGGTGGGCCTGTATCCCCCTTACCCTCCTTCCTATCCTGACCTAAGGGTGATCACTCGCTAAGGGCCAGAGCCTGTTCCTTGCTGTCTGCCCCATCCTGCCTAAGGGCCAGGGGGTTGGGACTGTGTACTCACCCCACTGGGGGCTAGAGACTGTTTCCCCACTGCCTGCCCACCCTGCCTGAGGGCTGGGCTTTGGACTATTGCCTCGCCCTGCCAAGAGCTAGAGGCTGTTTTCCCCACTGTCTGCCCCGCCCTGCCTGTGGGTTGGGCCTCGGACTATGTCTTCTCCCCTCTGGGGGGCTAGAGACTGTTCCCGTTTGCCAGCCTGCCCTGCCTAAGGCCCTGCCGGGCCTTGAACCGTGTGCTCGCCCTATTAAGGTCTGGAGCCCATTCCCCTTTATTAGGACTCCACACAGGGCGCAGGAGCCGGGAGGTGTGGCCTCCCTCAGTGATTGATGGCGCGGGAGGGCCACCCGCCCCACCCTGAACCAGATCCTTTACATAGATGTATATTTGGGATTATGTTTTCCAATGTGTATTACTTTGCTTTTATCAACATTTAATTTCATCTGCCATTTTGTTGCCCAGTCATCCAGTTTTGTGAGGTCCCTTTGTAACGCTTCACAGTCTGCTTTGGACTTAACTATCTCAAGTAGTTTTGTGGCATTTGAAATTTTGCCACCACGCTGGGGGACACCATTATTTACCTCTCTCCATTCGGCAAACTGACTGTTTTATTCCTACCCTTTGTCTCCTATCTTAATCAGTTACTAATCCAGGAAAGGACCTTCCCTCTTATCCCATGACAGCTTATTTTGCATAAGAGCCTTTGGAGAGGGATCTTGTCAAAGGCTTTCTGAAAATCTAGGTATACTATATTAACTGGATCACCGTTATGCACATGCTTTTTGACCACCTCAAAGAATTCTATGAGATTGGTGTGGCATGATTTCCATTTAGAAAAACCACGTTGACTCTCCCACAGCAAATCGTGTTCATGTATGTGTCTGATAATTCTGTTCTTTACCATAGTTTCAACCAGTTTGCTTGGTACTGAATTACGCTTATCTGTAATTGCCAGGATCGCCTCTGGAGCCTTTTTTAAAATTGCTATCACATTAGCTATCCAGTCATCTGGTACAGAAGCTGATTTGAATGATAAGTTACATACCACAGTTAGTAGTTTTACAATTTCATATCTCAGTTGCTTCAGAACTCTTGGGTGGATACCATCTGGTCCTGGTGACTTATTACTGTTTAATTTATCAATTTGTTCCAAAACTACTTCTAATGTCACCTCAATCTGGGACAGTTCCTAAAATTTGTCACCTAAAAAGAATGGCTCAGGTTTTGGAATCTTTCTCACATCTTCTGCTGTGAAGACAGATGCAACAAATTCATTTAGTTTCTCTGCAATAGCATTATCTTTCTTGAGTGCTCCTTTAGCATCTCGCTCGTCCAGTGGCCCTACTGGTTGTTTAACAGGCGTCCTGCTTCTGATGTGTTATGTCTGGGGTGCCTAAATCTTATGGACCAGTATACTTAAGCATTTCTGTATACTTTATTTAAATAAATAAGATCATTTTCTGCAATTGCAGATGCCAGCAACCTCTGTAGCGAGATTCTTCATGTAATACAATTACAAAACAGGGTGCAAACATTGCCAGAATTAATTTGGTTAAATATGTAAACAAATATGAATAGAGAATTTTTCTTGCATTCTTTGCTTAATTCTACTTGTAATGTAAAAGAAAAGGGACAGGTCTGTGGTATGCTGAGGAGGGTTTGGGAAGATGCTGGCTTATTAAAAGCTTTTTGTATAAAGTGATATTCAATGGTAGTACTGTAATATTTTCCCTGTCAGCTAATCCTTGGAGGTGGAATGATGAAGCTAATGTACTAAAGAAAGCTATTGCCAATTACTGAAGAAAATGTGAAAAGGCCAAAGGGAGGGAAAGAAAAATAGAAAGATTATGTTGTAACTAAGGTATTCAAGTGCAGCTGACTACATGCTGTGATTTTAACCAGAATATTAATTTGGCCATCTGGGTTTCTATCTTTCTAAACATGAAGGTACTACTCGTAAGAGAAAAGATGGTCTTGTGCTTGTGGGACTGGCCTGGGACTCAGGAAATCTGAGTTCAATCCCCAACTCTGGCATAGATTTTCTCTGGGACTTTGGACAAGTTATTTAATCACTATTTTCTTCAGTTCCCCATTTGTTAAATGGGGTAATTTGCCTGTCTCCCACCCTTGTCTATTTAGACTATAAGCTCTTTGGGGTAAGGACTCTGAGTATGTGTTTGTACAGCGCCTAGTACTCTAGGGTCCTGTTCTCAGTTGGAGCCTTTGGACACTAGTGTAATAATAATAGCTACATATACGAGGGTCGTTCAAAAAGTTCTAAGCCTCACCCAGAAAGAAGAGCCATAGCTGAACATTTTTGTTGTTGTAACACACTACCATTTCTTATAAAACTAGAAAAACAAATACAGATTTCTGTTTTAATTTGTGTGCATGTGAGGCCCATGCAAAGGTGAAGGGTAGTGTGACAAATCTAAAAATGGACAAAACAGAGGCCCAAGCAGTCATAAAGCATCTGCAAAAGAAAGGTATGACACCCAAGGAAATCCATGAGGACATGGTACAGACACTTGCTGAGGACTCCCCTTCCTATGCAACTGTGAAGAAGTGGGCTGCTGAATTCAAGCGGGGCAGGGTGAGCACAGAAGATGACCCTCAGTCAGGTTGTCCAAAAACCTCAACCACTGATGATCAAGTTGATGCCATTCACCGTATGGTTTTGGATGACAGACGTCTTACTGTCCAGCAGATAGCTAAGTCCATAGGCATTAGTTCTGGTTCAGTTCACGCTGTTTTAACTGAGATCTTGGGGATGAGCAAGCTGTCTGCAAGATGGGTCCCAAGAATGCTGATGCCAGAGCAGAAGTTGCAAAGGGTTGACATTTCCAGGACACTTCTGACTCGCTTCCAGGCTGACCCTGAGAATTTCCACCGCAGATTAGTAACTCAGGATGAAACCTGGGTTCAACACTTCGAACCTGATCAAAGATTCAAAGCAAACAGTGGATTCTCCACCCCCGAAGAAGTTCAAGCGGGCAGCGTCTGTTGACAAGGTGATGGCTTCTGTTTTTTGGGATTCTGAAGGCATAATCATGATAGACTACCTGGAAAAGGGAAAAAACTATTAATGGACAGTACTATGCATCAGAATTAACACAACAGAAGGAAGCAATCAAGTCGAAACGCAGAGGGAAGCTGAGGGCAGGTGTGCTCTTGCTCCAGGATAACGCGCCCGTTCACTCTGCTCAGGTTGCAGTAGCTGAAGCAGCCAACTGTGGCTTTGAATTGCTACCCCATCCCCCTTACTCACCAGACTTAGCTCCATCTGACTTCTACCTGTTTCCTAAACTCAAATCCCACCTACGTGGTCACCATTTTGGAAACAATAATGAGGTCATATGTGCTGTGGAGGAGTTTTTGGAGGACCAGGACCCCACCTTCTTCCGTGATGGGATTGCAAGGCTTGAGCATCGTTGGACCAAATGCATTGATGTCAAGGGGGACTATATAGAAAAATTGTGAAAAACTGTCTTGTTTCTGCAACTCCTTCTGGGTGAGGCTTAGAACTTTTTGAACGACCCTCGTAAGTATAAGGATCATATTTTCAAAGCCCAGCACAGTGTGTTAATTCAGAAAAACGTGCATGTATGTGCAGTGTATGAGTTCAACATCTGTATTTCCTCACAGAAGCAGTGTAATTGCAAAAGCAAATGAGCAGCTGCATGTGCATTCCCTTTGTGAATCCACCCTTTGTACAGGGCTTTGAAAATGTGTCCTTAATTATTTAATTTAAAGCCATTACTGCTGGGAAATTAGATGAAAAGCACTACAATTTGATCCTTAACTCATTCCACTGAGCCTATGCATTGCAGCCTATGTACATAATGTCATACCAGTTCTAATGCTGTATGGTATCCCAAAAACTAAGTGTGATATTATAGCATTATGAACAGAATTCTAGCCTTTACTCTGAATTCAGTTGTTCTCCGGATTTAATTTATACCCTTAGTGTTACTGTAATGTAGTTTTTGCAGCTGTTCTCCCTCTTTTTCTTGTAGTTTAAAAAAGGATAAGAAAGAACAAATGAGGAAACTCTTTTCTCTCTCTCTTTTTATACAAGACGGTCTGTTAAATTATGGTTCTTCCATTGAGATCCCAGTGAAGTACAATTTTGTGAGCCTCAAAGTGTGCATGGTCAACAGTGCCATTTTAGTTCCATAAGAAGGCTTCTACAAGTAACTGTATTACAGATCCTGGAATAAGTGGTGCAATTCCTCAAGCTACCTTGTCATTCTCCCAGCTGACACCAGATGATGTAGCGTGAACATGTTCTGGTGCAATTAATTAACCTTCATAGGTGGTTTTTGCCACAATCACCAAAAGTCATCCTTGCCTTTTTGCTGTGAACCAAGGATACTGGTGATCATCACCCTGGGGGAAATGTCTATAATATTTGCCATGCTCAATAACGCAACAATATATTTAGTGGCTCTTTAAAATCCTCAAATGGTTCACGCAGCAATTGTAAATCATGCCCTTATGCATAAGTACTGTACTATATAATAAGTTATCTTAATTTTTTTGCCATCAGCAGAAACCATAACTTTATACACCATAATGGAATACAATCTATGCATGATGTTAATGAGTGCATTTCTGCTGATGTTTTTCTTTGATGAGCCTGCAGCAGTTTAGTCCAAGATACCTTTTGTTCAGAATTCCTAATTTATTATAATGTGCTACAGTCCTGTGCTTTAAGATTAGCAGGGCGAGATGTTCCATGTCACCAGTGACACTTAGGTGTCTAACTTATACAGAAAATCAGAGTTAGCTGCCTGGTTTTCATTTGTGCCTTTGAAAAGCTTTCCTAGACTTATTGGGCAGCACAAACACTTTGTGTCTGTTCTTGCCCCGTTTGTTATTGCTTTGTCATAAGCACTTGTCAGCGAAGACTGATTTTAAAAAGAAGCACACTTGGGAGTCTGGGGGTAAAGAGCTACAATATGAAACATCTTTAAAGGTAAATCAATTTTGTGGCCTAATCAACTGGACAGCATCCCTTCAGCATCTTAAATGCTACAGTATATTTAATTCTTTATTCCCAGGGACTTGTGCTTGATTATTATTTCAGTGGAATACAAGACATAAATAATACAGGTACATATAAATGCATGAAATGACACTTTCTAATAAAATCTAACTGATTTTAAAAGACATGCAGTAATTCTTTCTGTCTCTCTGTCTACATAACTGAAAGAATAAAGCTTTAAATCTAGTAATGGAAGATGGGATGTGGCTGCAATTCTTGAACATATTTTCCTACTCTAAACTGAATGAAACAATAAGAACAATAAAGAAGAGTCAGATAGAGAGTAAGAAGACTTCACTTTTCTGGATCCAGTTTATGTGCACATAATTTGAAGAAGCAGAAAAATATGTCCAAAAGATGTGGGATTTGCTGTAATTTACGGAAAGTGGTTACTTTTGTGGATTTCAGGCAAAGTAAATGGCTGCTAAAAGGCTAAATATCTGATCTAACTTCTACTGAAGTCAATAAAGATACATCTATATGCAAAAAGCCACCCTCGGCAGTGAGTCTCACCGCCTTGGTCAACTGATTTCAGGCATGCGCTATGTGGCTCAGAATAGCAGTATTGACGTTCCCACTTGGGCTGGTGGGAGCCCAAGCTCTGAGATGCATCTCCCTTGCTAGCCCAAGTAGGTACATCTACACGGTTAATTTTAGTCCTGTAGTATGAACCTGAGTCAGTTGACCCAGGCTTTGAGACTTGCTGGCACAAGGTTATTTTTCCAGTGTAGATGTACCATAAGAGTCTTTCCAAGCCCCAAGGAATCAATAACCTTGCTTCCAAATGACTTATTTAGTAAAGCATGTGTGTAGTAAATGAGGGCTGTCAAATGATTAAAAAAATTACGATTAATTGTGAGATTAAAAGAATCACAATTAATCCGTTTTAATTGCAATGTTAAACAATAATAGAATACCATTTTATATATTTTTGGATGTTTTCTACATTTTAAAACATTGATTTCAATTACAACACAATACAAAGTGTACAGTGCTCACTTCCATCAGCATGGAAGCACGTGCTCTGGAATGGCGGCCAAAGCCTGAAGGGGTATACGAATATTTAGCATATCTGGCACGTAAATACCTTGCAACGCTGGCTACAAGAGTGCTATGCGAATGCCTGTTCTTATTTTCTGGTGACATTGTAAATAAGAAAGGGGCAGAATTATCTCCTGCAAATGTAACCAAACTTATTTGTGTTAGCGAATGGCTGAACAAGAAGTAGGACTAGAAGCACAGTATTCAGCTTGCAGCCCAGGGAAAAAGAGGTTTTAAGCCATCTTTGCATCATTCCAAACTTGGGCTGCGTGTGGCTCCTGAGGTAATTTAAACAAACATAGTAAGTTATGGCAGCCTCCCTGGGCTGCCCTATAAGCCATAGCACTGCCCAGAATCTCTGCAGTGCTTCATACTGTTGCCCCACCTGAATACTCTTTCCACCCCAGCCTTACCACTACTGCAATACAAATAAACAATAATATAAACAAATGTGCTTCCACCCCTTGAATCCAGTTTTACATAAAATTACCTTCAGCTAAATAATAGCAGCAGCAAAGGTGGGAACGTATACCCTCCTCAATGCAGCATGAACACTGAAACCTATCTCTGATTACATAAATGTTCAAATAAATAACCATAGCAAAGTTCTTTTCTTTTTGGAAAAACAAAGACATGAAATGCACAGCACTGTTACTGTACTGCTGTAATATTAAGGTGGCACAATTACAATTATAATATATCAGAGAATGAAAAAGTTTTAGCCAGCAACTTTTACAAAGTTGCATAAGCAGCATTTTGTAGTCTTGTTTCTGGTTAAATATGTAGTAATATATTATTGTTTAAGATGGGAAATGCATGCCATAAATCACAGAGGAAACAAAAGTCACAGGGTCATCTCCAGTTTCTGCTTCTGCAGAAACAGGCCCCTGTCACAGACAGGTTGTCCACTCCAGATTTGTAGCTGTCTACCAAGGTGCCTGTATCATGCTAGGAGTACAATCTAAATCCCATTAAAGTCAGTGGAAGGACTAAGAACATAAGAATGGCCATACTGGGTCAGACCAATATTCCACATAGCCCACTATCTTGTCTTCTACCACAGGGCAGTTGGGACACTCAGTAGTTCAAGTACAATCTCTAGGCAGCATTGACTGACAAGCCTCCTGTAGAAGTCCCCACAAAGATTAAAGATGCATTCTTTCAGTAACAACCCAAGCACTGGATAGTGAGTGAATGCCCCTGAGGTGCTGCCAGGCAGACAAAGGGAGATGCAATGAACCTCATTCAAAGCTCTGTCTTTCTATTAAAAACAATGAGCTTTGGATCAGGCCCAGTTTTCAGGGACAAATTTACACCTCGGGTTTGCAATACAGCCAGGTAAACATTACTGGTGGAAATAGTTCTTGAATTTCCTGAGTTTTTGTTATTTTAACAATACAACCTTAATTTTGCATTAACTTAGGTGTTTCATGTCTAATATAGAAAAAAGTGTCCTACCACAAATTAAGAAAAATTCTAATACTTTAATGCTCCCTGAGACATAATAAGATCTTAAAGCTGTCATTTGCAATTGTAAAGTTCTCTGTTCTGACTTATGTGATACTTCCATGAAACATTAAGATAAGAAAATCTAAAATTCAAAATTAATTCACTTGTCAAAAATATTAAAGATCATTTTCAAGTATCAGGCCAAATTCTTCACTGCTCTCAATGGAATTGCATACAGAAATTTGGCCCATTGTGTTTATATTACCATCTTTTTTGCAACAGCGTACAACAGCTTGTGAAGTTATAGAAAAGAGCACTTATGCACAAGTGTACGGTTATCATTATTGGTGAAATTCACCCTATGTAGAGGACAAAGTCTGTGCACGTTAGTGCCACGAACATCAAAGTAGAACTTAAATGGGACAAGTTCTGGGAGGGGTTGAAGATGATTGTAAGTCCCTTCTGAGATGACTGACATCAGCTTCTAAGTCAATTTTAAAGTTAATAGTCTTGTCATGAATATTCAGTTTCACTCTGCCAACAGGTTCTGTGCTATCACAAGTATCACAGACACAATGGCTCTTGATTGTCTGTAATATGAGTCAACTCCCCAACTGCTTTGGTGTGGTAAGCAGCTGAAAAATGTCCATATTTCATGCATGTGTTACACCGTGTGCTTCTGGCTGGACACGTATCATCTCTTGGGATATGACTTTTTCCCCACCTTGTGCATGTAGGAATTTGTTCCTCTTAGCCTGGAAGTTGTCTCTCCTTGTCTCAGGGGTTTTATGATAAGGACTTTTAACACTCATCTGTCTGTTTATAGTTTCTAAGGTAGTTTCAAGTTTTCTAGTTGCTTCGGCCTTTTGTTCTGTTTGACTAATTCTAACTGCTTCACTATCTGGATAGCTGTGGCTAGGATTAATCTCTCTTCAGTTGTAGCTGCTTTGAAATTTTTTTATCTATTAAACCAATTACCAGCCTGTCTCTGATATTTTCATGTTCTGTGTCCCTAAAATCACAATTTTCAGCCAATGTATGCAGATTTCCTTTTAAAAAAGTCAACATTTTCCCTTGATCCTTGAATTCTCTGGTGAAAGCTGCTCTTTCTTATATCATGTTTCTCTGAGGTATAAAGTATGCATCAAACATAGCCAGAACCCTTTAATAGTCATCGTTGTGACTGTCTCCAGTAAAGGCAAAGGATTTAAAGATATGGTTTGCTTCCTTCCCCATAGCATGAATTAAAACTGTATATCTCCAGTTTCTTTACTGTAGGTTGTTAGCAATGTGAAATCTTGCAAAATATTGTTTCCAGTCTGTCCATTCTGAAGGTTTATCAAAGCTCGAGTTCTCTGGGGTATTGAAGAGTGGCATGTCGACGATATCCTGCAAACTTTGCTACTGGTTCTTCGGTCCACAACCTTTGTTGCTGTTTACTTTCTGTTTCCAGTATTAGTTTACTCCTGACACCATGTCATGCTCCTGTATCAGATATGGACAGGTCACAGAGCTTCTTATACACATTAGATGTGTTCATCATAAGTTCCTTTAGTGCTCTGCCAGGTATGGCAGAGGTTTGCTTAAATAAGGTATTTTACACACAGTGCCACCTAGTGTAATACAGGTTAGCACCCGTTACAATGCCCAGTCCCTATGACAGCACACAGGTGATACATCTCATTGTGTTTCATCACTGTGATTCCAGTTCTGTTTTGTGTAGCTTCTAACCAGTCACTCAAACATCACATTTTCACCTTTCCATCACATGGTTGTACTGCTGTTCTATGGTGAATGTTTTTACTTACTGACGCTGCTGTCGTTATATTGGACTGTAGCTGCACAGAATTTAGGGCCAAATTATGCCTTCCCATTTCATGGAAGTGGCATATGTGAGTCCAAAGGCAAAATGTGGTCCTATATCCTGATCCAACATCCATAGGAGACTTTCCGTTGACTTTAATGGGAGTTAGATCAAGTTCTATAATTATCAGTTCTTCAGGTTCAGGGGTGAGAAACTAGGGTGTGGACAGCCAGACCTAGAGGTCAGAACAGTAGCCAGGCATAGTAGTTGGAGCAGGAGCCAGGAACTGCAAAATAGAACTAAAGCTTAGAACCAGAGTCAGAAGCTGCATGCCAGAGCCAAGGGTCAAACTAGAATGAGAGCCAGAAATTAGGGCCGAAAGTCAGATCTGGGTTATCTGGTCTGGAGTCAAGGAAGGCAGGAGTGGGGTAGGGTTAGAGGCAGGAACGAGGTTGGGACAGAGCTGGAACAAAGTGAGGAAACAGAGACAATGCAGGGTCTATCTCAGAAGCATGTGAGGGATCTACCTTGTTGCACAGACAGTCTCTGGATGTTTCCCCTAGGCCTTAAATAGTGTGCCTGTGCCAATGAGGGAACATAGTGGGCTCCACCAATCAGTGCCTCCATGGGCGGGACATAGTGTTGCTTGGTCTCACAAGGCTCACAGCCCATTGATTGTTGCTCTGCCAGAGCTGTCGGGGGTGTTGTGAAGGCAACAGTCATTCAGGGACCCATTATCCCATTTGGATCCCCACACAAGGAAGATTTTATTTTTGAAACTGTCAGTTCAGTGCTGTTTGCAGCTAAGCATTTACTAAAAAAATGAATGGCAATGATTCTAGTCATTTACCTCTGTTTTGCTCACAGGCTACAAGAATACATACCAAAGGAGGCTTTCTAATTACAATAGCAAAGAACTTCACAATGTCTGATTTTCATGTCATGTAATATGTCATTACTCTACATAAAGATGAACAATTGTCACGCTAATCAGCTTTCAAAAAGGAAATTTATTTACTTACCTTCAGTGGGAACTGACAATTTTTGAAATTTTAATATTGAAGGCCCCAGTTAGCCAATTAACAAGACTTCTATTACTGGGGACAACAATTGCTGAGCTTAAACTGGCTCTCTGCACTGTCATCTCTCTTGAAAGAGAAATATAAGAGAAAATAGACAAGAATTAATAGTTTTTAAAGAGAGAATAGTCTATCTGCATTAATAATAAAATTAAATATTATAATCTAGCTATTTATAGCCTCTCTCACTCGTGTGTGTGTATATATATATATAAACTTTCAAAGTACATTAAGGCTACAATTAAGCACTCAGAAGTTAGAGAATAGTAGAATTAAGGTTGCTTGTGCAACCTTAATTTGGCCCCTTTGCATGTATGTATTATGATACAGTCTTTAATTACATGATCATATACTATTTATTCTACAGGACCCCTGCCTTATTTAGTGAATGGGTAGCTATTCATTATTTATTGTCATCCTCCTCATTCTGTGTGTGACCCTATGCAATATATACCACACACCATCCAAACCATGCAATACAGCATAACAGATATTGTTATGTTGCTCTCATAATTGTATGTTAGCTTTTTACACACATTAATATTTTTATCTTCATAGCATCTGTAAGACGGCGGGCGTCGCCCGTCGGACGCGGCTGCCCTTCCTGGGGCCCAGCCGCGGGGGAAGGTCCCTGCACCTTCCGGAAAACCAATGGGGAATTAGCTTTAGTACCCGAGTCTTTCGCCCTGGCCCCCTTGCAGGGGCGGGCGAGCACCCAGTCTTTCGCCCCGGCCC
>ML675616.1:94260816-94275082 GCA_007922155.1 Mesoclemmys tuberculata | reverse complement strand
GGCCCCCTTGCAGGGGCGGGCGAGCACCCAGTCTTTCGCCCCGGCCCCCTTGCAGGGGCGGGCGAGCACCCAGTCTTTCGCCCCGGCCCCCTTGCAGGGGCGGGCGAGCACCCAGTCTAGTGCCAGGTCGGAGGAGGGGTCGTGCGGTTTGCTGAGGTCAAAGGGAAAGGGGGGGAGGGGACGCAGGCCCACCCGACTCCACTGCGTCCCAGCCCAGGGCCCTAGTAGCGGCAGGGCCGCTGCCGCTGCTCTGGCGGGGTCCGACCGTAACACGCCAGAGGTAGCTGGCCTTCCACCGCAGCCCTATCCGGGGCTGCCCCTGGGCCACTTCCTCCCCTCTTGCCCCAGGTACCTCCCTCCTCGGTGGTCGCCGGGTATCGGGCTCGGGGCAGGTTCAGCAGGCCTTCTGTGTCCGCGGGCGGCAGGTCTGGGAACTCTTCCGCGAGGGGCAGCTCCTCTAGGTCACAGGATTCCGTGGGGGCCTCTGCTTCGGGTAGCTCCTCCAGGTCTGGCCCGGCTTCAGCTGGGGGTGCCGCAGGTAGCTCCTCGAGGTCACGACCCGCCTCAGGGGGTTTTCCCAACCAAGAAGGTCCAAGGACTCACCCCATCCCCGGGTGTCTGGGGGTCCGATCCAGTCGTCGGTCCCACGGCGGGAGGGTCGCTCCCAATTCGGCAAGTCCGGCCAGGGCCTGCGCTGGGGTTTGGCCAGGCGGAGCTCAGGCCGGGCCTCTAGCTGACAGGAAGGCAGGTCTGACCCTGCTGACCATCGGCCCTGGACTGAGTGACGGGCCCTGCCTTTTATTTCCCTTTGCCTGAGGGAAGTCCCGCCCTCTGGGGAAGGGATTGGCCAGTCGCTCGGGCCTGTCCCGGTCGGCTCCCGGCCTTGACGGACAGGTGGGGGTTTTAAATCCGGGCTTGGCTGTGTTTGGGGTGGTGGCTGCCCTTCCTGGGGCCCAGCTGCGGGGGAAGGTCCCTGCACCTTCCTACACATCTCAGTGAGCTTTTAGTATTACTTCCATTTTATAGATGGAGAATGGAGACACGAAACCAAAATTGTCAGCTAATTTTGGATGCCAAATTTGAGACTCTGGGCCTGCTTTTTCAGAGTAATACACATTTTATAGCACTGTATATTTTCAAAGCACAGCCCCTGTTGATTTTAGTTCAGTTATAAGTGTTCAGCACTTCTGCAAATCAGACCCCAGGATCTCAAATCAGGCACCTAGAAAATGAGGAACACACAGTGGTCATCTGTGAAAAGTTTAGTTTAAGTGACTTGCCCAGCATAACATAGAAATTCTATGGTAGAGACAGTGATAGAATCCAGGTCTCTAGGGTGGCACTCAGCTGTCTTAACCACAAAATCTAATTTTCTCTTTCTGCAATCCCCTGTCTCATTTACCACATACTTTCTAACTTCTGCAACAAATGATGCAGGGGTCCTACAGACAACAGCCTCATTCACTACAGAACCTTGATTCGTCTTCAGAGCACATCCTGTACTTGCAAGTTCTGTAAGAGTGAATTCTGCAACCCAGGAAGTTGTAAAAGGTTTTCACTTAGGAGTTCCAGATACTCCCTTCTTTACTTTCAAAGCAATAATCTTTTTGGTGGTAGATTTTATGCCCCAATAACATCAGAAATTAACAATAAAAAGGAAAACCTAAATTCACTTGAAGTATCACTATGTTTCACTCCCATTTGAAAATCCTGATTTCCCCATGCTAGCATGTTTAAAATGTCCCTTTGAAAATGAAAAGATGCACGAAACTGGAACCTGAGTTATTTCCACTTTTAAACAGTAATGGAGCCTTGTGTGAATATTCTATCATAGCTGCTGCTGCTTCTTCTTCTTCCCTCTTTTTGAGTTTCAGAAAGGATCTTCTTGTTGCATTTATGACTGTTTGGCAGAATGATATATACTTTATAGATTAAAGAGGTTCTGTCAAACCTTCCAAATCTATTGCATTTTTACTTACAACAGGAAAAGAAAATGCCAAAATCTATTTTAGAGATGAATAGATTTCTTCCTTGTTTAAACTTGATTATCTTCCCATATATATATATATATATATATATTCAAGAACACCTCCTATTCTCCATAATGATAATGTTCCTGTTCCTTCTAAATTTCATCCTTCACTCACAGATCATAATAAAGCTGTCTTAATTTCAAAACAGCTGTGTTTTACATCAAGTTCAGTAACTCAGGATGTCTAGCTCACTGTAAAATCCTCAGAGACAAGGCGTAGGTAGTTTGTACCTTGATGTTGGTGCTTAAGGTCAAACCTATATGCCACTCCTAAGGTTTACTTCAATTAGCTACACTGAGGGAAAACCTATTGTGCCTTGTCTCCCCCAGGATTTTACATTGGGTTAGCTACTTCCAGTAAAAACACATCAATTTTTTACTGTGAAAACCTATCCTGTTTAAGGAATCCACCATCAGCTTTAAGCCCAGATTCAGTAAAGCACTTAAGAACATGTTTAACTTGAACTATGTGTTTTCCTGACTCAGGTCCTTAATTTGGTAGGCCATTGTAGTGGTAGCCCTTGCATGCTGAACTGGCCCGCATAGAAATCCTTGACATTATATCCCTTCCCCGCTTTTAAAAATCATCTTTAAATGTTTATATCTCAACGGCATTGGGGAAGAGGCAAGTCTGATGCACCCCTATGCAGCTGGTGGGTTTTGGGAATGCTTCCAAAGCTGCCCCGGGGATGCGGCAAGCAGGCAGAGTTGTTAGCAAGAGAGCTATTAAGTGTGCTGAAGCTCAGTCTTGAGTTTGAGGCCAGGCACACTGCACCCTGACTTACATTTCTCAGCCTCTGGCCCCACACCAGACTGGGTCCCTCATGACCCCTTCTCTTTAGTTCCACTCATCATACTACATGGACACTAGCCTTTATTATGGGCTGTGGCTAAATGCTACAATCTAGCTCCAAGTTCTCAGAAGCATTTGTTAGGTTTTAATGTATTTTAAATGTTTTACCTCAAGTGGTTTGGTGGAGTGTGAGGGCTGATGTGGGGAGGAGGAGCATTTTATAAATAAAACTGCAATTAGATTTTATTCATAACTTTTATGAACATTTTATTGGAGAATAACAGCTTGTGTTTGCACTTCCCCTTTTTCGTTTGCATCCACAAAGGTCAAGAATGCCCGAGAGCATTCACTCTGTCTGCACCAAATGCAGATTAATGCATAAAGATTAATGCATAGAGAGTATTCCCTTATGCTGGCCCAGCATTTGCCCAAGTCTCAGCTTGAAGTCTGTGTCCTGGAGAGTAAAAATGAAGAAACAAGATATTATTTCGGTGTGATCCATGCCTTGTGTGTCTTTTCACTGACATTTTAGAGAACAAACACATGGTCTGGACCAAATGAGGCACAATTCTGCTCTTCAGAAACGAGTGGAACTGTTTTGGAATGTAAAACAAATACCTCCCTTTGGTAAGCTGAGTGCTCTGCAGGGGGCATCTGAACACATATACAAAGTGTCTCTCAGAGAAAGAAACGGTTTGAAGGAGAGAGTGCTTTGTTCCTTCCTACCAGAGCTAAACTGTGCGTATCCTTATTTCAAGTGTGGGCAAGGAGCAGGGCTTGATTTGAAGAGGGAACGAGACAAAGCCAAAGGATAGAGAGGATTGGTTCAGAGAAAGAAGGGACATGCAGGAAAGCAGCACAGACCTTGGCCTGCTCTGGTTTTTCAAAGGAGAGCAGCAGTTCCCAAACTTTATTGAGTCACGTACTAATATCTTTAAAAACCTGTTGTGAGGTGAATTGATGGAACATTAAGCTCACATACCACCAATGGAAATGTGCCAATATTTGGGAATCCCTGAATTACAAAGACTTCCTACAGATACTCCTTAAACAGAGGTGCCTCTCCTGGCTTGGGCATGTGTGCCGAGTGAATGATGGACATTCACTGATGATGATGATGATGATGATGTCCCAAAGGACATCCTCTATGGCTAATTAGCATCTAGAAAATGATGTAAAGGATGCCCAAAATTGCTTTTCAAGGATGTGTGCAAGCAAGACCTCAAAGAAATGGACATGGATATGGATAAGAACCCACTCAGGACCACAGCCTTTGGAAACAAGAGCTCTGTAAAGGTCTCCAAAGCTATGAGAGGGAGCAGTCCAGTTTAACAGAGGAGTAAAAAGCTCTCAGAAGGCAGAGCCCAAAGGGTCACAACACCACCTTTAAATGTGATAAATGGGGCAGAGATTCTCTCTCTCGAGTGGGTCTCTTCAGCCACAGTCACAGCTGCCACAAAACCAATAAATTTTTTACCTCTCAGGGATGCATACCCATGGTCTCTCAAGATGGAAGGATGCCTACTATTACTACAGACATCTTATTCTTGAATCAATAGGAAAGTGTTTTCTATTTATTACAGTAGTGCCAGTTAAAATCAGGAGTCCAGAGTGACCATGATGGAAGAGCTAAACCCAATAGTTCTGACTGCCAGTCCCACCTCTAAACCACAATCCCCACCAGAGCTGAAACTAGAATTCAGAAGGTCTGACTTCTGTCCATGAGCTCTGGATGCTAGACCACACAGCCCAAGAGCCACAAATAGAGTGTGCATAGGGAGCATGTGTTTGGACTTTTTTTGTGTGTGGATAGCACCTAAGTTCTCTCTTAAGCAGGCTGCTGTATTTTGGTGTCTTTCTCTCTTGCCAAAGCATTGAGGGGACTTGGAAAGGAATGTTTAGAATTTTCTGATTCTCATGGTTGGTTTCCCTTTGACCAACAACTGATACTATGTTGATAGTCCAGCAAATAGAACCCTCCCACTTTGAAAGCCTGCAAAGTGCCCTATTAAATTCAGTGGGACTTCTCACAGGCACATGGGTCCATGCATGCAACAAAGCATGCAGGACTGTGACTGAAAAGAGGATTCAAAATGTATACTTAAAGTCACTCACCATTCTGGTGTCAGACAGAGAGAGAGATATCCAGGTTTAAGGAGGGGGCACTGGTTATGTTGTACATTGACTACAGTGAGGAGGGAGTATGTGTCCTTTGATTCTTCTTTTTTCCTTCCCATAGCTCATACATGGATGGTACAACAGGATCTTAATGAAAACTCCAAAGATTCAGAAGAAAGGGGAACGGGCAGTGTCACCCACCACAGCTTGCAGGCAGCATTATCAGCAATGGCTACAGGCATCAACTGAGATCAGGGCCTCATTGTGCCAAGCAATGTACAGACACTTAGCAAGAGACTGTCCCTCTCTATATAATCTAAAAAGAAACGACAGGCAAAGAGTGGGAGGGAAGCCATAGTGTAGTCTGGAGAATCAACTTGTTAGATTTTCATATTATAGAGGTCTAATTCTGATTTCACACTTGTTTTTCACAAGTGTAACTAAATAGATTGTAGTGGAGTTGCTTCTTTTTACAAAGGTCTCAGTGGGTGGGAGAACCATGTCTTACACCCATATGCTCTCAAAATAAGTAAAACAAAAAAAAAAACCCCAAACCCAATAACAACTGAAAAAACACCAATAGAATTTACATAGCTAAGGTAGAAGCAAAAAGAAAAAATACCCAAGACCTAATTTATTTAAATGATACATTTATACACTACTGTTTAAACATCACATGCTGAACTATAAAATAATTCTCTGTAATGTGCTTAAAACCCCCCGGCCTTTGTTTTTGCAATTTTACAGCTGCACGGAGCCCCAGGTGCAGTTTTCAAAGAAGATTAAGGTACTGCATCATGAAGACTCCATTTCTAATCAACCAAATCCATTGTAGCTAGGGATTTCAATTTAAATATCATTACATGTTTCAGAGGAAGTTGAGAAAAATGGAGAGAGAAGAAGAAAAAAATATTAAAGGAAGTGTGAATGAAAATTTGCAGTAAGACATTTATAAAACGGGATGCAGTCTTAGCCAGTGAATTGCCAGAGTCTTTCCCCAGCACAGAGTGGAGGGAGGCACAAATATTGTGGTCCTGGATGTGGTTTGGTGGGGATGTCTTAGCAGCCAACTCCAGCTCATAACAAACCCTGAGAGATGGTGAGTACCTGCAACTCCCTGTGACTTCAGAGGAAGCTGGACCTCTTAGGAATTGGCCTACATTGTACAATGAGTGAGATTAATTTGAGAAAGGATTATGTTACTACCAACACACAACATTCCCGTAACATTTGTGTCATGCAGCAGTATATGGAGGCTGAAATAGGAGACATCTGAGAGAGGCAGAATTAGTGTTAAATAAGATCAGGTATGAAAAGACAATAAAATGTTTTGTTCTCCTTCGAGTGATTGCTTATATCCATTCCAATATGGGTGAGTGCTTGCCACCGTTCACGGGTTCCCGGAATTTTTTTCCCCTTAGCAGACCCCTTAGGATTGGCTCAGGTGCCCCCTGGTGTACCGCGCTTATGCCACAATACATAAGGCACCACCGACCCTATGGCCCCTCATTTCCTTCTTTCCACCCGTGACGTTTACTGGAATGACCCTGGCTCTTGCAAGTATCTTCCCTTTTGTTATTCTAGTAGTCAGCTGTTAGTATTAAGTGTTAATGTTAAGTAGTTAGTTAGATTAGATGGGAGCCCTTAAGGGGCTCAGTGTGGCCGGGCCATGCCTGGGTCACCTGGCTTCAAGCCTTGAACTGCTTGCGGCAAGGCTTTTCCAGTTAGCGACCCTCACGACTGCTGCCTCAAGTGCCCCGGAGAGCAGCATAGGAGGGATAAGTGCAGGATTGTAAGGCTTTCAAGCCCCGGACTCAGAAGGAGTGGGACATTAGGCTGAAAGCCATGCTAATGGAAGTGGCACTCTGGCCCATTTCCGAACGACCGCGATCTACATCGTCACCGAGCATCTCCTTGGTGCAGAGCACGCCTCCAGCACCGGAGCCACCTCAAATTTCTCCGGTGCCAGCTTCGGCAGCAGCCACAACAACAACCTAGGCCACTGCCTAGACCCTATCAGCCCAGCAGGGGCAGAGATAGGAGCAGGGGGTACAGCAGGCTCAATAGGCCTAGCTCGTCCTCTGGGCCTCAGCAAGGGCCCCCAAAGGGGTCTGGCAATAAGAAAGGCCAGTTTTGATGGTGTTCCCAAGGGTGGCACCCCCCCATGCCTCTGGATCCATTCCGACCCTTTCTGGACAGGCTGTAGCCCTTTGCAGAGTGGGCAGGCATTACATCAGACAGCTGGGTCCTCGGAATAGTTCTCCGAGGTTATGCCCTTCAGTTTGCGGCCTGTCCTCCAAACCCCTCCACCACCCCTCCCTCTTCAGGGACCTCTCTCACGAGCAACTCGTCTTACAGGAGGTAAATAATCTCCTCCACCTGGGGGTGTTGGAATTAGTTCCCCAGCACGAAATAGGGAGATGATTTTACTCCAGATACTTCCTCATCCCAAAAGCAAAGGGGGGCCTGAGGCCCATATTGGACCTACGTCATCTAAACAAATTCATAAAATGACTCAGGTTCCTCATGGTCTCCCTAGCCTCTATTATCCCTGCTCTGGATCCAGGGGATTGCTTTGCCACCCTCGATTTGAAGGATGCCTACTTCCACGTATCGATCATTCCCACCCACAGGTGCTTTCTCAGTTTCATGGTAGCTGGTTCCCACTACCATTTTACAGCCCTACCCTTTGGCCTCTCTTCCGCCCCCAGGTTGTTCACCAAGTGCATGGCGGTGATGGCGGCCCACCTGAGGCAGCAGAGGGTCCAGATTTTCCCTTACCTGGACGACTGGTTAATAAGGCGCAAGTCCAGAGCCCACGTGCAGGACAGTGTATCCCTTACCTGTGCCACATTCAACAGGCTGGGCCTGCTCATAAACGAGCAGGAGTCGACGCTATCCCCGGTGCAGTGAAGAGAGGTCATAGGGGCCACCCTGGATGCTGCATGGGCCAGAGCCTTCCTCCCACAACCTCGGTTCGAGGCTATGGCTGCAATCATTGCCTGGCTGCACCAATGTCCCACGATGACAGCCAGGCACTGCCTACAGCTGTTGGAACACATGGCAGCTTGCACTATGTGGTGAGGCCGGCTCGCCTCAAGCTCATGCTGCTCCAGTCATGGCTGGCCTTGGTGTATGTGCCCAGCAGGCACCCCTTGAACAGGGTGGTCACAGTATCCCCTTCAGTTCTGAGCTTCCTGAATTGGTGGAGGAAACCCGAGGCAGTGTTGAAGAGCGTCTCCTTCAGGGATCTGGCCCCATCAGTCACCCTGATTTCCGATGCCTCGGACGTGGGGTGGTGGCCCACATCAGTGCCAACCTGAGCACTCGGACTCTGGTCAGAGGAGGAGAGGAGCCTCCATATCAATGTAAAGGATCTCAGGGCCGTCAGACTGGCGTGCAAGGTGTTCCTCAGGTTCCTGACGGGCAGAGTAGTGCAGGTGCTGATGGACAATACCGCAGCCATGAGACGGACTTGGTATCTGATGCGTTCCTCATCAAATGGAAGGGGACCCTCATGTATGTGTTTCCCCCCATTCTACTCCTGCCCAAGGTCCTCTTGAAAATCAAAAGGGATGGAGTGGACATGATACTAATTGCCCTGGTCTGGCCGAGGCAGCACTGGTACAGCATGCTCCTGGACCTCTCGATCGCCGCTCCAGTGGAGCTCCTGAGACAGCACAACCTACTTTCCCAGGACCATGGTTGCCTGCTGTACCTGGACCTGGACTCCATGCATCTGATGGCCTGGAGACTCTGTGGCTGATGGAGGGAGGGAGAGCATGCTCGGCGCACGTCTAACAAATTCTGCGCAGCAGAAATCCTTCAACACAGGTCATGTACCACGCCAAGTGGAGATGGTTTTCCTGCTGGGCGGAGTCCCGGGGTATCCCGCCAAACCTCTCCCCTATTCAGGCCATCGTGGAGTACCTGCTACAGCTGAAACTCCAAGGCCTGGCCCGAGCCTCCCTGAAGGTCCACCTAGCGGCTATCTCAGCCTTTCATCAGCCACTAGAGGGGAGATCCCTGTTCTCCCACCCCATGTCAGTGAGTTTCCTCAAGGGGATGGAGAGGCTATATCTGCAGGTCCGTGACCCAGTGCCTCCCTGGGATCTTAATCTGGTCCTCTTCAGACTAACGGGCCCCCCCTTCTAGTCCATGGCTTCATGCCCTCTGCTCGTTCTCTCCTGGAAGGTAGCCTTCCTGTTGGCCTTTACCCTAGGAGGGTTTCCAAGATTAGAGCTTTGACCTCGGAACCCCCCTACACCGTATTCTTTAAAGACAAGGTGTAGCTGAGACTCCACACAGATTTCCTGCCCAAGATGGTCTCCCAGTTTCATTATAATCAGGATATCTTCCTCCCCGTGTTTTTTCCCAAACCACACGGTTCAGAGGAGGAGCGGAGGTAGCACTCCCTGGATGCGAGGCGAGCCCTGGCCTACTACATTGACAGGACGAGAGCCTTCTGGAAGATGATGCAGCTCTTCATCACAGTGGCGGACCAGATGAAAGGATCCCATCTCCACCCAGTGCATCTCCAAGTGGATTACCTCCTGCATCAAGTGCTGCTATGAGCTGGTGAGCGCACCACTCCCAGGGATCGTCACAGCGCAATCAACCAGAGCCCAGGCCTCATCGGTGGCCTTCCTGGGGAAAGTGCCCCTGCAGGACATCTGTAAAGCTGCCACCTGGATGTCAGTGCACACCTTCATGTCCCACTACTCCATGATCCAGCAGGCGAGGGAGGATGTGGGATTTGGCAGAGCAGTGCTGCAGGCAGCTCACCGGTAAATCCTACCCACCTCCAAGGTATTGCTTTTTAATCACCTATATTGGAATGGATATGAGCAATCACTCGAAGGAGAAAACAGGGTTACTTACCAGTAACTGTTCTTCAAGATGTGTTACTCGTATCCATTCCACACCCACCCTCTGTCCCCGCTATTGGAGTTGGCAGAAAGAAGGGACTAAGGGGCTGTAGTGCTGGTGGTGCCTCAGAGGGCCTGAGCCAACCTTATAGGGTCTCCTAAGGGGAAAAAAGTTCTGGCCACCTGTGCACGGTGGCGTGCACGCACCTATATTGGAATGGATGTGAGCAACACATCTCGAAGAACAATAGTTACTGGTAAGTAACCCTGTTTTTATTGTTTTGTTTTGTGCCAGGACGTGGTGCAGGGATGAGTGGCGGAGTTTTTTCTATGCAGAACATCCTAATTATAGACTGGAAACTGAAAGCAAATTTGAAAAATGAACTAGTTCTTACAGGTGATAATACTTTTATAAAAACCCTGGCAATGCAATAATATGATCATAAAAGAATAAAATTGGTGATTATGGAGAAATAAATCACCATGTATGAAGAAAATTTAAAAAGAAAATACAAATTGTCATTTCTTACTGAAAAAGTGCACACAATAATATGGAACATTTTGGAAAAAGGAGATGAAAAAATATTAATAAGGATGGCTGAATACAGTGCAGACTATTGTGAAATTTCTGCTTCTGCCATATCCACTGAATAGCAGTGCAGATTGAACTGAACTGCATGGCAAGGAACTTTCCAATTGGTCTTCACTCTTTTTAGAACTACGTTTACATGATGGCTCTGACATGCTTTAAAGATTTCTGATCATGGACTACATTAATTGAAATTTCACCAGAAAGGGTAATAATAATAAAAAAAAACCCAAAACTGATAAAGTTGTAAGAGGTTAAATACATATCTGCTACCTGTCTGAATAACCGAAACAGACAGCAGCATGTAAGATTTATTTATGCTAGGAAAGACATTGGTGATGCAATAAGGTCATGCACTTAGGGATTAATAATAAGAATTTTAAATATACGTTGGGGACGCATCAGTTGGAAACATCAGAGGAGGAGAAGGACCTTAGGGTATTGGTTGATAGCAGGATGACTATGAGCCGCCAATGTGATATGGCTGTAAAAAAAGCAAATGCGGTTTTAGGTTGCATCAGACGAGGTATTTACAGTAGGGAGAAGGAGGTGTTAGTGCCGTTATATACGGCGCTGGTGAGACCCCACCTGGAATATTGTGTGCAGTTCTGGTGTCCCATGTTTAAGAAGGATGAATTCAAACTGGAACAGGTTCAGAGACGGGCTACTAGGATGATTCGAGGAATGGAAAATCTGCCTTATGAAAGGAGACTCAAAGAGCTTGGCTTGTTTAGCCTGGCCAAAAGAAGGCTCCGGGGGGATATGCTTGCTCTATATAAATATATCAGGGGGATTAACGTTAGGGAGGGAGAGGAATTATTTAAGTTTAGTACTAATATAGGCACGAGGACGAATGGGTACAAACTGGATATTAGGAAATTTAGACTTGAAATTAGACGAAGGTTTTTAACCATTAGGGGAGTGAAGTTCTGGAACAGCCTTCCGAGGGAAGTAGTGGGGGCAAATGACTTATCTGGCTTTAAGACTAAGCTTGATAAGTATATGGAGGGGATGTTATGATGGGATAGTTTAATTTGAGCAATTGATTTGGATTATCGGCAGATAAGTCTGCTCAATGGTCTGTGGGAATGTTGGATGGGATGGGAACTGAGTTACTGCGGAGAATTCCTTTTTGGGTGTTGGCTGGTGAGTCTTGCCCACATGCTCGGGGTTTAGCTGATCGCCATATTTGGGGTCGGGAAGGAATTTTCCTCCGGGGCGGATTGGCAGAGGCCCCGGAGGTTTTTCGCCTTCCTCCGCAGCGTGGGGCATGGGTCACTTGCTGGTGGATTCCCTGCAGCTTGAGGTCTTCAAATCTCACTTTTGAGGATTTCAATAACTCAGTCATGGGTTTGGGGTTGTTATAAATGTGTATGGGTAGGGTTTTGTGGCCTGCCTTGTGCAGGAGGTCAGACTAGATGATCATATTGGTCCCTTCTGACCTATGAGTCTATGAATCTATGAGTGATGTCCTGAAAAAAAAGTGAGGGGGCTCTATCCTGTTCTCATTGAAGTCAGTGGAAAAGTAAATACACAATCAATTCTCAGGGGAAAAAAAAGGAAGTTGAGGCTGTAATATTTACAGCCATGCTATTGAGTTACCTAGGAGAGTTGCATACTTTGTACCTTCTCTAGTTAGACCAAGGATGTTGCACACACCAAGGGTTCCTTGCATTCCTCCATTCCACGCTACAAGCTCTCTTTGTATCACTCTCCCATACCCCTCTAAATTCTGTGTATTCCCATTCCCCCCATAGCAGGGTCTTCTCTTGTCGCACGTCAGGGGCTCTGTCTGCCTCCATTCTTCCTTTCCCTCCATGCTAGGGGCTCTCTCTGCCTTCCCATATCCCCCCATATCAGGATCCCCCATTCTCCATCACCATGCCAGTTGTCTGTTTGATTGCTTCTATTTTCTCTTCTCTCCATGCCCCCTTGCACATCCCCAGACATTATTATTTGTATGGGATGTAAGTCATTCAGGGTTAAGTTCTGTTAGATCTGGGAGGATGGAAAGAGATAAAATGGGAGAATTGTTATGCTGGAAGATGTTAATGGATGCCATCAACCAGTTTGATCTATAAACAGTTTCAGAGGTGCTAGATGTGCCAGTGTTAAAAAGATGACTGGTGTTTCATATGCCCTCCATTTTCCCTTCTTTGGTTTCAAATGTCCATCAACATCAATAGGGTTCTGGCCACGGTACTCTGGACTCTACGAGACGCTGGCTTGACCGCGAACCCCCGGAAATGCCGCATTGGGTGGCAAGAGACCACTTACCTGGGCTATACCCTGGGGCAGGGCACCTTGAGACCTCTAATTAGCAAGGTCCAAGCCTTGCGAGGCTACCCTCAGCTGGCCACCAAAAAGCAAGTACGGCAATTCCTAGGGCTGGCGGGGTATTACCGGCGGTTCGTACCGAATTTTGCCAGCCTCTCTGTCCCCCTCACCGATACCCTACGAAAGGACCAGCCCTTCCGAATTAGCTGGACGCCGGAGCGGGACCGAGTCTTTATGATGCTCAAAACAGCCATATGCCAGGAGCCCGTACTCCACAGCTCCGACTTTAACCGCCCATTTATTGTCCAGACAGATGCCTCGGCCATTGGACTGGGGGCCGTACTGGCCCAGGTATTCGACGGGGAGGACCACCCCATCCTCTACCTGAGCCGCCGATTATTTCCCCGGGAGGAACGATACGCAACGGTAGAAAAAGAGGCCCTTGCCGTAAAGTGGGCATTGAAGGCCTTACGCTATTATCTGTTGGGCAGCCCATTTACGGTAATCACAGACCACGCACCCCTGCAATGGCTTCAACAAATGAAAGACAAGAACGCCCGGATAATGCGGTGGTACCTCGCCCTGCAACCCTTCACCTTTACCATCAGGCACCAGGCCTGGCGGGACCACGCAAACGCGGATGCCCTATTCCGAGTGGAACCGCTGGAACTGGCCAGCCCCGAAGACCGGGGACTGGACTTAAGGGGCGGGGGGGGGGGTGTAGGAAAGTGCAGTGGCCTTCCACAGAGGCTGGGCCCCAGGAAGGGCCGCCACCCCAAACACAGGTCAGCAAGGGGTTAAGAATCCAGTCTGCCCGGCAAACCAGGGAACAGACTGGGATAAGCCCAACCGGCTGGCCAATCCCCTCCGAGGAGGGCAAGGCCTCTCCCAAGGAGAAGAGGATAAAAGGCAGGGCCCGCTGCTCAGTCAGGAACCGGCTGCCCGTGGGTGCAGACATGCCTTCCCGCCAGCTGCAGCACCAGCCCGAGCCCCACTGGGCTGAAGCCCAACATAGGGCTTTCCCTGAGCCAGAGAGCCAGGAGTGGCCTTACCGCCCAGAACCTGAGGGCTGGGTAGGGCCCCCAGACACCCGGGAGTGGTCCGAGCCCCCGGACCCTCTGGGGTGGGAACCTCCCCCCGAAGCGGGACCCGACCTGGACAAGCTGCCCGAAGCCGAAGCTACCCCGGCGCCTTGTGACCTCGAGGAGCTGCCCCTCACCGAGGAACTCCCCGACCTGCCACCTGTCAATGAGGAGGGCCTGCTAAGTCTGCCCCAAGCAGTGTACCCAGCTGACCCTGAGGAAGGAGGTACCTGGGACTGGAGAGGAGGAAGTGACCCAGGGGCAGCCATAGTGGTGGCTGCGGCTAAAGGCTCGCCACAGTCGGCGTGTTGCGGTGGGACCCTGCCGGCACAGTGGCAACGCATCTGCCACTGTTAGGGCCCTGGGCTGGGACGCAGTGGAGTCGGGTTGGCCTGCGTTCCACTCCCCCCTCCCTCTTTTCCCTGAAGAACCCAGCGAATCCCCCTTCACCGCAGGCTCTGCAATAGGCTGCTTCCTTGCCCGCCCTGCCACGGGCCGGGGCAATAG
>ML675616.1:94055901-94260806 GCA_007922155.1 Mesoclemmys tuberculata | reverse complement strand
CCGGGGCAATAGGCTGCTTCCTTGCCCGCCCTGCCACGGGCCGGGGCCATAGACTGGTCATTTGACTAATTCCCCCGCTTTTCTTCCCGGAGGGTGCAGTGGCCTTCCACAGAGGCTGGGCCCCAGGAAGGGCTGCAGCGACCGGCACGGCATGACCGCCGGCTTACACGTGGTGGAGAATGGGGGCAACCCCCCCCTGACGTTGAGGGGGGCTGCCCGTCCAGACGCTCCCCCCCCCCAGAGGGTAGACTTCGGTTGAGCAGATATGGAGACTGATAAGTTAATCAAATGGTAGGCCGAAGTCCAGCAGCAACAGCAGGCAGCCCAGCTGCAACAACAACAGCAGCTCCTCCAAACCCTGGGTGCCCAGCAGCAACAGCCGATACGGGACCTGGGGGCGCAGCAACAAGAGTTACAACCCCTGCAGAGTCTAGGCGGCCCCCCGGGAATGGCCGGCGCCAGATTGGAGGAACCTTTGGGTCGAGTCCCGCCCATCCCTGGACCCCAGCCCCGTCTCACCAAGATGGGACCCGCGGATGACCCGGAGGCATTTTTGGTCACCTTTGAGCAGGTGGCCACGATGGCCGGGTGGGATCCGGCCTACTGGGCGACGCTCCTCACCCCCTACTTGACGGGGGCCTCTGAGGCAGCCTACCGGGCCCTGGGGGACAAGGAAGCCCTGGACTACTCCGCGGTAAAGGCCGCAATATTGGATGCTCTGGACATCAGTCCCGAAACCTATAGACGATTGTTTCGGGACAAGACTTCTCCTCCCGGAGCCCGACCCCGGTTGTCGCCCAGGAGCTCCGAGACGCCGGCTGGCCCTGGCTCCAACCAGAGCAAAACTCGGCATCCACCGTGGCAGAGCAGGTCGTCCTCGAACAGTTCCTGCACATTCTACCTGCACAGGGGAGGACCTGGGTGGTCAGGCTGGGCCCCAGGAAGGGCCGCAGCGACTGGCGCGGCACGACCACTGGCTTACACATACATATAGACAGACACAGAAATGAGTTGAGTTTAAGGCCTTTGCAGGCTCAGCCAATCACATGCTAGCTGGACATAGCATTTTTTTAAATGGAAGTGGTTTGACTTCTATTAGCCTATGAAACACCCAGGGGTAATACTGGACAGGTGAAATGTATTACAAGGGTTATCAGAGTCAAAAAACAAACTTGTGGCACGAAGCATTAGATTCTCAGCTGCATCCATTTGATTACTGGGTGCAGCCTAAGAGGTAAAGGGCTTAAAGGAACCTGTGTCAGCTCCCTGATCTTGGGGACCATTCTTCATCCTAGCATGTTTTAGTACAGTTTTCAGTAAATAATCCAATTAACTTCAATAGGCTTTGGATCAGGCTTTATAAACTCTACTACTACTGTACGGAAGTGCGAACTCACAGGTTACTACTGATAGTTATTATTTAATTTGTGTGTGTCCCCTTCTCTTTAAATGTGGCAGGAAAAAAAAAGAAAGAACCAATCTCATCCTGGCTTTCTAAAACTCTCAATAGACTAATTCAGATCAATCCACTAAACTGAGATTTCAATTTGGTTGCAAGGAAGTTTTGGAAAATAACACCATGGTTAAAGATGAAACAATAGTAATAAGTTCCCACTCCTGATTATGTTGGTATATTATGTGTCTTTTGAGATACTAGGTCTTTTCTGTGACTTTTGAAAACTATAATGTGCATAACTCCAGTTCATATTGTGGAGGGAAGAGAAGATGGAGTTTCTATTTTTCAGGGGATTCAATCTGTAGAATTGGCTGACAAAGCATGAGATGGAAAGTGCCTTTCTAGCAGATGTTTAATTTATTATGTGCACTAACAATAAGATAGTTATTAGGCCTAGGGTGCCAGTAAGTACAGAATGAGGAGAAATACCTTGCTACTTAGATAGGGGGAGTTGAAATTGGGAGACTAAGGAATTCCTTAGATAAGAAGTTTTTTAGTAAGTATTGCCATGGAAACTGACGTAAATAGACTTGTTTGTGTAAGACCATATAAGCTTTAAGAAGTGTATGCTTAAGGTTGCCTCTGACCATCGAGCCACCTCCTTACGTAAGGAAAATAAACTTTGACTTTGCTAACCTGCTGTCTGGCATATTTGGACCATCCGCTGGGCAATGGACGTGTAAGTAAGAACCCCTGAGTTTGAGTTCCTCAACACTATAGACAACTTTTTTTTCCAGGATGCTTGAAGTCCAAGGCCCAGGACCTACAAATACTTAACCATATGTTTATTTTATACATGTGAGTAGTCTCTTTCAAATCATTCAGCCTAGATATATGCATAAAAGTGTTGGCAGGAGTGAGGTCTTAGTTCTCTCTGGAGCTGCAGGAATGTCATACTCTGATATCTGTGAATACAATATAGGGCAAAATGTTACTTTTGTTCCCCAGCAAGAGCTGTTGTTAGCTAAGGATTATTGTACAGATCAGAATTAGTTTAGAGAAAGAGAGAAAAATTTTATACACGCAGAAGCTGAAATATATTAGCTTCTTTGTTGGTTAGTGCATTGGAAGTCTGGAATATGGAAATAAGGCTCCCTGAAGACTTACTATAATACCTGGAAATTCCTGGAAAAAAACCTCATCCATTGCACTTCACCTTCCTTGGGACCCACTGTTAACTAGGTTCACTCTATAGAAGAGAAATATGAAGTCTGAAATATTTTTACTAGTGGTATTTTAATCAAGTAGGAGATATCCCTCATGGACCCTTAACTGGGGACTTAAAAATCTGCATTTAAATTGAGATTCTAAAATATATAACCCAAGAGCCTATGAATACCTTTTCTCAAACATACTGTATATAGAGAGCATGATTCTTTATCTTCACTTTCATTTGTCATAACACACCAGTTATCAAGAAGCTAATGTTGAACATTTAGCTAAAAAGAAGAAAGATGAGGGTTAGAAAATAATTGAAAAAATGGGAACAGAATTGATATCTTGCTGGCTTGAATAACAATAGCATTTTGCAGCTAACTACAAAGGCTGTGGTCCTGATTCACCACTGCTCTGCACCATGTATTATTTTTTAAACTAGTGCAAAGTCGGTGTAAAATGCTACCATTTCATTTGAAATGCACTTCACATTCCGTTTGTACTGGGCTGAATGACTACACATTTGGTGCAAGAAAGTTGTGAATTGGGCCCTGTAGATTTAACTAACTGGCTTGATATGCTAAACTACATCATTTTTTTGAAGATTCAGGACCAGATCCTCAGCTGGCGTAATCTGGCATAGCTCCATTGACTTCACTGAAGATAGATGGATTAACACCTCCTGAAGATTTGGCCCATAGAGATTTTTATTTGTATTTTTTTCTTTTACTGTCCAATATGGTATTTGTTTCTATGTGCAATGGGCATGGAGTGAGAATCCTTATACACTTGGATCGTGATAGCAAAACCTACCCATATGGTATTTTCTAGTGTCAGAAATGTAACCAAAAATAATGAGATATTTGAGGTGGAAAATGCTGCACCGTACCACCCTGCTATGGCACCAGTCTCTGCGGGGGGACAGTACTTGTCCTGGAAATGGGTAGGGGTGTTGATAGGTGGTTATGTCACATACTTAAGTGCTGTTAGTTGAAAAAGGTGCATCAGAGGGAGGTTATAAACACTGAGGGTGGGGGGTTAGAACATTTGGATCATACCCTCAGTTTTTAGGGTAATCTGTGACTTTTGAGATCTTGTGTCAAGGGCTTCTGCCCCTTCCCTTTGCCACTTTAGAGATAGAAAGGTCGAGGTCTGAAGGTGGCTGCAGATGACTCTTTCCCTGAAGAATCTACATGTCCATCTCAACACCACCACCTTGGCTCTCCTCCACAATCAAGATACCTAACTCCCTCATGTCCTTCCAGACTCTCCTTCCCCTATCCCTTGAGTCACATAAGCCCCATATACTCCCTTCATGAGGAAGCAGCTTCCCCAGGTGAGAGACCATTAAGAGAAAGTTGGGGCAACTGGGAGACTGTCAGATTATCCTTTGAGAGCAATAGCACATAGGCAAGGAGTGGACCCAGCAGAGGTGCAACAGCTCCAACCCTTCAGTAGAGGAGATCAGGATTTGGTGACATTTGCTTTCTTCTCCTTCAGGAAGAATGATGAGGCTTTGTCTGTAGCAGTAGCCACAGTTACACAGGATGGCAGTGGAAGAGCTAGGACTAGAATCTATGTCTCCTGATTCCTGTCATTCATAGGTATTTATATTAAAGCTGAATGGAAAGCGGGGGAAAATGGCAATTAAAAACATTTTTACCCTGTTTTTCCATGAAATGTCATTTTTTTAAAATTTGATATTTGGCTCTAGTATTTCAAGAGGGCCTATCATGGTAGTCGTTGGTGATCCCTCAAGCTGAGAATGATTTCTTTCACAGGTTTTATTTTATATGGGTCTTTTGGTGACTGAGGAGTCTGATCACTGAGCCACAAACCCATTGGCAGACGTTGCAGATGATGTTGGGAAACAGGATTAGGCCATGATTACTGCATGACAGTTGTGTGTCCTTTCTTTTCTGGTATTTTTCTGCAACCAGGGTGAGGCAATTTTCCTCAAAAATGGTCATTCCTTCTCCGACAAGTCTTTGCCAGTTAGCCCTGTCTTGGGCTACTGTCTCCTTATGTGGAATGTCAATATCACATCTCTTGATGTTTGTCTTGAGGGTGTCCTTGAAGTGTTTCTTTTGGCCTTGCTGTTTCCTTTCTCCTGTGGTGAGTTGGGCGTACAGCAACTCTTTTGGAATGCATGCATCAGGCATGCACACGCAGTACCCGGTGCACCTCAGCTGATGCTGGATAATCAGGGCCTCAACACTGAAGATGTACTACTACAGTAGTAACTGGGCACTGAAATAAATGTAAAACTACATAGACTGAAAGCAGAAGCAGTCCTTCATCTTCTCATCTGAGGGGTCAGTTGCTTGGACTTGGCCTTTTTAAATAAAAAACAAAAACATATCAGCTTGTGTTATTGTGGGTAGGCTGTTGTGGAAAAGTGGATTTTGTCCTGGGCTCTGAACACATTCTAACCTGAACTTCTCGGCCTATGGTTTAAACACAAGACCACCCTTTCTCCTAACTGCTGAACAAATGATGTCCTCCTCCATTTTGGGAAGTATGGGTGGTAAAATAGGGAAAGTGCATTTGTATTTATGCCAACTGCAAGTGGCAGGTGCATTCTAAGCTGTACAGTTTTTAAGTTCACATCACTTTGGCAATATGTTATTAGTAATCCTTGGCAATTAGAATGTACTTTCCAAGAAGTCTGAAGATTTGTAGAGAAGTTAATTCTGAAATACACAAATATGATAAATTATTAGTTTACATTACATAACTACAGGTCAAAGTCATAGGGTTTAAGGCCAGATGGGACTACCAGATCACGTAGTCTGACTTCCTGTATATCACAGGCCGCCAACACCACCCAGCACTCACACATTAAACCCAACAACCAAAATTAGACCAAAATATTACAGCCCATGGAGACAGACTGTTATGTGCCACAGACAGATAATAGGAGGGACTGAGGTGCATAAGTTCCCGAGTTCTCTGCAACAGTAGAGAAATGATTAAATGAGATATACCCAGATGATCTTGGCAAGATGCTGAAAATGCTGAAAAGGAAGGCAAAAACCCTTAAGGTCACTGGTAATCTGACTCAGGGGAAAATTCCTTTGACCCCAGGTGACGAGTTAGATGACCCTGAGCATGTGAGCAAGAACCAGCCAGCCAGGCACCTGAGAGAGATACTGCTCTGTGCCACCTCACAGCCCTTGCCCATCCTGTCCAATGTCCCATCTTCAGCTGTAGCCATCCCTGGTGCTTCAGAGATAAAGATCAACACTCTGTCCCTCAGAATATGTGGAGGAGAGGGTAAAACCACATTTTAAAAGTAAAAGTTGTGCAGTTCTGATGATGAATTAGAAGTAAGGCGTTATGGGAGGAAATACCCTCCTTTTGGCAATTTGATTGCAGCCAACTTGAAAGCTCTTAATTAAGCACATGGCAAGTGAATGTGAAGAACTGTTCAGAAAGCTGTTCTTTTTTAATATCTAATATTTATATTTTGGGCCCCAATCAGGATCATGGCTGCATTATGTTAGGCATTGTATAAACATATAAAAAGGCATAGTCTCTACCCCCAAAGAGCTTATGTTCTAAACAGACAACACAAGCAAAAGGTAGGGGAAAGAAATGCAATGAAATACAACAGACAGTGTGGTTAGGATGATGGTTGGCAAATGTCATGTCAGTGAGACAGGTTGAAAATGTCTATATTAGGGAGGCAGGAGTGGGGGTGACCAGAGGGAAAGAGTTACTAGGAGCAAGGCAAGAGTTAAAAGGAAGAAGAAAAGAGACATTGAGAGGTTTGAGGAGGGAAAAGAAAATAGGGGAAGAGGAGGGAGGAAGGAAGGGATATATGGAGAAGAGCATTGAGGACAAGGTGAATGAGGTCAGCAGGGAGGAACCATGAGGGAAAGGTTGAAAAAACAGCCAATCAGCAGAGAGATAAGAATGTGGAGGGTCCAAACTGTCAGAAGAAATCTGTTTGTATGTCTTGTTGTCAGGAGATTCAAAAGATGTATGACCTCCCTACTACTATTATCTCAGCCCAGGGTAAAGTGGGGAAATCTTTTGCTTCCATGCACCAGTCATAAAGCAGAGCGAATTTTGGATTTTTTGGTCTAGGGGCATTTCAAACCAAAACCATTAAAAACATTTTTAATCAAATTAAAAAAAAAAAAGAAAGTTTTTATTTTGATTGGACCAAAATGTTTTGGTTGACTCGGAAGGAGTTTTTTCAACTTTTTCACTTTAATTTGGTTTTCACTTTAATTCAGCAGTTGTTTTTAACCTTTTACGGGTGGTATTTTGGTTTTGGTTTTTTAAATTGGCAGTCGTGTGGTGGTCTGCTGTTAACCCCATTTTTATTAGTGGCGTGTGGACTTCTCAGTGCACCAGAATAAAAGAAATTGAAGCACCATCTCTTCCTGTGATTGTGGAAAGAACATATTAAAGTAGCAAGGGACTGTTATTGGTTATATTAAGAAATAAAAAAACAAAGCATAAACTCGTTATGGCTTGCTGTGTATGGTTGGCTGTATGATACTATCTACAAAGAGTGAGGTGCAAATCTGTTTGACGAATAATCTGTGTATATTTTGTGCTGTCTGCAGGGGAACAATCTGAGATACTTTGAGCATATTATTGTTTCTTTATGGCTCTTGCTTTAACAGAAAAAGATGAGAGAGAGTGGAAGCAAAGTCAGGAAGTATATGAAATGTGTGTTATTTTGCAGAGCAATGAAATACACCAGTGTTCAACATTTTCAGATATTCCCTTGTGCGTATATTTTAAAAGCCATCTATGCTTTTATGTTTCTGTTTTATTTCTAAGGTGGTGAAGGGGGTGGTGAGAATTGGGCCTACTAACCTTAGAAATATATATGCCATTAACTGATTTAAAAAAAGGTAAGTTTTAGAGTAGCAATGAAATAATTAGGCTTGGTGAGGAAAACATAATGATGTTAGCAGATACTAAGGGTTAGCTCAGACACTTAATTATGGCAATGGGAATTTTGCAGTGCTCTAAATGGAAGGAAGATTAGTCCCAAAACTTGGTTTATAAGTCAGGATGCTGAACTCTGGAATATACCCTATGGGTGGGATTTTCAGTAGTGTTCAGCATTGGCTCATTGAAGTGCACACACAGAGTACCACACGGATGACTGAAATTAACAATTCATAACTCAGTGCTCTTGAAAATCCCACTCTGTGTTCTGAGTGACGAATTGTTCATTTTAGTGGTCGGAATGTGCCATGTGGTATATGACTTCCATGAAGAGGGTTAATTTGTTCCAGAAGCAGCCACCAACAGTGAGTTGGCATATAATTACCAGAGTTAATCCTGATGATGTCCTGCTGGTGAGTAGGTAGATAAACATGGTAGATAAACATGGCAATTTCCTGCTCCAGATTGTTTGTCTTTTGGCAGTTCAGCTCATCTGAAAGTAAGTCAACATATACTCACTTGGTTTTTTTATTCTTACCCATCTCCACACTCTCCAATAATTTTACTCCAAATGCAGCTGAGACATGAATAAAGCCAGATCTTGAGCGAGTGGGGCAGAGGGCTCAGGTCTCCTTACAGATTTTACAACAATGAGTGTGATCAGTATCTAGGAAACTTGGAATATATTCTGACACAAATCAACACAGGAGTCCACATCAACAGGGAAAGAGAAGACCTTCCCTCCTGAGGCCATCCAAGTCAATGCCAGCAACATGAGTATGACTAATTATAATGCAAAAAGATCAATTATGTTAATAAAATCCCAAAAGAAACTAGATTGTGATCTAAGGTTTTTAAACCTTCAGAGACTCTATTACAAGCTCTGAGATAGAGTCTAAGCAGATCTTTGTTGCAAGTACTCAAATCTGGGCAGCTGTGGTCAGCCCTATTCATTGACCTCCAGTGACCAATGCTATCAGTCTCAGGTAATTACTTAGAAGTTGAGTTCAGTCTCCTCCTCTGATTAATTCCAAGCAGCAGCCACATGCCGATTGAGTCACTGCATACACAACAAGAAGAAAACCTTAATGATTTTATATGAAAAACCAGGTGCTGGAAAATTGCTTGGGAGTATTGGAAATGATTGCTCAGGGGCTGTGTTTGAGGTGAACATTTAGTAATGCAGTAACATTAGGGCTTATTGAGGTTGGGAATATGGCTCGTGAAGTTCGTTGGGCCTGAAAGCATGTATTCTTAATCAGCTTTTTCACTTTCATCCCTGTGAATCTCTGTTTAAAATTTTAAAGCTGGAGTGTGGATTAAAAAACCCCACACTTCCACACAATCTGTAATTGGAACCACTTTATGTACTGTGACAGGGCTAGATCTGATGGCTATAGGAGGGCGCTACTACTATATGTAAACCAGGGAGTGTGCCCGCCCACTGCTAAAGGCCCCTTTCCCAGCCTAAGGGGAAAAGTCACTGAGTCCGGGATACAACTGATTACGGGGGACAACTAATGAAAAAACAGGAAGGAGCTTGGGGGTGTCACAGGGTCAAACAAAGAAAACCAGAACAGGACACCTAGCAGAGAACCCCAAACAGCGCTCACTGCTCCCGGAAGATGTCAAGGGAGCCAGTGGACACTTCCCAGAGGAACTCTGCCCGGATGTGTGAGTTCACAAGGGAACGGAAGTAGGCCCTGCAGTCGCAGAACGCACCCTCTGCTAACCTTCTCTCCCTGGTCTTGTAGATGGCCGTTTTGGAAGGCATATATATCAGCCCCAGGCCTAACAAATCCCTGTACCCTGGGTAATACAGCCAGGGTTACTCCAGGTCAATTGGGTCACCTGAAGTCAATTAAGGAGCTGGCCACAGCGGGTAAAAGCCTCTGTTTCAGGCAAACAGGGGTAGCTGAAAGGGAGTTGGGCAAAGGAATGGAATGGAACGGAGCGGAGCAGAGCGGCTACAAAGCTTGGAGCTAGTACTGTTGCTGACATAGCACCAAGGTTGGAGAGAAGCCCATCCAGGTAGGGCTGGCAGACTCAGGCCCAAAGGCCTGAAGGAGGACCCTGCCGCTCAAACAACTGGACAGAGAGAGACTCCAGTGAGGAAGGGGGAAAATCTCCTTCCCTGATTCCAGGAAGTGGACTGCAAGCAGAGGGGCTACAGACAACTGACCCAGGGAAGGCAGTAGCTCATGAGCTAAGCAGTTTGAGGCTATTCCTTGCAGGGTCCCTGGGTCAGGGCCAGAGTAGAGGGGGAGAGCAGCCCCCCACCCTTTGCTTCCACCCATCCACACCACCGGTGTAGCTGAAGGGAGCGCAGACCCATGGGGCTGAATAGGCTTCCCTTGCCACAACTGGTGTTAGCAGTGGGATTCTGTGTGCAGCGGCTAGAAGTGTGGGGGGGAATTTTTCCTTTAATTTCTTATCTTTTCATGGGGCCATTAGTTACTACCTGACCGTCCCAGTAGATATCAGAGTTCAGGAAGGTGTCACAAGGGTGACAGCAGGAGTGGTTCCTAGGCTTCCATATCCGGTTCTCATAGGAGGAGACTTCTGGGGTTTGGAACCCTACTTCCCACGGATAGGTCAGGGGAAGGGGAGGGCCTTGAAACTAAGGGACTAGCCTCCCCAGATGGCCATCCCCCAATATTCTTCGAGATTGCCCAGGATCTGTTCCCAGCCCCAGGGAAGAGCTGAAAGACCAGGGCTGAAAGGATGACAGCTAAGGCGTTGGGCACAAGGATCTTGACCCAGGGTTTGAAGGCAGCCATGGTAGGCAGGTAGACCCAGTCTGCAGCTAGAGAAGCTATCCTGAGAGAGGAAGGACGCAAAGCAGACCCCGAACCAAATCGCACCCAATCAGAAGCAGGGGTGGAGATGGGCCCCTTGGAGCTTGGACAGCTAGGATCAACATGAGAACTTCGTCCAAGAACAGGCCAAAGACCTCAGATACGTCAGTGCCAGAAGGGAAGTGGCAGAGATAGATGAGGTGGCTGTGAAAGGAAAAACTCTGGCTCTAGGGCCTTATTTTATGATAAAGGGGGACTTGCTGTATTGAGCGACAGAGATGAATGGAGAGAGGGTGCTACAGCTTCTGGTACCCCAGAAGCACCAAAGAGCCATACTGAGCTTGACACACAGCCACCTCTTTGTAGGGCACCTGGGTGTAGAAAAAACCCTGGCTCGAATCTTAAGGAGATTCTTTTGGGCAGGTATTCATGAAGAAGTTTGGCACGACTGTGCCACCTGCCCCAAGTGCCAGCTACACAGCCCCCAGCTTCACTTAAGAGCCCCTTTAGTGCCCCTCCCCATAATTGAAATCCCATTTGAACGGATTGCCATGGATCTAGGGGGTCCCTTGGAGAAAACGACTAGAGGTCACCAACACATACTCGTCATCCTCGACTATGCCACCAGGTACCCAGAAGCTGTCCCTTTGCGGAATACCGCCTCTAAGGTAATTGCGACTGAGCTAGTGAAGATTTTCGCCTGGGTGGGACTACCCAAGGAGATATTAACAGACCAACGGACCCCATTCATATCAAAACTAATGAAGGACTTGTACACCCTCGGACATGTGTGAGCCCTATGGACTTCCGTCTACCACGCTCAGACAGACAGCCTTGTGGAATGGTTCAATAGGACCTTCAAGGCCATGATAAAGAAGGTGGTGAGCCGAGATGGAAAGGACTGGGATGCCTTGCTGCCATACCTCATGTTTGCCATCCGGGAGTTTTCCCCAGGCCTCCATGGGGTTCTCCCCCTTTGAGCTACTATACAGATGCCACCTCCGGGGCATCTTGGACATAGCCAGGAAAATTTGGGAGGAGGAGCCCACACCAGGAAAGAACGTAATCAATCGTGCTCCAGATGAGAGACTGGAGAGCCCAAATCACCCCCATTGTACAGGAATATTTAGAAAAAACCCAGTGGGCCCATCAGGTCCACTATAACTGCCAAGCAACAGTTCAACGACTTCACCCGGAGACCAGGTGATGATACTGGTCCCCACCACCGAAAGCAAGCTGTTGGCCCAGTGTCATGGACCCTATGAAGCGGTCAAGTTCATGGGGGAGACCAGCTATAAGGTATGACAACTGGGGTGTGGAAAGCAAGAACAGGGCAAATGTGGAGTGAACACCCTATTACACAGCCTCTTTCAAGGAAGCATATTAGAATGGAAGCTTCCAAGTTTAAGCATGATTTTGTTGGGCTTTTTTAATGAAGATTTATATTTATGGGAGAGAATTCAGCTGAGTTTACTTCTCGGCTTTGAGAAAGACAATGTCATAATGACAACCCTTCTGGAGGGAGATGGGGTGGTCTTGTGGTTAGGGCACAAGAATGGGACTCGGTGATCTAGATTCAGTTCCTGGCTCTTCCACAGACTTCCTGCATGACCTCAGACAAGTAATTTATTCTCTCTATGCCTCAGTTCCCCATAGGAATAATAATACTTCCTTCCTCCCATCCTTTGTCTATCTATTTAGATCATAAACTTGAGGTAGGGACTGTCACTATATGTTTGTATAGCACCTAGCACAGTGGGGCTGCAATTTCAGTTGGACCTTCCAGATTCTACCATAACACAAATAATAAATATGAATACAAATTCTCTAAGCTGTCTTATGTTCACCATATATAACTGGTCCCATTTCTACAATGTGACAAACTGGTTGAATAATTCATCAAGAATATATCATGAAATTTCACGTTTTTTTTAAATCAGTGTTCCTTGAAATTATTTGTGGATTTATTCTATGCATAGCTCTTGATCAGTGATGGTTCAAACAGTTGGCATTCATGGTGTGGTGGTATTTGCCTAGCTTTAGAGGGGTTACTCTAGTGATTTGACTTAGAGGCCTTGAACACACAATCCATATAGAGCCCCACTGAAGTTAGTGGGGTTCAACCAGGGTCTTCCTACACAGATCCAGCCAGCACCAAATGAAGGGGCCGTGGCCCAAACTCCAACTAATTAATGTCAGCTTTCATTAATGTTGTAAGTTGCAAGCTCTTTTAGCTGTGAAGAAAACCTTGAAACTGTGCCCTGAACCAACCCAAATGTAAGGTTATCTGCATGAGTCTATAGGGAGCCTGAAACAATAGCCATGAGAGATATGAACTGCCTCAGGCCTGTCAGTGGAATGTTAACACCATAACCCACTTCTTCGGGGGGAATCCCAGCAGAGGACTGTGAGTGTGGTAGGCAAAGAATGCAGTGAGCTGGATGCACTCTCACAAGCAGATACAACCAGGCAATAGTGGAGGGTTGTACATATGCTATCATTCCTGCCTCTTTAGGAGGGAGAGGGGACTCTTGCTGATCCCAGTGGGAGAAGGGGGGTCTTGGTGCCCCTTCCTCTCTGAGCAAGATGGGAGGCCCCTGCTGCCCCCACTTTACCTATCTGGGTAAGGGATAAAAACCTAGCTTGCCTAAAGAGGAGTGCTGGTAGTTTCCCCTCTCCCTCATCACTCATACCCCCAAACATGCTAGTGGATAGTTCTTTTTTAGATGGCCCTTGCCACTAAAAACGGGGAGCAGGTCTGTGGCATGGGACAGGCCATGTGCATTCTTCATATTGTGCTATACCCAGGGCCTCAGATTGCATTAATCCATCCATGGACCCAATTTGCAGATTGGGGCCTTAATGTGTAACCAAAAGTAATAAAGCAATCATTACCCATTAGTTTGTGGTTAATTATGTTTTAATGAGGCTGCAGGATGTGTGCAACTCACTCTATTTAAAGCCCCATCGTTAATAATTGTTTGTAAAAAATAGGTTGACAAAGGAGTTAATGTTTACATTTAAAAATAACCACTATTGTCCCATAAGTGCCTGATTGAGTGGAAAATATTGTATTTGTAACCAAATAATATACCTGTGGCTGTGCCATGTGTTTACTTAATTTTTTATCTTGGCATTTCTTCCTAGGCCTCATCTATTTTTTTACCCCAACTTCCTTTTTGTGAGGCCAGATTTTCAAGGAATCTGAGCTGCATTTCCCTGCTTTAATGAGCTTCTAGCCATTAGCAGCTGTCATTGTACATCTTTGCTACTTTTGATGCCACACAATGGACAGGAGCAGCTAAGCATTAATTATTTGAGGTATTTCTTAGGGAGTTTGAACAGTAGGACTGAGAAGACCTGAATTCTCTTCCTGGTTCTTCTAGAAGCCTGCTGGGTGACCTGGGGCAAGTCACTTCACCTCTGTGCCTCGGTTTCCCCACCTGTAAAGCACTTTGAGATCTGTGGATGAAGTGCACCACCTGAGAGCCGGGTGTCACTGTTTGTCTTTTTGATAGGCTTTCCAAGAGATCAGATAGGAGAAAACCATCAATAGACTGAAGGGGGCTCCCAGAAGTTTCTTGCTGAAATTAGGTCACCACAACTGAACACATGGGGTGGGGTGATTTCTTTGCCTGTAAGGGAGTCACCCTCTCATTGGTTGCTTCTAAAATCATCCCTGTCAGAGATGGATGATCCTAAAAATTCTGTAAGCGACTGCAAGTGCAGAGTATTGCTATGAGTGCAGTGGTACCTAACCAGTCCCTTCTACATCCCTTCTGTGTACCATGAACACACAGGAAAGCACTGTAGGTGCTTCAAGCATTACTCTATAGGCAGTGGCCCTTAGTGGATCCCCATTAGGACTCCCATATTCTGAGGCAGTAACAGAGGATCTATTTATTGGAGCTGCCTATGGACACACACATAAGGCCGTATTCCCCTACCCTTTCACATGCTGACTAGCACCTTACTATATAAATAGTCCCCTTGAAAATTATGTAGTAAGGTGCTACTCATTTGAGTAAAAGTGGCAGAATCAGGCTAAGAATGTTAGAAGAGTTTTGCTGGGGTGTCCTTACAGAGGTTTCCTCTCCCCACATATGCTCCCCCTTTTACAGATGGAGGAGAAGGAGGCATAGAGGGTCTGAATGGGGCCCCAGCTGTGGGAGCATGGCAGATCTTCTCTATTCACCTCACCCCTCTTTGCCATCCAAAGACAGCGTTTTATTTTGTTTCTGTTAGGTTTGAGAAACAGAAAGGAGGAACTAGAAGCTGTTTGTAGAGGCGAGCCTGAATTTCAACCTATCATCCAAACACTCATTCAAATTCTAGGTGTTCAGAAGCCAGATCCATATTTCACAGACATCCCCTTCAGTTCTAATGGGCAGGAACAAAACTCTCAGACCTGAGTGCTGCTGAGTATTCAAAATCCAAAGCAGGATCCACGTCTTGTGCCTCGGTGCCATTCCAGCCTCAGGCTGAAGAGAATAACTGGGTGTTTGGAGGGGCATACTGCACTCTAAGACTTCTCTGCTCCCATTTCCTATTGCACTGAACTTCACAGTTAACGCCCTTGGCTAACACACTGTTTTCTGTAATGTAAGAATTCTTCAGCTTCCAAAAGTAGCCATGGAGGAGTGTGTTTTCCTCTAATTTGGTTGCTGCATGTTTCCATCGCTATGGGAGGTCTCCAAGGAAAACATACATTTGGCTGTCACGTTACCAGCAGATACAGATGATTCACGATGTAATTGTAGATCATCAACAAATGTGCAAAAAGTGTGTCAGAAAGGTGCAGAATTCATGTTGGGGAGGGGGAATCAAACAAAAGATTCCATTCTTTTTATCTTATTTTTAGACTAAAAAGAAACCGGTTTTCCTTTTGTAACAAACCCAATGCCTGAACACTGTCCAGAGTACATAACACTTTTTTCTGCTTCCTAGCCCATCCAGAAAAAGCCAGAATGTGCAGTTCATATAGTGGTGGCAATTATGGCTGCATTTTTTTTTAAATATGAAAGTGCACAATGGCAGCAGTTGGTTGATAATCTGTATCTCAATAAACAGGCTGCAGCGAATTAATTTATATCCTTGGAATAATGGAAGGAGATGTTCAATGATAATATTTCAATTAATTCCTGCTCTCTCATCAAAGAATGTTAATCTGCTCAAAATGACCTTCATGGAGTGCATACCTACAAAGAAACACACCTTAGATGTGAGGAAATAAGAAACTTTAATTGTACAAAGTGTGATTCAGAAGGATTTTGAATGAAAGCTAGTTCTCCTGAATCTTTAAGAACAAGAATTAAACCTGAGTTTTTGCCCCCTCAGATTCTACAGCGAAGAAGTCCTCTGTTTGCCTCTCCATTTTATACACCCACTTCCTATCATGGCCTTCCATTGCTGCACCAGAGAATGGCTTGAAGGGCATTAACTGGTCAAACAGATCGCTGCCACAGGCTGTGAGGAGCTACTAGATGTTGAACATAATGCATCCACAATACTGTCAAACCCTAGGTGTTTCGGCAAAAGAGAGCACACACTTGGGAAACAAACCCAGTCTCACACGTGGTCATGCAAAACAATAAACACAGGATTACATGCTAAGGTGACAGGCATAATATAAACATGCAAATAAGCAATTATTTCCCCCAGCATCAGCAAACTGCTTCACTGTATGTTTTAAATGCAATGTGATCAATTATTAAGTTATTAAGTGTAAGTTACAAGTGTGACAGGTTACTTCTGCGTTCAGGACAAACCACTATCAAGTGCTCAGAGAGGTGTAAATAAACCAAAAATTTTTATTTTGCTGTCAGCTCCTTCAGGCAGGGCACCACCTTTAGCCACTTGCCCCCAGAACTGGAAGCAATTCACCAATAGCAAATCCAAAGAACAATAGTCCTATGTCAGGCCTACCTTCTCCTAGAGAAACTCTAGCATGTAGCAGTTCCCAACCTGGCCTCTCTCATAGAGTACAACCTGGAGATCTGTTTTCTTTTCCACTTAGCCCCCAGCCCCCTTTAACCTTGTATCCAAGCCTGAAACCTACTGCAGGTGTACCAGGGCGTGACTGACTGAGCCCACAGCAGCCTGTTAACACTTTCCTGGCCAGTGTGGGGTTTGTATATCCAATCAGGCAAGGTCAACTCAACTCAGGAGACATACATTTGAACTATTTATGCAACAGTTTTTTAATATTGAAGCACAGGCACCCACAAAATGACAGATTCTTTTTGTTCTCTTTGTCTGCTTTTGAGGGATCAGCTCCATATCCCACTGAAGTCAATGCAAAGATGCCAACAAATATCAATCAGGCCCTAATTGAATATTTTATTTCCAGTACCAAACTGGACATATTCAGCTCTGGGCTACATACACTCACTAGAATTAAACAGACATGAACAGTGGAGAGAAAGGAAGTGAAAATACAGCAATACTGCTGAAAAATGAAGGGGGCAAGGGGAGATAGTGGAAGTCACTTGAAATTGTTTCTAACTTTTTTCTCCAAAACTTGAAATTCAATTAAAAAAATGTTCCCTTCTTTAATTCTGAAACTTCAGCTAAATCTTAATAATATCAATATTTGAAAAATTTCAACCAACTCTAAAAGAAATGTTTTGACAGCATGTGTAGAAACAGAATGATGCCCTGGATTTGGTCATGTCATTAACTCTGCTGGCCCCACAGATGCCTACTGTGATTCAGCGTGCTGAAGTCTGGGCATAAAGAAGAAATCCGATCCCTTCTTTGAAGATGACGGGCATCATCCAAATCAGCAGGAATGCTTTGCTGAACAAGGTGGAGGCAAAAGCCTGACATTTGTTAGCATCTAAGGATCCTGAAAAGAGCTACAAACTTTTATTATAAAGGTGGTTATCCTTGTCTCCTGCCCCTATTGTTTTGATATTAAGTTAGGAATAATTAATTTCACTTGAGACCAGGTTCCTTCTCCACTTTAGCAGAGTGTGTCTATGGTGGATGGTGTGAAGACATCCACTGCTGGAACTTTTTGCTGGAGTTACTGGCATAGCCAGTCAACAGCTGCCATGGTGTGAGTTTTAGCATTGCCAATTTTCTCAGTTGTTCTGTGAATCTTGCAATATTAGGTGTTGGTTTTTTCTAAAGTTTTTTTAAAGTTTTAAAGTTCCAAGTTTTTGCAGTCATTAAACTTTTTTTTTTTTTCAAAAATAAAAAAAAATTAAGCTTCTAGCCCTCATGGTTGTGGGGAAAATGTTTGAAAATGTGAAACCTACAGGCACAAAAAAAAATTACCAAACAAACAAAAAAAACCCAAACCAAACAAAACAAAACAAAAACCCACAACCAGATGGAAGATTCAAAAGAATACAAAATATATTATTTTAAAAAATCTCATGATTTTTTAGCCAACCCCATAATTATTTTAGGGCATCACTCATGTTTTCTGAATACTTGTGGGTTGCAGTAGTGGAGCTTCCTTCCTTAATCTTTTTCATTTAGCTAATCCACAGCTTTTTTACTCTATATAACGTAGCAGACTTGAAGGTGTTCCCAAGTATAATGGGAAGCCCAAACCAAAGCCTGCTGCAACACTCCTTTCAACTGGTGAACTCAATGTCTCTGCCTACAGGTACTTCACTGCCTCATTCACAAATTATGGATGACACCCTGGGCCCATTGGAGTCAATTGGAGCTTTGAAATTGACTTCATTGGTTCCTGTGGACCACCCTCACTCAAGTATGGAGGGAAGCCACTCTATCTCACTGCTACAGACAACAATAGTTGGGCTCAGGTCCCATTTGTTGGGGAAGCGCAATAAGCTGCCTGTAGCCTGCAACCTCCTGGCTGGGGCAGACTGCAATCAACAGTCTGGGCTCTGGACCTCAGGCAGGGAAGAGCAACGAGCAGATACAGGCCTTCTGTCCAAAGCTGAATTTGCAGCCAGCCCCAGGAGTGGGATGGTGGCAGGAGATAGGGGGACCTGGGTCCACTCTACTCCACTGGATCCCAGCCCAGGGCCATATCAGTGGCAAGTAGTCCTGCCACTAGGTCAGCGGGGGAACACAACATGCTACCTCAATTCCCAGCAGCACAACCAGATCAATGTCTGGTTCCCCTGAGCTACTTCCTACCCAACTCTGTTAGCATTGCTCCATCGATGCCAGGCTCTGTCTTGTCACTTGGCAGTAGGGCAGTGTCTTCTCCGGTAACTCCTGAGCGCCTTCAGCCTCTTCAGGCAGTAGGACACTGGTCTGCGTGGGCTGCTGGTCTGGGATCCTGCATAGGGTTCAGCTTCCTGGAAGAGACATCCTTCTTCCCTGTTTCAGCACCAACTAAGCTACAGGGCTCTCCTTTTATACTTCCTTTCCCACCCTGGTACTTCCAGTGAGCGGGGAAGGATGGGTTTGGCTCTGCCTACCATGGGGAGGGTAGTGGTCCCTTACATTCAAATCCAGAGGGAGGCCACTCTGTCTCACTGCAGGTTTGGATTGCACCCCTAGTCACCAAACACATTTGGATGCTGTTGCTGATGACAGGTTATTTTTCAGGGTAAACATTCATTTTTGATTAAAGCTTCAAGGCTAAAGGAGTTTGGAAGCTGAAGTCCTGATACTGCAATTGACAAGACAGAGTATGGGCTGATGGATAGACTACTGTGCCTCTGCTTGGCCCCATTGACTCCACTCCTTTGATGTCAGCTGCAGGATCAACGTCCCAAGAATGACAAGAAGTGAACCTTTCACAGATTTGAGGGATGTATATAGATCTCTGAAAATGTATATCTACTGTTAGTTTAGTAAGTCTCTTCCTCTTTCTTAGCTCTAGCGAATACTGTGGGTTTTCACTTTTATCAGTACATTACTGCTTTCTTCCTAATGATATATGAATCATGCTAACTCTCAGGGTTGTGGGATTAAATCTTTCGTTTCAGCTGAATTTTTATTAAATGTATTTTTCCCCCTCTCCAGTCAGTTAATAGTGTCCTTCTGCTTGCTTCTTCGGGAATATTTGCTTGAATGATCGGTACTGTGTAACGAGCTACACTTTGTATTGCATTTTAAAATTCAGATTGTTAAATAAAATGGAAAGTAAAAAGAAGATGTGAGTATATTCGGATTGTTTATGCGTAGCATTTTGATTACCTTACAAGCACTGGTCTTGGTCCTGACCTGTGTTGTGTGGATGTGGGAAGAGGTACATTTCTGGCACAATCTGAGCAGCAGCAGCAGGTCAGTGTAACAGAGTCTGATAAAGGTAGTATCCATTGATTCTAGTGATTACTATTATAGAGAGCAATAACGTTTCCTTGAATGATTGAGGAGACTGTAGCTAATATGACAGATGGCACTGAACATCCCAGACTTGGCTACTTCTGCCATATTAGGCTTGTGGCTAAGCTCCAGATTCCCTTGCATGCACGCTGCAGTGAGCAGTAGACCCTGGGCTTGGTGCATGATGCTCTGTTTTGGAGCATTGAGCAGGTACACCTTACTGCTTCTCTCCCCCTTAGCCCACCTGAGCCATCCTACCATGTCCTGGCAGGCTGGCACAAGAACTCACAATGTAGATGGCACATTCTTCTCTCCCATCATTACAGCTTAGGGAAATAAGGGGAATATTTTGCCTGTAGAGAGCTCAGCTGATCAATGATCTTTTTCCTCCCACTGTTTTGATTAAATGTCCTTTCATTTAAAAACCCACTGAGATTAACAAAATATTTACGTCCAGGGAAGCCAGTCTCTGGAATTAATATTTGCTTTTCGATTAGCAACAAAGCTTTCTTTTAATTTTACTCTGGCTCATCTAGTGAAAGGAACTAACCATGTGAATTTTTAAATGGAGAAATCTGGCATTAATGCAGAATAAATCTGGAGGGAGCTAATTTTTATGAAATTCTATTAGCGTCCTTCTATTCCATTAAGGCAATTGTCATGTTTTAGTTTTTATTTGGCTATGAAACCCGCACTCTGAATGTACATCAGCTGAAAATAAATGTGTTACTTTAAATTTTGAGTAAAACAGTTCAAGAATATTTAAAGACTTAAACATTTAGTTTTGACCGGAAAGATTTCTCTCTTTGTGGTGTTTATGTGGCTCTCATTACCAGGGTATCTGAGCTCCTCACAATACTCCAAATGTGACTATGCTCATTTCACACATGGGGAACTTAGGCCCAAGGAGATTAAGAGTTAGATCCACAAAGGGATATAAACATCACCATGCTTGCTCAGTCCCCGCAGGTGAGGGAGTGTCTAGTTTGTGAATCCCACCTGGGAGTAAACATGAACTAGGCACTGAGCAGCTTGGTGCTATCAGGACTTAGGCATATTTGCGCCTGCTCACTGATGGAAACTTGGGCACCTGAAGGATCTGGTAGCAGCTGAACAGGGGTTTTGACAATCTTGGTAGCACCTAGATGTTGGACTTAGGCACCTAAATCCCTTTGTGAATCTAGCCCTCTGACTTGCTCAAGGTCACACAGGAAGTCTATGACAGAGCAAGGAATTGAACGTGGTGCTCCCTGGTCCCAGGCTAAGACCCAAACCACTAGACACAAACAACCCATTCCCAAAATGAATAACATAATGGTTCTCTCTGGCTTTGATGCAGAGCAAACTGAGAAACAACACTGGGATGTATAAACCATAACCGTCTCGGTGTCTAATACAATTATTGTGTACTTAAGACATGGCCTGGTTTGATTAAGACTGAAGCAGGCACCCCTCCAATAGGAACATCATCCCACAGCAAACTGGCTTTTGAATAATTGAAAACTGGTGTCCTGTATAGCTCACATCAAAGTGGTATTCCCCATGCTAAAATCTCACTATAAGAACACACTTCTGAGATGTGAGAGGGGAAGCATGACATTATATAAGAGGAAGAAAGGAAAGGGAGGATTGGGCTCAAGTAGGCAAGTTATGCGATTTGTCCAATGCAAAATTTTGGGGTCTTTTTATTTTAAATGTAAGGCCTTCAGCATACAAACCTGCCAAGGCTTATCAAAAGGCTACAGTAAGTTTTTTTTTAAAAAGTGTTTTGAAGGGAGAGTTGAAGCACGCTTTCTTTGAGGCTCAGTTCACTCTGTTATCTGTATTCTAATACTGAGCACCTATCTATCTGAAATGGGGGAGTGGGTGGGGTAAACACTGGATTTTACCCTTCCAGATCAGGGCTGACCCTGCTTCCTGCAGTGACCAATACCCGATGCTTCAGCGACAACGTGTCTGAGGAACCCTTACATTTTCTTAGTTTATTTTGCACTTGACTTGGTGGCTTGGAGTGAGCACGAGATTTCTTGTCTTGTCTTGTCTTCCTTCACAGTCAATCACTTTGTGCTATCAAGCCTGAGATTTCATTATTATTATTATTATAGCATGCTTACTTGTTAATATTATAATTATACATGTGTGTATATAAAATACATATATATATATAATATAATACAATACATTTATCCTATCTGTTTGCAAATCCAGCAATAGCATTGGACTCCATGTGCAAAGTCTGCCTCTAGTGGCTGTCAGTGACATACAATGAAAAATATACGAACAAGAGTGAATACAGTAAAACATAAAAACCTTAGAGCTGTATAAATCTTGTAGTACTTTACTTTTCTTTTTCATTATCTTCTCTCTTTTCATCTAGCAGTTTGATTCTCTCTGCTTAACTCCATGGTATCTTCTTTTCTCTCTGTTATTTTCTCTCTTCCTCATTATGCCTCTCTTTCTCTAATAAAATCAGAGAAGATAATAATCACACTTGCTAAATTTCACGTCATTGACACTGTCTCCTATCACTGGATATATCTGCATTTCTAATGTCCACAACACTGTAGTATCGAAGCAGCTTTAATATAATTACATTAATAAATCTACATTCAAAAGAACATTGAGGTCACAAAGTCAAGCAAAATAGTATGTGATTATGTAGCTGAAGACTGTATCTGAATGCATATGCGCAAGGAGGCTGAATTAATGTTGCCTTAATTCTGGCATTTTCTTGCTTTTCAGTGCTTGACTTTACCATCTTAATGTTTCATGATTATATGACTGCAGAAAAACACAGAGATTCAAAAGCCCTGGGTTCAATTCCAGGTTATGGAGGGGAGTGTTCTCTTGGGGTTCTATGTCTCCAGCATGTATCTTTCCCAGTCTGTTACTATGCTCCCCACACCTCAACTCTTGTCCCTGTGCCCCCAATCCTTTTGCTGTCCCCTGTCCTCCCATTAAATCCCTCAACCCCCAGCTCTTGTTACCTTCCCCATCTGCTCTGGGTGAGAGCATGCATAGTGAAGATAGAGTCTTTGGAGAATTCCAAACTCTTATCAAGTCCCTACTGACCATGTATAAACTTAGATTTTTCTAAGGCTCATAACTAGGCCAAATTTGGTGGAATTTTCATGGGAACTACAAAGGGCATATCCCTGACACCAGGGCAACCCCACTGCTGAATTTCAAGCTTTTGTTCCAAAGCATGTGGGCTCTTTACCAAAATGGTTGTAAGAATTTGTTTAATATGGGTAAACAATGTATTTTCCTTTCTTAGAAATGGCTGAAACATCTTTGCTACAAATTTTCAGAAATATGCATTCTGAAGCAGACACACAGGATAGAAAATTTTCAGTCCAAATGGGTTAAAGATTGGCAAAGTTAAAAGCAACTGAAAACAGAGTTGTAATAGTGAAAACTGTTAGACAACCTTAATTATGGGCAGTACTACCAGGTTTACCTATAATTAAAGATAACATTACTTTTCTAAGAATGGGGGGTCAACTCTTCAACCCTTTCTCATTACAAGCATCTTTTTCACGTGAAATCAATCTTGGTGGTTATCTTCTAGAAGAAATGTAGCCAGGCCAGTCTGTATTCACTGTTATTAGAAGATGGGCCTTGTAAAGTGAGAGGTCTTGCAACATGCCCTAAAAGTGGGAAGATCTAGGTTTATTCTGACTTCTAGTAGTACTGAATTGCTCAGCTGGAGGTTCTGCACCAAGAATACCCTGCCCTGCTCTTTTTCTCATGGCACCTCACCAATTGAGGAGCTACCGTGGTGGGGTAAGAGGTATACTTTGAGGCAGCTTGGTCCAAGATTTTTCGAGATAAGGACTGGATTCTTAAAACCAATCTGGATATAGATAGAGCCCACTTCAGAACACAAAACAATTGTGTGATATACTTTCATGAGTCTATCCTCAATACCTAATATATGGGTCATGTGTATCAAAATACCTATTGATTTACCATGTCTTTCACAGTCATTCCATGTGAGAGTACCCTGTAATACACTAGTCTAGTGATGATAAAAATGTGGATTGCCGTGGTTATGTCACTGTCTAAGAGGAAGCTGTTTAAGGAGCTGGGCTGGCCCAAGTGAAAAGAAGATGTTTTTACCCACTGCTAGCATTTGGACCTGCAGGAGCTGTGAAGAAACAGTGCAATACTGATACTGTACTGCACTTTGAGAAATCGTAATGCCTGACTGAAAGATGTCTAAAAAGTCAGTCAAATCCAGGTGTGAATGGAGGTGCCCTGTCACTTTCTCAGTCACCTTCTCCAGAAGGGAAGATCAGGGAGTGGTTAGTAGTTAGCCAAGGTGTGCACTATGAGCTAGACTCTGCCTTTAGGTGCAGCCCTGTATAAAAGGCAACATGTAGTTGTGCTGTCCCATGAGAGTAGCCCAGGGTGACTTAAAGAGTCACAGTTCCTTCTCTGCTCCCACCTTTCTTCCAGGAGGAAGTAATCTAGCGCCAGCCCTGACTAGGAGAGATGACTTCTCACCATTCCCCATGCCAGTTTAGATATGCTGGCCAGTACATCACAGGGTAGAACCAAGTCTTAGCCTACTTCCTGCCCAGTTGTTTGGGGGCGAGACATACAGGATGCACAACCCGTGCTCCCGCTACTTTTCTGCCTTTAGTTGAGATGTAGGAGAATGGGTATGCATATGGATGGGGGCTTGGGTGGGCATGTTATGTCTTACTCCTATGTCTGTGTGGCCTTGTAAAGCAGAGCCAAATCTGGCCCAATTGATGTTAATTTTTAGAACAATGGATGAACCTATATGCTTAAGAATGGAGATTTCTACCTATCTAGGCATTCAGAGAGTGAGATTAACCAATTAGCTCTGAAGTGGAGACAGGAAATCCCACTGCAGTTTGCTCACCGGAAAGGACCCAAGACCATTAAAAAGATAGTGAGCTCACCAAGTAACTCCTGAATCTCAGCAAAAAGAGACACCCTGAAACTTATCCAAGAGACACTGGACGTTTGCCCCATCCTACTCTAAAACAACTACTTTGTTATGAACGTGGAACTGAAACATCTGATCGATTTTCTAACTGTAGAATGCTGGGATAACTTTTATGTAGGCAGTTTTGGATTAAAAGCAGAGTATAAGCATTGCTTAACATGCAGAACAGAATTGATTTCATTTCTTTCCTTTTTTTAAACACCCAGCAAAATACCAGGAGAGGTTTAAATGAATAGTTGCTAATGTACGAGAGAAATAGGAAATTAAAAAAAACAAAAAACCAATACTCCTTCATTCCTTCAGAAATGGCTATTTTCTCCTTTTGCCAGCAGGACTAACATTTATAACCCTAGGAAAGTGTACAAGTGAAATGTGCTCCTAGGAAATACAGAATCAACTGTATCCAAATTAAATCACTTCTCTAAAAAGGTGGTCTCCTCCGTTTTGACATTGCTCTGAAGCTGTTGGGAAAATATAGAATAGGTTTATGAGAGGGGTGATGGTGTCATTTGAACTCTTTTTTACTCACAGAAAAACAGCTTTGGAAAATAGTGCTATTAGACACTGGAGTTGCAATAGAAATAAGATAAAATTGTACATGGATCAGGATATGGATATGTCTATACTGAAAATGCATAGGTAGACACTATGGGTTCTCCCATAGCCAGGTTCTCCCATTGGCACAGGTAATCTACCTCCCCGAGAGGTGGTAGCGAGGTCGTCGGGAGAATTTTTGGAAATATAATAAGCAGGCTCTATTCAAAGAAATTAGATTGTGAATAAACTGGGTTTTAAAAAATTGTAGCTAATTTTAACTGATCTGGTTTGCGTCTATGCTTGAATGTGACAGGATGTGAGACTCTCATCCTCAAGTTATGTTGCTTAGATATAGGTGCTTTAAATCAGGCATTCTCAGGCTGGGGATTGTGACCACCAGAGTGGGTCATGATGAACGGGAAAGACACAGGTTGATCCCATTTAGAAAGGGTGGGGATAGGGGCCTGGTATAGAAAAGAGGGATTCAGAATGGAAACGACTGAGAACCTTGCTTCAGTGAGAATTGATTGGTAGGTAGATAAATTAGAGCTCCGTTCTGCTGACTCACCCTGCTAACCATAGCAGATGGGTATCATTAGAACCATCTCAACCCTGGTGGTTTTCTAGAGTGAAAGATCTGGAGGGAAGGACAGGAAATCAGGCAGAGAGAAGCGTAGAGAATAAAACATCCTGAGAGGAAGCCAGAGTGAATGTCTGTTGAGAATTGTTTCCAAAAATAGTCCTGCCTCAGGGAACTGTTCCCAAAAAGTACATTTTTAAAGCTTTTGGTGACAGCTGAACCCCAAGGAAGGGGGTCAGGTTTGGGTGAGACCCTACTGTGAGTGTGTTAATGAAAGAAGAAGCATCTGTGCACAGCATCAATATGTGGGATTTAGCCATCCTATTAAGGGACCCATTTGTGAAAAATAGGCCCATAACTGTCTTGTACAAGCATGGATGTGGATATTTACCTATGTGGGGGCAGGAAAATGTAAGTAGGAGAAATAGATATGTGTGTGTATGCACATGACAGCATATATGAGGTGTATGATAGCCTTTCAGTGAATGATATTATTCACATATCAGAGTGTTTGTGTATTGAGAAGTGTGAAACATCATCAGTGGATTTCAATATGTCTTGATGCTATGTATGTGGGTGACTGTTGATGGAGTGTCTGTGTGTTTCTTGATGGTATGTGTATTTATGGTTCAGAAACGACTGATGAGAGGGAGAGATACAGAGGAAGAGACAACTAGTGGACAGCGTGTGTTGAACAGTGTGATTTTTTTTTCAGGGGGATGTGTGGAAATAAAGCAGCCCACTAAGGTGATGTGTTTGTTTGAGGCAGGTTGGCTTTGTGTGCTCTTGTGCAGAGCAGAGACTCTCTCTTACTATGTATTTGTACAATGCCTAGGGCAATGGGTACTTCAAATAATAATAGTAATTAATAAAATGGAGCCCCAACCCAGATATAATCAACAGTTTGTTCTCCGGGGCAAGGAACTGTGCTTCCTCGGTAGTGACCAGAGGGGAGCTGTGACTGGTGTCCTGAAGCCAAGTGACCAACTTTATTGTTTATTTTCCCCATGCCAGAATTGGGAACTATGGTTTTCACTTTTACCCTATCAAGAACTACTGCTGGTATTTACTCTACCAGAAAGGGAGCCTATTTATCACTAATAAATGAGGAGCAATGCCTTCTGTAACCCTAAGCGGGCCACAGCAAGGCTTTATTTTACCACGCAGAGCTGGACTACGTCACAGCAGGACTAACAAGCCTCACCTCACTGTTCTTCCTTGTGATTGTGATTGTGAAGGAGTAAACACAGGAGAGGTTAAAAAAAGGGATTAACCTCCGGTGGTGAAGGCGATACGACTAGGAAGGTACAGATTTGGGCGTTAGTTGTAATTATCCTCAGCAAATGACATATGAACTACAGAGAGGATTGTCTTTGACTGGCAAATATCAGAAATGCAGAGACAGTAGCAGATTTTTTACTCTTTGCATCTTAACCATTTTTTCTCTTCATTTTTTAATTCTTCTCACAAGAACTAATCTCACTCAGAGCCAAGCTATTTTAATGAATTCTGAAATGATTATTTTCTACTTTTCCTAATATCCCCACTCAGGTCACTTAATTAGAGGAATAGAAGCAAAAAGGGCCATTAGCAGAATTACTGCTGAAGTCACAATTATTAGACATCTGAAAATGTCGTTTAGTGTCATGTGAAAATTTTTTTAAAAAGGGATGCACATTAATTAAAGGGTTAATGACTAGAGTGAGCCTTCAGAAGAAGCTGACGTAACCCTGAAACTTGGTTTATTGCCAGTACTGGGAAAATCTTTCTGATCTACTAAGGGCTGTAAATAAGAATATGTTTGGGAAATGTAGGGCTAGGCTGTGGTAACAGTGTGGAGCCTGTATTAGCAGAAGGCACAGAACCATGCCACCCATGGGAGAGTGCAGGGAGACATTCTGCTTCAGAGAGTCACAATGCCTCCTAGAGCATCCTGGTTGTACTGTGTGAAAGGAAATAGAAGATGAAATCTCTATTTCTCACCTTGGTCAAGTTTGTAATATGGCTAACAGACCCTGAGATAGAACGTTCAGGCTAGAATAAATGCTTCTACGCCAGATGTTTAATCCTGACAGTAATAAGATAAGGTATTTGGCCTAGAATATAGGTGGGAATGGAATGTGAAGGGAAACTTATTCCTAGATGGGGTGAGAATTTTCTGTATCAGAGGTTATGTGAAATTATTGCCATGGAAACTGTGATGTTAAAGACTTGTTTGTGTAAGACTATATAAGCTTTAAGAAATGTATGCTTAGGGTCGCCCTGGCCATCGGGCCACCTTCTTTACGTAAAGAATAAACTGACTTTGCTAACCTGCTGTCTGGCTAATTTGGACCATCCGCTGGGCAATGGATGTGTAAGTAAGGACCCCTGAGTTTGGGTTCCTCGACAACTGTAGGGAAACAATCCTTTAAGAGGGACGTATATTCCTCACATTGCAGCCAACCAACTCTGCTGGTCAGTGAGTGGGAAAAGAGGAGCCATACCGTCCCTGCATATCAGATAAGCTGCTCTCAGAAGAAACATCTTGTTAGCAGACCCTAAAGAACTCCAGTCACAGAGGGTGGCAATTCTGTCCCCCCCTTGCTTGGGCCACACAATAGGGAGGGCTCCTAACTCCCCCAGTCTCCATACATATCTTTGTAAGAGGAGTCATGATTTAGCCTATAAGAAATGAAAGCTGTTCCATACCACTAGCTCCTCAGGGTTTGTTATCCTGCTTGTGGCAAGGGCCAGAATCTGATGTTTCAGAGGAAGCATTGCCTCCCACCTCCTATTGTGGATGTACCCATTTGTGCAATGCTGTGCATGTTGTACAGAGAAGATAAATCACTTCCTGACCCCTGGAGCAATCAGTTTATGCCTTGATGCATGAGATCAGATTACTCTTATCTTAGTCTGCATAACTAGAAATGTTAGTAGTGGTCAGAAAATTATCCAGCCTTTTTAAAATCTGGCTACTGTATTTGACTCTATGGCCTGTGGCAGTGAATTGCACTAAGGTTCAATATGTGATATGACGTGGTGTCATAACAATGTAACAAATGGTTAATAGCTGTATTAAACCTGAAATGCTGTTTTTTTTTTTTTAATTTCTTGCAACAGAGAATTCTGTTTCCACACAGAAGATTCCCTCAGTTGATTTACAGCCAGATTTGGCTACTTTAATTTGTTGCCAGCTCCATTTAGACAAATGTTCCCCAGAAGCCTGTAGTCTTTACTCAAGAAGAATGCCCACTGAAGCCAATGGTAGTTTTCCCTGTATAAGGATTGCTGGATTTGGCTCCAGATTAATAAATCACTTATACAACTGTGCCTGAAAACTAGCTAGAGACACCGCTGGAATAAAAGGGTGATGGAAAGCTGAATTGGTTCAGATTCTATTTAATTTTGGGATTGGAGTTATGAATCTCTACCACAAACTCATATGGAGCTGTCTGTTTGGGCGTTCTGAATAAATACGCTTTCACCTGTTTTCTTTCAGCCCAATAGTGCCATTTGGAGACCTGCTGGATTAATGTCAAAGGAGTAATACAGTGCAGTACATTTATTTTACTCCATCTCTGCTTTCTTATTAAGAGCTTTTCTACACAACCGGAGCCAGAGCCAACCACCTGATTTTGTTGTATGCGTTTGCTTGTTTCCTTACAACTAGTGTCCAGAAAATAGGACAAGTGTGAGTAATAACTTGACTCTCCCATCCAGTGCTGGGACTTACTACTCTACCTGAAATTCTCATTCTTTTGGGTCGTTATGATTCATGGATGGTAGCTCTGGCAGATAACTCAGAAGGTTCCCCTCCCCTCCCACTGTGTTCCTTCTCCACTAACTGGTGGAAGCTGTGCTCAGCTTGTCTGAAATGGAAAGTTGCTCTTTACATATTTTACAATATCAACAATAGAATAGCAGGAGGCAAAGATTCCCCAGGCATGCCAGAGGTTAAAGCAGCACTGTACGGAGGATTGGGATTCATCCCCATCCAGTGATGTTTATGGACTCTTGGGATAATTATATTTTCATGCTTTTATGGTAAATTTTGGGTTATGCAGATTTCCAGTGCTCCTATTTGAATTGAAAGAAAAGCACATTTCCAAAGTCTCGTGCTGTATCTTAGATATGGGCACTTCCAGAAAAGCATAGAGTGAAACTTGACAAACAGCATGCCATTCATGGTATGCATTGCAGCAAACCACAGAAGGCCACATTTCTGGTACTCCCTGCAGAATTTATCAGAAGAAACAATTGCATTCCAAATGCACTGAGAAAAATATTGGATTATTATGATGCACGAAAGTGAATTTTAAGTAACGACATTTGAATGTACTTTTCCACTGTTTGCATAAATATGTTTCCAATGCACTCTCCTGAGCAGAGAAACACTTTTAAAAACATCTGTAACAACGTTTTAATAGCGTGTCATGTAATAATGGACAGAGCCTGCAAGTAGCGCCTGCTGAGGGTGCAAGTCTACATTTATTTGCATTTGAGTATGAAACACTGACCCGGTGAGCTGGGCGGGGATGTTTTAAATAGCAGGTCACACGTACCTATGCTCCTTAGAACGACAGCAGTTTTAAATGGAAACTCAACCCTTTGTTTCCCTGAGGTAGATAAATTCAGTTCCGTGCTGTTTACTTTTCCATACTGCACAGAGAGCAAAGATTTCATAACCTTCTGAGAGGGAGTTTGCCACAGTGACCGCCCCAAAGTTTTCATCTCCTTCCAGCACTACTATTCAGGGGCCCACATTCCCACCTCAGAGCGGTCTACATGAAAAGACTAATACGCTTTGGAATCCTTGGGTATGAAAGGTAGTGTACACATGATTATAAGTAATTAAATACTGGATATAGTATTATTATCATTTATTATAGCAGCAGCACCTAGAGGTGCCAGCTATATCAGGGCCCAACTGAAATGACAATCTAATGAGACCAGGAAAGACACAGGGGGTGAGGAGAATGGAAGTATTGTTATTTCTGTTTCACCAAAGGGGAACTGAACTATAGAGACCCCAATTCACAAAAATAAGTATGTGCTCAAAACCATCCTTATTCAGGAAAACGCTGAAATAATGTTTCACTTTAAGCAGAAGTGTCAGTCGAAATGAATTCAATTAAAGTTAAGCGTGTGTGTAAATGTTTTCCTGAATCAGGGCCTAAGTGATTTGCCAAGGGCAGACTGGAAGTCTGGGGTAGATTCAAGAACTGAACCCAGATTGGGTGGATCCCTCTCTAGGGTCATAACCACAAGGCCATCCTTCCTCTCAATTCTGATACACCCAATGACACTAAATACAGGATTGAACTGTATCTTTCTAGCACTTATTGATTGCAATGTGCATGGAAGCATCCTCTGATGTCAGAATTGGATTCATATTCTGCACTTAAATTAGAGGCTGTCCAGTGAGCCAATCCAGAGATCGGCTCCATTCATTTACTTTACAGTTTTGTTATCAGCTGACAATTAGCACCTTCTTCATTATCAGATGACAACTCAATGTTATTACCGAAGTGTGCCAAGGATGACAAAAATCATTTGTTTGTAGCCTTGCACTCCATCAGTCACCTGTTTTTTCCTAACTACAGATATCTTTTCAGAGAATGCAAATATGAAAATGGTGAGCCACATAGTTCTGTTTTAGAGACTCCCAAGAGCTAGTCGTGACCAGCGAACACATTTTTAAACACCGCTTTCTTTGGCTACACAAGGTGCCAACTGGTGCTGAAAAATCATTAGCATGTATTAGCTTTTACGTTTTAAAAAAATCACTTGTTTTCCCAGTCTGCTCAAGCCTTCAGTCAAGCAAGGGTTCTAGAGGGATGGGGGCACGGAAGACAACTGAAACCTGCAGTTGGAAGGTTCTTGCACTCAGCTCTCTGAGCGTGTGTAGACTTCCCCCCCACCCAGTGTTCACTGTAGGCAAGCCAGCCCCTTAGGGTACGTCTACACACAAAAAGAGACCCCGTAACACAGCTGTGGCTGGACTGGGTCAGCTGGCTTGGGTTTGTGGGGCTCAGGCTGAGGGGCTATAAAATTCCAGTATAAAGATTCAGGCTTGAACTGGAGCTGGGGCTCTGAGACCCTTATGAAGGAGGGGGGGTCTCAGAGCCTGGCTTCCAGCCCGATCCTGAACATCTACACTGCTATTTTTAGCTCCTTGGCATGTGCCCCACGAGTCAGAGTCAGCTGACCTGGGCTCTGAGGGTATGTCTTCACTCACGGCAGCAAATTTGCCGCCGCCAGATTGATTCTCCAGGGTTGATTGAATGGAAGTGGAGACCTGCTCAGTCGATCTGGAAGTTGACTGAATAATCCGTCCCTGGAAAAAGAGTAACGCATCAATGGGAGGGCATTTCCCCTCAGTGCAGCAAAGTGGGGATGCCAGGCTAATCAGAAATTTAGGAAGTTAATGGACAATACGCAAGCTACTCTATGTAGCTTGCATATCTTCCCTTGACTGCCACCGAATTTTGTGGTAAGTGTAGACGAGGCCTGAGACTCATAGACTCATAGGTCAGAAGGGACCAATATGATCATCTAGTCTGACCTCCTGCACAAGGCAGGCCACAAAACCCTACCCATACACATTTATAACAACCCCGAACCCGTGACTGAGTTATTGAAATCCTCAAAAGTGAGATTTGAAGACCTCAAGCTGCAGGATATTTTTTATCACTATGTAGGTTTAGCCTTAGCCTAGATTTTACGACACTGCACTGCCAGGGAGGTGAGAAGTTTGATTTCCAGGTCTACCCAATAGCTCTCTGGATAGCATTGCTACCACTGGTGGAACTATACCAATGATGAATTAAGTGTCCAGTTTTTCCCTTGACTCCCTTCCCCTTCATATGTGTTTGTCAGGTTAGATTGTCTCTGCCTGAAAATCTAACAGTCTTCCTATGTATGTGAACAGCGTATAGCAACCGGAGACCCTGATTCTGATGTTGGTTTCTGGGAACTATTGCAATTGAATTGAAGTAATAATAGTCTTCAGTGGGTGAATCAAGAATAAAATCATGAGTGAGGAATTACAGAACTGAACTTCAGCCTCATTGTCATATCTGAGCACAAACATTTTCCTTAGTTTGGCTTGTTTTCTCTAATTAGTATATTCATTGGAAGATCCGGGAGTGCATCCCACGCAAGCAGAATGCTGCTGCAGTCACAGGAAGTAAAGAGAGAGCAAGAGACTCATGCTCATTTTAGCTCCCTTAGAAACTTGAGGCCTGATCCTGTGAGGAGGTGAATATTTCCTGCAAGAGATTCAGCATCTTCAAGTCCCGGTGCCTCTCGAAAGAATCAACCACATTTAGCATCTTTCATGAGGCACTCAGTCCCTCACAGGGTTAGGTCCTTGGAGGCTAATCAGTGTTTTGCAAATAGAAAAGAACAAGCAGACAGGAGGGAATTACAGACAATGGGATGTTTTATAAAAAGAGGGAAAATCTATGAAAAGCATCAGGTAATGTCCTTAAAAAAAGACTTTATGGTTAGTTACACATTTACAGGTTTCCAGCTGTGTATTTACATTTTTCCTGTGACTGCTCATAATGTCTAAAAATAATAGCTGATTATTTCCATTGCTCTTTTCCATGATTAGGCTCAGAAATCCTGGATGAACCTGAGCTATTTTGGTAGTTGGGACCTTCATTGCCAAACGTCTTCTTAGTCATTTTATCCTGTTAGGGATCATCTCTTTTAAACGTAGGTCTTATGAAAGGGAAGGTTTCATGGCAGTGACTAAGGCCAGGTTTAGTGACGCAGACGCTGAGCAAGATTTCCACATTCAGCTCTGTCAAAGCCTCACAGTGCTGACACATCCACCCCTGCCATCCTATTCCTGGACCTCTCCTGAGGAGACCATGCCAATCACATCAATGGTGAGCATTCCATAAAACCCTCATATTAAAACAGGCTAGCCCAAATTATATTTGGCAAGATTTTTTAGGCCTTATGGGAGTGTGTAGAGTGGAAGGAGCTCTCCCTGCAGCACATGTTGTGCAAGGGCCAGAGACGATTACAGTCCCTTTACTATAGGAAAGAGGGGGATGTTCCTTTAGTGTGTCCCAAAGGAAGTGATGAGAGGTGGGGATAGGATGAATCATGCACACACACTTTACATTGGGGAGCTGTTTTTCCTCCATCAAGTACAATCCCTGCCATACAGCAGATCTTATCCTAGCAGGCACAATCTAGTCCACTGGGGTTTAGTGTTACTAGAAATAAAGAAATATCTTCTATCAGATTTAATATTAGAAAGGTGACTCCAGAGTTAAATTTTGTCCAGTTGGTTCAAACACAATAGGAGGACTTGGATGTGATTCTGAGCCTACCAAAGGTATGAAAATAGTCTTTGTTACTAAGATGTTAAATAAAGGCAAGTGTTTCTGTCCTCCTAAAAAGAGATTAAATGGATCAGCACACAGCGTTATTTTTTCCCCTGAGTAGTTAATGTACTGCATGTTCCCCAAACAATATGTTCATGGCATAAAATGAAATATGTTGTCTAAAATACTAAAAAGAGGCACTGCAAGTTTTGGTCACTAATATACAGCCCAAGGGGACGAAGGAGATTGCAATTCCTTACTTTGAAATTAAAGGTGAACAGATCAAGAGATATGAAATCTATCTATTTGTCCCTTTTGTTATATTCGTGTTAGCACTTGACAGAAGGAAGCAAGATGGAAGGGATGAAATGAATACAGTGCACATGAGTGCTGAGGAAAACAATGGTTATGTTTTGTTTTATTGCACGGATTAAAATAGTCAAAATAAGAAGTAGAGGTTATTATGAGAAATATTCTGTTTGCAAATATCTGTGTGTTAAAGCAGGAAGATTCACTTGTCAGAAAATTCGAGGTTTGGAAGAATTTAGATTTTGGTCTAAAATTCAATTTAGAGAGCAATGAAATAAAGATGAATTACTATAGAGTGTAAATGCTAATCAGGGTCCAAGCCATGTCCACTGAAGTCAATGGCTCTCTCTCAGTCCCTCAGTACTTAATGACAATGATAAATTGTATTTTCTTATCACCCATAAGGCTATTTTCTTTGATAAAGGAAAGGCCACTTAATTTGTAGAGTCTTGTTAACTATATTTTCTCTTGCCTGTTATCGCAGATGGAAGGCTAAATTTCCACATTTGAATGCTTAACGTTAGACTTCTGAATGCTTTTTTAAGCGCATAAACAAAAGCTTATATTCAAGTGTTTAAATATGGGTTTAGGAGCCTAATGTCAGGAAACCAGGTCTGAAAATGTCAGCCTCTGCTGGTATTTCGATTCATGTAATAAATGTTGGAACGTATTCACCACCTCACCTACTTAAGTTTTATGAGGGTATAACTCCATTGCATTTTTTTCTCTGAAGACTAGTTCCTTTATTTTACTAGGAATAACAACCAGGCAGTTATTATGAACAGGATTAATGCTAAGAGCAATCTCTAGCACAGTTGTATTTTGCACCACTAGCCAAGATATTCTGCAGACAGAGCTAATCTGCACTTGTGATAATGAAGGAGCCATATACAATGAAACTGCTACTATGTAACAATCCCGTCTGGGTTCCTGCTATCCTCTGCCCTAAATCGGTTAAATGTAATACATAAGAAATTAGCAGAAGGGTATTTACTTTTAAAAAGCATCATGTTTTGAGTCTGAAGATAAATGTAAACAATTTAAACAAACAGAAAAATTAAAACCCCAAGAAAAAGCAGAAGCTCCGTTGTTTTAGATGCTGCCTGGGTACCTTAAAACTTAGCAAGCTGTTTGCATTAAATAATCTTACAAAATGTGTGTGAATCCAAGAGTCACGAAGTGACTGATTCAGTTTTCCTTGGAAAGAAAGAATCCAAGAATAAAGTCTGGTTGTGCAGCTGAGGGGGAAAAAGAATTCACCACCCACAGTGAGCTGTTTTGTTTGGTACTTTTCTGAAGTACAAATGACAGCATGAAGGAAAATAGAGGCTCGTACACAAGGACACGTATGGGGGAAATATGCAGAAATGCTAGACCAAGTTTTGTTTTTTAAGTAAATGACATAAAAAAAATGGGGTGTGAAAAACTTATCCTCCTGGCACTGTAGGAAGATCATATATTAGACATTAGTATCCTCAAATGATCTGCTGACAATATAATGAAATAATTTGTCCAGTGGCTCAAGACTCACAAAGGCTACTTTAGGCTAGGATTTGGAAAGGCATTTAATGCAGTTAGTCATACAGCTCCCATTTAAACTTGATGGAAACTGTTAGGTGCTTAATTCCCTTAGGCTTCATTCCAAATTCCAGCCTTGATTGCAGAAAGGCGTTCATTTCATCCAAGGAAATAAAGAAGAAATTCAATTAGCTGTTAGCAGAGCTAAGAAAGATGGTATAGCATTGCCAATTTGGACAACTTTTACATGAGACTCTACAGGATAGAATTCTCTGTGTGTTGAATATGAAATACATAGAAAGCATTGTTAACCTGAAAGAGGCTATTGACATAGCTGCCAGCCAGGAGATTGCAGAGAAACAGGCAAATGAGTTTAAAATGTGCAGAGGCCCAGTTCACAAGGTTACTATTTATATAGCTCCAACAGTATGCTAGAGGATTTACAGACAAATGTGAAGGCAAGGTCCCCTCCCTGAAGAGAACTCAATGCCACAAGGATGTTTTTGTACAGTTGTTAACAGAATCCTCAGCTAATACATAAAAATGTCAAATGTCAGAAATGCCAGACAACTGGGCACATTTGCTGGACATGCAGAAAAATCTATTAAAAATAGACTATACTTCATGCTTCAAAAGAAGGCTACACAAGAAGCAAACACTTGTACTAAGACGTCCATGATGATTCTCAAGTGGACAGATAGAACTGGGAGTGTATGTAGTCTGAGAAAAGTACAGAGGACCTGGAATAAAAGGTCTCAAATCAGAAGATCTCAGGGTAGTCCTATGTCACAACTATCCCTCCATGTTGTTCCCACATCCAATTCTGCTCTTAGAACACACCTGGCTTTTTTGCTGCTCTGCTGTAAGTTCCTGCCCCAACAGCTGCCATATGGGATCCTTCATAATTTAGTTTGAATTGTAACACTTTCTAAAGGGAGGATGCCATGTGTAGCCAATGTTCCCTGACTTCGCCCCACTCCGATAGGTCATGTCATCCCTTTGGCTGAATAGCAGCTCTAGATTAGCAGCACTGCAGAAAGATTGATGGGATGTTATACGGTAGGAAAGGAAAATGTCTTCATTGCACAGTTCTCCCTTTCCAGGTCATCCTTTGCTCTCTGCCACTGACGGGTAAGGGGAGCACATAGACCTCAGAAAGGAAATTTGCTAGGCAGCCACCTGATCTGAAATTCATATGCACTTTAAAAAACATTCTAAATTGTGGGTGTGGTTTTCAAAAGTTCCTAAGGGGGTTATGAGCACAAAGCCCCTTGATAATCAATCCCTGGATGGTGCATCCATTAGGAGTTCTACAGAATGTGTCTTCAGTAACTTCATAGTAAATATGATGAAAACTATATAAGAATTTGACTGGAACACAGCCATAGATAGCCCCATAGATCATTGCTGGGAGTGCTGCTTGGGGTGAGGGGCAACTGGTTACACTGTAGAACAGCCTGAACACTGCTCTAAGTTGTAACAGGGGCCAAGCAAGATCCTGCACAGCCCCGGGATCAGGGAGCTATAAAAGGGATTAAACTATCTTTGCCTCTCCCCCATCTTGATACTATCCCAAGCACAACTCAGCTGGATATAAGAACCATGGCCTTGATGTTTGAAATTGAGTGCATTAGTATCTGCAGTGGAGAACAAGAAGACACTAACGATAAAGAATAAACTTTGTTTCCAATATATGATTTTTAAAAGCCTAGCTTGCGGCATACCTGGCATTTTATGGAACTTCATAGGTACAGAAAATTTGAAATGTTGCAAACAAGTCATTTTAAAGTTACAGAGACACCAAAAATAATAGCCATTGACTCAAATTTGAAAACATTTAAAAAGTCCTACATCTACAAAATGGTTTGATAAATTGTTATATTTCAAACTCCTCCTGGCCCAAAGTTCTACAGTCTACTCAGTTGTTCCAGCTGTAAAATGAGGATAACGATACTTACCCAGGCTTGTTCAGGGATTTGAAATATACGGGTGAAAAGCACGGCACAATAGCTAAGTATTATTATAACATGGGCATGAAAAATAAACAGTGCAACCCTTCCAATGCTTGAATTTTGTCTAAAATTAAATGTATAAATCTAGATATAATATATGAATTTCACCTTGCATTCCACCAAATTGACTGAAATGCACAGAGCCAGGATGGTTCATTGCAATTTCCTTCATTTCTGCATTCCCTGTACCAGGATGAGTGGATAATGTGCACTGCAGTGCATGCTGCAATTCTACCATTGCCGATGATAGGGAACCTGGTGGGAGTACAGTACATTAGTCACACTGGTGCCACTTGTGGAGCCAAAGTTGATCAGATACTTGACCTTGGTTTTGAATATATGACATCACTCTCATCGTTCTTACAGTTTCTTATCATGTGCCGCTAGTACAAATTCAAGGATGAAAGGATCAGCACAAAGCACTGTGATGGGCTGGATCGTTCATAGCGTAGCCAGACCTGAGTCAAACAGGGACATACTAATTTATTGTGTCTGGCACCATACCCAACAGTTTGCCCCCCCCCCCGAAAAATGATTCTGTGAGCTGTCAGGTTTTCTCATTCAGCAGCCTAGCCCATCAGTGATATTATCTGTCTTATTGCTGTTTCTTTTTGCACCTGGAAGGACAAAAAAATGCATTTTGATGGATTTTGCTTAGGTCTTCTGTTTTCTTTCCTCTCCCTTTTGAATAAATGTGGTACTCTCTTGAGGAGTTCAGCCTCAGAGGGGCTTCAGAGCAACTTTTACTTGCAAGAATAAATAGAATTTATTCTCATTTATGCATTCCAAACTTCATTAGGCTTATGTCTATGTGTGGGTGTCTATGCAATATATCTATGAATAAATCCATAGGCTGAGCCAAATCCTGGGCTCCTTGTTTAGTTTGTATTCAGTCTTCATTCAGGATAATTCCTACTAAAGTTAGTAGAAGTTGCATTGAAAAAGGACATCAGGGTTTAGCTCATCTAGGATACTGTATGTATCTACACCAAGACAGACTGTAGTGGAATAGAAGTGGAATCCTCTGTTTCATCGAAGGCATAAAAATGCATCCACATTCTGAGCTGGTAGTGGCGGATTCCTAGGGTGAGATTCTAATGCTGTTCCAGTTCCTTTGCACTGGGTAAAAAAGTCAAAGCACTGTACATTCGATTCTAAAAAGCCAATGGCCTGGGGAGGAAATTGAGGATGACAGCTGCAGGCTTCTTTCCAAGGACCACTTCGTAAGCCCTGGCATAGGGACCGTGGGTGGGGTGGGTCTGAATGTGAGTACACAATGCTGTGGAGATTCTACATAGTGCTGCTGCCTATAGGACAGAGCAGACAGACTGTCATAATGTAGAAAGGTCCCCAGGGTTATCCAAATGATTCTGCGGGCTGTGGAACAGCATGGAATTGGGAAGGTACAAAGATGATGAGTTTTGTGCTGCGAATCTTAGAGGGCACAGAAGCTCACCCCTGGAATCTTCAGAGCTGATAGGGATGAGTAAGGAACATGGATTCCACCACTATTAGCCCTTTTCCTCCACTCATTCACCCACCCAAGTAAAATCTCCCAAACTTCCATGTTGGTGCTGCAGGGTCCCAGCAACAGCTCATTGCCCTTGCTGCAGCCCAGACAAAGTGCTCCTCTTGCAGCTCCACTGAGTTGGATGGAGGATGTGGGGGAGAGGCAGCCTTTGTTTTACCTGGAATAACTTGAGTGCACTAAGTGTTCATATACCCCACCAGGAAAGGAGATTTGAAAGGATGCAACATGCTCAGTGAAAATACCAGGACTACTGTCCCATCCCCCTTTTCACCTCCGCCTCATCTTGAGCCAAAAATAAATCAAAGGTGACTCTGCTGTTTTCTCCACAAGCACAAACAGGAACACCTCTCCAGCGGCCCAGCCTTGCAGAGATGCATTATTTTCTGGATCCATTTGCTTCCCTTTTATTAGTGGCCAAATGGGCAGGACTATTTGGTCAACATTGCCACCCAGATGTAACAGGGAAGCTGGCACAACCTACGGCCACCGTAGCATGTAGTTAGACCACTCCACCCTATTCCAGCTGTAACTTCCAAATGGTCTGCAAGGGCATGGGCAGACATTTACTACCGAACTGCTGTGATCCCGTCTAGGGAACGCAGAGGCACCAGGCACTTTTGGTCACCTGGGTATGTGAAGCAACAGGAGCCGCCACACAACCTCTTTGCTATATAATCAATAACCTCTATTGCTTTGCAATACACAGTGCAAAAACCAGCAATTAGGATTGATCAGTTGAGGCATTTAATCAACCTGAAAGTCATTGACTGGGAGTATACCACAAAGCAATAAACCTCAGTGCTAGAAAACCCAACACAAAAATTGAAGAAATGGTTATTCCCTGTTTTGATTGGGGAAGATTTCAAAATTGTAAGTTATCTGTATCCAGATTTTTTAGTAACTTGCTGGTACACATTAGGACATGACGATAATGAATAGATGAAAAGGGAGAGGCTTATATACTGGTTCTAATATGACTCCAGGCATTATGTTCTAATTGAATTGCTGCTGGTGATGTATTACCCAGCCTTAAATTCCCCAACAAAACATGGGTAGTAAGAGCACCTCATTTTTATTTTTACGTAGGGCAAGACTGTGGGTTGCCTTCTGCATTGTGTAAGCCAGTAGGAGCGCAAAAGGCATTGCCTTAGTCCCCCTCCATATGCTACATTATGGTGGGTAATGGTGCAGGGGGTGGGGAATTTGGTAGCTTCCATCGCGTAGCTATACACACTCTGACTCTCCCCATTCAGTATCCCTACGGACCTTCTGAGCTGGTGCAGACGAAGAAGCAATCGGCACCAGGGGAGGGAATGGCACAGATATCTTTCCCTTGGAGCAAGAGGCCGAATCACAGTTTGTTCCTTCATGCAATTCTCCAGCAGCACAACTACACGCTGCTTCTTATTCAGTGCTCGGGCAAATTCCACATTGAAGCTCATAACTGTTAGCCATTCACCCATTATCAGATCATCTCCCTTGGTTCTTACCTACCGCCCAGGTGAAATGATAGCAGTCTGAAGAAATGAATCAACTTGTGCAAGCAGCCAGAGGAGTTCATAGAGTTAATCAGACAGACAACAAACAGGAATAATTCCTGCCGAAAACCTGGTTTTAAATTGCAGCGGCTAATTGTATGCTGTTAGCACAAACTGGCTGCCAAGTCTGGTTATAATTCCAAGCAGCTCATTTTTATGACAATTGTGTTCAAATGGCTTTTTTTATTTACTAGTTTAAATGCTGTAGTTAGAGAACCTTAATTTCGTCTAGAAGTATTTTCACCTACTGCCTTTTTCATCTCTAACTGTTGTAATTATAAGCATAAGCAGAGTCTGACAACTGCTAGGAAGCTAGTTAGTTTGAAAATTGCTTCTGAGGCAATAATGATTTGGAATGGGCAGCCAATAAAGATGTAGAATGCATTCAGAAAGGTTTATGGTGAGATTTATGCACTTATTACCAGTATATAATCTATCATGGGTAGCTTTATAGCTTGTGTTATCTATACGTAGACTGGGAGCATGGCAGATGAAAACAACCGGCATGTAAGATGTTCGTAAGGGGGGACATCTCCAAAACTGGAGCTATCTCAGTGTGCTGGCTGCACATCAAACAACATCAACACAACAGGTTATTTGTTAAAATATGTAAAGAAAGACGGTCAACTCAGAGGTGACATTTTATTTTAATGATTGTGAGGGAGAAAAAGGAGGTCATATGCAGGAGATCCACTGGGATGAAACAAAAGTGATGGTATTCCCAAACTCTGTCCACTGTCCAAACTTCACCCAGTCATAACAACCCCAAAATGAGATTGTGCAGGACTTTATAAAATGATTATCTTTGTTACACAGTGAGGGAATTAGACACGTTGATATTTCAGTTGTCATCATTATGCTTCAGAGGTCAAGATTTTCAAAAGTGATTTGGGATCCTTGACTTCTTTGGATACCAACTTGAGATACCTTAAAAGGTGGACCACATCGAAGTAAACTAATGTATTGTTAACATGCTTCAGAAGTATTCACATGGACAGTTAGTCTACTACAGGCTAATGCAGGGTAAATTCACATTCTAACTTGCTGCAATCTAAATGTTCATGTAGACAAGCTCTTAGTGCATGGTAAGGTGGGGGTGAAAATCTACCATGCACTAGTGTGCCATATACTAACTGTCTTTATGGACCTTGCTACCACCCAGTAGAAGTTCCCTAATACACTTTGACCTACTCCATTTTGTAGATTTCCACCCCATCTTGCAGTGCACTGTTTGTCTAGGCAGTTTGTCCTAAGTCAGATATTGTACTCCATTCATAAGAAGTCTAACTCCTGATAAATGCTGACTGTAGGCCATCTCATGCATACCAGCTTGAATTGCCAAAATTTCTATGTGTTCTTATCAGAGCATCCAAAGACCAAATGGGCATGGAAATTAAACTGTGGCTAGGTCACAGAGAAATGTTGAGAGGTTTCCACTGCTCATTCTGGATCTATCCGGGGCTACAGGGCTTCCATCTACAAGGCCTTCAACCTAGTCACCACAAAGAGACTAATCCAATGCCCACTGAAGTCAATAGAAATACTTGCACTGGCTTCAGTAGTCATTGGATCAGGCCTACATTCATAACCTACAGTGAGATAGGAATGGCTCCCAAATTCTGCTCTTCCTTGGCACTAATATATATGGAGAGAAGGGTTGGAGTGTTACACTGCATCAGTAAGTTCCTTTGTGGTACACACAAAATCACACAGAGCTGGTCTGGGTTAAAAAAAAAAATCTAGTTAACCTCCCCAACCCTCCCATCTCACTCAAGGTACTACTCAAATTCCTGGAGTAAATCCTTGAGAAAGATACTGAAACAGAAGTAATATCTCCTTGTCAGCTTTCTTTTCATGACAGTTTTCTTTATTGGCTTTCCCTAATTTAAATTATTCACTGAATATGAGAAGGCAATAAAACAACTGAATTTTTCTTCACTGTTCAAATTTAGTTAGGTACCTCCCTGTTGATGGATAGTCAAGTCTGATCTTTTTAAAGAATACTTTTGTGAATAACTGAAGATGGACAGAAAGGTGTAGTGAAATAGCCTCTATTTATGTATTTGTTTCCCTTTTCTGAGTCTTACTTTAACTCTACGCATTCTTATTTCAGTGCACGTTTTAGATAAACTCAGTGACATGGATTTACAAGTGAAGATTATTTTTCAGCTTGTATCTAACATCAAAGGATGTTCTGAGAATTCACATTACAGTTTTCAGCTTAAGATTTGTTTATCATAATATATATATCAATACAATTCTGGGCCCAAATCAGTGGCAACAAACATCTATTTGTGATTAAGCTCTGCTAATAATCCCTTCCCCACTCCTTCAGCCCCTGAAAATTGCTTTTGAATCTATCTACATGATATGACTTGTCATGACTGTTACTGCTTCTTCCCTGATCTCTAGGAGAGAAAATGATGTAACTTTAGTTCTAGCTCAAAGCTCCTTTCCCATTAATTTTAGTCCAAATGAATGTTTGTCATATTACCTCTGATTTTCAGATGCAGCCGATAGGCACTGGGCTCAGACGAAGGGCCATGAAGAAGCCATTGATGGTTCCCTAGTTTAGGGACCTCATTTACACAGGTCTGGTTCCTTTCCCTATGCTAGTTGGTTATGTCCTCAAGTAGTTACTATGCCAACCAGGGATTGTTTAAATACAGTGCGGTTCTGGCCATTCCACTTTCTTTCCAGCCACGGTTCCAACACCCCCAAACCCACCACCTCTTGGCTGGAGGACAAGTAACCGAGAAGGATGTAGGAGCCATCTATCCTTTACACCACTTGAGCGTCTCCCCTCCACCCCCCACAGTAGGTAAATCCCCAGCTAGGGGGATACACTGGCTTCATGGCCTTTTGGCGCTCATGGAGCACAGGAGAAAATTGGGCCCATAACTTTTCCAGGGACAAATATTTCATAACTTTTATAAGCTTCCTAGTAAATTCCTTCTGGTCATTTCCTATAAAATGGAAAAATAAATAGCTGTATATTCCATGAAAGCTCCATTGATCTCTGATAGAGACGCTTTTCTGGGGTATAATTTGCTTATAAAAAAAGGAGCGAGGGAAAAGCATCCACACCAAAGAATTATTTGCTGTTGTTATTTTTCCCATGTAAGAGAAGTAATACAGACCCTCTGGAGTAAGAGACTAGATTTTACAGGGTTTTATAATATAAAGTATTAAATTTATCTGATTTTAATGTGCCCATCACCATTATGTTTGATATACAATACAAAGTACAGATATTTAGGCTGCCAGTGAAATCAATGATAAAATTCCTATTGACTTCAATGGTGTAGAATCAAGCTCTTAGAGCATTTATATCATACGGCTAGTGGTCTCAAACTGTACTGCAATCTAGCGTAGTGTAACAAGTTGTGGTGCAGTATCTGTAGACTGAAAATTTTATTTTCTACCATGTTACCTTTAAAATGTTCAATGAAATTTATAAGCAAAACACACATATCTTGGGGAAAATTGTGCTATATGTTCGCAATCCAGTATATCTTTTTCTTTTTTTTATTAGAGCTGTTTTTCAATGTATGAAATTGAGAGTGGCATATTTTAATTTTATCTATCATTTGTTTTTCTTCCCTTCTTCCCAGAGAAATTAAATACTGACACTTAATTGATAGGAAGACATCTTTGATATATATAATAAAAGTTAGAGTAGCAGTGGAATCTGCAAACACTTGTGATTTTATCATAAATTGGCTCCTGTTGAATAGATTTTTTTTCTCCCTGTGTTGTTCCAGAGGATCAAGCATGCCTTTTGATTTTATTATGGTGCTATCACAGATTATTCCCACGGACTGGTCTTTATTAGTGGATGATCAGATAATTCTACCGCTTGACCAAAATTAGAAACTATCACCAGAAAATAGAAAAATGCTTAAAATATTTCAGTGTGGCACAATTAAATGATATAATCTGTATTTCTGGAACAAGGGAAAAAAGTGGCCATGCCTTGAAATGATTTCTGGGAGAGGCATCTTTGGTCCTAAATATTATTAGCAGTAATATTTATGGCACCCAATCAAGATCTATTGTGCTTGACACTAACAAACACATAGTTAGATACCATCCCTGCCCCCAAAATTTTGAGCATTCTCAACTACCAAACATGTCTCTCAGGTGGCAGATGAGGGAACCCCAAACGTGATATGAGCTGCTCTGAATATATTGAATGAGGATTCATGGAGCTACAACTGAGAGTCAGATTAACTACCTGCCCATGTAAAAAAGCTACCATTATGGAAGCAACCGAGATACAAGAGTCTGTTTCAATGAGCCCACTTGAAGGAGATCACAACCCTCCAAAAATCACTTAGCTGACAACAAATGAGTTTGAACAGAGGCATGAAGATGGTGGACCAAACTTGTGAGGGCATTCATCACCTGAAACGAGATCTTAACAACGAAAATCAAAACTAAAACCAGGTGCTGGAATGTGAGAACCATGTGGGACATTGGGAAACTGAGTGAAATAGTCAGAGAAATGACACAGTTCAATATTATTATTCTCAGAGTGAGCAAAGTTAGATGGACTGGATGTGATAGACTTCAGTCAGATGGTATCACAATACTGTGTTCAGGAAGGTGAGATGATGTTAATGTAGAGGCAGTTAGAACACTCCTGGATTAAAAAGGCAAAACGCTCTCTACAGGGATGAAAAACAATTGACTCACAAATTATAAGAGCACATTTTGTTACAAATAATGCTAAAGTAACTATCACCCAGTGTTACACACCTACCAATGACAATGACGAACAAGCAAGAGATATATTGTATGATAAGCTGCAAGACATACAAATACAGTGTGTTCCACTTAAAATGGATGTGTATCTTCAGCATAACTAGCAATTCCAGACAATTCTAGTTTCTAAAGCAAATCTATTGAGACGAGGGTTTGTGCTGTTGGTTAAGCCTTACTGGAAATTGCTTTTCTGGACACTTGCCCTGCTTTTTCTCCTTCCTGCCCAGCACACATTTGTTTCTTTCTCTCAGGCCACTTGAAATGGACATCACCTAAAACAGGCTAAATAGAATTTGACTGATAAATCTGTTCTAAACAGCTTGCATTGAATCCTAATGCACAATTCACAGTGTTCATTATTACTTGAATTACGTTACTATATTTGGTTTTGCTCTGAATGTGTAATGGGAGCTTTGGAGCCTACAACAATCTGCTTGTGCTTAAAGAAGCAAAAAGTCTGCTTTTTAACCAAATACACAGGCAGGCTGCCTAGGCCTTGTTCAGTTTGAAGCATTGTATATTTTAACAAATAGCTCATTCTATGCAGCTTATACTTCTATGGGGATTAAGCAGCCAACTGGCTCTGTTGGCCTTGTAGAAATCTGCACATAAGGATTTCAAGAGGAATCCCTTAGGGCAGCATTTTTCGTTATAAAGGTATCAGTGACATTCCTGCAATACTGTATAAAGCTATTTAATGAGTTTGAAAACTCTTTCAGGGAAAATCACAAAGCTTTCTACAGATTTCAGCAAAGCAACTGTACCACATTCTGATTACCTATATACAGATTTAAAAACAGCTTGATTTAGGGAGGTAGGAGTCTAAAGGCTTGATCCAATGCCCATCAAAGTCCCACTGACTTCAGTGGGCCTTGAATTAGCCCTTAAAACAGGACAAAATGAACACCGAACAAACAGCCTTTCTCCATCCTTTTGCCGTCTAGTACATTAAAGCAGATGGCAGAGATGAACCTTTTTTAATTTTAAAATTAGATGTTTTCACAGAAGCTGGTTCATATAGTAAGAGAAGTCCATTGCGTTTTCCCTCCACCTTCACGTTGTATATACCCATCATCAGGTATATTTTTCCAGTTCAGATCACCTAATAGGGAACAGTTAGAGGGCCTAGGGTATTAAATGCCAGTTCTTCCATATTGTCTTGAAAAGAGTGATATGCGAGTCAGGTTGGGTTTTTAGCTCTAGATGCTAAAAAACTGGCAAAGCAGCCATGCCCTGCACAAACTACCTCCCCTCCTGGCTTGATGGATTTACAGGACTCAGGTGCTGCACAATGCAAGTATGAGATCTGGTTACTGCTTGCCAAATTTGCTTTCCAGTTTCAAGAATCATAGTGATTTCTCTGTTTCTAGGCTCAAGTAAAACAGGTATTTTCCTCCATGTGGATACAATCAGTAATTGCTGCTAGCCCTAATAGGGGTTAAATACGTGCAGGGCAAAATTGTCTCTGTCATTTAAGCTCTATGACTAGGCTGCTTGGGGAGGCCACTGGCCCAGAAGCTGCACAATGAGGCTATTGTGCTCCGCTTAATAGAATGGGGGGGAGGGGTTCCATAACTCTTTGCCACAGATTAGCATGGATGGTGACACAGGCAATGTGCTGTGCAAATGTGGGGGTCAATTATGGGATGTGCCATTATGCAGGTGCAGTGGCTTTGAATCCCTGTAGAAGTAGTGCAGACGAATAGTGACTATATAGCAGGCTCAAGTAGCAGCTGTGGGGCAATGGGCTGCAACCCAGAGCTCTGAGTCTGGGGTTTTGGGGTGACTGGGGTTGATTTAGCCAACAACTTTAGCTTGATCTTCTTGAGTGTTGCTAATGTGCCTAGCTCCTTAATATGTAAATGGGTGACATGCATGTCACCTGCGGAGAATGTTCACCAAAATATTGGGACATCTTTGTGGCAGCATGATCTTATTATATAGATGCTATTAACATCTTATGTACATGATGTTTTCTTGCTGCTTCGAATGTGTGCAGTGTAGTTATGCCTTATTGAAGGACTGGCCAAAAATTAAGTACCTTTGGCCAAAGAATCTGGCAGACGTTCAGTGAAGGGCCATATCCTATTCAGCAGAAGGGAGACAGAGACAGAAAAAGTAGCAGTAATAATAGGTGCACAAAGGAGGAATGAAAACAGATTGTCAGAAAGAAAGAAACCATCTTCCCTCTCCAGCTGTAGGCGGGAAAACCACAAACCACATGTTTTAACTTAACATTTGGAGAGGGAATACAGCTTTGGAAAAGAATTATGCTGATTTTCCTTCCCCATGGACATTGGCTGTGCTACTACAGTTAACATGTGTGCATCCAAGAAGGAGTTTCACTTATTCTCCTCTTCAACATGCTATTTGTTTAGATACTTAGATTGCCCCTCATCATCTCAGTTGTTAATGGAGTATATCCTCAAAAATCCCCTCTGAGGCAGGGAAGCATTATCCCTATTTTAATTATGGAATGTGGAACTGAAACACAAGGTAGATTAAGTGACTTCCCCAAAGTCTGTGGTTAAACTAAGAATTGAACTTATATATTCTGAATTCTCAACAACTATCCTGTCCACTAGACCATCCTCATTATGCTGGTAACTTCTGCCATAGCTAGAGGCTGCAGTTTGCAAGCAATTTATTGGGTTAAATTGTAAGATGGGTCTAAACAACAAAATTAGGGGCCACTTCAAAAATCAGGGGTTTTCAGATCTGTGATTTACTCCAGCCATTATAAATGGTGAAAGCATTAGCAAAATAAATTCAGAAGCTGAAACAATCCCCTCCCCACCACAGCATTTAGTGTGTTTGTATCTAAGGGGGTGGGTTAAGCCCATTTCTAGTTATATCACACAACAACACCAATCAGCTGGGGTAATGCAAATATAGCCTCTTGATTCCACTAGAACATCATATGATTTCCATGTGTTAAAGAGATGCTATATTTTTCTTCATTGTAATCAGAAACCCTCACAAATTTGGGGAAGAAAAGCTCTTTTAAATTAATTAATAGTTCAGTTTCCTCTCTGTGATGAGGTGTATAGACCTTCCTGAAGGATTGGCAGGAAAGAGTTAATACACTTACACTCTCCTCTCTTTGAGCAGAGCAAAGACCACAGCTGCATGCCCTAAACTTAGGGATCGTCAAGGTAGCAGAGCTGCGCCAGATGTAATAAATTAAGCAATTACTCAACACACTATAAGAGTGAGGGGGCAAAAAAGCATGGGCCTTTTTTAAAATAAGCTTTGTAGAGAAGGGTGGTTTGAGTGCTTGGAGAGGAAAAATGCTAATATTTTGTTTTTCTGTTTAAATGAAAATGGTTTGTTGGGACTAAAGATAAATAAGGAGGCAAAACCAGTAGGTATTTGTTAGGATGAGTTATACTGTATTCTTGAAAAGTACTAAATATGCTGAGAATATAGTGCCGTAGGTAGGCTGTGTAAACTGAAAGAGAGATTTAGGGTATGCTTCCTTGGTACATCCAAAAATATGCCTGCTTCATGATGCACTCTGGCCAATTCCAAAGGGGGGGAGGAAAAGTTCTGGAGTGTTTGTTGAAGCCTCAAAGAGGAATCCTTTCTGTCAGGAATGGCTCCATCAGTATCCAGAAGGGTGGGGTGCATTCTGTGGAAATGGGGGACCTAGAATGTCTTTATATAGTATCTAATTACTTCTATCAAAAGAAGGGAAATATCCTCATTGCTTATTAATTCTGATAGAAGTCTAAGAAAGGTGGTCCAGAAACATCTTACAGCCCTTCAGTATATATCTGTGATCATAGTTCTCTAAATATGCCATATACCTCTGTAACTAGAACTTGTATTTAAATTAGAAAAGGCTGAGGAAAATAAGGTTTTCTTAGTTTCAAAATTTTTCATTGGGATTAAACTTGGCACAGAGAAACAAAAGTGGTAGCTGTTCTAGTGGTCTCCCTGGTATGGATCAGAGAAGCACTAGTAAAATACAGCACAGTCCTAAAGAGGGAGAAGACTCATCTCTGAGGCAAAATATCCAGAGATGACCTCTATCTGCAGTCTGATCTCTATCTCTGTGCTCTACATATACCACCTACCAACTTCCCCCAATTAGCAGAGAGATTTCACAGACATCCACTCAGAAACCAACAACTTTCAAGGCCAGGAAAGACTTCTTATCTATGGACACTAACATTCTAGAGTGCAATCCAGATCAATAAGGGGGTGTCATTGCCTGCCTCTCAATGCTCTGCTGCTGTAGCTCCCAATCTGGGCCAGTCATAAACAGCTTAACAACATGCAAGTCACACCTTGAGTGTCTGTGTATAGTTGCAGCCCTGGACCAGCACCTCCAACCCCCTAGCAGCCTGTCAGCAACACTCCAGTCACACTCTGGCATCTGCCAGCCTTGGTTGCCACTTGCAGGGTGACCTTGATGTTCTCCCAGCTCTGAATTTTCCTGCAAATGTGTGGTGTTGTGCACTGACTCTCTTCTAGACAATCCAGATTTTAAAGCTCTATGAAGGGTCAATATTCAACAGTTTGCTACTTGAACTGGAGTTACCAAACAGTTTGGTTTAAATACAGGACTGGATTAGGTTAGGGTAAAATTAAACAAGCTTGCTTTAATTACAAAGATTAAGTGAGTACAAGTATAAAGTATTAGTCAGAAATGGTTACAAAAGAAATGAAGATAAAACATTTTCTAGTAGTTAAAACTTAACTTAGTTCAAGGTAAAAGCCTTACCATATGTTCTCAACAATATGGCTGACCAAAATCTCAGGTCAGGATCCCTTCCCAAAGTCAAAGGGCTGGTTTCTTTGTTTTCTTGGAGGGTGGGGGTTGAGAGAGAGAACTTTTGGTATTTTTGCCTTTCACTTTTATAGTCCAGTCACCCTTTGAAATGCATTTTCCTGTGGGTTACCCCTAGACAAAATTAATTCCAGCTGTGAGGAACGAGACATGCAGTCACATGGGAAAGAAGTTCCATGTTGTTTGCTAAAATTCAGATGGATCTGTTCATGCCTCCCTTCATTGCTGAAGAATAGCCACTTGTCGGGTGGTTGAAAATCAGCTTTGACACCTAGCCAGAGGCATCAATTTGTCCTTTGTCTTTGAGAAACAGATTTACACCCTGCCCAGTCTTGTTTGGTAAACACATTGTAGCCATAATTTGTTTATAACCCTTCATTTCATATATACATTATGCAAGAATATTGATCTGTTGTTTTTCAAATGATACCTCAAGGCATGTTTTGCACAAAGATTATTACAATAATGTGTAGGGGTGTGAATACAGGGGTGCTTTTGTTCAAACATAAACACATGCACAGGCAGACAACCAGAAGAACTTCACCAGAGGAAATAGGCATACTTGGAGGAGATGCACTTTAGTACAGCATCCCACCAAAACACTGGCACAGCTTCAATGGCATAGTCAATGTGAAAGAAAAGAAACTTCTCATTATGTGTAAAAGCCTTGGTCTATACACCCTCAGTGAGGAGAACAGGAGGGAATTCCCTAGGCAAATTGCCCTTTGCTAAGTTAACAATAAATACTGTGATTATGCCATAATGGATCTAGAGTTCAGTGACATAAGTGCACCAATAGTCAAACCTCAGTACTTATCAGACCACAGTTAATTGTTCCTATACCTGAACAAATCACACTGAATGTCAGCAAATAACAAAACATCACAAAATCTCTTTGGACTACTCTACTCAACAAACATATATGGGGCCAAGACTGAAAATAAAATGAGAGCCTTGAAAACCACTGTCACTGAAAACTGAATTAATATTTTAAAATTAACAGCTCTGACTAAACTGTCACAAGACTTCCAAAGAATCCTCATCAGAGAAACAAAAGAATCTCTAGCCATACAACTAGCAAAATGAAATTTCAGCTCAAAGAGAAGGAAAAGGAAACAAAAATGGCTTGATAGAGGCTGAAAAAGGAGAGAACTCTCCAACTGAAAACAGAGACATGTCATTGACCTTAACTTTGTATAGTTTTGCACAAAACCCTGTAGAACTACAAACCAATACTCCAGTAGAAAAAAAATCAGATCATGTGAAAGGAAAATTTGTCATAAATTGAAGATGTTGTAGATACCAATTTCTTCTGCTAAACCTGGAAAGAATTTAAAGCAAACAAAGAAAGAAATCCTAGTAATCCAGAACGGGAAAGAAAAAAAAAAAAAGGGAAAACACTAAAAAGAAATCCAACTTGAGTATCTGACCCAAGAACAAAATATTATCAGAAAAACAATTACTCTTGAAGACTCAGTAAAATCTATCAACCTGCTTGGATGCACCTATAACAATGCTGGAACTAAATGAGTTTCTGAAAGTTCTCCAGCCCAGTAAATCATGTGTCCCAGATAACATCTCAAACAAAGAGCTGAGACACTGCACTGAATGCATCCAGAAAACTTTTGTTAAGCTGTTTAAGCTAACTCTTCCATCTGGACACCAGATGGACCAATTTATCCTCAATATACAAAAGTAAAGACTCCCTCAAACTCAACAGGTACAAAAATTTTTGGGTTAAGAGCAGCATCACCAAACTCTTGTGTAACATCCTCAATAATAGTACAATTGCTGACTGGCATCTCCATAGTCAATGGAAGCCAAATTGGCCTCTTCCCTGAGAAAAGAACCACTGATGACACCTTTATCTTACTGCCCTGAAATTACTACAAAATGGAATAATGGAAAAACATATGACTCCATGAAATCCATGTACAAATCCATTAAATGGAGGACAAAAATAAACAAATGCAAGCAGAGGCCTTCAAGAAAGAAAAGTGAGTAAAACAGTGACATCCCTCCTCTACCTATACATCTGATTTATCAACCCTACTGGAAAAATCCTCAAGTCTATTCTGTGCTGATGATCTGGTCATATTGTTACCTGTCTTTAAAGAAACTTGCACCTTCTAGATACCTACTGCAAACATGGGCCCTACAGATTAACCTGCCATAAAAAAAAAAAGAGATTTCAGGGAAAAAACCCTCAAACAACCAATAGAGAAAATATTAGACATATGGAGATTAAGCACAACTTAAATTATATATACTTAGGTCTCATAATAAATGCAGAGAGCTTCAGACTAGCTTTCATAGCATTATCAGGAGAAATTCTGCAGGACTTCCATTCCATAAAGAAACTGCTAGAGAACCACAACTCTCCAAAAAAAAAAAAAAAAAAAAAAAAAACCAAACAAAAAACCCCACCCTACAGTTACAATGTTTCAATGCATAATCTAATCATCTGGAAATCTGGCATTCAGCTTTAGCAACCAATTATATTGACTGAGCTAAATCACCAACAGGAACCTTACAACTGCAGTTCTGCAAACAAATAGTCCACATGCATAGGAACTCAGCAATAACCTCTACAGAGCAGAGCTCTACGTGCAGTTTGCTAATCCACATATAGAAAAGAATATTCATCTCCTGGTGCCACGTCTACCAAAGCAGCAAACACTTCCTTCGTCACAAAGCACCAAAGAATCTAAAACTAAATCCAAATGAAAATACAGTCCACTCATCTATATATCTACCTCGTCACTCCTTGGCCTTAACAACTCATCCACCAACCAGTAGAGCAAACAATCGCACTTTAAGCTAGATCAACACCTAGAAAATGATTATACTAGTCATAGGAAAGAACATGTTAAAAACAGCAATATGCTAGCGTGTTCTGTGCAGGGAGTCTAGCAGATCACCTCCCTACAGTACAATGTGCAAAGCTAAGGCAGACTCACCCAATACGGAACCAGTGGTCACTAACTAGAGGTGGAAATTGGAAGATACAAAGCACAGTCAAACCTGTCCTCCACGCTCTATATTGGCTTCCCATATACTATAGGGTGAAGTTCAAGGTCTCAAGAGCTCAGTTATGTGGGCCTGATATCTAAAATCACCTAAAGATCTCTTTGAGGACCATGGCAGACAGCTCCACTCCATTAGTAAAACTGAACTTTCCGTCACAAGGGTAAAGCTCATCTGTGCAGGAGTAAATAGTATTAAAACAAAAAAGAAACACCCAATGTTTAGATTTTTCACTTCTCTTAAGCCAAATTAGATGAGGCAATCTCTGTTTACTGAGGTAGAGAATTCAGCTCCTGAAAACAGTCCCCTCTCTTTGACTTATCTGGTTCGCCTATCAGCCTCATGCTGATGTCTAGACACCAGCTTCCCTTGCTGTGTCCAGAGGCCTCTTGCCAAGCCTCCTAATCCACGGCGGCAGTTCCTGTTTTACAAATCCATTTTTCTGCAGTTATCTGCACACACTATGATTTGGATTCCAGGCTTTTTCTATAAGATGGACCACTGAGGAGACAAAGATCCTTTAATAATGAGTTATAGCTATGTTTCAAGGACTCCCAACGCAGCCCAGATGCCACGTTCTATAGACCCCTCCTTGGCTGCCAGTATCTAGTTTCATTCAGGTCTCTTGTTGAAAACACCTACGCAGTTTTCCTTTTGCTCACAAATATGAATTATGGGCATATCCCCAGACCCTTCAACACAGGAGAATTGTCTGAGTTGCGTCTTTTTAACTTGCTTTTTTCACCACTTATTCAACAATGAGATGCTTTTACTGAGCTATCCACAATGGCCTTATCTTTACTGTACAGCTGACTCGAATTGGTCTAGCTCGAGTGAGAGGCCCAACTGCAAAGCTGTGTTCTAGTTACTGCATCTACACTGGTGCAGCTTTCATGAGCAAGTACAGCAAGAATGTCTGGGGGTATATCCTGTGGTTCTTAACACCGCTCAATCTGAGCCTCTCTATGAATCCTTTTCCAGTGTGGGCTTGCTGTCTTTTCTGGGAACATGGGTAGAAATGGCCTTAGCTCATCAGTTCAACAAAATATACAGCTTCTGGCTTGGCACACACTAGATTTGTCTATTACCCTTTTTTTCCAACCAGTGACAAGGCATGGATCCGACTCTGAATGATGACCTGCACCAAATGTTGGCATTCAATGCAACATCCATTTTGGGAACACGAGGCAGATACCCAGACAAGGTACAGTGAGGGCATTTCAACCTGACCTCCACAAACCCTGCCCAGAGCAAAATAAGATAAACACATACAAGAGAAAAGAATGACAAGGAGAGAAAATGTAGCTTTCTCTCATGTGCTGTTGACTCATGTGCATCCTCGCTGATGGAGAAACACGGGCTCAGCACAAGGTCTTATCAGTCACTCTGAGACCTGGAAAACTTGTGCCAGCATTGGGATGCTTAGGCATTGTTTTTAATTGCCCCTTCCGGGTCACAGGCTTACAAGAGTGTTGTAAAATATACAGCTAAGACTTTTACTGGAAAGAAAGCAAAAAGAGAGGAATAGGAAAGAGAAGAAATAGGGTGGAGAAGGAAAAGGACAGGTGGGGTGGGGAAGAGACATTCTCACATTCCAGCTGGTGTCTGGGATTCAGCCAGAGCTGATAGAGGTGGCAGCATCATTCCGGTCCCTCTCTGTGGCCTGGTCTGGTCAGGACATCTTTCAGGGTCAGGATGATGAAGGCCTGGGGACCCAGGAGATGATTGGGGTAGCAGACATGATGATGAAGCTTGTGCTTTATTTGAAGACCTCAAAAGAGAATGAGGGCAGAATAGCCTATCCCCTCATTGTTTTGTCATTTAACTAGGCCTAATTTTCCATCACACAAATTTTGGCTCATTCATTGTTCTGTTCCTCACTTCCCTTGTTTATCAGACATGTTCTTAAGTTATATCGGTAGGTCTTTTTGTTTGAACTAATCCAATCTGTCTCCCTTTTGTACCTTTTCCCATCAATATTTATTGTTTGAGGTTATGACGACATTTTGTGGACTAGCATTCTTCACAGCTGAGCTCAATAGAGTAAATTTGTAGGCCCTATTATCACAACACTCCTAAATGTGAACAGATATGGCCTCTGCTGATTCCAAAATCAGTTGGTTTTGAAAACTCTCCACCACCATCCTCTTGATATTTGGGGTAGTGCTCCAGCTGATTTCAACTGCCCCCACAGCACCTGGAAAGAGCCAGAGTCTGCTAGGCAGCAAACTATGTAAGGTTTTATATATCAAAGGTTGTCTAGTCTAACAAATGAAAGTGGCAGTCTTATATTCCCAAAAGAAGATGGGGGATGTTGTTTAATGGGGAACAGCAATAAATAATGGTCTGCCACTTTGTACTGAAATGAAGTAAGTGCATTAGTACTTTACTGGAATTAGAGTGCATGGACATTCACTGATTTGGGGAATTAGATAACTCAGTGTGTGGACTCAACATTCCAAAAACAAATTAGCATCAAATATATCAAATTAAACTTAGTTTGCAAACTGTAGGGACAGATCATCCTTTCTACTTACACAGCCAGAGAAGACTGGAACTTGTAAGATCCTGGATCAGTGGTGTGAGAGAGAGGAGTTCTCCTTTGATTTATAATTCTTTCCACCTACTGGGATCTTGGAGAAGCCTTAGGAATTGGCAGTAGGTTTGGGGCAGATAGTGGCAGGGAGAAGGAGGAAGAATGCAGAATTTCTGCAGAATAATTTCCTTTCAATGTGATGGATATATTGCAAATATAACTCTGCATTTACTTAATTTTTTCTGCTGCCTTTTCATCCTAAATGTAAACATTTATAAAGGCTATATATTTGTTTCATTGAACACAAAACTATCCTATAATTCATTGTGGTGGAAGTCAGTGTATTCAAATAGTACCTTTGTTACTTTTTGCTAGTGAATTCTGGGTATATTCTAAATGCGATAAACACGATCTGCAGCAGTTAATGCTCAGATGCCTATTTCCCACTACTCATAACGCTGAGGATTTGATTATGTTCTTAGTTTGTAAAAAGCAAATTATTCAAAACACTAAGGCTGTGTCTGGATGCTAAGGGTAGCACAAATTACATTGCTTACTTTATTTTTGCTGAAAGGGGGCAGGGTCCCTTTACTTTAGTAGGCGTCCATGTCGGTATTTCTAACAAATATGATCATTTGACTTTCACTAATTGACACATTTGTCTTTAGTTCTAATTGTGTCTCATTCTGTCTAAAACTAGGGAGACCAGATAGCAAGTGTGAAAAATCGGGGCAGAGTGTGGAGGCATGGTGCTTGTATAAGACAAAGCCCTGAATATCAGGACTATCCCTGTAAAATCAGGACATCTGGTCATGCTATCTCAAACTGAACAGGCTACCTAGTCATTAACAGACCAGAACATAAAGCAGAATATTAGCTGAGGTTAAATTTAGATGAGAAAAGAATAAAGCTGAGCAAATAACTTGCAATGATTGTTTTTCTAATGAATTTAGACTTTCTTCTTATAGAACACCATGATTTCCTTGAATTTATTTGATGATGCCCAAGCACTGAGCAGGGCTTAGTTTTGATTGGTCAGATTTCATGTTTCTCTCTTCTGATTGGGTGAACCCAATAAATTGTTTGACCAAAGCATACCTCCAAATGAAGATTTAGATGCCTTTCTGTAAGGTATCCTTTAGTTAAACACAAGTTAATAAGGGGCTCACTATAAGGAGTAATTTGGTATAATCTATAATCTATGTCACAGAGGAGATCAGACTAGATGATCTAATGGTCTCTTCTGGCCTTAAAATTCTATGAACACACAAGCACTTTCAGCATGCACACAAGCATTCAAACTTCAAATTCAGTTTTAAAGAGTAAACATGCAAGATACTCTGAACTGTGCTTTTTGCAAACATTTCTGCCATTCACTTGAATAGTTATGGAAGTCAGTATTGAATTATGCTTGGATCATTTACTAAAATGAAAACATTAGCCAATATTAATGTATTTCAGTCATTTTTTTTAAATCCAAAGTCTCTGAGGGAGACAAATCCATGGGTTGTAGAACAGTAAACGCTATATTTTTCATCTGGATCTGAGTCAATTAAAAGATATGAAAAATTACATACAGCCAGTCAGCTCCTTATTGACTCCACATTGGAGAAGGCTCATGCTCATCAACTGTGTTCCTGATTAGTGTTGTGAATGTGAACAACAGGTAATTTGGGAAAACACCTAATTTCTAGCTAAAACTCAATCCATTTTCTTTTCTCTTTGAGCAGAAGCACATGGGGCACATCTATCAGATCTCATGTGGGCTCTTTCGTAATGTAGCAGCATTGTTGCAAATGTGACTGCTAAAGCATCAACCACACAGTCTGTTTTCTGGTGCTGCACAAATTGTTTCTATTGGAACCTACCTCCTATATAACACTGGAATTAAGAAAATAGTTTTGATGATCTGGAGATTGGACTTCATAATCATGCCTAATTTGCAGCTTATTTTACAGACTTGAATCTACCAATATATTGAGCCCTCGTCTTTGGACAGAGCACTTCCCACTTGAAAGAATTAATATCAGCTAGTGAAATTGATAGTATTTTTGGGCGAACCAAGAAATTTTGTTCATTGATTGTACAGTATGTATAAAAATAGAAGATTAATTACTACTTAAAAACCCACAGGTACTGACTGTCTAATATATTTAATCATTATATGACAGTTTATGGCCCCATTTTGATTAAATTAAAATAGCAAAATCAGGTACATTATCTTCCCTTAAGAAGAGAAGGAAAATGAAAAGAGAAAGATAGCTTTATTTAAAGAAAAAGTACCAAAGAGTGGTCAGCTTCTTATTGTACAAATCTCTCTGTTGGCAAAGTGCTCAGTCTTGGTTTCCAACTCATCAAATGCCAGTAACTACCTCCACAGTAACACTCTCTTCTACTTATTGTGCCCTTACAACAACCTTCCCTCCCACTTCACATACAAGCCACTCACCTTCTTCTCAAAACAAAAATGAATCATCATTAAGAATCTGGTTAAAATGAACAAGACAAGACATTGTAGGCCATATCTGCAAATGTCAGCATGTGGAGTTCAACTGATTAAACAAATATAATTTTGGTTGATATGAAAGGCTAATCTATGAATCAGGCATCATTTAGCTCTTTCCCTCTTTCCCCTTCAAAGGCCATGTAAGAAAGTCTGAGCAGGGACAGGAAAGGTGCAGCGAAACACTGCTGATTTTAAGCTTGCTTTTCAAAACATCAAAAGGTATCAGTTCATGCCATGGAAGGTTAGATACTTCATGTATAAATACCTGAACTGAAATGAATTCAACACTTTTATTTCCTTGATAACATGTTTGCAGCAACCATTGCATCTTTACTACATCAATGTCCCTACAAGGGGCACTTGCTGCATAGCAAGCTAACAAGGACATCAGTGTAAGAAAATAAGAGATGAAGGATAAGACTTTTTTTTATTAAAGGGATCAATCTAACCCAAATTCATGGTGCTATTGACTTTACTGCAGTAACACCAGAGATGGATTTGGCTCAGGAAAGTATTGACGTTTTCAAAACCAAAATTTATCAACAGTCAAGTAATATAAGAGATCAAAATTCAGGTCATGCTTGAAGCAACCGCAGTGTGAGGTGAAGCAAAGTGTTTGCCATATTGCTCTAGGACCTGTGAATCCCAATTTCCCCTCTCCTTCTACTGTCTTTTCACCTCCCTCTGTTAAGAATCTAAGACATAAGAACCATTTTTGTGATTGGGCAGGGCTGGACAAAACTCCCTTTGGATCTGGCCAACATGATTGATCATCTGGAGGATAAGGAATGTCACTTGCTAAGGGCTGAACACTCACCTCAGCACTGCTGGCACAGTGAGTGCCAGAGAATGCACAATTCACCTTTAGATCTACACTGCAACAGTGTGGACAGGGTTGGCCTTAACAGCAGGTCCCTCAATAGAATATGTATCTCTTAGGTCAAGTGGGGTTATGGGGTCGGGGGGAGGAGGAGTATTGATCTCTTGATCCTGGGGTATGCCACAGCCTCTGTATCAATATTTGCAGGAGATCCTCTGTGACCTTAAGCCTGCTTTAAAGTATACTGTGCAGCTACTAACTCACTGAGCCAGCCACATATTATTTATTACATCCTTCTCATGCCAACGTTGGAGCACAGGGTGGAGACTAGTCGCTTCCATCCCACTCTGTCATTAACTACTGCTTCCATCTGCTCTATCATTCCCTCCCTGCTATGGTTCTTCAGGGTTTCTCTTAGGGGCACTTGTTTTCTCAAACCAGTTGGTTACCATTTGACAGCTTCATATGTTGACAGCTTCATGTGAACTTGACATGTGTTAATACGGGATGCTGAGTGATCATGGTGGATACCGGTGAGACATGGTGTGCTTGATTTATAGATCAATAAGGTTTAATGTTCAAGGTTTTCTATAGATATACTAGTCAAATACAAAGCCTAAAATTAACTACAATAATATCGTACTCACTAAACCTAGAGAGCTAAGAAGTCACTCAAAAGGCTATATACAGGAACGGCTTTCTTCAGGGGCCCCACCAGGGAGTCAGTGGATCCTCTGGCCTGACCAGCAGCACCTCCCGTGGAGTCAAGTGTTGATGAAACATGCCCCTTTGTCTCAGTGATGACTTTTTATACCTCCCTATGCCCCACTTTCACCTAATTACCTATCTATTAATTATTATATATTCTATCACCTACACTGGGTTCTTACCCTTCACTACATTCCATTCTCACTATAATAATTGGAATTGTCAAAACAAAATCTGGTAATAGGAAGGGCAAGTTTAAAAAAAATTTAAAAAATTCCCCATAGCAGTGGAAAAATGTACCCCCAGACATTCAAGGAGAACTTATTCCCATCACCATTATCTATGTGCAGCTGCAAGCATACATGTTATGTATTTAGTCTTATTATGTGCTGTGATATGCTGAAACTGACACATCTACAAGGTTACTAAGTATTCCTATTTGTCTCTGTCAGCTGGAAGATGTCTGGCTGCTGAGGCCAGAATGGTCAAGCAAGCAAATTAAGCTATGCTAGGCCCCAAAACAGTGGTCAAGCAACTCAAATTGCAGTGGGCCTCCAACAACATGAACTTCAGATGAGTTTGACAGCTTCATATGTTCAGTTTTGTGAATACAGTTGATGCCTTTCCTATCCCTGATGTCATTTTTCTTGAGGTCTCCATTGGCTAGTATGGTGGTGCCCAGGTAAATGAACTGTTTGACTTACTTGATGGTTTTTGCCTTCTAATATGATGTCACTGCTTGACATCCTGGTTTCCAGGATGTTTGCTTTGGTGTAACTGATGTGGGGGTGTGTCTTTGGTCATAACTGTTCAGGAGTGTCATCCAATAGTGTAATATCCGTAAAGTCTAGATCAGTGATGGCGAACCTTTTGACCTCGGTGTGTCAAAATTTGTAAAAAAACCTAGCTTAACTCAGGTGCCGTGTCACATCTAGAAATATCCATAATTTTGTGATATTTGTAGCTCTAGTAAAAAAGAGTTATATTTTGATATATTTATTTATTAAAATAGCAAAAACAAATAATTCTTTACATTAGTGACTTTTTTGTTGCTGAATTTCATTTGCTAAATCTTCAATTGAAGGTTGGTATATTGTACACTTCAAGCCCAAGCAAGCGCTACTAACTTCATCTGTCAGTCGGTTTCTTTTATTGGTTTTAATATTATTTAACGCTGAGAATAAGGTCTCACAAAAGTACGTAGAGGGAAAAATTGTGAGTAAAGCCATTGCTAGATTTTTCAGGGTGCTAAAAGTGTCCGGTAATCGGTTCCAAGCACTCCAAATTTCCTGTTCGTAGTGGCACTCTTCTTCATTCTCCAAGCGATTCCTTTCCAGATTCTCAAGTTTCGACCTCACGTCGACAAACACTTGAGCCCAGATGCTGTCTTGAAATTCTGCAAGTTGCATCTCCAAATCATCAATTTGCATCCATTGGAAACCATTTAATTCCAAAGTACTGTAGACTACTACATCCGGATACTTAATTATTTTCATTGTCTGTTCCAGGCTTCTAAATTCATTAAATCTTTCGCCGAACTGGTCAAGTAACGAGTTTACAATATGCTGGTACTTTATATGCATGGGCTCCATTTCATTTTGTACAGTTGCGCTGGCCTTTTCAAAATACTTTTTTACTTGAGGAAAATACTTATAAGTTTTAGTCTCTACATCTCGCTTAAAAATTTTAAGTTTACTTTCAAACGCTTTTATGTATCCAAACATAACATCAATACTTTTGCCAAAATCTTGTAACTTTAAGTTCAGTTCATTCATATGAACAGAGAGATCTGTAAAAAACATCAATGTGCTGACCCACTTATGATTATTGATCTGAGGAAAGTTTGCCAGATCCTTATCCTCAAGAAATACCTTAATTTCTACAAAGCACTCCACAAATCGCTCAAGTACTTTTCCTCGGCTCAGCCATCTCACATTATTGAACATCAGCAGTCCACTGTAGGTTGAATCAACTTCCTGTAAAAGTGCAGAAAATTCTCGCTTGTGAAGGGGTCAAGCAGCTATTAAATTCACTATTTTTGTTACAACTGACATTAAATCATTTAATTCTGTGAATCCTGCCTTAGCACATAACACCTCCTGATGGATAATGCAATGAAAAAGCACAAGTGGATGTCCAATAGCTTCCATAAACAATTTCACAAATCCCGCTTTTTTTCCCACCATATTGGGTGCCCCATCTGTCGTCACTGACACAACTTTAGAGATATCAATGCTTAGGGCATGGAATGTTTTTATAACAATCTTACATATTTCGGTTCCTGATGTACTTATTGGCACTGATTCTAAGTTTATCAACTCTTCTCTCATTGTGAGACCATCAGAATGTCGAGCAATAATGGCCAACCGAGCATTTTATGTGACATCAGTAGTTTCATCAAGAGAAATCCAAAAAATATTTACAATTATTTAAGTCTCCTTTTAATTGATGCTGTATGTTTGTGTTCAGTCTCATTATTCTGTCTTTGATGACATTTCTACTGAGTGGTAACTCAGAAATTCGCTTAATTGCATCTTTATTTTGCATATTTTGAAATAGAACTGGTGCACATCTTAGAAGAGTTTCTTCAATAAATTCTCCTTCACTGAGGGGTTTTCCATGCTGAGCTATGGAGTGAGCAATGCAGAAACTTGCAGATGTTAAATTTGTAGAGCCTCTTACAAATTTAAGGATGGAATTTGATTGACTCTTATAGAGGTGTAGCTGCCTGGAAATGTATTTCTTCCTTTCATCCTCACTTTTTTTCAAGAGCTGGCAATGATTAGTTTAAAAATGTCTATTTATATTCCATGTTCTGCTTACTACCGTTTCGTTACACGGTATGCACAATGATCTGTTGTTTCTGTCAATAATGCCATACATCTCGGTCCATATGCCTTGAAAGGGTCGGCTACTGCTACTACCACTTCCTTTATTATTTAATCTTGCTTTTTTATTTTTTGGGTTCTCCATCACAGGGCTGCGACAATAAATAAATATAACCGTTAGCATGAGGATCCGAAAAAGTCAGGCTGCTGCGTGAAAGAGGTGAAAGTATAGCAGGCATAACCACAGTGTATAAACGTAGCAGCACATTGCAGGTTATATGGGTGCATCTGATGATGTCATCATCCTGTGCAGTAGGTTATATGGGTGCATATGATGATGTCATCATCCTGTGCAGTGTCCTATTGCTAAGGATGCTGCTCCTAGTATGCACGTGATGAGATGTGTGCAGCCCCTGTTAGTTGCGATCGTTAGCGTTATTAGTTGTGCTAGCAGTTGCTAAGGACGCTGTCGGCTGCCGCTTGGTTCGGAGATGGCACAATGCATGTCACCCAAAATGTCTTGGAGTGTCACCTTTGACACTCGTGTCATAGGTTCGCCATCACTGGTCTAGATCTTCTAGGACTTTACTATCTGCACATGCTATGCAGGTATGTGTATGTTGCTATTATACTTCTTCATTATCTAGTTTATGGCAAAGCCAAACAGCAGCTGCCCTGTTTCATGTCAGAGTTCACACTGAACCACTCTGTTGTCTGGTTGTTCACTCTTACAGAGCAGTTTGCATCATTGTACATACCCTGGATGTTGATGTTAGCTGGAATTCCATAAGACTGAAAAATATTCCATGATGTACATCTATGCATGCTATCAAATCAATGAAAAATTTTGAAAATCAATTAAATGGATGAAGGGGGAGTTTACCTTTCTAATGGTTCTTAGTGTGAATGTATGATCCACACAGGATCTCTTTGCCCTGATTCCAGCCTGTTATTCCGTAAACTTTGCATCCACTGCCTCCTTCATCTTCTGTTGTATCACACTACAGAAGACTTTCCCTATAATAGATAGCAGTGTGATTTCTCTCCAATTCTTATCAGTAACATCAGCCTCTTTGGGTATTTTGACACTTATTCCATGTTTCCATTGGTCAGTAGTGGTCTCTCTTTCCGAGACTACTTTGAACAGCACTGCCAGTTTTGTTGGGGTGGTAGTGTCAAGTGCTTTTAGCATTTCTGCTATGATTTAATCATCTCCTGCCACTTTGCTGTTTTTCAGCTTTTTCATTGTAGCCTGTACTTCTGGCATTTCTGTTGGACCAATATTGATACCAAGTTAATCACATGTTTCATCAAACTCTAGTGTTAGGACTGTTGAGGATTTATTTGAAATGCTTTTTCCATGTGTTGTTCTACCTCAGTTGTAAGCATTTTTCCATCTTTACTTTTCATTGGCCCATTTCCTGTTTTGAAGTTTCCACACAGGGTTTTAGTCACTTTGTAAATGACTCCAGTTTCTTATCATAGCAACAGCTTCAGTTTCTAGGTCTTCAACAGATCTCCACTTATTTTTCCTTGTGTTACTTTTCACTGCTTTGTCTCCTTTCTTGTACTTCTCCTTTGACATAATTCTTGTCATTTTGATTGTGTCCCAACCCATGCCTCCCCATTGCTCTTTCCATTCCTTGGTTGTCGCATCATACTTTAGCATTACATTTGTCCATCACAAGAAACAAATTGAGTTTTCGTATTCTGTCATTCACACTTTGGAGGCAGTTATAGAACTTAGCTTTATCTTCATCACTGTATTCCTATGTCAGAGCATAGCAGTGTATGATTGACATCTTTAGGAATCTGGTTTGGAATCTGGCCTATGTCCTGTGTTAGTTGATAGGCTTCCAATGGATAAGTGATGTTTTCCACAGAATATGTCATGTTGAGTGCTACTTCCTCTTAGTGTACATTGTCACTAGAAACTGAACAGATGCGATGTTTTTTCTCTTGATTGAAGCACTCCTTATCTACGCTTGTCAGTCTGCTTTCACTGGTGAGGAATTCAAGTCCAGGATGGATTTCCTCGTGATTTGCAAGATCTTGGACATCTGAAACCTTGTTCTCATGTTCCAGTAACGGACTTTGAAGTATTTTCTTACTTCCAGAATCAAGGTTTTTGGCATCCTGGCTTCTAGAGGCTCTTTCATCAGGAACCTTCATCCAGCATGAGGGGTTGGGCAATATTCTCTACTGAACAGCCATATGTATTGGAATGGTAGCCTGGTTCTGCTTTTACAATCAATTAGGCATTTGGCTTTTTTAAAATGAGGATAGGTAGTTAGCCTTGCACTCAACCAATCCCATTTTATCTGAGCTTGGGACTGGCAGCCAATCATAGGACTGGAAGGGACCTTGAGAGGTCTTCTAGTCCAGCTTCCTACACTCAAAGAAGGACTAAGTACTAAACCGTACCTGACAGGTGTTTTTGACTAATCTGCTTTTAAAAACCACCAATGATGGAGATTCCACAACCTGCCTTAGCAATTTATTTCAGTGCTTACCTACCCTGACAGTTAGGAAGCTTTTCCTAATGTCCAGCCTTAATTGCCCTTACTGCAATTTAAGCCCATTGCTTCTTGTCCTATCATCAGAGGTTAAAGAGAACGTTTCTCCCTCTGTACTTGAAAACTCTTATTTCTCCCCACAATCTTCTCTTCTCCAGACTAAACAAACCCAGTTCTTCCAATCTTTCCTTATAGGTCATGTTCTCTAGACCTTTAATAATTTTTGTTGCTCTCCTCTGGACTTTCTCCAATTTGTCCACATCTTTCCTGAAATGTGGCATCCAGAACTGCTTATGATACTCCAGTTGAGGCCATATCTCCATGTAGTTGAATGGAAGAATTGCTCCTCATGTCTTTCTTACAACACTTACATTAATACAAATGTTTGCTCTTTTTGCAATAGTGTTACACTGTTAACTCATATTTAGCTTGTGATACACTATGACTGTCAGATCCCTTTCAGCAGTACTCCTGTCTAGGCAGTCATTTCCCATTTTGTATGTGTGCAAATCATTGTTCCTTTCTAAGTGGAGTACTTCTGACTATTTCTCCAGTTTGTCCAGATAATTTTGAATGTTAACCTTATCTTCCAAAGCACTTGCTTGGTATCTTCCAGAAACTTTATAAGTTATGCCATTATCGAAATCATTGTTGAAGATATTGAACTAAACCAGATCCAGGACTGATCCTTGAAGGATGCCACTCAGTATGTCTTTCCAGCTTGACTGTGACCCCCTGATAACTACTCTCTGGGAACAGTTTTCCAATCAGTTATGCACCCATGGTATTAGTAGCTCTATCTTGGTTGTATTTCCCTATTTTGTTTATGAGAAGGTCATGAGAGACAGGATCAAAAACCTTACTAAAGTCAAGATATACCACATCTATCACTTCTCCCTATCCACAAGGCTTGTTACTCTATCAGAGAAAGCTGTTATGTTGGTCTGACACAATTTCTTCTTGTCAAATCCATGATGATTACTTATCTTATAATCTTCTAGGTGTTTGCAAATTGATTGCTTAATTATTTGATCCATTATCTTTCTGGGTACTGAACTGGACTGTTATTCCCTAGGTTATCCTTATTCCCCTTTTTATAGATTGAAACTATATTTGCCTTTTTCGAGTCTTTTGGAATCTCTCCCGTCTTTGATGACTTTTTTAAGATAATCATTAACGGCTCAGATATCTCTTCAGTCAGCTTTTTGCGTATTCTAGGGTGTATGTTATCAGGCCCAGGTGACTTGAAGACATCTAACTTGTCTAAGTAATTTTTAACTTATTCTTTGCCTATTTTAGGGAAATAAGGAAAGTACAGTAGATAGAGTTAGCTCCATATATGTTCATTCTTACTCCATTTGACTGATTTTTAAAAGCTGTTTTTTGTATTTTTACTTCCCATCAAGTTACTTTTCCTCTTGGCAAGATACTTGCCCCAGAGGGGTCCTCATGTATGGCATGTGAAACATTAACAGGTGGAATTCCACCTCTAATTCTATATGTTTAACCATCAATCATACAATCAGGCAGTATTGAAGGGAGCTATGCAAATAGCAAGGAATAACAACTAAAAATAGTGACTGAAATATCAGTGTGGCAAAACAAACTGAAACAGTAACTGTATGTGAATAATGATGCTGGCATAGCATCCTTTCTGTCCACATAAAACCCTCCAGAACTAACCATTACACATTGTACATTGTTGGTATCAATGCAGTGCTAAAACTTATCACCCCTGAAAATAAACAGTCACAATCAACACTGTACTGTACAAATAAATAGCAACTCCCAGTTCCCTTGTATGCCTGTTATAAATGTGAGATGTTATTTTCTAATAAAATTCTGACATACAGTGATGCAATCATGGGGAGGCAATTCAGAGGAAGATCTCTTTTTATGGGAGCATGGGTGGGTTAAGCAGTACGATTGTAACTTTAGTAGTGGGCTGGCATGAAACCTTTTGTTTTTGGAGTATCAGGTTTATTTTTGGATATCTTGAGTGTAGGAGAAAAGGTACATCCCACAAATGTGGGTTGACATTCCCACTCTCCTCCCTCTCCCCCCCCACTTCAGAGAAAGCAGGCTCCTATCCCTATTTATAGAATATAAAAATGAGTAGAGGTAAATAGAAAGGAAACTCTTGAGTCAACCAAGAATAATGCAGATGAAAATATTTGAAAACCAGCAGAAGTAAATCACTCTTCTTTTTATCAAAACTGCTTTAATGTTGACAGGAGTCTGAGGAGTAGTTTTCAATCCTTCTATGATAGTAACTATATAGCCACAGCAGTTACTGGCTTGGAGGCAAATAACAGGCATGCAACCAAAAGTTCACGGAAGTAAAGCAAAGATGGTTTTCTGTGGGACTGCAAAGAGCTTCCATTGCCTATATTGCTTGTCATGCTGTGGATCTTACTTCACTGCAAACCCCTTTCTTAGATTAGTGGCCATGAATGCATATCCTTTTGCATATGTGGGGAGAGGTGCGACAGGAATACAATTTCACAAACCTACACTCCTTTTCGATAGCAAACGCAGGTAAAGATTGTTAGGAAACAATTTCTTTTTCATTCGAACCCCAGCTCAGTGCCGTTCTTTTCCATTTTATATATAAATGGAATAGATGCATGTCTGCATGTGTCTGATGTATGTGAGGTTTATTTCAGGGTTCTTATGGAAATTTAGAGGATTTGAAAAAGCTTTTAAAAATAGAAATAAATATAGTACTGAAGACAAGAAAATGATGATCGCAGATAACATGAGGCAAACTCAAAGGGCTCAGTTCTACCCTTTGTTTGAAAAACAGACAAATATATAAAAGAAGTAGGTGTCTTTCTCCACATTCTATTATTTTGGTTTAAGCCATTATTAGCCTGACATTGTTGGATCAAATTGGCCCCAGATCTAGTTTTTTGTAAAGATGGAGAACCAGATTATGCCCTCGAAATCTATGGATGGGGGAATTGCCCACTTGATGATCTCTTCACTTCAATGAAGAAGGCTCAGTCCCCTTTGCAGAACAGTTCCCTCCACCTTATGGAGGTCTGTCTGTGGGGTGCTGGGTGGAGCCTGGACAGACGAGGGGAGAAATGGTTGGAACAGAGGTGTAGCCTGGAGGAATGCATATTTTTCTGTCTCCAGCACTATGGATATTAGTAAAGCCTTGAGCAGCACCATTTGAGGGTCTGTGGTTGGAAAAGTGATATCTGGGAGGAAAATGGGGGCATCCATTGGAGCTTGGTTCTAATGGAGCTGAAGGCTGAGGTGGGTGCAGGTGGTGGACTCTCTCAGGTCCCAAAGATCTGCCACTCTTGGGGGGAAACTCTGAAACTTGAGACAGTATCAGGGGTGAATCTTCCCAAGGGAATCCATAAATTATTCTGCAGAAGGGATGGTCTGGACTGGACATACACACACACACACACATACACGTGTGTATGTATATGTGTGTATTTATATATATGTTTCCATAATTAAAAAATAAAATCATTTAGAATAATTTTCAACATAATGAATGTATCAGTGAGGCTTGAGCTTAGCAGGACTCCACATGGGCTGGACATCTGTATCTGGAAAACATTTAGAATCTCTATAGTACATATTAACAAAATAAAGGAGCGTTTTGGAGAGGGTGTAAAGCATCAAGCATCAAGGCTTAGGAAACCTCTAACTATGGGAAAGCATGAGAAAAATACCTGGGCGCAGATTGTTCCACCATTGCAGGGTTTCTTACGTTTCCCTCTGAAGCAGCTGATATCTGGGCATTTTCAGAGACAGGATGCTACTCTAAATGGACTAGTGGTCTGAGCAAATATAACAGCATGCTCCTAATCTAAAATAAATGTGTACCTCTGCTAGTGCGTGATGGTCAACAGTGAAAGTAACTAATATTATTTTCACTATCCAGACTGAGAGAAATGCAAAGAGTAGACCACCAGCATACAGGTATCTGATGAAAAGTACATTAGACTATCAAAAGTCTAAAGGTGTTTTAATAGTATCATCATAAGCAATGACTTCTTTTTGAAAAATTAACCTGACAGCGTCCCTCTAAGCTTTAGAACACATACATAGAATGCAGCGATATCAAAGAAGCAGTAGCTACCTAACAAAGATAAGTATTTCATGCTTAAACTTTTAATTAAAACAAATTGATTATAGGAATCAAAATAATCAGGTAAGAGTCTAGCCTAGTGTTTTGGAGATACATATTCTCAAGCATACATCAAATGAATTAAATGAATAATGATCCAAATATGCTTTAAGAGTTGCCTTTCTATTAGGGAAGAATAATTTTAATTTTAGGTATTTATAGGTCACTTTTTCACATTTTTCAACTCAATTAGTACACTCACTGAGCATACATTAATATCAAGTACTGTGTGTTATTAATGTGGTTTCTATAATGTTTACAGTATATATTAACTTCTTCCAGATGAGAGGAACTGAGCTGTGATGAACAAGCAATTGACTATTACTGTATGACAATTAGCACTGAGTGGTTTCAACCAGTATGGTTGTTGATAAATACCATAAGTGTACAGTGATGATACAATTGGAACAAACTAGAGTGCAAGAAATCCCATAAATGGGGACAAAAGTGCCAGGTTATGAATCAGTTACTCTATAGCATCCCTGCACTCTGCCTGTTGGAGACACTTTTATTTCAGTATAACTGGCAACAATATGTCCAACTAACAAGCTCCATCAGCGGTGACATTTGAAAAATGTTCTGCCACACAGTAGATTTTAAGAAAATCACTATTTAATTGTGTATAAGGCCTAGCAGGACCCTTAATTTTCTGAAAACCAGTTGCCTTTCCTGGTCCAGGCTTAAGTCATGTTTACCAAGAGAGTTGTTTTCTTTTGATGTATTCTTTTCATAACTAAGTTTAACTTTTTCAGTGCTTTGCTATGAAGAGAACACTCCCCTTTTTATTAAGAAATGGATATTTTTCTTAGCGTACATGAAAGTGAATATGTAATGTTAAGAACATAAGATCGGCCATAGTGGGTCAGACCAATCGTCCATCTAACTCACTATTCTGTCTTCAGACAGTGACTGGTGCCAGATGCTTCACAGGGAGTAAAGAGAACAGGACAATTATTGAGTGATTCATCCCCTGTCATCCAGTCCCAGAGCATGGGGCTGTGTGCTTAACCATCTTGGTTACTAGCTGTCGATAGACCTATCATCCTTGGACTTATCTAATTCTCTCTTGAACCCAGTTATACTTTTGGCCTTCACAACATCCTCCGGCAACGAGGTCTACAGATTGATTGTGTGTGGTGTGAAGAAGTTCTTACTTACGTTTGTTTTAAACCTGCTACCTGTTAGTTTCATTGGGTCATGATACACTGAAGGGGTAAATAACACTTACTTTATATCTGGTTCCCAACCTGAGGTGATATGTTCCCAGTGAATATGGGGATAGATGAAATCCCCCATTGTTGAGTTCTTTATTGTATAGCCTCTCTAATCTCCTTGAGCATTTCACAGTCACTGTCACTATCTTGGTCAAATGATCAGTACTATATTTCTCCTGCTATATTCTTATTATTCAAGCATGGAATTTCTATCTATAGAGATTCTATGGAACTGCTTGTTAATTAAAGATTTTTACTCTATAGTGTCACTTCTGCACCAACATGACCCACTCGGACATTCCTATATCTTTTGTACCATGGTATTACAGTGTTCCATCGATTGGCATCACAGACAATTGCTGGAATGATGACAATTATATCAATATCCTTGTTTAATACCAGGCACTCAAGTTCATCCATCTTAGTATTTAGATGTCTTGCATTTGTATACAAGCTCTTTCATAATTTGTCAATATTTAGTTGTGTGCCTTCATATGATGTAATTAAATGGGATTCTTTCATTTGACTGTTTTTTCTCTTCAGCTCCTACTTGTACTTTATCAATTTCTATCCTCTTCTCTTTTCTAGTATACATAATATCCCCTTTAATAAATCCTCCCCTAAGGGATGTCATTCTGAACTGTGCTCCTATGCACCTGTCAGCTTTCCCCCCAGCCCTTATTTTAAAAGCTTCTCTATGACCTTTTTAATTTTACATGCCAGCAACCTGGTTCTGTTTTGGTTTAGGTAGAACCCATCTTTCCTGTACAGCTAGCATTTAAAATACTTGGCTAATTTGCTTATATGTATGTAAAACTAAATCAGTATATAATCCAAACTCCATTAATTACTAGCTGATTAAGAATCAATAAATTGCTTCAAGAGTTTTCAATTTTTTGTGTTCACCTAATATTTAACACACCCCCTCCAAAAGAAAAATACTTAGGCCAAGTTGAAATATTTTATCATGGTTTCATTTGAAACATTAATGATGTAAGCAACCAGCTAAAATAGCTATACATCAAATTAATGGTTATAATGTGAAGCAGGAAGTTGATTGTACAATTACTTTCTGCTCATTTTAGTCTTACTGAATCTGCTTGCTGATAAACATCACATCAGTGCAAGACTGGGTTTGCTGATAAAGGAGCTAGTTTTGGGGATGTTTTAGCAGGTTTTGATAAAATAAAACAATAGGAAATACAACATACATACTCTGCCTGTTATCAGAAAAGTGCACAATATACGTGTGATCAATGTGAATGCAGCTGATGCTTCATTTTGTATTCAGACTAGGACCTTGACATCGAAAAAAACAAAGACGGATTTGTCATAGGACATCCATTAAGGCTGGATACTCTAACTTGTGGATTGCCTATCTAGGCACAAGATGTCCCCATTGTGCCTCAGAAACAAAGCTAGAAGACCATTCATCTGGCAGCAAAAACAATATTAACTCAGAAAAGGGTTGGAAATCTCAAAAATTTGCCTTGTTTGTTTTTTTTCTAATTAAGCAGCATAAGTGAGTGTGAAGGAGGCTATCATAGTTGTAAAACAATTGACTGATGTGGAGCCAATTATTTTTCTACTTATAGATGTAGCTACTAAAAACATTATTTTTCATGAATGGAAGCCAGGTTACTTTAGCAGAAAGTAATCAATTGTAACCTGCTGGGAAAAGGGAAATGTCATTGATTAACATAAGATAAACCGACTTGGCGTGATTTTCAAATTGGCTTGTCTGAACATGTTTTAAAATTTAATATTGTGGCCCTTATCCCATTCATAGCTCTTTTCTCAATAGATCTAAAAAAACCCTTAGAAGAAAAAGGTAAGTACCATTATCCCCATTTTACAGATGGGCAAAACGAGGCACAGAGAAGTGAAATGATTTGTCCAAGGTTATGTACCAGGTCAGTGACAAAGCTGGGAGGAGAACCCAGGTGCCAGTACCCTCCCCCACTGCACCATAGCCCTTGCCATATTTCTCATTGGGCCATCCTCAGCCATATTGATTCAAAGGGGAAAAATGTTGCCTATTGTACCACCATCACGATTCCTTAACATATTTTTTGGAGGTCTCCCATTCAGGTTCTGACCTGACCCAATCTTGCTTTCATTTGTGCAGTCAGAAAAGATCACAGCCCAATGTGATATGTTTATAGAGGGAGCTGGGTTGTTGTCTTGAAAACAAATTTTCGATTTGTATTGGATACGGGGAGACAAGACAAGTGGGTGATATAAGTGGAGCATATGAGATGCTTAGTGGAGTTTTACAGCTGGCGGCCTGCTTTCGCTTTTAGTGTATTACAGTGCTGCACCCTTAACTTCTAAAAATGGACACTCACACAAGAATCTTTCTCGATCCTGAAGCAGTGATCAAAGGAAAACAAGCACAAAGTTTGGTGATAGGGGTTTTATGCCGAATGTATTTGTTCAGCTTGAAATATAGCCATGAAGTAGAGAAGGTGGTGTTATGGCCACTGCCTGCTTTGGTACTGGTTGCAGCCCTTCTTTATCAGAGATTTAACTGAAGACTGCAAAGCTTTCTCCTTTATGGTGGGATTTTAAATGAAACTAACAACAACTGTCAAATTGAAGACAGTGACAAGGCACCTTTGTGGGACTGAATGTTTCTGTGTGCAAGGCAAGCAAACAATTGGTTTCTAATGCTGTCATTTGTTTGTCAGCCTTTTTCTCTAACAGTCTGCCTGATTGATTGGAGAAAATGGTCCTTTCAATGAAGACACTCCTTCACCTGTCAGTTTCTGGTGATTCCTCTGGCAGGATTACTTACCTCTTGGCTTCATGCTTGGATTTGAGGAGGGCGAAGGGCTCTGCTAATGAACTGAGTTTGCCTGCACTCTTGGAAGTGATTTTTACACTGCTCTTTTCATTTAAATCCATGTTTTTAGGGCAAATCACATCCTTTAAGTGTGCAGACAGTCAGGTTTCACATAAGAAATTGCTGCTTTCTCTATAGATTCAGTGAGTGGCTGTTTTCCCCTGGGAAATCCTAAAGTGCTGTGGATTTAGCAGCTCTATCTTCTGTGGGGACACCTCAGGGTAGGCTTTGCCTTCTCTGCCTTGAGTCAGAGTACAATCTTTGCCTGCTTGCTGGAAATGAACTCTGAATGTACTTTTATGTCTGTTTTGCCTAGACTGTCAGATATTGATAGCCTGCATTCCTAGGCTGCTTTGTGGGCTTCAGTATCATCCCCTGTATCAGTAATCAAATTTATTTGGTGGAGATTCTTCTGAATCTAGTCACCTAATCCAGCAAACATTTCCCTACAGATTTGACTTCAGGAGGAAAAACAAAATCTCTTGAGAGGGATTGCTGCTCTGTCGGAATAATTTGAAGTGTGTTCATTGCAGACTTCCTGCTGTTTGCTGTTTGGTTACGTTCACTGACTCAAGTTAGGAGCCAAATAGCAGCTATAGTTCTAAAATACAAAGCAGTCTATTGTATTTCTTAGAGATTATACAGTATGACATGCACATTGATTTACACTACACTGCTAAGATTAGAGAGTTTAATAAACTCTCTGGCACTTGGTGCTTTCAGCCAGAACAGGTTGAACAATCACAACTAAAATCTGAGCCCCTCCTCCCCCCAGTTTAGTTTGACTGAATGGAAGTGTGGAGTTCATTTCATTTCAGCTTATATTGATCTCGTTTATTGTTCACACCAGTTTCCATTACTTAAGCGTTTGGAGAAAATAGCTGCAAATTCTGAATTTCATAAACCTTAGAACAAATGATTCTTCCCTTGAAAATTCATACTGAAAAGTGTTGTTCATTATTTGCTATTCATGATTTTCCTGCTTAAAAAATAAAATAAATCATTCAACTCTGGAAGTAGAAACAATACCATATGACTTAGCTGACCAACCACATAACAGAAATGAAAAATAGCAGATAGTCAAAGTGAATGGTGAAGAAGCAATTCAGAGGTTGAAAATTTATGCCTCTGAACTGTTTGGTGAATATTTATAAATAAGTTAAATGAAGACTGATGCACAAACAATTCACCAGCAAAAAGGAAGCTAAATTCACAAGGAACATTATTCATAATGAGTTGTTCAGCATTCTCACCTGATGATCCAATCTACCTAGCAGTCTGGGCAAGTTATTAATTATGATGCACAGGAATAATTTTTATTCTTCTAGCAGTAGCATTGTGTTAAGTGTTTTACAAAGGGTCCAGGTAACAATAAAGACAAGGCTTGAAAATGCTTAGTCACAATTATCTAATAATCTATCCTAATAACATTGTGCCAGCGAGAAAAAGGTACCATTTTTATTGAGTTCTGCTCCTTTCATTTCACTGACTCAGAACTGACCAGAATTAACCCCAGTTGCTATCTCTAATAGGCATTCAAGACATGGAGGCTCTTCTTGTCCTGAATGAATTCCATAGCATCAGGAATTGAATACAGCATCAATAACACTAGCTCTTTTACTACCTTAACAAACTTCTGAGTTTGAAGACTTTATGCTTTGCTGCTTAGAGTACTTTTTTTTTTTGATAGAGCATCATCATTCCAAGTAGATTAACTGGAGATGCCATAACAAATTCACAAGGTGGAATGTGTCCCCTGTATCCTTAATTTCACCAACTTGGAACTGATGCAGTCTGACTAACCAGCTTTACAGCTTTATCTTGGGCATTGAAACAGGGAGTGAACAACAAACTGAGAAGTTGTTGCTAGTGGGCTGCTGATCTAAAACTTATACCTGTAAACAGCCCTTGAGACAATCATCTGCTCATGAGTGCCCAAGAAAAAGAGGAGACTGCCATTTGGCAAATTGTTTCTACTAAGGCTTCACCTCTGTGCACAGCAGGAAGCCCATTTTAACAGAGCACTGTGATGCTCCTGAGAAGAAGAAAAACAAACTTAATTTCCATGTTTCTCTACACCTAGTAAAGGGCTTAAGGACCAGTTCATCATCCATCCTGTGCACCTGTGGAGGTAACACTGATGGGAGGGGAGGGAAGCCACCTCCCATGCAGGTGAGCGAGTGGGAACTTTGGTGAGCCTTGGCTGCATCTGTTCTTTCCTTTTCTTGGTTAATGTGACTTTAAATTAGGTGGGAAGAAAATCTGAATGCTGCTTTCCCTTTTCCCTTCCCCCTTCTGCCTTTGACAGCAGCTAGATTTCCCATTGCTCCCTGCATCAATCTCAGACACTATATCCAACAATTAGCAGGATGTTTCTTCTAAAATGATTAGCAGGGAGATTAATGATGTTGCCATTAATTTTTCACTCTTAAATTTCAGTCATAACCTCTCCTTCAGTGAATGGGGCAGTCCACATTTCACTCACAGCTGTTGTCTCAGGCTGTCTGCAGCCTCAGGCAGACTACATGCAATTAGATGTAGCTCACATTTTGGAAGTGAGCTTTGCAACCATAAGAGCTAGTCTTAAGCACATCTTTCCACTCACATTGGTAGTGTTAGCAGGGAACCGTAGCCAACAGGAACCAACATGCTATTAATAATATTTATAGTGAAATGTATTAGGGCACCATCTCAATACAGAGAAAGATGCCCTATGCCCTGAAGAACTTACATACATATACTAGTAAAACGCTGCATCTAGGATTCAAGCACTGCATAATAACGTTTAAATTCAAACAGCTGTTCTTTATTGATTGAAGCTTTAATAGCTTATAGAAAACTTTCCATTCACATTGGATTTGGAAACATTTTAATACGAGGATTAACTACTGGATGCTATCCCTTTAAAATACATACAGGAAGGGAGTTCGCATGTGTAATTGGAACTACTTAAGTTTTCATTTTTAAAATGTTTCCACCCCCAGGTTTTACAATTTCATGTTTTGACAATGGGCATTGCTAAACCTGTGATTGGCTCTCACAGGCACACTCTTTCTTTGGTTCTCAAGCTCTTTTACCTTGATAGTGATTTTCCAATCAGCAACTTTCATTATCTGTTGGCAGTGTTAATTCAAGATGTATTCACACTGAGCAGTTCTATCTTATCTGAATAAGGAGCATGGAGCAGAGTTCCAGCACAATAGAAGCAGTAATATTCAGAGTCTGTAATTATATTCACACTTGATGTGCTGCTTGAATTACTTGCAAGTTAAAACTATTGAGTGCTCGAGTTGTTGAGTCTCCTGGATTAGTAGAGAAGGAACATTTAATACTGGCTTTAGCAGATTGGAATCTCCCAGGTTCTCCTGGGAAATGTTATCATTTAGCTGCCTGCCTAGAAACAGTTAAGTTTGAGCACCTTTCTCAGGAAATGGGATGGGGGTGGGGATAAAATGTATCTTAGGGGACCAACAAAAACTTTTTTTTTTTTTTAAACAAAACCCTTTCAGGCCTTCCTTGTACATTATGAAAGAGGAAAAAGAATACAAGCCACCCTCCCCTTTCTTTTCTCTGCAGGCCACCATAATGGTGAGGTTGTATAAAGAAACTTGTTTGTAAGTGTAATTGGAATCTTAGTTCTCTGGCATCAGCTCATTCAGGTCTCTTGGGTTCCTCAACCTCCAAAATAACCCCGTTCATGGTCTCAGCCACTCAGGCTGGTCAGAAGCAATGCATCTTGGTCTGTATTTTCAGTGGCAGAATGTTGAGAAACCATTCCAGAACCATCACATTAATAACCTCCCTCCTGTCAAGGCTTTGGGTTTTAAATGGTGAGTTTCAAGATTACAAAGCACTCAGGCAGCTGTTTAGAGGACAATCCTATGGCAAATCAGGACAGTTCCAGAAGTGATGGCAATAGGTCTCCAGTTATGACCAACTGATCCAACGCAGCAGCCTTTACTATGTTATAATCTCTGTCTGCCTTCTCACTGAGTCCTTATACGTGCCCTGAGCTTCCCTGTCGAGAGTCAAATGGGTGGCCTAAGATGCTCAGCCCCACCCTGTTGCTTTCACTGCTCTCTCATATATGGTTAGATAGGCTTCAGAGTCATCAGGTTCCCACCTGGATGAAGTAGAGCTAGGCCTTGCCTGGGAGCCATCATATACTAGGTCCCCCATCAGCTGGAATCTGTTTAACTGTTCAAGCAGGGCAGCCTGTGATGTTGGTGCTCCTCGTCCATGGTGGCTTCCTAGTGTGCCACCAGCTACAGAATCTCTTTACTAGGAGGGGTCTCACATGCAATGGTGCTCTTCTATGATGTCATTGCCTGAGTTTATCTATTTCTATTCTTGTCCCCCATTTCTTCTTGGTGGATGGATGACTTTGAGGGTTGCGGTTTAGTCCTCCAGCCAAATCTGTGTCAGATGATCTTGCCCTTCTGGGGTCAACAAACCAAGGTAATAGGAAACAAAATAGTCTTGCATCTTGCCCTCCCAGAGCTCTGTAGTCCTTAAACCCTTGTCAAGTTCAGTCAGTCCTGTCAGTCCCCTTACTGAGCTTGGGGGACTATCAGTTGGCCTTTCCTAATGGCATTGCTGAGGTGTATGGGTACACTAATTCCCCTGTCTGGATTCAGGCCCAGAGATCTTAACTTGTCAAATATGTTCTCTGCAGTCCAAACACGGCTTCGTTCTTCTCTAGGCCACTTCTTTGGTTGCTTGAGAATTCTAGGCTATGCCACTATGGCTGGAAAGCTTCCCAATTCCTCCTGCTCCTTGCAGGTTTCTCCCAGCTATACCTCAGACCCCCAGCCTAGCTCCTCATGGCTACTCCACATAGCTGAGAGGGATTGTCTGTCATGTTGTCATGTGGGGTGTGTGGCTGAAGAGATCCAAGGTCATTCCCCATCATGGAAAGTGGGGTTCCAGACAGGAAGGGGCAGAATGGACTGTGGCTGGCTGATGCTTTATAGCAGGCTGTCAGTGCTGTTTGTAATGTCTAAATAAAAATGTAATATAGTTGTTAAAGCCTGAAAATGTTTGCATTTAAGATCACTCATGGGATCGTGAGTGGGTAGAATTAAGAGCAATTGGGAAGAATTTTCACCACAATTCCTGATATCTGAACTACACATGCACAGTCAGCAAGGATAGATGGCCTGAAACAGCCTGAGGGCTAGCCTGACTTTCCTTAAAGTGCCAGGCAGCCTACAGCAGACACCTTTGGGATTATATTTCCCCTTTCCTTTTGAAGGCTGAACCCCAGGTACCACAGCACCACTCCTTAGCAAGGTTGCTGTCCTGTTCTTTTGCATTCAGTAGACAGTCTTGACTAGAGGTTGGGAGGGGAAGGCTGATAACAGCATTAAGTTGGGAGAGGGATACTTTGCAGGACACTTATCAAATCTGTTGGTTTCTAAGTACCTTGTGTTGACAGAAATGACTGACTCTTAGGCTGTATAATCTTTAAACTACTAATTGAGAGTACGTAAATCAAAGATAAGGAATTAAACCAAACTGAGTTCTGTAAGGTTTTGAGCCTCTAAGGCAGTTGTAGATGTAATTTAATGGAGGATTGTGAATGACATGGGTGATAAGACTGTTTGTTTTCCGTATGTTCTTCTAAATAGTCATTACACTATAACCATACACTGCATTTACACTCACATCCTAAGATGAAATGATGCATCCAGGGCTGATTAGTTCCTAAATAAAGAGAATGGGAATAATCCTTTGTCTAATGCTATATTGGTAGTGGAAAGGTGTTCTTATCTCAAATTAACATGCCACCCTTTTTATAAACAATGATAATAAAGCCCCTTAATTAACCTTTTACCATATCTATATTTCTGCTAAGATAAATATTTTCTACTTTCTCATTAGCTATTTAAAACTCAGTATCATATTAATTAACATCTTATATAAATATCCAGTGTTTTCCAAAACATTAACATTTTATCTAACACTTGCAAAAGCCAGTTAGGACCAAAACTTATTTACAGCATGACCTGAGGCTATGTTCTAACTTATCTCCAACTTTGGCTCATACTAACAAACTCAATTTCCAATATTCATCTACACTTAGCCTAACTTAAGTTAAGAAATAAGGAGAAATTTGGCTTTGGCCTAACATATCCTGTAGGCAACAAATGGAGACTTCTAAGCTTGTTCTACCTTGAGCCTTCCAAAGGCATCTCTTGCACCTTTCTGCTTCTGCTGACGTGGAATCGGAAGTTGATGCAAGTTGTAGAGTAATCAGGATAGAGTTTTATAAAGTTAGGATAGCAGTGGGTATGCAAGGGTCTCCCAATGGGGATAGAGACCATATTTAATGTTCATGGAGTACGGTGGAAAGAGTATACCACTATTTCTACTCCTATAAATCCCAGAGTTCTTCATGCACTTTGCCTGGGTAGCCTATAAAAAAATTCCAGGGATAACCTTTCTGCGTCTCATAGAGTAGTCATATTTTCTGATTTACATACCATGCTTTCTCGGCTAGGCACTGACTAGGAAGATGCATGCCTTCTAAAGTACAGCACCATACCAAGAAATCAAGCTTGTGAAGCTCCTCAATAATGCAGATACTTTGATCACAAGACTTACAAGATTGTACATATGCTGAAATAACAGGCCAACCCAAAATGCATGTTCTACTGACAGGTACTCATCTTGGGCTGTCAGCTTTTATAAAACAATCCCTGCTCTCTTATCCATAGGAAGCAGAGCTCTTGTGCTGGTGGACCAACATCCCAGCATCAGGGCAAATTCCTTTGTTTGGAAGTTCTGTTGTCACTGTTTCTCATCCCAGATCTCCAATACAATGCTTTTGCACTAGTTACTAGATGTGGTCCTGACCTAAAAGCGGTGCTCAATATGCTACATGTTCATAGCTAGCAAATATCTGTGCTGGTTCTGAATAAGGCACAGTCAGTGGTAGTCTTAGCCCTTGCAAGTCATTTAATTTCAGCAAAGACTCCACGGATGTCAGTGTTTTGCTTTTTTTGGAAATCTTCATGCCCCACCAGAACTCAGTCCATGGCCACTTCTGAGTCTCGGCAGACATTCATCTCTACATTGCTATAACTTGGATCAGGCTTCAAATGCTGTCTATTGGCCAAAAATGTAGAGTAAAATTGAGGACGTGTCTTCCAATGCATGTCAAACTTTCAGAAACAAACATCAAAAGGAACCAATGCTACTTTGAGATCCCAAACAGACCTATGCAGAAACTTGGCATGGATCTGTTTCAAAGTGTAGATTATTTTATTCTGATTTATTATTCAAAATACTTAGAAGTCTGCTTGCTACAGGACCCCACAAGTGTGTTGGTCAGACACTTCAATTCTATATTTTTAAGGTCTGGCATATCAGAAGAACTCAATGACAATATACCACAATTTTGCTCCCAGAGACTTTAAAAACTTGCAGAACAATGGGACTTAATTCACAAAACATTGTCTGTTGTTTCCACAAATGAATGAAATGAGAGAGAAGTGTAAACTGCAAAAAGGTTCCCTATCCTTAGAATACACCTATTGCAGGTTTATGATCACCTGCTCATCTCCTCATGGGAAGATGCCTAAGGACCAGATTGTTGACTTCATCAGAGTTGTTGCAACCCAAGCTAATACAAGGAGACATACAAAATAGCCTAAAATTGAGACAAGCAAAGGAGAAATATTTCTTTAACAAAGCTGCAGTGGTGCTTTTAACAGCACTGGAAAATGGAGAATCTGTCTTATTCATCAAAAAGGATCAGAGAAACCTGCAAAGTTGACTGATCAACACATTGCTCCAAGATCTTATCGTTCTGAGATGAAGGAAGGAGATGTCTATAGAAAAAATAAAAAGGATTTGATGAACTCTGAATGAATTGTGCAGGAGGAGAATGAAAATATGGAACAAGCTGTCCACATCCAACTCAGGAATGCAAGCAATACCAGACAAATATACTAATCTACGAAGTCTCATGTGGTCAATTGAAATACGGGGGGAAACAGGGATCACTGATACTGTTGTTACTACCTCTAAAGGGAGAGTGATGAGAACTTGCTAGATACAGAGATTAATTATTCTAGCCTCTTTAAGGATTCAGATTAGAGTTATGGATGCTAAATTAAGTTGATACTGTTAAGTGTAAAAAGTTACAATTTAGTGTACATCTACTTAAAAATAAGAGAGTCATAAATGAGGAGTAGGAACCAATGTTACCCACAGTGTTGTATGGGAAAGAATCACTATATAGTGAACCTTAGCAGCAGAAGCATATTGCTTGCACTTGGAGTCAGGCAGGCAAGCCAGCAACACCTGTCTGTACAGTTCTAGATAACAAGTAAAGTGTTCGCTGTTACTTAAAAACCTCTCCAATATCTTTTCTTGTGTTACAATAGCAAGCTTGCAACAGCTGTTACAGTAAAATAGCAGGAAATGGTAAAAATTTAGTTGTATTCTGAAAGGTAATTAATGTAGGTAATTAGCATCTATGATAATGAGCAGAGAGGTAATTAGGTGAAAGCTGTTTATGAAAAGGTATAGGAAATCACTACTTACACAAAGGGGCACGCTCCATCAAAACCTGACTCCACGGGAGGTGCTGCCGGTCGGACCAGAGGCGACAGACTCCCTGGCAGGGCCCCTGAAGAAAGCCTTTCCTGTATTCAGCCTTCTGAGTAACTGCTTAGCTCTCTAGGCTTAGTGAGTATGATATATTGTAGTTAATTTTAGGCTTTGTATTTAATTAGTCTATTACAGAAAACCTTGCACATTAAATTTTCTTGATCTGCAAATCGGGCGGATCATGTCTCACTGGTACTCACACTGATTACTACGTGTCCAGGATCAACAGAAGGTGCCAGAATGATGGCTACTGATGATGAAGAAGATAATAGGTAACATTTCAGGTGGTTCTGCAAGGGATGATGTGAGTATATTAATGTGAGTATATGGATGTGCAGATGTACATTCTATTGTATCTCTATCTACCCTATTGAGCTGGAGTGTTTGTGACAGTGCTGAATGTATTAATGAACTATTTATAAATATAGAAGAGTTCCTGTAGGAAGTAGAAAGTGTAGTGAAAATTGCAGCTGTGCACATCGCAGTTCCCAACTATGTAATAATTTGAAGAATACTAGGTCCACTCTTGGGACAAAAACCTGTCAATCCTTAATGTGATAACTGGGAATTTTTAAGTAATTGTCATGAGGTGAAGGCCTCTCACTCCTCTTTCGAACAGGGAGGGTGCTATTGGTCCATGATCCAGTCCCTTTCAGCTGTCCTTAGCCTCAAGGAGTGGGGGCCCAAGGGCCAAAGCCTATAGGACCATCCCTGCTTCCAGGATGGCAAGACCAAATGATCAGAGTCAGTGTGGTTGCCCTTGCTCTCAGGACTGTAGGGCTTAAGCCTGTCAGGGAAGTGAGCCGCCCCCAAGGGAAGGCAGCAGCCAGGGTAGCAGGTCTCAGGCCCTCCATGCTCTACCGGGCCCCAGACCAGGGCCCTAACAGCAGCAGATGGTTCCACTACTGAGTCAGCAGGGATTTGGCCACAACATGCTGACTTCCTTGGCTCTGTGACAGGAGACAAACCTCCCCTTCCTCCAGGCTACTTCCTACAGATGTCAGCTGGCATCTGAATGCTCACCTGGGTCTTGGTTGCTGCTGTTGAAGCACCTGGTGCTTCCCAGGCAAGAGCTGGCAGCAAGCATCCTCCTCCTTCAGCTGCCCACCCCAAATGAGCTGCGCTGCTCCTTTTTATACCACTGTTGCACTTGGCGCATGCTCAACAGGGGCGAGGTGCATGGTTTTCTTAGTCCATAATGTGGGGTTAAGCCACCCCTGTCCAGTGTGGGGAGGGTAATCAATATAATTATCTACATAATCTGTAGATCAGGCTACAGATGGTCACTTGTTTTCTGGCCTATCTGTCAGTGGAACCTATTAGGATGAAGTTTTGTCCCATGTGTACACATTTTCACTGGGAACTGAACAGACTCTCTCCATCATAATCCTTCTCTATCAATGGATAAGGCAGAAGTGAAACAGCATCAGCCATCCCTTCCTGGGCTTGATTTTCAAGGTCTTTTATATCCAGATGTAATGCTACTACTTTAGCCATTACTGTACTATACAGTGTAGCTCTGGGTCAGCCTCTCCATCTCTTGCCCTGGGGTAGCAAAAGAAATGCTTGGTTAGTGTCACCGGTTGCTCGGCCGGCCGATGGCCTGTGGCCCTCCCCCGATTCCCAACTCCGGGGGAGGCCGCAGTGCCTACTTAAGTTTATAGGGGAATCATCGAAGTCACACGTCTATTGGCTTCAGCCCTTGGCCGGACAGGCCAATGCGTAGTTTATAGGCCTGGCTACTTGACAGGGCAGGCAAGCAAACAGTCTATGCGCCCGGCCCCTTGGCAGGGCACGCAAGCAAACAGTCTATGCGCCCGGCCCCTTGGCAGGGTAGGCAAGCAGTCTCACGTCCTCGTCCCTGGGGTCAGTGGCTGGGACTGGACGTCTTCCAGCCGTCCGACTGGGGTTTGGAGGTCCTCCCCCCCCCTTGGCAGCTAGGGAGAGGGGGACGCAGGCCCACCCGTCTCCACTGCGTCCCAGCCCAGGGCCCTGCCAGTGGCACAGCTATTGCCACTGGCGCGGCGGGGCTCCGGCCTCAACACGCCGTTGGGGCTGGGCCTATAACTCCGCCACTGGGTCTGGTGGTCCCTGGGCTCCTTCCTCCCCATACTCCCACGCCCCGGTCCGGGGTAGGCCGGAGGGGTATAAGGCCCACGGCTGGCTTACCAGACCCTCTTCATTTGTGGGCGGCAAAGGGGATAGGTCGTCTGCGTCAGGCAGCTCGTCCAGGTCGCGGGGTTCGCTGGGGCTCTCAGCATCCGGCAGCTCCTCGAGGTCTGGTTCGGCCTCTGGGGGGTCGGCGGCCGGCTGCTCCTCCACGTCTGGCCCGGCCTCGGGAGGGTTAACCCACCAGGGTCGGTCCGATTCCTCCGGCCAGGCTCGGGGTTCGTGGGGTGTCGGCCAGCTTTTGGGGCACGTCGGCCAGTCCCAATCACCTGGCCCCGGAGGCCCTACCCATTCCCGGTCCCGGGGTTTATCAAGGGGCCGGCGGGGCTTTGGCCTGGAGCGGCAGGCGTTCCCTTCCTCGGCTGGAGCCCAGGGAGGCACGTCTGCTTCCCACGGCTGTCTGCCCCTTACTGAGGCCAGGGGCCTAGCTTTTATACTGCCCCTTCCTGTGGAGGCCCCACCTCCCGTCCGCAGGTTGGGCTGACTAGTTGGCCCTATCCAGGCCTGTCCTAGGGGTTGCCGGGCAGACTGGCGGGCTGGTCCAGTCACGGGCTGGTCAGTTTTATCTGGCTGGCTATACCGCCGTTCTATTAGCTGTGGCCCTCCCCCGACTCCCAACTCCGGGGGAGGCCGCAGCGCCTTCTTACAGTTAGGTAACCTATTATTGGGCATTCTTCTAAGATGTTTCAAACCTGTTCAACTCTCCTCCCATACCATTTGTGTTCTAGGCTGTTGTGCCTGTTCTAGGATCCCTTTATTACTTAGTATATCAGTCCATTTTACTTTGAATAATCTCTGTGGACACCTGTACTGAAAGCTGTTGAACAGAGATCCTCTAATTTTCTGTAGCAGCCAAACTGATGTCAGATGGTAGTGACTTTTGGCAACTACTGACTTGAACTGGAATTTTGAACCAATGACCTAGAAAGAGGCTCTCAATCCCTTTACATATCTCTTGAAAGATTCACTCCAGCCTCCTCAGCTTTATTTCTGCTCTGCTCAAAACAATCTTTAGTGATTATTTCATCCTTCTATTTTAGATGGCATGTAAATACATAGACTCCTGCTTATGGATTGTAATTTCCATTTGAAATTGGTTCAAAGAAGTGGAACTGGAGGATTTTGAAGTCAAAGAATTGGGGCAGAGGGTTTTGATGGGCAGACAGTTATGCAGGTAGATATAAGATTTATTACAAAGTAAGGTCCTTCAGTACCTTCCTCAGATTGAAAAGCTATAAAGCACAGTGACTTTCTGTATTGCTTAATTTCTGAGAATTTAAGGGCTAAAATAGGAAAAATAAGCCTCCATCTCCAACAACCAGAATTGCTCTTAAGCAAGCAGAAGAATAGAAGGTACTATGAAGAAGAATCTTGCATAGTCAGTCTGTAGCCAGCTTGGACATGGTTCTACTGCCAGGGTGCTCATAGCACTGTCACATTCTTACCTGTGAAGACATCCAAGTGTTGAAACACACATTTGCAGAGTTCCAAAATTCCTTCTCTTCATCACAGCAGGAACATTACAAAATGTTTTTCTCATGTGGTATCTTTTTATCTGGAGGGTGACATTCTGAGCACTCTCCACCTTTTGCAAAGAAATACGATACAAAATAAACTAGAGCTTTTTGGTTTTTTATAAGTATGCCTAACTTCTCAGGAGTGATATGTGACAAAAAGAATACTTCATGAGTGCAAGATTTCAAAGCACTCAAAAATAATCTTTGCAACTCTCTTATGAGTTAGAGAAGTATTTACAGATGGGGTAACTGAGGTACAGGGATGTTAGGGACTTGCAACATTGATCTTTCTGCTTCAATTTGGTTCTCTTCTACTACTTGCTCAACACACCCCTATAGCACACTCTGAAGTGTTATTCTTCCTGGTGACATACATACACAATCTCATTTTCTTACACAGACAAAAGCTAAAAGTAGGTGTAGATATAGTCAATGCACCCAGAACAGATAAAATAATATCTGCATTATTTTTTAAATTCTTGGGGTGTCCGCTAAATGAATGACTTATCTTGAAATCACCATCAGCATTCAATGAAATTGTAAAAAGACCACAGAGACAGTGGAAGAGCTGGGGATAGAACCTCAAATTCCTTATTTCAATCAAACACCCAGGTAGATTAAACAGACTGTTCTTGACCACTAATTCCACCCAAAGCATTGACAAACATGAGTGATAAGGTGAATTTATATATTTTAATTGCAAGAATTTTCCTTTTATGGGCATTGTATGTCTGAAAATGCTTCGTGCAATAGTTTGGTATATGTGGATCAATGATGCTGAGAAAAACATTTTTGGTGTAGAAGTGCTGTTTCTATGGGCACCTCATCCAGGATGCCATTATTGCTGCATATGATAATCCATGCATTAGGGAGATGCCCTGCAAGCAAGTAGTGAAGCAGGAAGCAAAGTAGCAGGCTTATCTCAAGGTTTTCAGTAACCCTCTTCTTTCTGCAGTCTTTCAGATCCCTGGAATCTCTTGGTGAAATCACCTATAACAGCTTCAAACTAAATATGGGATCTCAGCAAATTTCTTTATAAGATACGTTAGAAAGCTGAATAAATGTGTAGTATGATGAGTGGAACTGGATAAAGAGGATCAGGTTTCAGGAGGGACAGAGATTAGTGAGGAACTAGAAGCTTTCAATACAAACCTGGGGCTGCAGAACCTCTGCATGTATTACTGACCTCTATGCATGTCCTAACAAAGCTTTGTTCCTTACTGTTCTGCCTGTTTGCTCTGTTGTTATTGCTAACAAAATGGTTGTTGCATGGAAACCATTTGCTGAGATAATTCAGTATTGCCAACCCCAAACATTCAAAATTCACAACATGTTTAAAAAATAATAATTTTGTTATTGTTTTTCCTTTCCCTCTGATTTTCAGCTTTTAGGACTCCCATTTTCAAGCTTTTGCCTGCAAATGGAAAGGATTGAAACATACCCTCCCTCACTCCCTTGGAAACTGAGTCTCACATAATGAAATGATTCCAAGAGCTGGGCCTTTAAGAAAAAATGCCAAATATCATGACACGGGGCCCTGGGCGCCTGGGACCCTCGCAACGAGGCCGTGCTGCGGGCCTGCGGCGTCGGCTGGCGCTACGCCCGCCTCATGCGACGCCTCATGGTGTCGGACTCCATCCGGTGGTCCCGGGACATCTACGTGGAACACATCACCGGCCACAGGCAGTTCCGTGAGGAGTGAGCGCTGCAACGTAGAACTCTGTGAACACTTAAACACCATCCCACCATCCCACGGACCCCATGGGGGATGCCTCGCTGTCACGAACTTATGTACTCATCCCCTCCCGCACCCCCTGTGACCTTTGTGACACCATGATATCTCCTGCACTCTAACCCCCGCTCCCCACCTCATCTGGGACCCCTCGGGCTATGATCTGGTTCTGCTCCCCGACCCCCAATGACCCTATACCCACCGATAGCCCGTACCCCTGCCCGGATGCCTCTTGCTCTTATACTGTAAACCCTGTACTGAACATTAGCTTCTAATAAAACCTTTAAACCTGCGAGGGTTGTCAACGCTGCAATTGTAGTGAATATGCAGGCCAAGGCTTTGCAGACACAATAATTAACAGACTGAGATTTCTGAATGCTGTGTGCAACAAATTTAGAACTAAGGCCAGTTCTCCAGCTTTGTGTCGTCTTCTGTGCTGAGCACCCTGCTTCTACTTAGCAAACACACATATTAGCAATAGCTGAAAGTAATAAAAGATAAAGGATGGAAAAAGCTCGTTTGACGATTACATCCTCCTCCCTAGACTGTCAGGATATAAATGTTACAGATGATGTCCTACATATTAGACTAATGCTATTGCACTCTTAACACGAATCAAAAGCTAAGGAAACTGATCAGAGTAACACGACAAATTCTAAACATTGAGCGAAAGATGGAGAAAAAACACACCTTTTTGTTCAGCTTTACCCTACAGTAGTTTGGCCTGCACCACAATTAAGATGACAGCATAGCATTTGCCCCTCCTTCCCAGACATGTGATAAATAAATTCCAACTAGTCTAGTGTAGCAGAAGGTTGATGGTGGACATCAGCTTTGTCTGTCAGTTATAGAAGTAATAATCTTACAAACCCTTTTCAGTCTTTTGGCGATACCTTTTCATTAAAAAAAACTAGAAGTGTTAGTTATATTCTAGTTAAGCAAAACCAGAGAGAAGAAGCAAGCAGCTTGATGTCTTTGACTGAACCAATGCACCATACAGATCAAAGGAAATACAGAAGTTTTTGATCCTGTTCAAGTAGTGGGTTTTAGAGAGGAGTCAAATTTGACCTAGCTCCAAGTTAAGCTCTGAACTTCTGGTGAGGGGGATGAATGGTATCTTAGGCTGGGGAAACTTATAAATATGCTGAAGAAAAACATACTAGTGTTCTGTTTTTTAAATGAAAAGTCAGACTCTAAAACTGCTGGTGGTCTAGAATCATAGTGAAACTGAGAAATGAATAGGACAAATACATCCTTGGTTTAGCTTCTTCTAAATCAATAGGTCAATGTGGGCCAATATTTCCGGGGAGAAAAAAAGAGAAGCCAAGCACAGCTGCAGGGTCTTGGGAAATTCCCAGTGTATTTCAAGTTTGTTTCCTGAGGCACATCTGCTTTTTCTGTACTGGGCTCAGCATCTTTATTCTGGTTTGTTTTTTTTTAATGATAAACTCTCCCAAATTACCCCTCAACCTAGCATTATTAGCTGACTAGTATCTTGTAGGCACTGGAGTAGAAATGGGTTTTAAGGAGGGATTTGACTGTGGAGAGGATAGTAGGCTTGAAGACTAGTGTAGTAAGAGAATTCAATGGACAGGGAATAGTGTATGTGCTCTGGCCCATTTATTCTTGTATTCCAATAAGGATTCTGCCAGTACCTTTGGGAATGAGGAATTACTCCCAAACCCTAACTACTCTCTGAGGGGGGGACTCTTAGTGAAATTATCCTAAGATTAATCTCTTTTCTTTTTTTCTTGCCCTTGGCACCTATTTGAACTCTCATTTGTGTTTAGATTCTTACCCATGAAGCTGTGATCCCTTTCTTACGTACTTAGACAATATGCAAGTCCATGCCATCCCTAGAGCATGCTCTTCTCCAAATTGTATAGCATATTGCAGGATATTTTTTTAAAAGAAATGCATGCATTTTTCACATTCTTTAATATTGGATATACATTGGCGGTGACCAGCTCCCTTGATTTGTGCTTCCTTGTTCTTAAGAAATAGCAAAAACCTAAACCTACCTGACTTGCTAGCTCTCCAAATGAACTAATAGCGGCTTCGCACACTTCTGTTGAGACAAACTGGTTTTCATATTACTAGTGTTTCATTAGCAAACAAATGGCATTTCCCTTCTATTTTGCCCAAAGATAGGGACCTATGTAATCTTAGTGTGCCATGTTCTCTAGACTATCCCTATGAAAATGATCACATCGTTCATACCACAACCCTTGTTGTCTTAACAATTGTTTACCCAGAGTGTACTGACAGACACAAATTGTTTGTTTACTGGAGAAACAATTTACAAAGAAAAATAAAATCCAAGATATAGCATCTTATTTTCACAGCTGTCCTTGGGGATTTCACAAATGTAACAGCCTCTGCTGCTGCTGCTTTTCACATTAAATTGCATTCAGTCAACCTAAAAAGAACATTTTTTAAAAAAGCAATTAAAAAAATCTCTGAACTAATAGTAGTTCTCTTCTTTAAAACTCTCTGATATCCTGAACAGACGTATGTTCTCCATTGTTTATGCAGCTCTCTCATAGATCCATGTGTCCATATTAGAAGATTTGGAAGTCCTCAGCTCTTTAGTCTCAAGGAAGGGATGAGATTTTTGGCTAAATTCAAGAACATCTGTGACCTATATACTGCAGACTCTGAACCCAGATCTTTTGCAACCTTTAAATACTGTTGGTCCAAGAAAGGAAAATGACAGTTCTTATCAGCAGTAACCCATGAGGGGATAATATACCCTTTAAGGTTGTTTTAAAGATCCGTGTCAAAAGCAGTGCAGAGTTCTGTGGAGGTAATAACATTTAAACTCTCATCACAGGTACGAAATCTAGTTTTCTGAAGCTCAGATTTAGAGGAAGGCTGCCATTCTTGAGATTGCTCCCATTTTAACATGAGTGGAAAAGGGAAATCCTGTGGAAGACCTTTCTCACTTGAGATTATTTGGAGGTCAGTACGGAGGCTTCCCCTGGTGATCTTATTCCTGGCACAAGAATACAAACATATTCCCATTTTGTTTTTGCTTTTAATTAATGAAATAAGTTTCACTCTTCTAGTCAGCTGGAACCTGCCCTAGCTATGTGTTTTCATAGTGTCTCATGCCAGCTTACTCTATTGTTATGCCTTGGGTAAGGTTGAGGAGGTAAGCTGGAGAGGAAGAGAAGTTCAGGAGATACCTACGCTACTTTCATTTGCCTCATAGTAATAGAAGGTAATGTGTTACAAGTCGCAAGTCTCCTTGATAAAACATGGGAATGCTGAAGGAAATGAAGACACTAGACACTTGTTAGCAAGCTCATATGGTAGCCAAGCTTAATATAATGAGGTATTTTTCACATAAATCTATTTTAGGCCTGCAGAGGTTCAAACAACACAGTGGTTACAAACAAAACAAGAATTAAATTCAATAGCTGATTATAACTGAAGTAGCAGCAAGGAACACTTTTCCCCTCCAAATTCACGACACTGTCCAAACATTACAGAGCTTGTATCTGGCTGAAATGATTGATTGTGTTGTGCTTTTTTACCTTTTTGTCTACTGTAGAACTGCAGAACCTCAAACCCTTCAACTTTCTAATTGTCCGTCAAAAAATGGCAAGTAAAATCCCACATCAGGAGTGAGTGGTGACTACTGAAACCAGCCTAAATACTGCACTATCACTTAGTGGAAAAGACATTTGCCTCATGACACCAATTTTTAAACAATAAAGAAATAACCAGTAAAAATATAGGTGGAATGATGGAATTTTCACAGCAAAATATTAAAAAGAAAACTATATTGGCTGTTGCACAGGACCTTAATTGTTAGCTAGATCTTGGGCAGCAGAATGTTTTGTTTGAAATGTTTGTACCATCCTAGCCACACCTGGGAAGACCAATCGCACAAAGGAAAATGTTTAAAACATATTTTATAAATATCAAGTTGTAATAGCAATAATCTGTTGATCTGTACTGTAGTACCTTGGTCTCTGCTGTGACCCCTTAATCCATCATATCTGCTGGGGAATCAATAATGAAATGGGAGTTAGTGTCCATTTGCTTTCTACTGGGTTCCATTGGTTTTCACTAGTGGGGAATCCCCAGGGAATGCTCTAAGCCTTAATTGCTATTGAATTAAATGTGACTAGTATCAACTGAACCCAGAGAACTGTTGAAGATATATATATATATATATAAACCCTTTGAAAAGTGGTCCATTAGAGCCATTCTGCTTCTATAGAGTATTTTCAGTCTGTTTCCCCTCTTCCTCTATTCATAGGAACATATATGTGAAAACAATAAGATCCCTGCTTTTTAATAGCTCTTTTCATTCCTCTGAACTGTTCCTCTCATTCTCTTACTTTGTATTTTTAATCTAATTCCCACGGCAACCACCTGTGATGGCAGAGTTTGAGCCTTTAGGACTACTACACAAAGCTCCAGTAAACAGGCTTTGTGCAGCGGATCTCCATACAGCTCTGGGCTCTGTCACTGTAGTATCAGGATGCATTCTTCCCCCACGCACGCCATCGCCACATGCGGGATAGAGAATCCTATCAGAGCTATTCCACAGATGCTGTTGAAGCCTCAGTGGTTTTCGTTAGTAGAGACATGCTCCCTTTTCTCCCTGGGCAACTTTTCAACCCGCTTCCCTTATGCAATGGAATAAAAAGAACCTCCACAGACCACAGCTAGCTGGTGCATGAAGGGAGAGGAGTCCCCCAGCATGGTGTGTTTGCAGCTGGGACCAACGTATATGTTTGAAGAATGCTGGCATTCAGTAGGATTTGATCCAAAGACAGGATTATACTTGATCTCTGCAAAATGTTTGCAATGAAAAGCCAGAATATTCTGGTTTCCCAGCTGAATGTTGGGGAACTCGTGGTTTCATTTGGGTTTGATCTAATACCAACTTGGGTATTAAGGTCTAGGTGGGCACCTAACATCAGTTTCTGCTCAGTCCTGCTTTTGCAGTGGAGCAGGCTGCTCCTGCAGTTGTGGTTATTACTAAGGTTGTGGTTTGGCATGATACTTATCCACCCCCCATGCAAGCAGTGGCTCACCTTGATTTAAAAAGGAAGTTATTTGGCACTGAGGCCTATGCTGTCCATTACCCTTATGGCTGCTCTGTGTGCAGGTGTGTAATTGTTCCTAGCATATTGGGCCAGAAAGGGTGCTATGGCTTGACTATTGCACTTTAATTTTTAAAGAGCTTTTAGCCTCAAAAGTCTGCAGTGCCACTGTCTGAAACAGGAATCCATGTCCAGCATGAGTCTGCATGAACAGAAATGTCTGGAAAGAGGAGAACTCTTACTTAGAATCATCTCTATGCTTATTGCAGAGGTGTGAGGGGAGATTGACATGCCACGCCAACTCTTTCTATTTCGTCCATGGACAATGAAAAATAACGCCAGCCAGCACTCAGATTTCAGAGTCCTGAGTGAATAGCCTTGTCATCATTTAGGCAAGGAATATACTGGTCTGGTTATAGAAGTCAGCTGAGCAGGTTGTAGAGAGATGCTACAATTGAAACATAGGAGGAGTGGTAAATTACTACAGTTCTAACAGGGATTCAAGTTACATCCTGGTGGGTGTAAATGTACTTGCTTTATGCTGATTCATTTTGGAGGGTGGCCTCCATTACCATACTCTTTAGAACCAAGCTCCGCACCTATTTGTGTATTGCATTGTTGTTAGGATAGGGTACACCTTCTGTACGGATGTATGGTTTGGTTGAGACATGCAGTGAATAAGTCCCTTTTCTACATGCGACCAAAGGCCTAAGTCCCAATGTAATCGTGGGGCAGGCAAATAGTCTGTGTTTCTGAGGCTTCACAGGCCTGGCTGAGGTGACAATCCCAGGTGTAGTGTGGAAAGGGGGATGCAGGTTCACCCGACTCCACTGTATCCCAGTCCAGAGCCCTATCGGTGGCAGAGTGCTCTGTCACTGGGGCTCCAGCTGCAAGACACAACACAACTGGACAGTCATCTAACTCCCCTGGACTCCTTCATTTCCCTGGAGTACCTGGGCCTCAGCATTGCCTTCAGTCTCCTCGGGATGTATGGCCAGGGGTAGCACCCACAGGCCCTCAGCATCAGAGGCAGCTGGCAACTGCTCCCAGTCTCAGGCAGGCGGTTCTGGCAGCTCCTCCCACTTGCAGGCAGTGGTAGCTCCCCAGGGGGCAGTAGTCAGGCTGGGGCAGCAGCCCCAGTGGAGAGAGATCCTTTCCCTCTGGCAGCTCACTCCAGGCTGAACTAGCAGGCGCCCTTTTATACTTCCTCCGGTGGGGCGGGCAGGGTTGTTCTGGCTCTGCCCTCCAGGCATCAAGTCATCCCTCCCTGTCCATCTCTGAAAGATGATGACACCCCCTCATTACAATGTATAGTTGGGATTATGTTTTCCAATCTGCATTGCATCTGTCCTTTTTTGCCCAGTCACCCAGTTTTGTGAGATCTCTTTGTAACTTATTAATGAATTTTCTATTTTTGTCACCTCTCTAATCTCCCTGACCTTAGTTTTGCTTTGAGATTTTGGGTTCACTGAAATCTTAAACTCCAAGTGAAATTTTGGGCAGGGAGGGACAGAGTATAAATCCAGAAGGATTGAAACAAAAGACTGTGCTCCTGTTACTGAGTAAAATGGCTGAGTTTTTTGCCAGCTCCCACACTGACTTGAAGGTACAGAAATAGCAGCAGGTGCAGATGAACTAAGAAATAAGGATGCAGTTTTCATGTAAATATCCCCAAGGGAGAGAAAACAGACAGTACATGCTAAATTGTTTCCATATTGAATTTATCAAAGATTTCCACAAGGCATCAGCAAATGGACAATCATAGTCTAATTCTTTCAACTGATCTCATCTGAGAGAGGGAGAGAGTTCTATGCTCAAGATGAGAGCTAATTGGTGAAGAAAGTGGAAGGAGTTACTTACATCTGCCTGTGTGGCTGAATTTCAGGAAATCCCAGGCAGATTTGTAGCATTTGTAGATTGGAATTTGTAGCAATTCTGCTAAGACATCCTTTGAGAGAAATGCATGGCTGGATCCTGAGGACAGATATGATATCTTATCCAATACTCACTGAAGCCAAAAGAAGGACACCCATTCATTACATTGGGCATTATATAGAGGCTATGGTGGGCACTGGCTGAAGCTCAATGTGCAGCAGCCCCCACCCCAATAAAATATTCTTTCATGGAAACCTAGTTGGAAGAGTCAAAAAAACACACAGAGGGTAATCTCTGTCCCAGCCCCTAAGAGAAGAGGTCCAGAGGGGTAGCTGTGTTAGTCTTTAAGGTGCCACAGAACTCTTTTTCTTTTGCTGAAAACAGACTAACAAATGTATTTGGGCATAAGCTTTCATGGGCAGAAACACACTTCAGATGTGACAAAGTGGGTGTCTGCCCACTAAAGCTTATGCCCCCAAAAATGCGTTAGTCTTTAAGGTGCCACAGAACTCTTGCTGTTTTTAAGAGAAGAGGGTTGCTCTTAAAATGTTGACTATTTAGAAGTGAAAAAAAGGTGAAAAGCTAGCTTGAAAAGTAGTTAACATCTGGTTAGGAGAAATTTCTCCTTCTGAAAAAAACATTGTGACAAAAACACGTACATCTCTTGACTGTATTTATTTAGCTATTTTCAATATTTAATAGCCATGAATATTGATTAAATGTTCAATAAATTTTATTGAACAAATAGTCAAGTTAATTACATTTTTTATTTGAGTGAAGAATTGAATATTAAAAATTCAAGTTTTGCTGGCAGTAGGCCTGTATGGTGCATTCCTAGGAACTTGTGCTGGCCCTGATTTCAGCAAAATCTTTTGCCTTTCCAGCTCTACAACTTTACCTGGTACAGAATGGAAGAAGAGAGAAGATGGGAGCGTGAATGCTCTTTTCTTTGAATATGGTCGGTAAGAGTTCCCATAGACTCAGCAGTGGGTTGGAATGTGGTGATAAATAAGACTGTAGAAAACTAATAAAAAACCTAATTCTCACCACCCACACACAAGTCCCCAATTGCTTCTTGGGAGCAGCAAAAGAGCAATCAGAGGCTTCTGCTGTTTATGAAAATTCTTAGTAAAACTTAGCCATATAAATAGCTTGGAGTTGTAGGGATTGGGTGTGATGCTGGCAGACCAGGTGCCAACTCATGCCAAGGCCCCTCGGACTCACTGAACAATGGCAAATGCAGTGTTGGAAACTGGTCTGGCTCACCTGCATACTAGTATTGGTTAAACAAGTGTTAAGTTTATAAGAATGAGTTTAGTGTTTGGCCTTTATGGACTGCTTGTGAGAGGCCGCGTGCATTAATCTCACTTGTAACATCTGCATCCCACATTATAAGGTAATATTTAAATGTTTGCTTTGTAACTATAAAAGTGGTATGAAATGGGAAACCCCCACAAGTCAGGAGAGAGGCATTACCACGAGTGAAATTCTAGTTTACCACAAAAGGTGTCCTCTCCTGCCCAACAAAAGAAGACCTATCGACACCAGTTGAACCTTTGTGGAACATCAGTGGACAAAAAACTTTGTTGATTCCTCCCTCAACACTCATGAAAAGGGGTCGTGCACAACCCTCATCCCATCACATTTTGAACTCTGGTATCACTCTGCTTAGAAATATTGCCCTCTCCAAATTCCAGGAAGCATAAGCAAGGGATCCCCATGCTGCTTAGCTTAGTTTAGCTCTACAGGACGTATAGAGCTTGCACATTACAGCAGCTACTGTTGCTTTTAGAAGCCTAAGACTATAACTTATTTGTGTGTGTATGTTTACCTGCTTTAACCTTGTAAATAACTCATTTCTTTTTCCTAGTTAATAAACATTTAGTTAGTGTGATGGGGTCACCCTACCTCTCATGAGTGCCCCCGTGGCATCGTGTGTGTGTCTGCACTTTCTTTCTCTGTAGCTCTCCTCAGGCTTAGGTCCTTAATTAGTCCCACTGTTTATAAATGGTCTTGGCCCTGGTATTGAGCCGTACTCCAGGGCTTCCCCCTGGAGGCAATGTCCTCATCCATTCTGGGCTTTTCAGGCCCCAACTTTCCCACTGGGCCACTAAAAGAGTTCAGTTCCCTTTCTAGGGTGCATCAATGTCCAGGTCACTTTCCCAGTGGCTGGTGGGAGGGGACCCAGACCCGCCCTCTATTCCAGGTCCCAGCCCAGGGATCCTAAAGATAGTTGCTGTCCGCCTGTCCCTTTAACTAAGCTGTGTTGCTGCAATGATTCCCTGGGCCAGTTCCCCATGACCTCAGGATGTTCATCACCCATAGTTCAGAGTCTTGTCCTGGTTGAGTCCCAGCCACTAGCCCAAAGCTCCTTCTCACTCCCACTAGTCTCTGTCAGCACTGCACTTTTCGAGGTCCTGTAGCTCCCTCAGCCAGCCAATCACACCAACCACACTCCTCCATCTCCAGAAAGGAGCGGTGACTGGCCCTACAGCTCCTTTTATGTGAGCCTTCTGGTCCTTGATTGGCTGCTCCATTTGGCTTCCTTCATTGGCTGCTTCCCCGCAACCACTGTAGCCCATTTGGAGAACTTCTCTTCTGCCCTTCTCTGAAATGGGTTGAGGCAGGAGTGCAGGGCCTTCCAGAAGGCCTTGGAAGCTCTGGTACATCCCATCACAGTTTCTTTAATATAGGATTGGCTACAAGTGCTATCTTTGAGAGATCTAAGGTACATTTGACCTGGGTAAGTGACTGGTCATTTGGGACTGAGAGTAACCTGAACTTTGTTGTGATTTTTGGTATAAAGGACCAGCTATCATGAAGGCAGGCTTGCCTGGATGGCAAGATAGATCAGTGTGCTGAAGAGGACTTTCCATGACCCAATGTTAAGACTGTTATAGTGCTTGAGGAGTTCACACTTCATACTTGGTTGGTGAAATCTAATTATAGAGCACACAACCAGATTGTAGTTTGTGCCCTGGTTTGTAAAAGTCTGCCCTAAGGCTGGTATCACATTAGTGAGCCAGTCCAGACAGCTTGTTTGTGGTGTGGTTAGTCAGGTGCCATGTCAGGAGTCAGAGACAGAGTCGGGGTAGGGCATGGGAGCAGGGACCAGGAACAGATAGGAGTCTGGAATAAGGAGGACAGGATTAGGCAGGAAAGAAGGCAGAGTTCATGCTAGCAGCTAGCCAGAAATTCCTCTAGTTGCCCTGACAACTTACCGTGTTACTTTCTGGTTTAAATAGAGCTTCCCAGCCAATCAGTGGTGCTGTACAGCTCCCCCAGTCAGGAGCTTCATGGGCAGGGCCCCTTGTGAGCTAGTGCTTAACTGGCTCCCTTCTTCAGATGAGCTGCTAGGTGGTGGTTGTGATCTGTCAATTGCTTGGGGACCCCTGGGTCTTGGTTTGAGGCCCAATATCCCCCACAGGAGTGTCTAATAGAAATTCTAGGCATTTCCTAGCAATCCTCTAGTGCTGTTTCCCAGAATGGTTCTTTGCCATGCACCTAGATCTCCTCATATGTTGATGCTTTCACTCAATTCTTGACAACGTATATACCAAGGTACTTTATATAATATGGCTCAAGTTCTGTTTGCACCCCTTGCCCGCTGTTGGGTATATATGGCTCAAAAGGCAATAAAACCAGTGCTATTCCATTGTGTCATGGAAAAAGGCCCCCAGGACTGACCTTTGCACCACAGAGCAGTGTGCCATGGAAACTCCACTCCCGGTAGGGTGGAACAGGGATTTGCAGTGGGCTGGAGGATTTGGGAGGCCTATCAGTAGATTTGCAGCTATGAGGATACATCTGCAAAAACACCTGCACAGAGAAGGGAGCATGAGGGAGGGCAGCTTTTGCTATTTTGCTGAAAGGAGAGGGGGAGAGCTCCTGGTTCCCTCCCACCTCCTGGACTCAGGAAGTTCTCTTCCTCCTGGCTGCTTCACCTAGGGATGTGAGAACACCACTTCACCAACTACGAGGGTGAAGAGATGTGACCCTGTGGTCTCTTTCTCTCTTGTTGGAAGATCTTGCTGTGCAGCTTTTCCTCCTGCTCGTGATGTGAAAGCAGGAGTGGGGTACTTACACATGTCCTTGAAATGCTGTGCAAAGCCTGAAGGGGGAAAGGAAGCCTGAAGGGGGAAAGCTTTGGCAGCTCTTCCTGGTGACCCATGTCTTAGGGGAAGAGAATAGGGAAGTATGTTACTGCACAAATCATTTAAAAAAAATACCCCCCAGAATTCCACACATCATAAAACCACAAAGTAGCATTTGAAACACATGATCCTACATGCACTTTTTAGTATGAGCTACATGCATTTCTGTTCAATGTCAAGATTCCAGTGTCACTGCGTATGCTACACCAGGTAATGCAACACAATTTATTCTAAACTACAGGGTTTCACAGGATCCAAGCAGTGACATACACACAGGGTGAAATCCTGATCTTGGCGAAGTGCATACTTTATATGAGTTACTAATCAGATCTCCATCTGCAGCTTTTGTAAACCATGGTATCTTTAATATGGGGGAATGAACAAACCATATTGTAGGGTCCAGAAATCACTCCTGTACGCTACACAGAAGTTAAAAATAAAACCCAGTCCAGGGAGCTGCATTGATACTGCATCCCATGTATTATGCTATTGTACTCTAGAAACTTAGCAAAAACCACCAGCGATGGATGGGATGCTTTTGACCCAGAGCCAGACAGAAACTGACTCTACAATGCTATAGGGAAACAATAAAATTGTGGTGTGAATAAACATAAAGGACAACATTCTTCAGCCATGAAGTGTTTCCCCCAGAGCTCTTTCCACACAAACTTTATGTACATAGATAGATGCATGGATAAATAAATCTTTCTCTCTCCTGCAAGTTGGTGTTTGACAGCTTGGTGGGTTGGGGATTGGGTTTGAACTGGTGCAGATGTGTGCATCTAGCATATTGTTCTTTCTATTTTCTTTGTTTTTAATAGCTCAGAATCCTTCAAACACAGACCCTTGAGGCATCTCCATTCTTTATCTAACTTCCTGGCATTTGTATGGTGTCTATTATTATTAAATATCAGCACTGCAGTAAAGCAGAAAACCCCCAGTCAGGATCTAGGATCCAGTGTGGTAGGTCCTGTATAAACACACAAGGAAATACAGTCCCTACCTATATTGTTTCATTAGCTAGACATATGTGTCTCTTCTTCCTTTTGTATATTTGCTTATGTGCAGATAAATGGGGAATAAGTCATGCTCACACACAGTGGCACATGCAGATCATGATTTGTGCATATAGGGCCCGAGCCAACGCCCAGTGCAGTCTTTGGGAGTCTTTCAAATTAACTTTAATGGCAGTTGGATCAGGCTCATATGTAGCTGCGTGTACAAACAGGCACTTGAACACATGCTTATTTGGGTGAGCAGTTACCTGCACACAAAGGGGGCCACATATAACTTGAGTGTGGAGTTTAGAAACTACAGCGGGTTTTTTTTTATATCTAGCTCATATTGGATAAAAAAGGGCAACTTTTATTTCATGAGTATTGGAAAAGGTATTCACTTGAAATATAAACTAAATATTCATGGATGCAGAAATCAGGTGAAAATGCTAAAAGCTATTTTGGGTAAACTATGCTGGATGGTTGTGCTGAAGATGATGAAAATGTATTGGAAGGATGAACTACTGTTGACATAACTATGTTAATCACGCTTAGCAGACCCTATACCAAGATCCTGTTTGCATGTGTCGTTTTCCCCTATATCAGGGGTGTCCAAACTTTTTGCAAAGAGGGCCAGATTTGGTGAGGTGAAAATGTGTGGGGGCCGACCATTCAGCCTGACATTCTTTGAACCATTAACATTAAATGCAAATGAACTATTTTATGAAATTTTTATTGCAAATGGCATACTTTTCATTTCTTCACACAGAACACAAATAAATCTAAACAAGTTTAGATTAAGTTCTTGTTAATGTTCATAACCGAGAATGTCTTCTCACACAAGTATGTTGAGCCAAACAAGCTCAGCATTTTCTTAGCAAATGTTCGAATCTCTTGGAACCTGCCTTTATCCAGCTGGCGGTAAAAGTTGACAAGAGGGAGCTGTTGGTGCCGACTGCGACACTCGGCGTCACACTGCAGCTCAATGAGCTCCAGCTGCAGGTGGTCTGGAGCATCATCAGGGTCCACGGAGAAAGGAGAGGAAAAAAGCGTGATCTCCTTTTCAATAGTTGCAAAATCCCGAAAGCGCTGTTGAAACTCCTCAGCCAGAGGTGAGATGTCTGCTGCATACCTCCTCATTTGTGCACTGATATTGTTCTGTGGAAAACTGGTCATTATTTCCTGCAGCGATGGGAAATGTGTGGTATTGGGCTGCATTTGTGACAGGTGCCTTTGGAAAAGTAGCAGCTTGGTCCCAAAGGCTTTGATGTGTGAATACAGTTGGCTTACCACTGCATTTTGCCCCTGGAGGCTCGTGTTCAGTGTGTTCAGATGTCGTCGTGTTATGTCAACTAAAAATCCAAAATCAGCCAGCCAAACAGGATCAGATAGTTCTGGCATCGGTTGTCCCTTTTTTGCCAAGAATTGTCCGATTTCCTCCCTAAGAGAGTAGAAGCGCTGCAGTGCAGACCCCTGACTGAGCCATCTTACGTCATTGTGATACACAACATCTCCGTATTCAGCCTGGATGTCAAGTAGAAACTGTTGAAACTGGCAGTGGCACAGGGCTTTGGAGCGAATATAATTAATAGCCTTTATCACCGGTTTCATAACATGATCATATTTCAGATGTTTGACACAGAGAACTTGTTGGTGAATAATACAGTGGAGTTTTATAGCTTTGCATCCTTCTTTGCTGACTTTGTTACAGACTAGGGTTGATAATCCACTTCGCTCGCCAGCCATGGAAGGTGCGCCATCCATAATAATCCCAGTGACTTTATTCCACGGTAGTTTCATGTCATCTACGGCGGAACAAACAGAAACAAATAAATCTGTTCCTCTTGTTTGGTCCTTAAGGCTCTGGAGGTCAAGTAGCTCTTCACTCACGTTCATTTCATTGTCCACTCCTCTCAAAAAAATCAGTAACTGAGCGGTGTCAGATGCATCCGTGCTTTCGTCGCAGGCTAACGAAAAAAAGTCAAACTCCACTCCTTTTGCCTCTAACTGTCTCTTAATATCAGATGAAACGTCTTCAATTCTCCGTACCACAGTGTTACGAGCCAGGCAAACATTGGCAAACTCTTGCTTCTTCTTAGGACAAATTTTCTCCACCATTTTCATCACGCAGTCTTTAATAAATTCACCCTCAGTAAAAGGTTTGCAGTGCTTGGCAATCAGCGTTGCCACCTCGTAGCTCGCCTTTGTGGCATTTTCATTTGACTCACGGGCTCTTGTGAAAAAGCACTGCAGTGCCATTAAAACAGCTTCCAGTTGCTTCAATTTTTCGCCGCATTTGTTCCCAGTTAGCTTGTCGTAGTTAGCATGTTTCGTCTGGTAGTGCCTCTTGATATTGAATTCCTTGAAAACAGCCACAGTCTCTTGGCAAATTAGGCAGACACAGTTGTTTCGTATTTCAGTGAAAAAATACTCCAATTTCCACTTGTCCTGGAAGCGGCGGCCTTCGCTGTCAACTTTCCTTTTTTTAGTTACAGTCGCCATTTTAGAAATGGGCTGGAAAGGATCACACAAGGGTCACGCGGCGAGAGTGCGGCCACAGGTCTACTGCCATCTTCTGGTGAAATATAAAATAGCTTTTTTGTACGCGTGTATTTTATACTGTGGTCAACAGTGCTGGTGGGCTGCATATTATTGATTTTATGACAGAGGCTGCAGGCCGGTGGAAATTTGAACACGGGCCGCAATTGGCCCCCGGGCCGGACTTTGGACATACCTGGGGTAGGGGGTTGTCCTCCCCCTGGCTGGCTGGGGTCAGACCCAGGGCATCAGTCTCCTCCATGAGGGATGAGAAGTCCCCGCCTGCCACCACAAGGTCCTCCCTGGCAGTAGCCGAGGGAGCAGCAGCCCTGGCACCGGTGGGGTGTTCGGATGACATAGGGGCGGGGGCGTTTCCAGCTGGGGGCTCCTCCAGGAGGGCAATGGTGCAGCCCACATCCACTGCCACGGCTTTCTCGAGTGCTGGGCTCCAGCAGGGGGTGCAGCGGAAGGCCCAGCTCCAGCAGCCCCCTCCCTGGCCTTGCAGGGGTTCTCACCCCCTCGGTCTTGCACTTACCACGCTTGCCCTGCACGAGCACCCAGCCCTCCTGGGCTGTTCCAGGTGTACTTAAACCCTGCCTTCCCGAAAGGGAGGAGGGGAGCAAAGGAGGAGGAAGCTGCTAGAAGGTTTGTGGCAGCTGGAGGAGAAACTTCCCACAGGGTAGGATATGGCATTTCTCTGCAGCCAGAGGAGCAGGGAAAGAGACAACTCTGGGACCCAGCCGGCAGGAGGGAGCCACAGTAAGGTACCTCCCTGGGGGCACGTCGAGGAAAAGGGACCCAGAGACTTGTCCAGCGTGGGGTGGAGTTACCTCAAGCCCCACTGCCAGAGGAGACTGTTGCCAATAGGCTAGACCTGGGGGGCGGGGAGGGGGGTTCCTCTACCACAATAGCTATTTGGTTTTGTGAGCACTCCATTGATGATGATTACAATTCTTTTGCTGCCTGATTTGACAGGATGGCTCAGGGAGTCGAAATGAGATACTGAGCCTTTCATGCTTAGATCATGATTTCAGTGTGGCCCAGGCCAGAAGTGACCAAGGGTTGTTTCCATCTGAAGTCTGGTGGACAATCTTTGTGGAAGGAGTTTATGGTATTGGTACAGCAGACAGCTGTTCACATAATTATAAAACCTGCCATCACCCTGACAGCCTTGTTAGCACTTGCAGCAAAGAAACTAAGGACTTCGGGACATTGACTGTACTGCCTTTTCACCGTTAGGTAGTTTGGGTTGCAGAACTAAAAATAATGTTCCAGACTTTAACTAATTTTTATTATTTCAAATCCAAATGAGGAAACAGAACCAGCCCTGATTAGTCAATTTTAGAATTAGCAAATTCCATTTATCTTTAGTTTAAATTCAGAGCAGGGTACGAACCACACATGCTTAAAGACTGGATGTCTTCTACCCTATTGTTTAGACTTGTCTAGTATACAAAGCAATAGAATGGAATGAATAATTTACTCAACAAATCTTCCCAATTTTTCTGTTTTTGCATTTTGACCAGAAGTCGATATAATTTTTAAAAATGTTTGTATTACTTGTGTGTATAAAACTAACTACAGTTTATTTCCAAGTAGTTTGAGATGATTTGGTACTGAAAATCTCTCACTTAAAACTATATCAGTTACATTTGATTGGAGACATAGGTCACATGATATTTTGTTTGTCTCTTGATTGCATGAGTGTGACTTTTAGAATCAGGCTTCTGGTGGAGAACATTCATGATTATGAATAGTTTTTCCATGAATACTTTTTTATTGGTGTAAACAGTTGTTGCTTCCACAAATGATCCCGTATGTAAACCCGTTTGTTAGTATATTGAGAGAGAGAACATAGGAGGAGTATGAACACAGTTATGTACAAAATGTGTACAAAAACTTGAATGAATATTTGTGTAGAACGTTTTGTGGCATTCATTCAGCTCAGCTCCTATAAAATGCACAAATCAGCTCTGATACAATTTCTCAGAAAAATTAGGTTTGCATCAGTCCAGTTAAAAAACTGTTTGTACTTTGGGAAAACTATCACAGAATAAACAGAATCCTTTTTTGCTCAAGTCCACATCGTCTATAATCAGGGTCAGCTTTTTCTGTCTGGTTTCCTCTTTCTTTCCAGTGTATAAGCAAGTGGAGCCTAGTTACCCAGTGAATGCCAGCTATCTTGCTCTCCGAGATACTTGATGCTTTCCTGCCTTGATCCCAGCTCCTCAGATACTATGCTGATGAAGGTGGTATAAGAATTGCCCTCTACATGGAGGAATTCCTGTTGACAGGCTGCATGGGATGTCTGCTTACCAGTGAGTGTGAATGGCTTCTTAAATACTGAAGCTAAAGTGTAGTGTTCAGAAATATGAAAGAAAATGACTTGTTGATATTAACAGTGGAAACTGGGTGTTCAGTATTATTGAAAAGAATCACATGCACACATACCGATCTTTAATAACAGGCTTCCATGAGAGCATGGGGTCTCAGATCCAGTTGGGGGCATGCAATAGAGAAGTGCAGCCTTGTGGGAAGCTCGTCTGCTGGAGCACAGTGAGGTGGTAGATCTGCAGAATTTTGGGCAAGGAAACAGAGCTAGGAACTATCTGCTCTTCATGGCACCATCCCTTGTTTACAATGCTGAGATCAAATCCAGAGTTGCTGATGAATATCCATCATGACTGCAACTGCAAAACGGTGTGTAGACTCAAGCAGTGGCAGCATGCATTACAGAAAGAGCTGTGCTGCCAGTTTGGCTCCCCATGGAGGGGGAAAAGGGTACACTGCCCAGCCCAGGTTGCAACCCCCATTACCATGATGAAAATTTTTGTCATGGCTCATGAGATTGTATGTATGGGATGAGGGATTGTGGTATGTGTGTGGGCCAATGTTACTAGTTTGTACTGGGCCCAAAAAAAATTATACTTGGGCCCTGGCAACCAGTGAGAAAGAGACAGCCGCCATTCACAGGGACACCAATGCCTCAAAGGGTCTAGAATTGGGACAGAGAGGGTGCAGTCTGCTTCCATTTTCTTTCATCATCAATATTATGTATTTGTATCACAGTGGAGCCTATAGACACCAACCAAGGTAGATGTCCTTTTGTGCTAGGCACTGGACCAACAGCAAGAGACAGTCCTTGCCCCAAAGAGTGTACAGCTTAAGTAAACAAGACTGACAAAGGTAGGGGGGAGGAGACTTCATAAGAAAGCAGGATGAACAATGGGATGGCTGGCAAACATTACATTCTACTTTTCCACATTTTTAGCAGGATTTTGTTAGAGGATTAGCTGAATGGAAGGACAAAAGGAAGGGAGGAGGATACTGAAAAGGGATATAAGTGAAATTGGAGAGAGGAGAATAGGGAAGAAAGCAAAACAAAGCATAGAAGACACTAAGAATTAAACTAAGATAAAGAGATTGGAGCGGGGAGGGTTGGAACAAAAACTAAGTATCAGGATAGATGTTCAGAGCAAAAAAAAGAAAAGTTGTTGTCCAGCAGTCTTAGGGAATAAACAAATTTTACCTGGCGCCTAAGACATGGGAACTTAAGTAGGCAGTTGACCCCAAACACAGTAACCACCTGTATGCATGTGGAACATTCTTGTCAAAAGGTCTCAATGGAAAACTACAGTTAAAAAATGTATAGATGGGTGAACCTGATGTCTCATCTGACCCTCTGGCTGAAAGCCATCCCCCCTTTGCTGTCCTATTCAGCATCTACCAGCAGGACTATTACTTTCTGACATCCTTTATACTGTATTTATGGGACTCTTGTAAAGTTGTATCAGGTATCTGCAAAACATTTAATGTTGTGGCTCCTGCTGACCCCTTTCCTCTCTGAGTATGCTCAGTGGAACTGACAAAGCTTTCCAGAAGTGTCCACTATATCACATTTTATTGCTCATATTTACCATAATGCTGCCTGATAGGATTTTCCAAGGAACAGCTGATTCCAAATAGTATTTTTACAATCAGACCAATTGCTTCTGTCCTATTTGTGACGGTTAAAGAGGTCTCTCCTTCAGCACTTATACATGATATATGCATGTGTGCTGACACAGACACTTGCATGCCTTTGTACAGTATTTATGGGTTATCTGAAAAGTTGCAGTTTTGCATTGAGTACGGATGCTATATCTGCACATGTAATCACACAGCATCAGAAACACCTCATCATCACAATACAGCTTCTCTTCTAAATGACAGATCTCTTTTATTTCACACACTTTCCAGCCTTCTGATAGGCTACTCCTTTGATTTATAATTTCAAATAGAATTTAATCATGAAAGAAAACTGTTTGCTAGTCCTATCGAAACTCATTGCCTTTTATATCCCCAGGTTGCTAATTTCTGCTTCGGTCTATCTCTGCTGTTTTATTCCCTTTCATGTTTGTGACCAACATGGAAATTACTGAGAAGAGGTAATTGACTGCTATTTAAAAAGAATATTAGGGACAGATAAAGATGCACTATTTGACCAGCTGCTGAGTTAATGAATAAAGCTAGTCCTGAGATGTATATAGAAGGGACTTATTGAGTCAGAACAGTTTGTTTCACCCAGGATTTTTACATCCTTCTTTTAATTAGCTTGCACAGAACCTTCTAATGCACAAATGGCTGGGAGACCCATTGAACTGAAAATTACAGAGATTTGCAAAGTGAGTAAAAACAAACACAATGAAAAGAGAATTTGGTTCTTGAATCACAAAACGTATTTTGTTCATTTATTTGAATAGATACACTTATTTTAATACCTCACGATATACTTGGAGGTAGACACAATGCCCTCTGTAGTTAAGGCTGAGTTCCAGCTGTCACATTAAACTTGCTTTATCAGTAGTTTATAACTTTCCAGTAAAGTACTCAGAGGTAGACATTTTCTATGCTTATTTTCATGCCAAGAGATGAATCTTCTCAGGAAAGTCTGAGCAAAATTGCTTGACTCATTTATGAACCAACGTGCCTAGCATAGTCCATACTGAAAATGCCAAGGTGAGGGCAGACTGCAAAAGGGAGAGCAGATGTTCCCAAAACTGGTAGCTAGCACTGTAGTTAGATTAACAAACCAGTTACAAACTATGCTCCTGATCCCCCCACTGGTTATCAAGAAGTTCAAAAACGAAATCACACAGCCCCCTTTATTGTATTTCAGTCTCTGGCTCCCAACCAACAAATTGATCTAGTAAAGTGATAAGTTCCTTAAAACTCTATTCGTTTTACAAAATGTTCTACTGATCCCTAAAGGACCGGCTACATTACCAGATCAATCTTAGTTTGATCTTACCCAGAATACCACGCTGCCAGCCAATCCTTTAGTATCTAAAACTAAAGGTTTTATTATAAATGAAAAGCAAAGAAAAAGAGAGTTGTTAAAATGGTCAAAGCAATCAGATCATAGAATCATAGAATATTAGAGTTGGAAGGAACATCAGGAGGTCATCTAGCGCAACCCACTGCTCAAAGCAGGACTATCCTCAGCTAAATCATCCCGGTGAGGGTTTTGTCAAGGTACAGCTTAAAAACCTCTAAAGATGGAGATGCCACCACCTCCCTAGGTAACCCATTCCAATGCTTCACCACCCTCCTAGTGAAAAACTTTTTCCTAATGTCCAACCTAGACCTCCCCCACTGCAACTTGAAACCGTTGCTCCTTGTTCTGTCATCTGCCACCACTGAAAACAGCCTAGCTCCATCCTCCCTGGAACCCCCTTTCAGGTAGTTGAAGGCTGCTATCAAATCCCCCCTCATTCTTCTCTTCTGCAGACTAAACAAGCCTAGCTCCCTCAGCGTCTTCTCATAAATCTTGTGCTCCAGCCCCCTAATCATTTTTGTTGCCCTCTGCTGGACTCTCTCCAACTTGTCCACACCCTTTTTGTAATGGGGGGCCCAAAACTGGACACAATACTCCAAATGCTGCCTCACCAATGACGAATAGAGGGGAATAATCACTTCCCACGATCTGCTGGCAATGCTCTTACTAATGCAGCCCAATATGCCATTAGCCTTCTTGTCAACCAGGGCACACTGCTGACTCATAGCCAGCCTCTTATCCACTGTAACCCCCAGATCCTTTTCTGCAGAACTGCTGCCTAGCTTGTCGGTCCCCAGTCTGTATCTGTGCATGGGATTCTTCTGTCCTAAGTGCAGGACTTTGCACTTGTCCTTGTTGAACCTCATCAGACTTCTTTTTGCCCAATCTTCCAATTTGTTCAGGTCCTTCTGTATTCTATCCCTCCCTTCCAGGATATCTACCACTCCCCCTAGCTGTGTCATCTGCAAACTTGCTGAGGGTGCAATCTACCCCATCCTCCAGATCATTAATGAAGATGTTGAACAAAACCGGCCCCAGGACCGACCTCTGGGGCACTCCACTTGTGACCGGCTGCCAGCTAGACATGGAGCCATTGATCACTATTCATTGAGCCCTTTGCTCTAGCCAGCTCTCTATCCATTTTATAGTCCATTCATCCGACCCATACTTTTTTAACTTGCTGATAAGAATACAGTGGGAGATGGTCTCAAAAGTTTTGCTAAAAGTCAAGGTATATCATGCCCACTGCTTTCCCCATATCCACAGAACCAGTCACCTCTTCATAGAAAGCAATCAGGTTGGTCACGCAAGACTTGCCCTTGGTGAATCCATGTTGACTGCTCCTGATCACCTTCCTCTCTTTTAAGTGCCTTAAAATGGATTCCTTAAGGACCTGCTCCATGATTTTTCCAGAGACTGAGGTGAGGCTGACCAGTTTGTAGTTCCCTGGATCCTCTTTCCTCCCTTTCTTGAAGATGGGCACTATATTTGATTTTTTTCCAGTCATCAGGGACCTCCCCCAGTTGCCAAGAGCTTTCAAAGATAATAGCCAATGGCTCTGAAATCACATCAGCTAACACCCTCTGCACCCTCAGGTGCATTGCATCTGACTTGTGTAGGTCCAATCTTTCTAAATAGTCTTGGACCTGTTCCTTCAGCACTGCATGTTGTTCATCTCCTCCCCATTCTGTGCCGCTCAGTGCAGTAGTCTGGGAGCTGACCTTCTCTGTGAAGACGGAGGCAAAAAAGGCATTGAGTACTTCAGCTTTCTCCACATCCTCTGTCACTAGGTTGCCTCCCCCATTCTGTAAGGGGCCCACACTTTCCCTAATCTTCCTCTTGTTGCTAACATACCTGCAGAAACCCGTCTTGTTCCCCTTCACATCCCTTGCTAGCTGCAGTTTCAATTGCGCTTTGGCCTTCCTGATTTCATGCCTGTATGTCCGAGCAGTATTTTTATAATCCTCCCTAGTCATCTGACCAAACTTCCATTTCTTGTAAACTTCTTTTTTGTGTTTAAGATCACAAGTGACTTCTTTGTTAAGCCATACATATGACATATACATACATATGACTTCAAAGTTCACATATCAAGTTCATGGCAGCATTGTTGAGGTTGCCTGCTTGTAAAGACCTCTTGGAGTACAAGCTTGGATGGATCTACCAAGCCTTTGTTCGAAGCTTCAGTTTGTAAAGAAGTTACTCCACAGGTAGGAAGCAGGACTGAAGACAAGATGGAGATGATGCGACTGCCTTTTATGTCCTTTGCCATGTGGCTTGTTCATCCTTTGTCCCAAACACAAGTTCACAGCACATGGGCATGAGAAGCACTTGAATTCCGCTGTTCACAGGCAGGTCCCTACATGTCCTGCTGACTTATAGACATAGCCCCTGGCTTCTCTCACTGGGTGCGTTGTACTTCTGATGGCCCTTGATGGGCCATCAAACAGGCTAGATAGTGCAGATGCCAATTTATCTGGGTGTCACCCAGAAACACAGCACAGGTTTGAAATGCAGATATATCACTCATATTCATAACTCATGATACAAAGATGATAATACATATAAACAAGATTATCAGGCTCATCCAATCAGAACTTTTCCACTGATACCTTATAGAGTATATCTTGTAAGATTCATTGCAATTTTGCAATGTTGGCATCAATAATATTATAAATGGTCATACGTATTCCATAAAGTATCACGCCATTTTAAAATTATTAGAATGTGGAAAAACCAACACTTTTCTGATATTGTAGGTTTCAGTGAGGAAAAGACCCCAAGCAGAGCCTCAAAGATACTATGCCTTAATAAGATGTACTCACTTCTGAAGCCACCAGTCCAAAGCCTGGTCTACGCTTAAAATTTAGACTGATTCAGCTATGTCACTCAGGTGTGAAAAATTCACACTCTGAGAGACATAGTTAAGTCAACCTAAGCCCTCATATGTACGCTGTTAGGTCAATGGCAGAATTCTTCTGTGGCCTTAGCTTCCACCTCTCCAGGAGGTTGATTTACTACAGTGAGGCAAGGGGTTTTTCCTTCACTGCAGCAAGTGTCTATACCTCAGGGCTACAAAGGCATAGCTGCAGCACTGCAGCCGTGCTGTTCTAGTAGTGTAGGCATGCCCCAAGAGAGTATCAAAAGAGGTGTAACTTAGCCCTTTGAAGATTTAAAGGGAAAATCTTTGAAGTTCAGACTCCAACTCCTGTTTAAAGAACTCTGAGAGAACAGATTTTTCTTAATGAGATTTTTTTTTCCCACCAAAAAATATACTCAAATGACTTCAGTTTTCAAGCAAACCCCAGAATGCTCATCCAATTTCTATTTTCCCATTTCTTCCTGAAGGAAGCCTATCTTCCTTCTTTTGCCTGGCTCTGTTTTCAGCATTGGGCATTTGTCAGAGACTTACTGCCAATAAACAACAGTGTGTATTGTGCTGAAATCTTGCACTGAAATATGTAACAGCAATTAAGTGGAGAAAGTCTGTAAAAGGAACAGCCATAGATTTTAGTACCTAATAGTTTTAAGAAAGTATTCCTAGTACAGTTTGCATGGTTGTGTGCATATGTATTAAATGTTTGTTCCCCAAAAATTTAGTATGGTACTTTGAGGTTGACTGGTAGCTGTTAGTGATACTTACACTCAGGATTTTGCTCCAAGGATTAAATCTGTGACCTTAAAACACCTGATCCTTAAAAACTTGAAAAGAGTGAAATCTGGCCTGTGTTTCAGCACAGCAGTAAGCATGTGGTTCAGGAAAAAGGAGAATAATTGAGTGACACACAATATCATCTCAGCCATCCCTCTGTAACAATCTCAGATGCAGTTCAGACCAATGACAGGGTTATAATACAAGCAGTAACAAAATCTATGTGCCTCAAAATGCTTCTGCTGCTTATGGCTCCCTGCCTGGGATGTGTACACAGCCAGCATGCACTTCACGTTCTGTATGCTCTACAGCCCTGATTCAACCATTTTGAACTCAACAGTTTGCTAGGAGTTATCACAGACACACTTTTGTCTTTACCAGACTTGGTTAATGTTAATAGGTGACCCCAATGCACCCCCGGTCCCAAACTTCCTATCTGTGCTCTGATATATCCAGTAGAGAGCTGCAACATTCAGAGGAATGAGATCTGTTTGCTCCTTTGAGGAGACAAAACTGATCAGCTTGCCATATTAACAGAAGCTAACATTCACTTTAGTGCAAACACAGCACTGTTGGTTTAGATTAATAGTAAGACAAGTATATTAACAAAAGGAGGTAGGATTTTAAGTGAGTTCAAGTATAACAGATAAAATTAGAAGTGGTAACTACGAAATAAAAGTGAAAGCACTCATCCAAATGTCTAAAACTTAATCTAGCAAGGTTAGGTTCAAGACAGCTTTTCTCACCCATGGTCTGCCAGCAAGATTGTGGCTGGAACCCTCTTCTCAGTCAGGATCTCTTCCAGAGGCCCAAAAGAGCTTTTTCCCTTTGTCTGGGGGAAAAGAGAGAACTTGGAGTTTCCTGCCCCTTTCTTTTATAGTCTAGTGAACCTTTTAAATGGATTCTTCTTAAGGTTACCCCTCAAAGTAAAGTTTAGTCAAGCAGTGAGGAAGGTGACATGGAATCTGATCATGAAGGAGGCTCCACGCTCTCTTCCCTCTGCCTCCTCTTGTTCGCTAAAATGCAAATGGTTTGGTTGCCTGCAGTCTCCTCCCCCACTCTCTTTATAGTTCTGTTTACTACTTATATGTAAATTGAGGTAAAACACATTCCCGTGTTTAGGCTAGGCCTGTTTACCAACTTTGCCAAGGCAAAGCTGTCTGGTTTTGAACAAGTAACATCATACAGGGGGAATTCATAAGTACATATAGCATTGCAACATAAATGTAACCAAATTACTGACCAACGAATTAGTTTTCAAAAGATATGTCACAAGGCATATTTCATACAAGGATTATTACAGTAGTGTGTAGGGTGTGAATACAGGGTGTTTTGAGTCACACCTTCCTAGCCATTTACAAGAAAATAGGTTACACAGTTGCAGAAAACTGCACCATCAAACTTCCTCCCCCCTTACTGATAAATGGCTCCTTTGCCCAGTGCCAGGAAGAGGTTCCTGGAGAGATCCCTGGATGAAACATGCTAACTTATATGATTTCCAGATTGGTGAGTAGAGCCCATTAGACAGCTAAATCCCCTCAGGGTTGGGGGCACAGATCCTAGAAATAACTACGGGTGACAGAATGAAAATACAGGGATGGAAGTGCAGGTTACAGGAGCAACACAAAGGATCCAGAGGCAGGGACAGAGCAGGGAACCTCAGATAACACTCATTGCTCCAACAAGGAGTCCTAAAAGACAGTGCACACCCCCACTCTGCCCCCCCCTCCCCTGAGGAAGTCAGCTCAGGCATGGACAAGATAGCAGAAATAGGCCCCACAGTTCCAGAGCACCCATAGCCTACATTCATCTGGATTTCTCCTCCTGAACTGTTATGTAGTCATGTTGACGAGTGCCAGAAGGAGGTTCATGGGTGACAGATTACCCAGTCATGGACAATGAAGTCTGTTAATTCAAATGATAAATTAGAGGCATCAGCAGTGCAAGATACCTCCTGATTGCTCCTCATCTTCATTGGTGTCCTGGAATAACCTCCCTCCCCCACAAGCAGTAAAGTAGTTCAGTTTCATGTCTGTTCAATATTTGGCCTCTGCTGTGGTAGCTATCGTCAATTAATGCTAAAAACAATATTGTTTTGTAATGCCCACTAAGGAATGGACTGAAGTCAGCCACTAATTTCACATGAGGATAATGAACATCAGTCTGGACTGGATTTGACACAATGATGCAGAAGTAAATAATTCCATATCTACTGCATTGCCCTCCAACTCTGAGATGTATACTTTTAAAAGTGACTTTGATGTCATGTTTTCCCAATTTTTTTTCACATTTACAAAGTTCAAAGTTTTGCAAAACTTGGAAATCTACTTTTGGAGCTTGCAGGATTTACAAAACTAGTTTGTGCTTGTGAAACAAAATGCCTGTAATTTGAACTCCATGCCCCCACCCCTCCCAAGAGTGAATAAATTCAACTAGGATTATTTTTCAAGGGGAATCTGCATTAGATGTTCAAATTAAAAATTCATCCAAAGTTCACTCATCCTTATTTCACATACAGCTTTTTAAAAAATATGCATGTTCTAATAGGAATAGCACCGGCAGTCACACTAATGAGGAAATAAATACAATGGCTGTCAATCCTTATGCTTTAGAACATAAATTGATCACAAGCTGTGTGGGAGAGACATTGCCCCTCACCAACCTCCATAGTTCAGTACTGAACAATTAGGTACTTTATTGGAGTTTGATGCCTTCTTTTGAGACACTGGTCATTAGCCACAGTTGGAGACAGGATACAGGATTAGGTGGCTATTGGCCTGTTTCAATGTGGAAATTCACAGGTTTCCTATGTTTTATTCAGTTTGATTTATTCAAGGTTAATTGACTGTTCTGTTGCTTAAAGTTTCTATTTTTGCATATGCTGGTTCACCTGACACTAAAACTCTCAAATGTCAACAACGGGGTAAAAAAAAAGTGTTTTCTATTAAGTCAGACTGTGCTTTAGCTACTGAATACAGTAGCATCCCAATTATCTGGACCCCTGTTGTCAGCCCCTCCCTTTCTCAAGATGCCAGCATAGCAGCTTGTTCTGTAAACTCATTTATCCAGGTTCCTAATTTTCCAAATATTTGGTGTTGCTACAGTGGGTCAGGTAATCAGGGTTCCACTGTACCTATAATCCCCTATTGGACCAGTCTGGTCAATCTAATTTTGTCTCTGATAGTGGTCAATAACAGATGCTTCACAGGAAGGTGCAAAAAACAATGGAACTGACTGCGCTTCTGAGTCAGTTTCTCCCTGCTGACCCTTTACATTATTTCTGCCCAGACTAGCAGTGAAACTTAACAAAGAAAACTTGAAACAAAAGCTTTCACAAGAAAACATCTGTTTCTTCCCAGGCATCTCCAGTGGGGTGTGGTTTTCCCAATAGTCCTCCACAGTTTGGAGACAGAATCAAGAGTTCAATCTCATTCTCCCACACCTAGGATTACCTAGATCTCATCTTCTTAACTGGCACATTCCCCCTGACTAAGAGGGCAGAGGCAGACTATATATATGCTGCCCTTCTTTCTGGAACTTGTCATGATTGGCAGAGAGTGACAGGAATCTTGTCCTATGCTACAAGGCACCTGGTCCCAGGGTTTAAAGGCACAGTAGCAGGTAAATTATTACCTCCTTTCATCATCTGCCTATGTCATTCCCTGGGTCTCTATCTGCCCCAGAACTCCTGTTACAGGGTAGCCTGGCCCCTGAGACTTCCCCCTCTGGCTGCATAGGGCCAGTTACTGTATTACATTCCTCCTCAGGGCAGTCCCATGTTTCTGCCCTTCAGGTCTTGGGAAAGCTGAGCTCACCCACAATGGCACAGTGTTTCTTAGGTCAGTGCCAGACTGTAAAGACAAAGAGCTATAAGACTAGGTACCACTGGGTAATTCAGGTGTTCATATCTTTCATAACTTCGAGCCACCACAAATGTGCATGGACAGCAACTAAAGTGAATGGGTTTCTCCATGAGGTAGTAGCATAGCATTGCTGCTTCCAAACTGCCAGGAATTCCTTCTGCAGGATGAAGCTTGTGATCCAGTTATGAAGCAGTGAGTTTTGACAGAAAACTCTGAGCCTTACGTATAGGATGGAGTGCTCCTCTTCATCAGATGTTTGTGAGGGAATAGCCCACAAACACACATGAAGCATCCATGTGCAACAAAAGCAGGTGATCAGATCGGAACTATGTAATACGGGCTGAGAACATACAATTTCTTTCAAATTATTGAACCTTTTTTTTCCCACCGATTAGTCCCATTCACCCATTTTGGCAAAATGTAGTTTCTTTTATCAATTTAGTTGGTGGGAAACTATGGTAGCTTTTTGGGGTACCAAGCGCCGTAATATCCCAATAACGCCCAAAATTCTCTCATTTGTTTGTGCTGGGAATGTAACACTTCTTTGCCCATGAGGGGTTGAATGCATCCATTCCCCACCAAGTAGCTCAGATGTTAATCTGTGACTGATAATTCTGTTCTTTACTGTAGTTTCAACCAATTTGCCTGGTATTGAAGTTAAGCTTACTGCCCTGTACTTGCCAGGATTGCCACTGAAGCCTTTTTTTTAAACATGGCGTCACATTAGCTATTCTCCAGTCAAATGGTATAGACGCTCATTTAAATGATAGGTTACAAACCACAGTTAGTAGTTCTACAGTTGCACATTTGTGTTCCTTTAGAACACCTGGGTGAATACCATCCGGTCTTGGAGGCTTGTTTTTGTTTAATTTATCAATTTCTTCCAAAACCTCATCTAATGATACCACAATCTGGGACAGTTTCTCAGATTTGTCACCTAAAAAGAATGGCTCAGGTTTGGGAATCTCCCTCACATCCTCAGCTGTGAAGACCAATGCAAAGAATTCATTTAGTTTCTCTGCAATGGCCTTGTATTCCTTGAGTTCTACTTTAGCATCTTGATTGTCTTCAGTGGCTCCACTGGATGTTTAGCAAACTTCCTGCTTCTGATGTACTTAAAAAATAACAAAATTTTTTTTTGAGTCTTTGGCTAGTTGTTCTTCAAATTCCTTTTGGCCTCTGTAATTATATTTTTACACGTCACTTGCCAGAGTTTATGCTTCTTTCTGTTTTCCTCAGTAGGATTTAACTTCCACTTTTTAAAGGGTGCTTTTTTGCCTTTAACTGCTTCTTTGACTTTGTCGTTTAGCCGCAGTGGTAATTTTTTGGTTTCTCTGGTTCTCTGAAGGAGGGGCAGGATTCTGTCCCTGGCCTGCAATACCCATTCCCAGGCCTGTTTGTCTTACTGTTCCACCTGAATCTATTGGGCTCTAGCTAGATCTTCCTGGGCCAACTGCTCCAAGGTGTTCAGCAGTTCCTTCATGTTCTGGACGGTACTGGATTAAGGTGTTTCTGCAAGGGGATGACCCTCTCATTCTCCTCTCAAAGACTGGTATTCACCAGATGGCTGGTCATACTAAAGCTCTGAAGGGGAAAACCCTGTAGATGCTTGAATCACCTTATGGATTGTAGGAAAGACAGAGCAATAATCTCTCCAGTCTTTTGCATCTGTTTCCATGAACTTCTGCAGCATGTATTTCTGGGTGTGGTTGAACCACTCCACCATCCCGTCAATTTGTGGATAGTAGGCCAATGAACAGATGAGTTTTACTTTCAGTAGCTGACATACCTCTCCACAGGTGGGACAAAGATAGTTCCAATATTCTGCTGGCCAGGACTGACAGAGGGACGTAACCACCTAGCAAATACAGGGGCAGCTGCTGTGTGGAAGGGGATGACCAAAATAAACCTGGACTCCTAACATTCTTTTCCAGAGGTTACACTGCATCTATCTCCACCTGTTCAAAAGGAGTGTCAACTGGGGTAGCAGGATTAAGAAACCCTATAATTTCCTCTGGATGTCACTTATTTGTATTCTTGCTAGGATGCACAAAGCCTGGACATTTCCTTGTAAATTTCTGGCCACACAATCTAGGCTAACCGGTGTTTCTAAAGTTTTGTCCCACCATCAATGACCTGTTCAGGGCAGAACACATGCCAGCTGTAGGATTTCAATTTAGGCTGGCGAGGGTACTAGAAATTGGAGACACGTGTCCTTTGTGTGGATCCTGCTGTACATGATTGAGCAGAGCAGTTTCTAACATGAAGTGGAGATAGTTAGCTGTTTGTCTTTGCCTAATGACTTTCCTGTTCACCACTACCAGCTGGCAACATAGACTCATAGACTCATAGGTCAGAAGGGACCAATATAATCATCTAGTCTGACCTCCCGCACAAGGCAGGCCACAAAACCCTACCCATACACATTTATAACAACCCCGGACCCATGACTGAGTTATTGAAATCCTCAAAAGTGAGATTTGAAGACCTCAAACTGCAGGGAATCCACCAGGGAATCTTCATCTGATTCAAATGCACGCTCTAGCCATCTTGCCTTCCATCTCTGATTTCTGGGGCCAGGACCTGTAGTTAAAGGTCCAAGTCTTCTAGGGACACTAAACATAGACTCCCTTGGGCAGATTTCCTCCATGTTGTTCAGGCTGTGATGGAACCATGGATAAGGTTCTTGAAAATTTTGTTTGAATCTCTTTTTCATGATTCCCCACCCACATTACAGCAGCAATGGTGGGAAAAGGCTTTGCATCTCCATATGACATGAAATAACAAGACGATCTGTGTTTTGCAAGTATTCAACTAATAACAGGTTCCCTCAGACCAGTGTTTGATCACATCTTGAGTCCAGTAGGTCAGAATGTGATCTTTCCTTCAGTTTGGACAGACAGCAGAAATTTCATAGATGCCCTATCAGGTACATCTGTGGCAAAGCTACTAGTCTGTCTGTCTGACTGTCTGTTCCAAGAAATCACACTCCATTAAATGGATAGAATTTCTTTATGTCCATGCTGCCAGCACCAGAAACAAGCCCTGCTGCTTGTAGTTTCCTCAGATCTTCCTTTTTTCCTGGAAAAATGTGCTGATCTGTTGGGGGTAAGCACTTGGCTTTCCCTTGTAAATCCAGGTGCCTGGAACCCCAGGTATCACTAGGGATTCACCTGATTCTCCTTCCTGTTGGGACAACTCTCCTAGACTTATCCCTGAGCCTGGGTCCACATCTCTGGCTTGACTGGCGCTCAGGACCTCCATGTTGGCTTGAGATTGAGAAACAATTGGTTTTCCTAACCACTCACTCCTAAATAGTGTACTATACATTGCACAGTTCCCATCAGATTAATCTGCTTATGTCTCTGAATACAGAGCTGCACCTCCAAGGGCAGAATACTTGCAAACTCCTCTTGTACAATTAAGTCGATATCAGTTATGAACTGCTTTTCTGATCACAGACAGCAAGATTCCTCAGCTCTTGCACCATTGCCTGGGATTGATCATCTGAAGGGAAACCTTCAGTCCAGAACAGACTCTGGTAAGCCTTCTCAGGGATCTCTGTTCTCTTCAGGATGGCTTCCTTAATTAGGTCAGTCCTTGGTCAATTCTTCATGCAGATCTTGATATGCTTATATAGCATCTTTAGTTATAAATGTGGTTAGCCTGATGTCCCAGGACTCTCTGACCCACCCTAGTACTGATGTGACCACATCAGTTTCTTGGACATCTTCCGATCCTAACTTAACAAGCAAATGGTTGGGGCTTTCTATTGGGAAAGCAAGTGCACTCCACTCAAGAGAAGGGGTGGGCCTCACCAGACACAACACAAAGTGCTCTTACAACTGTTGCTCCTTCATAAATTGCTAGTGGGCCTCTTGGACTTCTCTTTGGGCCTGCTGCATTATGAATTTTCACATCTCTTCTGTTTTCCCTTCATTTAGAAGGGGGGTTCACCAGCAAGATCCCAATGGCTATGCCAACTTTTCCCAACTGGACCTTTACATTATTTCCACCCAGACTGGCCATAAAGCCTCTCAGATAAACTAAATTTGAAACAAAAACCTTTTAAAGAAAACATCATTTTCTTCCCGGGCATCTTTTGGGGTGGGACTTCCCAACTGTCTGGCAAAGTTTAGAGGCAGGATCAAAACAATTCAGTCTTATTCTCCATTTCCTGTGACAAGTTAGCTAGCAGCTCTCTTCTTACTGGTATCATCCATGTTATGAGGTGAGAAGCAGATTATATAATGTCGTCCTTCCTGAAACTTGTCCTGATCGGTTGAGAGGGAGGGTCTAAGGGAAAGTGTAGCCTGAGGTTGTGCCAATTGGCAACTGTTACTTCTCTCTCTCTCTCTCATTCCCTGGGTCTCTGCACCAGAACTTCCGGAATAGAATAGCCTTGCCCCAAAGACCCCAACCACATAGGCCTGAAAGGACCAGCATATCCCATTGCAGGTCAAATACGGAATAATCTGCTCAGAGGTGCTTCTTGCCACAACCATCAGTTAGTATTTGGCTAATGCCCTGAATCATGTGGTATGCCCTTATCCTCATTTTCCTACAGAACAATTCTCATGCTCAATATCAATATGTAAACCTATTTTGAATCTTACAAAGCTCATTGTCTTACTATCTTGTGGCAGTGAGTTCCATGGGTTAATAATGTGTTACACTAATAAGTATTTCACCAGTTTAAAATTTAACTTTGTTCCATTAAATGCCCCTTTGATGTTGTGTTATCAAAAAGGGTAAATAGGAGCTCCTGACTTTCCGTCTCTTCACTATTCATTTTTTTCTATACGTTGTCTCCTCTGATTCCTCTTCCCTCTGACCAGCCTCAATCCTTTCAATGAATCTTCATATGGAAATTTTTCTACATCGCTAATCGTTTCATTTGTCATCTTGGAACCTCTTCAATTGCTGCCTTTTTTGATTGGTTGTTACACCTCTGGATGCACCCCAACTAGTGGACCCAACTAATCTTTGCATCCCACATACTTCCAAGTCCCCTGGGTCTGGGTAGCAGCTAGTCACTGTCTCTAACTCTGGGCCGCTAGGGCACACTTCAGGGATGCATACTCCCTGACTCGGCCCCCGTCTTTGAGAGGTGGGACTTTACAGAACCTCTGCTCTAGGTCTTGAGACCAGTGCTAAATCTTTGAAGTCTGCCTAATCACCCATGCATGCTTCCTTCCAGAGCTCCAGCCCATAGGACACTCTAGTTTATTGCTTTAACTCTCTGAGGACTATTTGACAGCTCAAGAAAGGAACTCAGTCTTTGCAAATAAACTTCTTAACCACACACACATTTAACTCTTAGACAGTATAAGGGAGTTGCAGATCTAGACAAAAACAAACACTGGAATGAACCTTCCCCACACCCTGACTCTTCTCCACTCTTGAGGATCCTTGGGTTCGGTCTATCCTTGAGGGAAGATGAAGCCTTTCTTACCCCCGCTCCTTCAGCTGCATCTTCTATTTCCAGGTTGGAATGGCTCCCCTGGCTCAGAAAACCTGCCACTTTAAAAATCAGCCTGACATTTTTTTCCTGTTCTTCAAATGGGGATTTTCCGTACTCCAACCCAGTGTGGGAGCAGTGGGCAGAGGATAGTTAAATCAGTGGTTCAGCTGGGAACAACTCCATTGTTTCACCAGCTCTGCCAATGTAGAGCTATTCAGTGTTGATAATTCCTTGATGGCCTTGTTTCAGCTTTCAAGATGTAGTCTGCTTCAGCTACAAAAAGGAGTTTCTAGTCCAGTTACAATCATAAATGCTACTTCTTAAAATAAATAATAAATAAATAAATAAAGAGAGTCCTTTAGCACCTTAAAGACCAACAAATTTCTGCAGGCATAAGCTTTCGTGGGCTGCAACCCACTTCAGATGCATGCATACATGCATTTATAATACGTTTATAACTTATAGTGTTCTTTTGTGGTGAATATAGAGAGCAAAACCTACATGAATAACTGCAATCTTTAAATCACAACAGAACTGGGGGACAAATTCTCATTCTAATCGCACCAGGACAGAACAAAAAGGAAGCCCTCTTTTCACCTTCCTCAACCATAACTATAGCAGCTGGACTCTTAAATTTCATATTACTAGTACAATATTCTTAGTTTATAGCAGAGCCTGGAGCCTGGTATTAATTTATATGTTAGAATGAGACGTTGTTCTACAAGAATCACCATATGTCTTTAATTTTGAGACTTATAAAGAATCTCCCAGTGCAGCTCTTTTTTTACATCCCTTATAGACTTTGAAAAGAATAAAATTAAAAGACTAATTAAAATTATGTAAAGGCTGCACAATTTTCCATTAACAAGATTTGCCCCCTCCCCCTCTTTCAGTGTAGCATTCTTTAACTTTAGAGCTGCTTTTCCTTAGGGAGACTGCAGCAATCTATCAGGGACAAACAGCAGGCATTCACAGAATACTGAAATGCTTATCGGTCATTTTATAAAGTGCATAATCAATATTTATTCTTGTCACAGTTAATACTCTGCAAACACAGAGCCTATCATGTCCCTTTGATCCCACCACTTTTTCTTTACGCTAACAGGATTTGAAAACTGCTAGTTTAGCCTGGCTAATTATAAAAAGTGGCCAAATAGGCTGTACATATGAACTGTATTTTACTCCTAAAACAAACTTTGGTCTTGGGTAGGTGGGAAGAAGAGCAGTGGATTTCCTTTTTTGCAAAAAAGTCAGTTTTAGAGTCAGGGAAAAAGGGGTCTATTATTTTTTTTCCCTGTTTGTGGGTCTCAACAGGGAGCTTAATGTTTAATAACAGCAAGAATAGAACTGGATGAATAGTGAGAAATTATTCATAAAATACTTCAGCACCTTCTAAAATAGAATCTCTCCCACCTAGCCTAGGCCTTTTTTTGCTTTCATTTTGTTTAATATGTTTGGAGTGAAGTTTTATTCATAGGAATGTTTGTGAAAAACTTTTTATGCCAGATCCTGAATTAGTTTAATCAGAAAATGAAATTCATTTAGTGACCAAACAATTTTGGTTTTGAGTAAGGTAGATGTGGGACCTGATTTTGATGTCTCTTACATTGGGTTTTAAACCAGTGTAACTTGACTTCAGTGTACGTACTCTTGATTTACTCTAGTGTAAATGAGAGGAGAATCAGGCCTATGTTTTCTTAGAGGTTGGGCCTTTCAGTCAGGGAACAGAATCAATGCCGCATAATTTTATTGCCCAATCGCACAGCTGACATCTGAATCACAAAATGGATTACTAGTAAGAATACGCAGCTTGGAGTTTGTGGGGCACAGTGAGATTAAAATTTGTTTTCACAAAATATTTGTTGAACTATTTTGAAAAAAAATGTGCATGGACAATTTGCAAAGAGAAACAATAGGGTTAACCGTCTAATCTAAAACTCAATGAAATGAGTAGGAGTTTTTCCTTTGATTCCAAAGAGTTTTAGACACAGTCCTAGATTTGATAAAGTTTGTTGCAGATGGTTCACCTCACTCAAATGAGGAATAATGCACCTCACAAGAGCATTCAACATCCTCCATTGCAATTCACCAGAAGGCTTTGAGAGAAATTTGTTAGAGCTAATTGAAAATTAGAATTTGTTCTGCTTCAATTTTTAATATTTCAACATTAGTTTCCATGCTGAATCAGGCCAAAAGGTCAATATCAAAGATTTCTGAGAAATGAAAAGTTCAAAAAAAAATTGATTTGAAATGTCAAATTTACTCCCAGTTCCACATCAAACTTCATTTTCCTGAGCCCCTGCCGTATCTCATGCCTCCATTCTTCCTAATAGGCCAGGCTGCTGGTCTAGACTACATCTCCCATAATGTACTTTGGCAACTTGGCCAGAAGGAAGACAATGGAGCATCATGGGAAATGTAGTCTAGCCTAGGATCCTGGTTCATGTGGGGAGAAGAGGAACATGAGGCACCACAAAATCTCAGATGGACACAAATTAATGCTGAACTATTTTCAGAGTTTGCAAATTTTTCTGATTTTGCAGAAACAATATTTTCTGTTAGAAAAAACATTGCTCTTGTTTATATGATTTAGAGCTATTCTGTGCACCCATTCACTTGTAGCTATTTCTGCATTTGCAAATATTATTCTAGGTGGCGAGCTGAACATTGGTAAGATGTTTTTAAACCAAGATGAAATTTCACAATGTGTTCAGAGTTTACGCACAACTGAGGGGAGACAAATGATGAAGGAAAGCGAATCCTAGTCTGTGAAGAAGACCATGCAAATATGCTTTGTTAAAATTGTGCTCCCTGCTGAGAAAGCAATGAGAGACATTCGAGAGTAGCAGACAAGGACTCCAGATTTCTAACTAAATGATCAAAGTGAAATCAACTGGCACAGCTTTGTTAATAGTGCTAAAGGAAAAATATACAGACAAACTCCTAAAAAATATGGGGGGAAGGGAAAGGATTAAAAAATACCAATTTTGCTAAAATTCAGTGGGAAATTCATATTGTCCAATGTAGTGGTTTCAGATGTGGTTTCAGCCCCTTAGCAGAAAGGAGGAGCAAAATGCAAAGGTTGCACAAGCTATAGGGGTGTCAATATAGTACAGGTCCTGAGTAGAGTGTAGATAGAAACACTGTCATCCTACAGACAAGAGTGATCAGCCCCTGTCCATCTTCATTGGATGACGAATAGTTTCAATGACTACCATTCCAGAAGAGATTTATAAACTCATCAGTTCCCCAAGGAAAGTCTATATACACTAACCTTTGCCACAACATGTGAACTGGCAGGTTATTTGCAGATATAAGTAGTCCTTTAAATGAGAACTTAGATAAGAGTCAGCATTGCAATCAGATGTTAACTTTCCTCACTGCTGCCTTCCAATTTTCCATTGTAATCTTATCATTTCCAAAGAAAACCACTCTCTCAGCATTTTAATTCTAATTGTTCCCTTACTGCTGGAGAGACAGAAGCAGGTCATTGTCCTAACAAGAATCAGCTAAAATATCACTTTTAATGGAGTTTCGCCAAGCAGAAGAATTTTACTCAGTAAATTTTTCAGTTTACCGAAAAGGCATGGACAGCATGAACATCCATTTGAACTGTGAAGTCATCAGCATATGCCAACAAGATATATAAAGCAATTATGCATATGCATTATTCTCCAATATGGAGAAGCCTGCTAGATGGCTTCTCAACAGTTGCTGAGAAAGGTTCAATGCTTAGGGAATACAACAAACTGGACAGAGCGTCTCTGATCGCTTCTTCTATAATGGAATGTTGTTAATCCTCAAAACACTAATACACCAAAGTGATACAGTAATTTAACAAGATGAAAAAATTGTCAAAGTCCCTTCCCAAATACATGTAATGTTCTAAACAAATATTTATGATCAATTTTATCAAAAACTTAAGAAGAAAGTGATGCCTATAGTCAGCACTAGTTTCAGATATAGTAAAACTTCCCTCTTTAAAATGTCTTAGAGAGCATTTCTTGCAGAACAGAGAAGCCAGTTATAAAGGAGCTTGTATAACTTTACCAGTTCCTAAAAGCTTGCTTATCTTTGCAAATAATGTTCCTTAAACAAAAGCAATTTCTGCTATCAAAACTGTCAAATGAAATGTGTCTCAGTGTTTTCAAAATGCTGTCTCTCTTCTTCTAAGTCAGGAAAATAAGCCTCAATCTCAACACCTCCACTTTCCTTTACAAAACCATTAATTTCCTTTACATTATACAGTACTGCCCCCATCCATCTGTCTCCTTGGGACATTAGAGACAGCAGAGCTGTCAGAGAAGCTATCTTCCTCTCCTAACTCCAAAATCTCAGGAATATCGGAGATCTACTGCAATCACAACCCTCTAGAGGGCCAGGCATGGAAGGTGTTTCCATAGTTATCTTTCTTTTCTGAGCACAGGAGCAGAGCTGCCTCCAAACTGAAACACCATTGCTACCACCACACTCGGATGTTATGTCGGGCCCATGACGAGTATTTTGAATTATCATGCATAGAGCAGTACGAAATAAGTAATGTTTGTCAATTCTCCCCACAATGGAGACAGTTATGCTTTACTTGTAGACCTAATACACACTCATCACTCCTAAACACTTGTCCATCTTATACTTCTATAATCCTACAATTTAAATCTGTTTAGCATACATTGATTATATGTGAAATAACATATGAATTGACCATAGCACCACATAACACAATGATAAATAGATGACAAAATGAACTAATTGGCTACAATGAAAAATAGATGATAAAATGAACTAATTGGCTGTGCTAGGGAAAGTGAATAGATAGTGGCAGGTGGTTAAGAAAGGGGAAATAGATATAACACCTCTTAATTTTCATTAAAGGTCAATTGGTCACTGTGCTGAACTGGTTTTGGATCAATGTTTTGAAAGGTGATAGGGTGAATATAGGCAGACAGAGTAGATATGGGAGTATAAGAAATCTTCTGTGCAGAAATAGAAATATTTAAGGAAGTTCTATGGCCTGTGTGATACAGGAGTCAGACTAGATGATCATGGTGGTCCCTTCTGGATTTAGAATCTATGAATCTAGTCTGATAAGTATGCCCTTAACTGTTCAGGCTCAAGTCCACCCACATTCTTGTTTTTTATCATATCCTTCAATCCCCTATTCTCCAGAAAAAAATCTTAGTGTATTATGAAAGCAAAGGTTTCAGGAGAAAGACTACAAGTGAAATCTTGGATCTGTTGAAGTCAATTGCAAAACCCTCACTGATTTCTGTAGAGCCAGGATTTCACCATAAAGCAGCATAAAAGTAGATCATTAACGCTAGCCAAAAGCCAAAGGGGGAGAGAGATTTTACAAATATATAAAAGAGGACGTGTAAAGAGAAAGTAAGTATTTAGATAAATGAGGAGGTGGATCAAATTAATGATGACTAAAATAGCTAAGATGCTTATTTTTCAAATCACCTTTGACAGAAAATAAAAAAGTTAAACGTTTGAGCAAGTCTTAAGGAAGCAGAATTACTTGTGAGCAAGGATGGCAGAACTGGACCCAAAATGAGAGTTCCAAAGCAGAAAAGTGCAAGAAAATTTATCATGGGGAAAATCAACTGAAATACAGAAATTCATTTGTAGGAATAACCTAGGAAAGCCGTAACACTGAAAGAAATGTGGGGGATATTGGATAGCAAATTACACATAAGTTTGCAATGTGACATGACTGCAAAAACAGCAAAAGCTATTTTATATTGAATATGCAGAAAAGCATGTCACAGTAGCGAGATAAAAATCCTTCTTTATATGGCTCAGATGTGACCGCACATGGAAAACTGCCTTCAGTTTCAGGTAACGTTACTAGAAATATATTGACAAATTAAAGGGAGGGAGTTCAGAGGAGAACAGTAAAACTGATCAGGTGGCTAAAAGAAATGGCTTATCAGGAAAGATTTTAAAAAAAAAAGTTAAAATAATTTTATGAAAGGATGCCTCGGTGGCAGGGGGTTAACAGCATATGACAATCTACAAATATTTGAAGGATAAATATCCCTGTTGTACTGCAGAAATATTCCATTTTTGCTAAATGGTAAATAGATCCACTAAATGGCAAATATTTCTATTATAAGGTAATATTTACCCTACAAATATTGAAGGGTAAATATTTTTAAAGTGTAAATATTCCCTGGATGGAAGTGTATCATTTAGAGCAGTGCATGGAGATGTAACTAGGAGCAAAGGAATGAAATTTAAGACAGGGTATTTAGGATGAATGTTAGGAAAACCTTCCTGACAGTGAGGTAGCAGTTGTGTGTGTGTGTGTGTTTGTTTTTTTTTTTTTAAATAGTTCCACACTTTGAGTATAAATACAATGAAAAGCACAGGAATCCAACAGATGCACAAACATACATCACAAGCTATAACATCAACGGATTTGCATTACCAAAAAAAGCCTCCTTCAAACAAGCCAACTTCAACAACACAGAAGGCCACATAGTCCAAACAATTAACAAAATCCAAACAATGAAACCAAATTTACAGTTTTACTCCAGCAGCCATGTAGGGTAGACAAGCAGTCAGCAGCAGCTCCATTCCTGTGATCTTCACTCTTCTGCCAGGATAGCGAAAACAGGCACTCTTTGATCAATAAGTATTAAAGGAAAATATTCCTCCAGCATTGTCCTGCTGCCACTGCATCTTTGCTCACCTCTAATATTTGCTGCAGCTGACTCAGATAACCTGAAAGTCCAGTCCAGTCCATCCCACCAATCTGCTAAATCCCTGGCTTTTGGCCCCTATCTCCCATTTATCACCAACCATTCTGGGAAACTAAATGAATCAGGACCTGCCAGTACCATCTGATGAATATAGGAAGTGGGGGGAAAAGTGTAAATAAGCCAGAAACTTCCATAAAACCAGGCCACTAGTTTATGACTCTACATCAATGCTCATTTTACAAAATCATTTTACATCTCCTCCCAGTTACTATTCCATTGTGCTGCCCCTACATCTTTCAGAACTCTTCCAGGACTGACTAAGTACTAAAGCTAACATTTTTCAGGAGCCCTGGCAATGGATCATTGCCACCAAATCTCCAGGATTAAACACCAGGTTCCTCAGTGCCAGAGAGCCCAATATTGTGTTTGGAGTGGGCACTAGGGCCAAGCACCCCAAAAATCTCAAACATACCACATGTCACAGAGTCCATTCAGTGCAAAGTCCAGTACTAGCTGCTTCTACTTGAGAGACTCGGTTATCATGGTGTCCTGTATCCCAGTTTGAGCCCTGGTCTTCTGGAACCTTGGGATCAGATGGGAGAGGCTGTTGCCCAAGAGAAGGAAGAGAGGGATCTTGCATTGCTGGAGGTCCATTATACCACTGGCTGATCTTCCAGTATCAAAGGTCTCCATTCCAAGGGCCCCCTGAGGTAAGAGACTCAAAACAGTGTCAGGAGGCAACAGTGTCTGTTTATAAGGCATTCTTGCAACCTCCCCCTTCCAGCTATGCCCGCTTCTAGGTTTCTGCCCTCTTGTTCTCAAGGCTGTATCCCAGACTTGGCCACCACATGCCTTATGGGCTGTAAAAACACACCACTGCCTTTTCACTTGGAGAAAAGCTCCCTTGTGATGATTCAGCCAGGACCTTCCACAGTTTATCCAACCCTTAGGGATTAACCTTATATTCTTTTTAATGGGCCACTGTACACTGGAGCTAAGATTTCAAAATCTATCTAGATTCTGAGCATGATCTCCTAAATATACTCCCCTGACAAGGCTTCCCCTGCTGCATAACAGGAGCCACAGCTAACCTTATTCCCAAGACTTGCATTCCTGGTGCCTACCTTATTCCCATATCCAAATGTTCCCCCAGCAGGCCCTGTTGGTTTACCTAGGGTCTGGGGAGAAACTTACAGCAAACTTTCCTCCTTGGGTTCCACTATTCCAGCATCTCTTAGCTCCTCAGAAGTGACTGTCACATGGGCATTCCCAATCATTGAATCATAAAATATTAGAGTTGGAAGGGACCTCAGGAGCTCATCTAAGCAGGACTAACCTCAGCTAAATAATCCCAGGGAGGGTTTTGTGAAGCCACATCTTAAAAACCTCTAAAGATGGAGATTCCACCACCTCCCTAAGTAACCCATTCCAGTGCCTCACCACCCTCCTAGTGAAAAACTTTTTCCTAATATCCAACCTAGATCTCCCCCACTGCAACTTGAAACCGTTGCTCCTTGTTCTGTCATCTGCCACCACTGAGAACAGCCTAGCTCCGTTCTCCCTGGAACCCCCTTTCAGGTAGTTGAAGGCTGCTATCAAATCCCCCCTCATTCTTCTCTTCTGCAGACTAAACAAGCCTAGCTCCCTCAGCGTCTCCTCATAAGTCTTGTGCTCCAGCCCATTAATCATTTTTGTTGCCCTCCACTGGAATCTCTCCAATTTGTCCACATCCCTTTTGTAATGGGGGGCCCAAAATTTGGACACAATACTTCAAATGTGGCCTCACCAATGCTGAATAGAGGGGAATAATCACTTCCTGCGATCTGCTGGCAATGCACCTAATAATGCAGCCCAATGTGCTATTAGCCTTCTTGGCAATCAGGGCACACTGTTGACTCATATCCAGCTTCTTATCCACCGTAACCACCAGATCCTTTTCTGCAGAACTGCTGCCTAACTCGTCAGTCCCCAAACCTCATCCGATTTCTTTTGGCCCTATCCTTCAATTTGTTTCGATCCTTCTGTATCCTGTCCCTACCTTCCAGGGTATCTACTACTCCCCCTAGCTTAGTGTCATCTGCAAACTTGCTGAGGGTGCAATCTACCCCATCCTCCAGATCATTAATGAAGATGTTGAATGAAAATGACCCCAGGACTGACTCCACTTGTGACTGGCTGCCAGCTAGACATGGAGCCATTGATCACTATTCGCTGAGCCTGATGGTCTAGCCAGTTCTCTATCCATTTTAAAGTCCATTCATCCAACCTGTACTTCTTTAACTTGCTGATAAGAATACTGTGGGAGACCGTATCAAAAGCTTTGCTAAAGTCAAGGTAAAATCACATCCACTGCTTTCCCCACATCCATAGAGCCAATCACCTCTTCATAGAAAGCAATCACGTTGGTCAGGCATGACTTGCCCTTGGTGAATCCATGTTGACTGTTCCTGATCACCTTCCTCTCTTTTAAGTGACTTAAAATGGATTCCTTGAGGACTGCTCCATGATTTTTCCAGGGATTAAGGTGAGGCTGACCAGTGTGTAGTTCCCTGGATCCTCTTTCTTCCCTTTCCTGAAGGTGGGCACTATATTTGCTTTTTCCCAGTCATCAAGGACCTCCTGAAATTGCCAGGAGCTTTCAAAGATAATAGCCAATGGCTCTGAAATCACATCAGCTAACACCCTCTGCACCCTCAGGTGCATTGCATCTGACTTGTGTATGTCCAATCTTTCTAAATAATCTTGGACCTGTTCCTTCAGCGCTGCAAGATGTTCACCTCCTCCCATTCTGTGCTGCCCAGTGCAGTAGTCTGGGAGCTGACCTTGCCTGTGAAGACAGAGGCAAAAAAGGCACTGAGTACTTCAGCGTTCTCCACATCCTCTATCACTAGGTTGCCTCCCCCATTCTGTAAGGGGCCCACACTTTCCCTAATCTTCCTCTTGTTGCTAGCATACCTGTTTCATTCCTGCATGTTTGAGCAGTATTTTTATAATCCTCCCTAGTCATCTGACCAAGCTTCCACTTCTTGTAAGCTTCTTTTTTTGTGTTTAAGTTCACCAAAGACTTCTTTGTCAAGCCAAGCTTGGCGCCTACCATATTTGCTATTCTTTCTGCACAATGTGATGGTTTGTTCCTGTGCCCTCAATAAGGTTTCTTTAAAATACAGCCAGGTCTCTTGGATTCCTTTCCCCCTCATTTTAGCCTCCCAGGGGATCTTGTCTATCAGCTCCCTGAGGCAGTCAAAGTCTGCTTTTCTGAAGTCCATGGTCTGTATCCTGCTGTTCTTTCTTCATTTTGTCAGGATCCTGAACTTGACCATTTCATGGTCATTGCTGCCTAGATTGCCACCCACTTCTACTTCTCCTACCAAATCTTCCCTGTTTGTGAGCAGCAGGTCAAGAGCAGCATGACCCCTAGTTTTTTGCTTCAGCACTTGTACCAGGAAGTTGTCCGCAACACTGTCCAAAAACTTCCTGGATTGTCTGTGCTCTGCTACATTGCTCTTCCAGCAGACGTCAGAGTGATTGAAGTCCCCCATGAGAATCAGGTCCTGTGAACTGGAAACTTTCCCTAGTTGACTGAAGAAAGCCTTATCTACCTCGTCCTTCTTGTCTAGTGGTCTATACAGACACCCACCATGACATCACCCTTATTGTTCTTGCTTCTAAGCTTAACCTAGAGACTCTCAACTGGCTTATTTCCAGTTTCATACTGGAGCTCAGAGCAATCATAGTGCTCTGTTACATACAGTGCAAATTCCTCCACCCTTTCGACCCTGCCTGTCCCTCCTGAACGGTTTATATCCATCCATGACAGTGCTCCAGTCATGTGAGTTACTCCACCAAGTCTCAGTTATTTCAATCATGTCATAGTTTCTTAACTGTGCCAGGACTTCCAGTTCCTACTGCTTGTTTCCCAGGCTTCTTGCGTTTCTGTATAGGCACTTGAGATAACTAGACAATTGCCCTACTTTCTCAGTATGAATCAGGAGGCCTCCCCTGTTGCACCCTCCTCCTTCTGCTTCCTCGTGGTATCCCACTTCCACACTTACCTTCGGGCTTAGGTCTCTGTCCCCCATCGAACCTAGTTTAAAGCCCTCCTCACTGGGTTAGCCAGCCTGTCTGCGAAAATACTCTTCCTTCTCTTCATTAGGTGAATCCTGTCTCTTCCTAGTAATCCTTCTTCCTGGAACAACATCCCATGATCTAAGAATCCAAAGCCCTCTCTCCGACACCACCTGTGTAACCATGCATTTACTTCTGCAATGCGACGGTCCCTGTCTGGGCATTTTCCTTCAACAGGGAGGATGGATGAGAACACCACTTGTGTTTCAAATTCCTTTATCCTTCTTTTCAGAGCCACATAGTCCATAGTGATCCACTTGAGGTTGTTCTTGGCAGTGTCATTGGTGCCCACATGGAGAAGTAGGAAGTCTGAGGGCTTGATGAGTCTCAGCAGTCTCTGTGTCACATCCTGAATCCTAGCTCAGGGCAAGCAGCCCACTTCTCTAGTTTCCCAGTCCGGATGGCAGATGGATGACTCTGTCCCTCTTAGGAGGGAGTCCCTGACCACCATCACCCTTCTCTTCCTCTTGGGAGTGGTGGTCATGGAACCCCCATCACTAGGACAATGCATCCTCTGCCTTCTGATCAGAAAGGGTCTCCTTCTGATCCATTCCCTAAGATGATTCTTGCAAATTGTTCTCTGCCATAGTACCTGTGCAGAGAGCCTGAAAACAATTCCTTACCTCTATCTGCATGGTGGGCATATAGGTTCTCTTTTTTCGGGGGGTCATATGCTGCCAATTTTCTTCCCTGTTCTTCAGTTTCCCCTGCACTACTTTCTCTGAATCTTTCTCACAGTAACAGTAACAAATCATGTATTCGATAGAGAAAGACTTTGTTTTCTTTAATGCAATGCAGGGTTGATATTTGGGTCTTTAGTCCTTTAACCTTCTCTTCCAATATGGAAACCAGCCTGCACTTTGTACAGATGAAGTCAATTCTATCCTGTGGGAGGAAGACAAACATAGCATATCCAGTGCAGGTGACAACAGCAGATCACTCACTTTCCATATCTTTCCTCTCAGAGCCTCTTCAGATGCTGTATTTACTTCTCAGCTAAGTCTGAAAGGCAAAACCCCACTGTGGGCTCTCCCCCAAGGTGAACTCCCAGGCAAACTCCTTCTGTTTGCCTCTCCTTTGGTTTGCCACTCACTCAGTTCGCAACTGGCTGCTTCTCATAAGGCTGCTGACTCGAAGCAGTTGCCCCAGCTCAGCGCCTCTCTCTGCCATCAGCCACTCAAGGGCCACCTGGAACAATGCACATCCAATTCACACTTTTCAATCAATCACACACACGGTCAACTGCCACAGTCCCTGTAACTGCAACAGTCACAATCACACACACAGTCGGCATAACTTGCACCAGTCAAACAAATGGTCTCTCCGTTACTCACCCCTCTAGCACACAACACAGCTCCCCTCACGTAGCACTCACCTGGGCTCCTGTCGGACAGACACCAGGCAAACTGCCTGTTTGCTTCTCCTTTTTTCGCAGCTCACTCGGTTCGCAACTGGCTGCTTCTTATGAGGCTGCTGACTCGAAGCAGTTGCCCTGGCTCAATCTTCTTCTTATGTTTGGCATCACTTGACTCCCTGAACAATGCAGCCACATCTCTTTTTGCCAGAACCTGAATATCAGCAGACATTGTTCAAAAACTCCTGCAATTTCTTCAGATACTTCCAGCTGACCCATCAATCTATCATCCGTGAGCTGTACTGGCTTCCTAATCACGCCTAGCATCTCTGCTTGGGGCTCCAAAGCAAAAGCAGTCATAGGCAACCTGGGAAAGCCTGTACAGAAGCCTTAATACACTATATAGCATTTACCTTTACTGTGGCCTCTTCCTTCAGTCCACACAAACCTTTCTCAACTCTCCACGTTCCTGCTCCAGAATGAGAAGGCTCAGCAGGGCCCACAGGCAATATAGTTTCCTCCCCATCAGAGGAGGCGGCAGCTATCTAGGTCCACTGCCCTGCCCTCTCAGCAGAGCAAGAACAGGAAACCTCCTCCCTAGTAGACTGTGCAATAGTTTCCCCAGAGGAGGGTGTGGGGAAGCCCCTTGGGACATTTAAACCTAGACTTGAGAAAGTATCAGAAGATATATTTTAGTAGGGAGCAACCCTGCCTTGGCAGGGTCATGGGCTTGGATCGCCTAATACATCTCTTCCATCTCTAACTTCTGTGATTCTATTATTCAATGACTAGTGTCCTCGATTTTAATATCCTCTCTTATAACCTATTCCATATACTTATTGCCCTTTCAGTAACATGGTTATTAAAGAATCATTGGCCCTCTACTCCATTCTGAACATTGCAGCACAATAAACGACGTTAGTCCGGAACCATCCATGATAATGGATTGTGAAGTCTACCTCTGAATACCGTCAGTCTGCTAGAGTTCCACCATTTACTTCCATTTTCCTCATCTTCAATTAAACCCCCTCCATTGTCAGAGGTTCACTGGTGTGTGACCGCAGCTAATGGGATAAAAAAAAAGAGAGAGAGAGAGAGAAAAGCAGTATCAAGTATGCTTGGTGAGAGTAGGATTAAAAGGGAAAGGTGGGGGAGGGAAAGTAAAATAATGAATAATAGAGAAACACTGAGGGACGATTTACTTGCACAGGTGATTAGCAATGGGGTACAGAGCTTTTTCCATTCTTTATATCACTAATACACATCTGAGCCAGAGCAGTAGCGACCAAAATGCTGTTAGAATATAATCGCTGAAGAATCGACAATGTGAAATGAGCTGGTGTCTTTCCAGTTCCTAGTGGACAGATATTATGTATATATCACAAAAAACCTCTGTCATAATAAGCACTAATTAGCAATGTTGTTGACAGGTTCAGAAGAGATGCCAAAGAATGAATGGCCATGGCGACTGAACTGCCTTAAACAATAGTCCTTAATGCATTTTGTCATATACAATCATGCTGGTGAGGTGTCAGTGAAATGCTGTCAATATCAAAAGTCAGATGCTAGCAGAAATTAAGTGCTTTAAAGAAAGTGCCAGATCAGAAATCCCCATAAGTGCTCTATGGGAGGTGGGGCAGAGGCAAAAACAGAAATACAGTCAAGGAAAGTACTTTGGAGGAGAATCAATCAGCAGGAATACATCAATCATGTACTATTCTATGACTTCTCTGTAGAAAGGAGATCCTGTTGCATGCATACTGTGTATTACAGGATGAAAAAATCACACATGGAGTGTGATGCAAACAAGCTTGAAAATGTGACAGCAAATGTTGAAAGAAAGAAAGAACCACGGATGAAAAGGGAAGATAACTGACAGCAAATGAATGATTGGGAGGAATATCAAATGGTGACAATGCGACAGGGATGACTAATTACATGTAAAGTTGGTAAACAAAGTATCATCAAACCCAGCACACCATAAAAGATGAGCAGTTCCTGGACAAAAAAAGCAGTGGAAGAGATCAGGGAAAGGCAAGAAAGATAGAGAAGTATCTCACAGAAGATGGCAGAGAAGAATAGAGAGTGAAACTGAAAAATGCAGACTAAGGACTAAGAAATCATTTACATTCTATGGCCATTAAAACCAGTATTCGTTTTTAAAAGTACCATAGTTTAAAAATATTGTTTGCCATTACAAATTGTACATTTCTAAATCAACATTTCAATGTTTTCTTTTGCTTCTCCCATGTGAAAATATCATAGAAATCCTGCTCCTGCTACTTCACCAGGTTTGCGCATGTTATCAGCCATATTGCATAATTGCTAAATGCACTCAGAATGTTAATGGACAAGTAATGCATGCAGGAAAGCCCATTTTGTAGATTAGATTTCTTAATGGACATTTTGGAAGCAGTGGAAGTAATTAATCTCCACAGTAATGTACCATTGCCTGCTGCTGTGGTTTTTTGTATAACTCCCTTTACCAAGACAGCACTTATGTTTGTAAGGTGTTGTGTCCATCTGCTTTATGAACAGTGCATTGTTTGTGATTTTTTTTTAATTGTTGATTTATTTTGTGTGACAAGACAACCTTAACACCACGGGGAATAGGCATAATTTCAATCAAACATTATTATATGGAATGCTTTCTACGTCATGTTAGCAATTTTCCTGTAACTTCACAGCTGAAAAATTCTGTCTGTCTCCAGTATTGTTCAACATCCAATTTCAGCAAACATTCAAAGGGTGGAGCTGCCACTGACGTCTATGAGCCTTTCAAGTGTTGCTCAGTTGCAGATTTGGTTTGTTTTTTCCAGATAACATGGAAACTCTGTTGCATCACTCTTTAACCAAACAGGCCACCCCCCTCAACATAAATATATGTGTGTTTTAGAGCTATATAGTTACGTCTTAATCACAGTTCTACTGTGATGTCATTGAACAAACTGAGATAAATGCAGCCGTGGTACTTTTAAACCAAGTGAAGGAAGGTTAAAACAAGCTTCTTTACAGCACTTGTCAAAGGATTCCTGTCAGTGATCCTTAGCAGAAGACGGCTGAGATTTCATTCAGGCTGCACACTGTTATTAGCATTAGTATTCATTAATAATCATGCATTATACAGAGTCCACTACTGCTATTCTTGAAGTAAATGAGAATATTGTAACTGACTTCAGTGAGAGCATGAGCAGACCCATAGATACAAATTAAACCCTGGGATAGGCAGCTGTAATTCTGTTAAAGCACCCATCACATTTAATGAGTTTGTGGGTGCATGGGATTTTTGCAAATCACACATCACTCATCTATATGTCTGTATGTGGATTTAGGATCCTAACTTTAGGCACCGACTTTTAAAAACTTGGCCTATATTTCTTAGATTTTTTTTGAGAGTGCTGAAGTGAGTTGCACAAAAATAATTTTGTTCTGGGTTTCTGGATTGAGGATCTTCTTTTGATTTCTTGGTTTATGATGTTGCAAAACTCTCTTAGTGCTCTTCTAAATGGGATGATGTTTATGGTGTTGGACTATATAAGGCAATAAGAATCTGCTGAGAAAGATTGATTGCCATATGCAGCCAGTGTATTCCAGTGCTACTGCTATTTATGTTATGTTTTAAGTTTATTCTGCATTCCTATATCTTGAGAGGGGAAAGTGGCATTTTTGGAGGTGGGATATAAGATTTTAAAGTGATTCAATGACTTACCTGTGCTGCTTTAAAAAGGGGGACTGTGTGAATTTCAAATGGGTCCTTTTGCATTAAATGTTAAAATATAAACCATAAGCAAGAGAAAATATTTTTCTCTCTCAAAATAGGACATAACCAGTGGTTTGGAAGTGCTTCACTCTGTCTTTGTTGGGTTGTCTAATGACATCATACTAAGGATAGTGCTAAGAAAAATAATTATAACTTCACTGCATTGCAGCTATAAGGTTACTCCTTCAGATAGGTGAATAATTTATGTGGAAAAGGAAAGATGTGATTGGGTACACCTCATATCATGTGGGTTGAATCAATGATTTGAAGAGGATTTTTTTTTTTAGACTATGATTGGCTGAACTCATTTCCTGGGATAACTCTATCAGCTAATAAGAATGATTAGATTTTCTTGATGGACATGAACATCTATAGTATATTTTCCTAGAGTAGCAAGAAAATGCATTTATTAGCAGTGGAAAATGGGAAGACTATGCCCTTCTGCCTCTACTGATGTTTAGACCCAATTTAATGGCTTCTGGAATACATTTTAAATGTCAGGTTCCCTGTTAAAGCTGCTTGGTATTTAATATATTAAAGCTTTAGAATCTTTAAAATGAGTTTTTTTTTTCTTTACTAAAACTACACTAAATAGGCAGGATATTTTAAAAACAAGTTTATTTTTAGTTTTCAAAAGTTTGACTCAACCTAATTCTGCATATTTGCAAAAATTGTGTGCTTACAGCTGACAGTTAACGGTGAGGGTAGAAATGACAGCCTATAAGGATTTATGATTGGTAATGAGCTTGGCCCAAAAATCATGTAATGATATGCTGCTTTCCTTAAAGCAGAGGGCAGGAAAATGTCCCAACATTTGTGTGACAGCATCATGTCCACTTTAGGGTGAGCAAAGAGCAGCTTTCAGCTCAGATGAGCTTAACCTAGATCCTTTACTGTTTCAACCAAGTGGGGAAGAGACGACCTCATCTTCAGGCAGAGCTGATTGCGATATATGGAGTATAAGGGTCAGGGTCATATCTGCTGTCTGGTGAAGTGTAGGGACACACACTGCCTAAGGGATTCTTCTAATTGGCCTATTCCAGCCACTAGTTTGGCAGATTGTAGAAAGGGCATCGTTGCCTCCTTAGTATCTCGTTGGAGCTGAGTATGGCTCTGCTGTGGCCTTGAGGTAACAATGAGGTCATTTAAACAAGCTGGCCAAGGAGGGCCCAACACTCTGCTTTACAGCAGAGTATCTCCCCTTGATAAAACCTTTGGAAAGGAATTCTTGTGCAATGGTTTAAAGGCTCTGACCTCAGAGCTCAGATAAAACTTAAACGTCCCCAAACAAGTGTCTAGGTTCCAGCAGTGGCTCCTTCTACTGTAAGGCCTCAGGCTTCTCTGCTGCCTGGAGAGCTCTGTGGTCTTTTCCCTGTTTGCTTAGGGTTTCTCCCAGTCCTCTTTGCCTGGAGAGCTTTTGCCTAGTTCAGGGTCCCTAGAAGTCCTTCTCCTTTGGGGCTTCCTTTCGCCTCAGGAGCTGCTTCCCTCACCCCTGCTGATCTCTCTAATGCCTTTTGTTACGCTCGGTTGCTCTTCGGTAGTTAACTCTCTTACAGCTACTTAGGCACTTAAATCTCTCCCAGTGGACCTGGGTTGGTTCATTCCCTTCAGTGGAGCCTGTAACCCGTAGACTGGGCATTACAATCCTTAAAGGGCTGTGACACATTCAGAAAGTGGGTGTGATAACTCAGCATACATGAAAGTTCTGTCCTGCCACCAGGCTTACAGGTGCTGTTTCCTATTCATTTCAAACTCCTGGGCTGTTTGTCTTCCTGCCTGCCTTCTTCAGTTGCTGCGTTTACTTAGTGACTTATTATGATTTTCTCTCTCTCTCTCTCTCTAGATGAAGAAGATGCTGCATGGTGCTGTAAAATCCTTTTCTTTAAAAACCAAAAACGTGAACAGAACTTCACCTTTACTGGGGATGGGGTTAGCAGGCTGTTTTAGCAATGAATTTGGATTACATGATCCTTCACTCAAGTAAAAAGAGGCTCTTGGGTAAACCCAAGAGACTTGTTATGTGTTTGGAAGGTTTTGTAGATTTCCCCTCTGGGGCCGTGCTTGTTTCATTCAGGCTTCTGCTCCATACAGCAAATAAGATACTCCACTGTTCTTTTTCTAAAGGAGAACAGTATAAAGAAATCCATCCAGTGCTGGGAGCCAGGAACTCCTCTAGTCTAACTTCAGCTTACACACTGACAATGGATGACCCTGGACAAGACACATCACTTCGCCATGCTTCAGTTTACCTGTCTATAAAATGGTAATAATATACTTGCTCCCTTTGTGGGGTGTGTGCTACTTAATAACTGTTTATGAATCAATTTTAAGACAAAAAGCACTGTGTAAGTACTAAGTATATTGTTCAAAATGCTGAAAGGGGAACTTACGTACAATTGTAATAAAGTTTAAACGGTGTTCTAGTTGCTGGTTATTGAGCTATATTACTATCTTGTACTTTATATAAAGAGGAAAAACGAGAGTCCTGTAGCACTTTAAAGACTGACATATTTAATTTCTGCAGACATAAGCTTTTGTGGGATGCAACCCACTTCAACAGATGCAAGGAATAGAAATCAGATAGGGGGTGTGTGTGTGTGTATATATACACATCCACAAGTAAGGAACAACAATGGTGACGGTAGGTGTTAGCAAGGTCCATTCAGTAAGAGTAGATGAGGCCTATTCACAACCATTGATTAGAAGGTGAAAATGTGTGAACAGTGACAGTTACTTCGTATAATGAGATAACCCTCCCAAGTCACTATTCAGACCCAATTTGATTGTGTCAAGTTTGCATATGAGTTCCAACTCTGCAGTTTCTTGCTGAAGTTTGTTTTTGAAGATTTTTTTATAGACGTATACAACTTTCAAGTCAGCTTCAGAGTGTCCTACTACAGGACAAACCCAACAAAGAAAACAACAGAACACCACTGGCCATCACCTACAGCCCCCAGCTAAAATCTCTCCAGCACATCATTAAGGATCTACAACCTATCCTAGCAAACGACCCCTCACTCACTCAAGCCGTGGGAGGCAGATCTATCCTTGCTTACAGACAGCCCCCCAACCTGAAGCAAATACTCACCAGCAACCATACACCACACAACAAGAACAGTAACCCAGTATCCTGCAACAGTATCCCTGCAACAAACCCCGTTGCCAACTGTGCCCACAGATCGACTCTAGTGACACCATCACAGGTCCTAACCACATCAGCCACACCATCAGGAGCTCATTCACCTGCACATCTACTAATGTGATATGTGCCAGCAATGCCCCTCTGCCATGTAGGTTGGGCAAACCGGACTGTCACTACGCAAAAGAATAAATGGACACAAATCAGACATAAAAAATGGGAACACCCATAAACCGGTCAGAGAGCACTTCAATCTCCCGGGACACTCTGTAGCTGACTTGAAAATTGCCATACTTCTACAAAAAGACTTCAAAAACAAACTTCAGCAAGAAACTGCAGAGTTGGAACTCATATGCAGACTTGGCACAATCAAATTGGGTCTGACTAGGGACTTGGAATGGTTATCTCATTACAAGAAGTAATTGTCACTGTTCACACATTCTCACCTTCTAATCAATGGCTGTGAATAGGCCTCATCTACTCTTACTGAATGTACCTTGCTAACATCTACCCTCACCATTGTTGTTGTTTCTTACCCTTGGATGTATATATACACCCCCTATCTGATTTCTATTCCTTGCATCTGATGAAGTGGGTTGCATCCCACAAAAGCTTATGCCTGCAGAAATTAAATTTGTTAGTCTTTAAAGTGCTACCGGACTCTCGTTGTTTTTGCTGTATACAGACTAACACAGCTACCTCTCTGGAACTTTTCACTATATAAAGAGGGTAATTTATAGATTACAAAAACCAATAGAGACACAGAATAAATGCTTAAGTGATATTTGAAGCCTCAGACCAGGTCAAAATATGAGCTATTCAAAAGTTTTTGGGTATGGGTAGTGCTATGTTATGATCATTTTACCAAGCCTTGTCACCCTTTGCAATGCTTTTTTTTTTAAAAAGAAATTCATTCTGTGCTCCCCACACACATTAGTCTGGCTTAAATTTAATTGTATGCTGTACAAGTATAGGGAACAACTCAAATTCAGACAAATATCCAGGATTGAACAGAATTGACTAAAATCTGGTTCAGTCTCCCAGAGTTATGTGGATTCTTCATTGCTAACAGAAGTAAGAAGTAGTCAGTCAGCTAAGCAGACCTGACCTTGAATGCACTCGATGAATAGATCGGCTGAGTAAGAAGGTGCCAATGTTTCATCGCCACTTCATCATAGAGTCTTTGAAACTTTGTAATGGCTTCTACCAAGCAGTAGTTTTATTTCTTTTCACTAAGAAAATCCTTATAAATATGCCTCTGAGACTATCATCTTCAGATGATGCCAGGTAATCAAAGCTTAGTTGTGCTTGGGTATATATATATTTTTTTGAAAAAGAACCAAATGGAAAATAATTGCTGTAAAGTATTCTCTTATGAGAATAAATCTGCTCATCAGTTTAATTACCAACAGCCACTGTCTTTCCACCACAATAAATTCACAATGATTCATTAGCTTCTATCAGAGGATGAAATAGATCATCTTGTTAACATTAACACTGATTTGAATGGCTGATTTCACCGTGTGTTGGAGTCACGAGCATGAACACAAACCAAAAATAAATAATTATTTTAAGAACAGTGTTTGAGAAGATGGGAGGGAGGCCTGACATGGGGAACGTGGCAAAGCTAATATCTCTGCAAGACAGAGTCTGGATTTACAGCCCTGTTAAACACTGTGATGTATTCACAAAGCTATACAGGCAAAGGTAGAAGAGTGATTGCCTGGTAACCCCTCATTGTAAAGCTGACTTGATTTTTGCCATTGAAGCAAAGGAGTGCTTGTACATGTGTGTATGGAAAGAGATCGTAATCAACCCAGTGTCCTTCTGCATAGCATTCCTCCAGCCCTACATTTTAATGAAGCCAAATCCATCTTTGGTGTAACTATTGTCTTCATGCAATAGAGTTACACTAGGTATGAATCTGGCCCATCATTCGTTTTTAAATTTGCATCAGACTTTCCTTTCTTTTCTCCTTCTTTGCAGGCATTTAAATAGAATTGTGGTCCGGCTGAATCCCTCAATCCATTTCACTCACTATGGCTGGCAGTTTGCTACGTGTGTCTGATGGAGGGAATTTGTCAAGAAGTTGGCTCTGCATGTAAATTAGGATTGCTAACTGGAGAAGAAAAAGAGGAAATAAAACATACTACTTATAAGTGGAAAAGAAATAGGAGTAGGAGAGACACTGGGCCTGATTCTCATCTCATTTATGCCTGGCTTACACAAACGTTATTTCATTGACGTTTCCATTGATTTGTTTTGATGTGAGAAGAGACTCATAGTTGTTTTTGTCAATGTATACCTTAATACTCTGACATGCACTGTAGATACAGATCCTAATTTAATATTTATTTTGGAGGTTATTTAGATTGTAAACTCCTTGGGGCAAGGACAGTGTTCTCATTCTGTGCTTTTTGCATAGCTCTAGCACACTGGGTTCCTGGTCCATGATTGGGGTTCCTAGATGCTATGAGGATACAAACAATAATGATAAAAAAGCATACTAAAGGATTATTATTGTAAATCAAGCTACAATACAGTTCATTTCTGACAAAGTATGGTTAGTTTGGTGATTAACTTTTCTCTATTCCCTATTTTAAAGCTCACACGTTTCATTCTATTCCATGCCTCTACAAATCTGGATTGATGGACGTTTTCACATTGGAAGGCAAAACAACCACTCAAGTTTCTAAAATAACCAAACTCTCACATGTTCCTTATTTCCAGTCCTGTATCTCTTCACCCTTTCCCCAGCCTCCCACCTGCTTTGATTCTTCTGCTTCAAGGCAATTTATTTCAAATTTGCCTTAGACAACTAAAATGTTCATGGTGAAACCTTGACCCTCATTGGAGTCACTGAGAGTCTGCTTCTGACATAAATTGAGCCAGGAGTTCCTCCTCTGTCAAGGAATGGGCACAGGTGCTCTGTTTTTGCTGCTTTTCTGTAGCTCAGCATATACCTTTCCTCTGGGAATTATGGACCAGACTCTGCCACCTTCACTGCTGATGAGTAGCACTTTACTCCATGAGTTGAAAATAACGGGGCTCTACATGGAGGAAGGTACAACTTGACATGACTAAAGGTATTGATTCTGGTCCTATATGCATAGCACTTCATACACTTTGGAGGAGAGGTATTTGTGGTTTTAATGATCTCATGGCTCTCATCATTTGTAATAAGGTACATTTGAATGCCTACAAATGCTGAAGGGGCTCTGGCATTAGCATGTGATGGTGAGACTGTATTTGGGCATATTGAGGAAGATACTGAGAAACAGGAGGAAGTTCAGAGAACAATGCCAATAATCATGACCTAGAGAGATTGACTTACAACACACAGTAAACCTGTGGAACTCCTTGCCAGAGGATGTTGTGAAGGCCAAGACTATAACAGGGTTAAAAAAAGAACTCAGTAAGTTCATGGAGGATAGGTTTATCAATGGCTATAAACCAGTTGGGCAGGGATTGTTGTTTGCCAGAAGCTGGAAATGGGTGATGGGATGGATTACTGTTCTGTTCATTCCCTCTGAAGCACCTGGCATTGGCCACTGTTGGAAGACAGGATACTGGGCTATGTGGATCATTGGTCTGACCCAGTATGGCCGTTCTTATAAAGAAAAATTAGGAGCCTAAATCCAGCATAGCTTGGCGAAGAACTATTGGGGGTGCATGTGGAGGAGAGGTATGGTAATTTCTATAGAATCTGAAGGGTGTAACTACTACTTTAATGCCACTGTGACAGAAAAAATCACCAGCCAAAACAATACTTATGAAAACAAGGGGAAGGAAAAGGACCAATCACCTATAAGACAACTTTATTCCCATTGTATTTCTGGGATTTGATTCTATCAATTACAATATGGGTGGGATGTGTACATCACAAACACAGAGGAAAGAAGCTTGCTTAATTCACTAAGCTTGTCCCATTGAAAGATCCATAAAATCCTTACTGCACCTGCTCCCAAGACATGCAATGAATGGTTACTGAGGTCACTCCACCTCTGTCTAGACAGCATTTCCTCCACCATTGTGCAATGGCTCAGGGTTTCTGTAGTTCCCACTCCATTTGTCTCCCCAGTCAACCAGCACGTACATGCTAAGCCTCTGAGCTGCCTCATCTCTTCATGTCTCAGCTGATGGAAATTCTCACAGCTGCCCTGCCAAAGAATGGTATATTACCCCCATGTTTGTGATTTACAAAGGAATCAAACCACTGAAAGGTCTGGGCAGAGAACAGACCCATACATGAACTTCAGGTTTATCAGGCTCATCAACTATTGCCCATCCCTCTACATTGAATGGCTTCAAGGCCATTCAAATAATAAGTGCTCAGTGATTTTGTGTAGATCTTGTTTAGCCTAGAACTAGACTCCTAGACTTCCCCCCCTTAGGGGAGCATGTTGGCCTTGACATTTGACTTCCCTGTACCTGCTTTTCTGTTTGCCGGAGTTTGGATCCATAAATAGAAAGTGGCTGATATGATCTCCCTACTTGGACAAGATCAATCGTGGGACACCTACTGGCTTGAATAACTAAAACTTTTGATATTATAATATGATACAATACAGCATCCCCTGCAGAACTTGAAGAAGGCCCTGCATGGTACTCTTTCTCTGTGATATTTACTCTTTCTCTGCATCTAATCTGGCTTCCTGGGTAAAAACCATACTCTACTTACAAGATGCCTGAGAGAAACTTTGTCGGACTGCTGCAAATGACAGATCTTTAAAACAGTCTGGCAATTCTCAGCCACAATTTCCACCATTCCAACATCACTCAGCTCTGTAGTAGCAGCTACTACATTATTACTTCCAGCCTCCTCCATTATAGCAGCAGCACATGCCTCCTTGACATCCATCACTGCAACTTCTGTCCCTCCCACAGTCCCAATATTGGCACAAACAGTCACTGTTTAAGCATTTCTAACATCTTCAGAAGCCATTATTATGTAAAACACCAATATCTCCTCCACCAACACCAATTGCTGCGGCCTGTTAGCCAGCTTTCATGGCCACCACATCCTCTGGACTACAAGCCCTGCTCCAGCATTCAGCATTTCAACTTCAGCTCCCGAAGGAAAAGATCAGCAGAGCTCAAAGGCACTCCATTTGCACTTCAGCCATTGTGGCCACCTACTCCAACACATAGAAGGAATAGGAAGTGTTTTCCTCCCACATGTTGAAACAGACTTCTATAGAGCCTGTAATGTATATGTTCCCCGAGGTCATTTTTGAGTAATTGCATACCAACATATAGGGTGCTCAAGCAACAATGGCAAATGTCGCAAAAAACAAGCTGTTTCCAAAAGTTTGGGATCAGGAAGTCAAAACTGGTCAACAGGATGAGGCCTGTTGAGAGTCAAAAAAAAGAGAATCCGTCCAGCAACAGTGGGCACCCCAAGGCTTGTAACTAGCCACTGGAGGGTAAAAAGTTCCTTCACAGGTGTGGGACTTGCTGGTTGGACAGTAGCCAAAACGTCACAATTGGTTTAAGCAAGCAATATGCTGGGGTGGAGAGATATATAAGGTTGTCAGGAGAGAGGCAAATTGAATGAGCCACACATCACAAAGGGTGCACCAGAATTGCACCGCAAAGATGGCCTGATCAACCTTCATTGCCTCTCCCCAGCTTGCTACTCAAGAAAGTATAAGGCATTAGAGCTGGTAACCTGGGTGTGAATGCGATAGAGGTTCCACCTGGAAGAAAACCAGTAACCAGGGTGTGAATACGATAGAGGTTCCACCTGGAGGAAAAGCTGGGAATGTAACATAAAGAGTAAGGAAATTTGGCCATAAACTTTTATGGTTTTTGTTGCAACTGCGTTCATCCATCTGTGTGGTAATTATTAATCAAATGTTGTTTAGTTGTAAGTAAGTCTTTAAGTATGTGTTTAGTGTATTTGTGTTAGTATGATTAGTTGTTTAAATCATAAGTTTTAAGTGTTAAGTTTTAAGTTTAAGAATTGTAAAAGGATAAGGGGAGACAACTTGTGATAGAGAGAAAACCCTCAATAAATACTGATTTTGAATTGAACAGAGAATGTGTGTTATTGTACAAATGAATGGTGAATGATAGATTTATGAGCCGTTGACCAAGCCTTGGACTAAGACAGGTTTCAGCCACCCTCATCCGTCCACAAATTGGTTGGGTGAATAGCAAGGGGGGCCTGTCTGAACCTAGCGACTCAACGGACAGGTGGAGTGACTGCAGCCACAAGGCTACCCTTTCCCCTTCCCTAACTCATGAACCTTTGTAGCTCCATTGCTCAATAGAGCTCCTGTGACTTCAAAGGATTCCCTCTGTGTCTGTCTGTCTGTCTGCCTTTCCTCTCCCCTCCCACTAAATAAGCATTCCGTTATTGGATTCATTCACCCCATCAGTATCACGGACTGAATAGAAATGGTGCGGACCCCTCAATCAGTCAAACCTGAGTAAGTTGTAAGACTGTATGTGTAAGTGTGTTTTGAGAAATTAATCCCTTTAGGAAAATCCAACTGTCTCAAGCAAGGGATAAAAAGAAAAAAAACCCCACAATAATCCATAAAACTGTCACTGGGCCATAAACGGAAGTGGACCTGATAAGAAATCCTTCCTCCATCCTTCGCCCTCTCTTCTCCAGCCCCCCCTCCTGTCTGAAGCGAGGAATACAAACGAACCAAGACAGGAGTTTTTTAACCCCTTGTCACCACACCACAGACTATGGAAGTCTTTCCCAAGGGAAGTGCCAAAAGCCCCATCACTTGGAGCATTTACTATTAGATTGGATAGAACATTAGAAAATGTTCTGTGGGGGACCATCCTTTCTTAACAGGGTGGTGGATTGGCTGACCTAATCAGTTTCATCCATCTTTAACTTATGTGGTTCCATCAGACTAGTGTATCCTCCATCTCAAGGTTTTCCTTTCAGAAGAACATTCAAACAAATGGCCATATGACAATGCCTGTTCTTCTTTCTGACTCTTTCCCACAGAGGTGACCTTGGCGAGTCTCCAAGTTAATGTCATTTGATCTGCATTTGTGTTCCTTACTGACTCACATCTTGCTGACCAACAGCATCACCAAGGGCCAGTGTTTGAATATGGTTTCTTTGCTGGTTACCATGGATAACACAGTTTGAGCACAAAGCCCCTTCAAATACAACCACAACAGTAAATCAAAAGTTCAGTACCAATTCTTAACTTCAACATAACTTTTCTGGTGTGTTTTTTTTAAATGATTAACAGGCTGCCTCATCTTTCCCAAAGCTTATTTTATCTAGGGTTGATTTCTTGAATGATTGTTTCTCAAAAAGACACTGCACAATAGCGCTAGGATCAATGCAGAACGTCTCTCAAGTTGAAGGTTTAAGAGAGGTAAATGAATTATCATGACCCTGCAAGTGAGATGACAGGAAAACTTTATCTATTATAAGACTGGCAGTGTTCAAATGTTGTGGTCTTAATCCCAACATCCTTGGAGTGCTTCCATAGGATCTTCTCAGTTGGGCCAGTAGCTCGCTTTGATTTTCCAACCTGAATATCTACCACATACAAGCTTCATGGTGATATTACAAAAAAATCAAGTTAAGAATTAATTATGCAGCTTTTTCTTTGTAAAGACATTTATAGTCACTTCTCTGAACAATTTGAATACAGTATAAACAGTCAACATCCTTTGAAAGAACATTTTACATCACCATTAGCAACAAATAGCAAGTAAATAACTAATTGCTGGACTCTGCTTTATTTACCTATGTTCCATGGATTGTGGACCAGCACAGCTATCAAGCAGAAGCAACTTCCAACAATTATGTTCTAAAGAACAATTTAATTGAATTGCATGTTTCATTAAAGTCCATTGGATGCATGCTGATCACTTGGGCTACTGTCCAATGAAGCCTTGTTTATATTTAAAGATGTAACTATCTAACCAAAGATGGGGGAGACGAAAGGGGCATGGTAATTTTTGTGTTTTGTTTTGTTTTGTTTTTCATTGATGTGGTATGAAGGGCAACAATTTTTAAAAATGGCTAAGGTCAATAGGAAGGGTTAATTCATTTTTGGCTGAGTCCAGTGATCAAGGGATACGTTGTATTACACAGTACCATGTAGAAGAACTGATTTCAGACACACACTTAATCCTTCACTCCCAATCTAGAAGAGGCTGGGAATAGAGGGAAGGCCATAGTCTGATTCTGATCTCTCACTCTCACATCAGTCTTACACCAGTGTAACTCTATTACCTTCACAGGTGTTATTTCTGATTTATGTCTGTATCATGAGATCAAAACTAGGCCCAGTATGTTCAGGCCTTGACAAAGAGTACTACACCTACTCTCTACAATGAACTCATTGGCAAATGCAGGATTGGTGTTGCTAGGCAGCAAATTAGAACCAAATCCAACTCTTCTTGGCTAGTATGGTCATCTCAGTACAGAGCCTTCAAAGGAAAAAATCGAAACATGGCAATGATGAATCCCTGGAAAAAAATGATGAATGAGACTGAAAGGGAATCAGAAACCTTACTTTGACCCAGAGCTCAAGATCTTCATTGCTATCCCAGTTGTCATAGCATCCTTGGTTGATATAACATGAAATCCAACTCTGGTGATTTACAAAGCTGTCACTAAAATAAGCCAAGCATGAGTTTTTAATATAAAGAGTTATTTTTGTGTTTTATGGGATGCAGAACAATAACCTACTTTCTGCTCTAAGGGGAAGAAATGACTATTTTTCAATGCTACATTGTGTATTAAAAATTTAAAAAATTAAAAATGCTTTCAAAGATGGATGTGGCAAATTAACGATGTTTTGATGAATAATCTTATCTCCAATTAATTTAAACTTCACCATTCTTTAACTGAGACATTGAAATGTAATGTGATGCTAGACTTTACCAAATTAATTTAGCAACAGCATTAGATTTTTCCAACAACCTGACTTTTATGTTGCAGATGTGTCAGCGTGAGCATGGATGCACCAATCACTCAGGTATAATTAACTGCCTGGTGAAATGTCTCATTAGCGTGGGGGGTTACTGATGAGCAATTTGTCATATCCTAATTATTTCTGCCCCCCCTTTAAAACTGCATAATTATAAGCACTAGGAAATAAATTTTCAACACCATACAAGTTACCTCATCATTTAGATCTATAAAACACTTCTGAAGCACCATTTATGTTAATGGATATAACCATGCTTTGCTTGTTAATGGTCCAAATTAGGACCTGAAAATGGACTGGGCAGCGTCCCATTCAGCAGTATAGGCACCATTTCTTGTTAGTGTTACTCTAGGTGTACCAAAGAGGGGAGTACGGAACTGTAGGATAAGGGCCATGGGTGGATGTAGTTATGGCATGAACTTCAAGAGCAGATTACATTTAATCCAAAATCTGATGACCACCTTTCAAGCGCTTTTAGATTGTCTTTGGTCACAAAGCTATCCCACAATAAAATGATGTTTTAAAATAAATAATTTATATACACCCCTAAACAAAAATGCCTATAACCAGAGAAGGGAAAAAAGCAGAAAACTCTATAAAGTCCAGGGGGTGACCTCTTTCCACTGTTCAGATTTCCCCAGGAAGTATTTGGATTCTGGGGTGATGGACTCTCTAGAAAATCCAAGATAGATATCACAGCTACACAGCTAGAGGAGGAGTGAATGACATACCTTCTACAAGATTGGCAGCTCTACCTCTTTAGCCTGCACTTTCTGGGAACACCAGCAAGAATTTTGGCTGTGGCAGATAGAATTCCTCAAGACTTACTGCATTACAGATTCCTGCACACTCTCCAGGAGCATCATGGATTAAAAGCCACCAATTATCCCTAAAATACTGCTCCTGGCCAACAAACAAACAAAAACTCAAAATACTGGCTGATAGTGAGTTAATAATCTTTCACCAAATATTCAGTACAGGAAGAGAAATTGGATGACCCACTCTAAAATAGCCTTCTATCTGTATTTTGGAGTCACACAACTCCACAGTCACCATATGAATAAAGAGCCTAAACCCATTAGGACTGCAATATGGCTAGGGGTTAGGGCACTGTACGGGCAGTGAGGAGATTATGGTCATATTCTGAGTTCTGCCATTGACCTGCTTGATAATCCTGGGGCTGCAATCTATTAGGACACATGATGGGGTGTGCCAGGCATCCACTGCCTCCTGCTAGTGACCCCATTGCCTTAATGCACCCTGTCCTAGAAAACTTCTTGAAGAAAAAGACAGCAAGTTTGGACCTCCAGGAGATGCCTAGAAAGGCCTCCCAGAGTCAGCTGCTGGTGGAACCAGCAAGACTTTAGTCCTCCAGTGGCTAGAAGGGCTGGGAAGAGGCAGTGGCCAATCAAGGCTAAGCAGGCCAGATGAGAAGGTCTGGCTGCTTCTATGAAGAGTCAATGCTAAATTCAGCTAGGACAGGTGGAAGACTTTCCCAACCCTAACCCAAGGAACTTGTCCTAGTCAGAGCTTCACCTTGAGATCACTGGCCTTGGATATCTAAGAACTAGTGTGAATATCATGAACTTCAATGCCCACATGGCTATGTGGAATTGAGATTTGTTTGTTTTCTGTTAACCCCCAAAAAGGGACCATGCCGAGAGCTGGCCTGTCCAGATGGGCCAGGACATGGAAGCCACAAAGCATTACAGAACCAGGCTGCAAGAGAATACTGGAGAATAAGAACTCATGCAACATGGTATCCTGATCCAAGAGGATGTTCTGGTAGTGAGTGCATGCAATTACAGGACCTCTAGGCACTATTACAATTCAAAAGTAATCTTATATTTAATATTATTAGGAGGGCTGGGCAAACGTTTTCAACCAAAATGTTTTTAGGTGATAAGTGCAGATTAAGGTTGACTAAAACATTTTTCAAAGTCAAGTCAAATTTGCCAAATTGTTTCAGGGGGCAGAGAAAAGGAGAAAAAGAAATACTCCCTCCCCCATCAAAATATTTTGTTTCTACATTTTCACAACAAAATGTTTCAATTGTTTTATTCAAAATTCCTTTTCATTTAGAATATTACTTCAATTTTATTTAAATAAAGGTTCAACCTGAAAATGCAACAAAACGTTTGGTTTCGTGTCAGTGTTTTTTTGGGGGGGGGTCTGACTCTAACTTTGGAATGCTTGTGGTTGGCAATACTGAAAAGTTTTCTTACTTGAGGGTACAGTAGTTTAAAAACTAGTTTTAGAAAAGTTATCAAGGCTTTCCTTTGTCTCAGCGTCACGTCATATATTACTGTCAAAATTTCCAGTATTAAGGCTGTTAAAAGTAGTAGGTTCAAGTTGCTATTGTGGTGTAAAACAGGTGGCATACAACATCAGAAATTCAGTACTCATTATTACCACTGTGACCCTGATCACCTAAGTGGTCTGGAGAGGAAGATAAAGTGTTTCATTTCTGAACACTGTCTCACCTTGACAGGCACAAGAGCCTAAGAAATATAAAGTATTGTCCTTCTAGCTGCATTTGGTGTTATCCATAGTCCCCAGTTTCTATCCTGGCATTGACAAAGAGGTCTGGAGTAGTAATAATTTGCAGAAAATTTGTGAAGCAGACACTGCCTTGCATAAGATCAATGCTTTCCTATTGTTTATCATCCTTCCATGCTTTCAGGTCTTAAGTGTTTTTCAATACCTTTGACTTTTTCTCAATCGGTCTGTAAGTTTAACTTGGCTGAACTAAAGAAGAGTTTAGAATGTAGGAAAGTTGAATTCCTTGTTTGCTTATTTCTTTGAAAAGTTGTCGTCTTTGTGAGGGAAATATACACGCACAAGAGAGAACAATGGATATATAAGTAGATATTATGTATTTATATTGCTGATTCATAGAGCCTCAGAATTCAGGCCATGTTCCATTGCTATTTCCATATTCTCAAATCAACACCTGTTACTCCAACCACAGTGACATCACTGCAAGAAGGAAAGTACTTTAAAAAAGTATTTAAAACAACAAAACCAGAATATTTCTGTGTGGTGTAAGTACAAGTTACATATAGTTATTAAATGTCAACTTATTTAACTTAATTCTTCTCCCTTCTTGAATTACGTTATCAGCCTCCTTTCAGAAAAGATGTAGCTCAGTGATACAGTAGTTGGTGTCCAGGCCTCCAGACCCTTGACATGGGCATCATCCTTCCCCATATGAGAAGGGCAGTCAGAATCAGGTTGATGCTTTGCTAGTGTCAGGCTCTAGGTTCAGCTCTCTGGAATCTCTATGGCTTGCATGCTGTGAGGTCTGACATACTGTGAAGAGAGAGAAGAAAAGCAAGTTAGTTAGGTTTCTTTAAAAAAAGTGTATGGCCTTGGTGATCTTAATTCTATTCTGAACCATAGCATCACCACTGTTTGACTTTAGCTTCTCCGCACCTCAGTTTTATTCACCTCTCTCGGTATGTCTACACAGTGAGTGGCAGCCTGCAGCAGCGAGTCTCAGAGCCCAGGCTGATAGACTCAGGCTCATGCTAAAAATAGCTGCATAGAGGTTGTAGCTAGTGGGGAAAGAGAGGTTTCAGAGCCCAAGCTGCAACATCCTTAAAGCTATTTTTAGATTGGTAGCACAAACCCGAGTGTGTTGACAAGGGCTTTGAGACTCGCTGCTGCTCACTCTGTAGATGTACCCTCTATGTCTGAGTTTCCCCATCATTAAAATGGAGATAGCAATGCTTACTTACCACATACAGGTCTGGCCTACACTGACCAGGAAATTTGGTGGCAGTTGATGGGAGATACACAAGCTACATAGAGCTTCAACTTCTAACGTCTACTTACCCTGGCCTCTTCATTTCACTGCACTGGTGGGACATGTGCTCCCATAGACGCAGTGTTACTCTTTTCCCGGGGATGGATTTATTAAATTAACTTCTGGTTTGACTGAGTAGATCTCCACTTCCACTCAATTGATCCCAAAGAGTCCATCTGACAGTGGTAAATTTGCCACTATCAGTGAACATATCCACAGATGTTATGAGTCTGTTTGTTTGTCTGTGAAGTCTATTGAGATTGGTGATTGGAAAGTGATAGAAGAACAAAATATTAAAATACATTTGGGACTGGGCCTAAGTTATTTAGGCACCTCTCTCCCACTGAAATAAATCTTTGGAATCTGGGCTTTACTCCCTAAGCAAGTCCATAAAAATATTTCTCTCTTTTTTCAACTTTCTCTTCAAGACCCACTTTTACCATGAAGAACACAACAAATTGCCAGTTGCTAATGGCTAAGTGGAGGGACAGTGGGTATTATTCACATTTATTTATTTTTAAAAAAAAATCAAAATAGTCCAGAATAGCTATTGCACATAGCTAGCCAATGTAAAAAAGAGTTTATTACTATGGCCTTTTTCCTCCAATCTCTTCCTTCCTCTTATTTTTTTACAATGACTTCTTACAAGCTAATTTAAAGACAAAACACAAGCTCTTTGGGGCAGAGACTGTTTTCCAATGGGTTAGCACAGCACATAACACAATGGGTTTAACGAATGGAGAATCTATCAGAGCCTTTGTTAAGATGTTCCAATGATTAATTACACCACTTTAAAGTCTTTAAGGCTCCAGTTTGGGAATGCATCCCCCTTCAGGTAGGTCCTTTAGCTAGTGTTCAAGGGCTATCCACTATAGGGGTGGATTTAAGCTTGTGCATCAGTGTTTTCCTGAACTGGGACCTTAATCAAGATTTTTCTGAATGATATACTCAGATATGAATGATATGGTTCAGATACAAGATGTTGGCTTTAATCAAGGAATTACTGGGTGAAATTGTGTGGCTTGTTACGGAAGGTCAGATTAAAAGATCATAAATGGTCACTTCTGGCCTTAAAAATCTATTAATCGGTGGATTCCCCCAGTCCTGACCTGGTACTTAAGGTGCTACTGTAATACAAATAATGAATATTTTGGGGTTTTATTTTAAGCATTTCCATTTCTGAGGTATGAAAGGGTTCCCCTATACACTCCAGAGAATAAATACCCTCATTGGCAATATCATGGGTAGTTGGTTTGCAAAGATTCCATATCCTACAGGGAACTGTGATGCACTTATTTATGATTTTAACATAAAAATACTTCTCCAGGTAATAGGATAAACTTTAATAACATAATAGCTGAGAAATAAGCAATCGTGAATGGTTTGTTTGATATTTATAGGTACTTTGAATTCTAATCTGTATCTGACAATTTGGTGTGTCTGTGTATGTTAGAAATTCAATTTACTTTTCATTCTCTTTTGTATTTTGCTTTGCAGGTTAGAATTATTTGTCACTCCTCCACATAGGAAATGAAGAACATTAAAATGCTTAGAGTTGCTGAAAGCCTTGGGGAAACTTTTAGAAAAACATTCCATTTAGGAACAGGTCTGCCTCTGTAGTTTATATTTTCAGTAATTCTTTTTCCAATTGGTTGCTGTTGAAATAAGTGTCATATCACAACCAAAGGAGTATGATTTCAGGTACAGTGGAAATGGAGCAGGTGAACCCTTAAAGGAAACACATTCACAAATGTTTTTGTCTAGCAGAAGACTGAGACTTGGTTTCCGTTGGGCACAGCTGTGTTCAGCACCAGATAAGAGGAGTGGGAGCAAAGGTAGCTTTAAAAGCTTTCTTGATTCTGCATCTGGCTGGAGATCAGTTCAGTCCCTGATGTTAGGTAAAGCAGACTTTAAGGTGTCCTAGCTTACTCTTGTGTGTCCATTCTGGCAGCCAGGATTCAGTGAACCCTGGCCATATTTCATGGGGGCCAAAAAGAGGGTGACATAGTTCTTACACCAGTCCTATCCCTGGAGATTCATCTACATTGGGGAATAATCAGGTGAGTGGTAAAGGTAGTTCTGCTCTGCCAGAATGGCACAGAGCAAACAGATGGGGTCAGGATTTGGCCTCAGGAGTCAAGAATCTTGGGTTTCAGTCCCAGCTCTGCCACTGATTTGCTGTGTGAGCTTGAGTAAGTCTCAGTTCCTCTCTTTCAGTACTTACCTACCTCACAGCAATGTTGTAAGGCTTAATTAATGTCTGTAAGTGACTTTGAGCCACTTATATACAAGCTTCTATATGTGTTGTAATAGTCATTTTACGTTTCTTGGATTGTAAGCGCTTTTGGGCAGGGGTCATATTTTTGTTATATTTGAACATGCCTAGAGCAATGGGGCCTGATTCCTAATGAGACTTCCAGCTGCTACTGCAATACAAATAATACAATAAGTGCTGCACATAAAATATTATTGTGGTGATATTGAACAAATATTATATTTTCCTGAAAAGTAAATTTCTCCAAACCATAAAGGAAAAAAAATACAAATGATAGCACAGAATTGTTTCTTAATATTAAGATTTCAACATTTTCCATGCCTCATCAGCTGCTCTTTTAAAAAGTGACTGCTCTAGTTTGCTATGCAAAATAATCGTTATGGAGACTTGCATTACCTTTGTTGGCCATAGGAAGCCAATCATCAGAATGGTGCTGGGTGTGAGAAGAGAAAAATTATTCCCCATCAAACCCTTCTTGTGCCATCCCCATCCTGAAAGCATATTGCTTTTAGCAGAATTGTTTGGCATAGGGATGGTGGCACTCATAAACATGTGGCCTGAAATCTAGCTTGTTGCAATTTTGGAAAGAAAATAGTTGAAGCATGTTCAAGTTGTCCAATCTGCATCTAATTGGTCTTACCTTACCATATCTTTTGTATTGCCTAGTTTTATCTTGCTGCTGTCTGCCTTTCCAGTGATATACTGTGCTAATGGAATACAAGAGGTTTCAGAAGAACAGCACCCCATCACGTTGACTACATCATTTGTGTAGTAGCTCATTGGAGCAAGAGAATTAAAGAAAAAATTGAACAAAAAATATCAGCCTTGTAGAAATGACTTTCAGCTACACTACAGCAATTTGGAAGTGGGAGCATGCTTTTTTGACAAGCACACTTCATTGACCCAACTTCATCTATTGGAAAGTCATGCAAATCAACTAAAAAAAATCTTAAAATGCAATTGAACACAAATAGGGTTAGGACACTCTCCAGGACCCAGCCGTTGGTCAAAGTTATGGTGATTTCTAAGACTGAGGTTCATTTGGGGCCTAAAGATCTGTTCCACTCTGATCCATTTTAGGATTTTATAGTAGCAGGTGTAGAGCTGGTCTGTGACTGGATCCTAGACAGCCACTGCTCACTTGGGATCTTGCATATCCCCACTGTTCCATATTGGAAGTCTATTTATGGCACTACTGCTGTCTTTACTGTTAGTTGCTCCTCTAGCTCATGCTTTTGGGTCCAGGAGTCTTGAGTTCAGATGCTCTGTGGGGCATTGTTAAGCTTCCACTCCCTAGTTTGTTTGTTTTCACCAAATGCCTACTATCAAAATCCTTGCTTGTGAACTCTCTGGGGCAAGGTTTATCTTTGTGTTACTTGTTTGTACATCTGGCCCTTATCCCTAAATGGGGACCTGTTTTACTGTAAACTGGGGGGGACGACGACTAACATTTTTGGGAAGCTAAATGTGTCTGTTTTAATTGCATTTATTTTTTTTAAATCATGCAGTTAACCTTGTTTGCTGTTCCCCATAGCCATGCTGCTACTACTGGCTTTGTTTGATATTCCAGGTTGATGTTGCATTAAATTATGTTTTTCTTCTACAGGAGTTCCCTTGTAAATTAGCAACAGCTAATGGAGAGTTAAACTGTTCTCAAAATTGACTATTAAATCTACACAATAGGGGGAAAGAAAGACCTTTGCAGAGAATTGACATTGTTAGAAGAATATACCCCAAGGGACACTAAGAATGGCATACATAGAGAGGTGGCCATCAGGAATAGAAGGTCTTTTACATCTCTCATAAACAACAGAGTTCAATGAAGGACCCTTATTCATCCACTCTGGTATAATTACCTTTTCTCATTGCATGAGATCACACTATCTTGATTCATTTATGGCATTTACAGGTAAGTATAACATTTTATTCTTAGTACCCAGCCACCGTGAATTCTTAGGGATAACACTGATGCTGAGAGGGAAGGATGCATAGAAGTTCCTGTAAGTTGATGTCTCCAAAGTTCATCACCCAATTTGTATTTTGTTGTGATTAATTAAACTGGGGATGGTGAACAGATGTGGACAAAATAAATTTAAAAAAAATATCCCAAACCTTTGCTCAAAGCTGAACTTCAACTCAACTATTTTCTGAGACTCACAAGAGATGATTAATTTAAAAGTTATCTGAACATTTTCTCTTTTGTCTGCCCTTCTTGATAGAGACACTAAAATATAATTAAAATGCTGGTCTTGAAATATTGCTGGCCCAACCAGGAGCAGAAAAGCACCAGAAACCTCACATGAAACTCTTGACAAAGAACCGAAATATGCCCACGGTTATGCACGTGGAACTTTCATTGACGGTAACAGAAGTTAGAGAGGATGGAATACTGTGCCCAACATTCCCAGCCTTATTTTGCAGAGTTCGGGCTAATGTTTAGATGATTATCCAAACTCATGCAAATAAAAACACCAAGCCATTTAAGATTTTACCATTATTAAACTGAAAGCTTTGTGGGATGCAGCAAGGGGAGTGAAATTGTAATTAAGACAGTAGATATGCTAAAGAAAATTCAGTCAAAATACAAGATTATCTTCTTCTTCATGCACTATCAGCAATGCCAAATTCGGTAGGCGAAAGAAGTCACTTTAAGGTAATAAAGTGGCATTGGACAGTGAAGCTGAGGCTGTAAGATAGGTGAGCTGTGACATGTAGATCTTCTGCAGTAGAACTGCAGGCTGTGTAAGTTTATCTATATACGCATATGGTAGATCAAGATGTCAAGTATGTCACATAAAAACTCCCACATTTGAGTTTTTGAGGGTAATGTGGTGGGGAAATGACTTCACTGGAAGACACAGCAGGATCTTCAGGGAGGCACTGTGGTGCTTATCTAAATTGCTGTGAACTGGGCCAGGTTCTGCTGGATAGTGCTGCAGTGTGCTTCCTTCCTGCTCCCTCTCCCTCACTTTTGGTTTGCCTATACCTGCTAAGCAACGGCTTTAAAAAATAGTGAGAAATGAGAATCATAACTTAGCATATTTCTCTAAATGGCCCAATATATCTCTATGAAATCACTCTACTGAAATGTGCTAGGCAGGAAGGTGTATGAGTCATTACATCGATTGCCCTATAGCACATTAACTTGAACAATATATCCATCATTTCTTCTGTTAGCTGGGGTTTCATTTAAAAAAGGACATAGCAGCAGCACAAGCAACCCAAGTGGCCTTCATCTAGCCATTCAGGGTCCATTTTCCTGGCTTTAAGCTCATTGAACCACTAATGAAGTACTATCTCAATAGGTTGGTTTAGCTCTTAAGATGTTCAAATTTAAAATAATGTGTTAGTTTCCTTCCAACAGGGAAAAAGGCTTTAAAGTATCTTCTTCCTACCTCACATCCCTATTTGAATGGAATACTTGTACTAAAATATGGCCAGTGGCTGGATAGTTCAGAGTTGGTAGTGTGATATAGGAGTCTTTTCATTTCTAGATCACCAGTTCCATTCTGGCTCAGGATAGAATAATGAATGGAAGTTATCATCAGATGGCTGCTTAGTGACCTGTACAAATTAGCTGAGTTAATTTTAGTTTAGTTTAGAGTGTCTGTTACAGAAATCACCATCTGAATGGACACTGATTTTCACTCTCATTGATGGTCTCATCAGAGAAGCAAGGGACTGAATGGGCCACAGAGAGCAAACTACTTTTTCACCTTAGAAGTGGTCCTTTTAAGTTAGTGTGAAGCATGTTTTGCAGACCATCACTGTGTAGGATTGCAAGTGCACTGCCCTTCCCTCTATCTGTTCTGTGGTAAATGGAGGAAATCAATCTGGCAGTCAATTCACTTGAAAAACCAGCAGAAAACAATATAAAAATCATCAGCTTTTAGTAATTTACTGTTGTGCAAAACTTGCACTGACGTCTGTATCCCAAATTCTTCGAAAGAATCCCCCACACTCTCATTTTTAATAATTGTAGCAATAAATGATTTAACTCTTATGTACACGTAAAGTGACATGCTGTAATTTATGAAAATACCAGTGCAGTGAAATAACCCAAAACACAGATGAATGTACTGTCAATTTCTATGTAATTACTTCAGAGCTGTTACTTTTTGTTCAGTGCATTAGTGTATAACAAATGTGAAACACCCTAGTAATCAATATTCCTTGTCAAGCACAAGTATATTACCATGGAGTTATTTCCATGTTATTCCTTCTGATCCTTCTTTTCTATTTGTTTAATTAATCTAGCTGCATTACATTATTGTTCTTAATATAAAACACTGCAGCCTAGAATGGATCACTAATAGGTTATGTGCTATGTGGCCCTTTGATATTTTGCAAGCCATCTTTAAAAGGATTCCTGAGTGAACAATACTATTTATAGTGCACTACATGGTTCAGCTGTTTGAAATACTTTTTTCTTGTTATTTATGCAACTTGGACGGAGGTGGTGCTACATTGCTTCATTATTTTCTGTTCAATGGGTGAGATTAACATGTATGAACAGAGAAACACAATAGCCAACTCATTGAGGTGCTGTGCAAAATCAGTGTAAGCACAAGTGTGGCAAGCACTTCTGCCAAGCAATGAAATGTCTTATGAAGAAGACCTAATTATTTCTGTGGCAGCAGGCTATTTTCCATAACTGTCCTCTTTATTCTTCAAATTCAGACAAATGCATACAGTCTTTTTTTTCCACAAATGACCTCTCAGATCCACTCCACCCAAGCATACATTTAGAGTAGAGATCTACCGCATCCCATAAGTAGTGTGTGAATTGGATGTATTGTCCTATTGAATCATCTGACTCCCAGCTACTGCTTAATCTGCAATTCCATCAAGTTGTGTACACTCTGATCTAAAATGCAATGGGAGTCTTTCCATTAACTTCAATGAACTTCAGATAAGACCCATACTAACATTACCTGAAGAATTTAGAAAAGGGTATCATGGATCTAGCATGCAAACCCACTAGCTGCTTGGGAAGCTGTTTTTCCATCCCATGAGAATTTGAGATTTCAGAAAAATTTCCAATCCCAAATTGGGGTGAAAAGTAAAAATGTCATTTTCTCACAAATGAAAAAAATCCAAAATAATTTAAGATTGGGTCAGTCAATGTTTTGTTTCAATTTTGACCTTTAATATTTTCTTATGATAAATTAACTTAAATTTCAGAACAGTCATTTTGCCCTGAAAAAAAAACAGAATTCCTTTAAACCAATTTGTCAAAGTTGACCCTTTTCTGTGAAGTGTTTGTTCTGATGAATGAGCAGTTTTCAATGAAAAGGTGTTTTGTTGAAAATTTCCCAACTGGCTGTAATCTACCATCTTGGACCTGTACTGGCAGGAGGTACTTGGTGGGCAGTAATCAAATGAATGCCATGATACCTGCTGCTTATTGACTCACTAGAGTTCTGGTTTTTTAATAAAACTATATACTTTCAGTCTAAATAACTTTCATATTAGATTAAGGGAAACAATGAAATGAGAGAACAAACATAAAATGGTCTTAGGTGAACACATAGTGATTTGACTCATTCTGTAAAAGCAGCCATCTTGAATTGAAACTGCTCTTCAGAATGGAGGACCTCACATCAGACAGACTCCTTCGAAATGTATGAGTGCAAAGCAGAGTCAAATTGGTTACATCGTGTGACTGTAACAACATCCCAGTGCAAGAGGGCAAAGGACTCATTGAATCTGGTCGTGAGTTTCAGCTGGCCTGACCAGTTCGGTGTACCCCTGTTCATTAATGTCATAAATTGTATCTGATATGTGTCATGTAAAGTACCCTTGTAAAACCAATAAAACACAGATAATTAATATTCTTGCATATCGTACGTACAGTGAATGCCCAAGGGGCCATACAAATATGATGGAATGTGGAACTAAAATGTGTTTACCAGCCAAGATTGGGGAGTTAGTAGACAGATTTCTCCCACACAAAAGAGAAGCTAACACCCCAAGCTCAGTGTCACCAGAATTGATTAGCAATCGCATATCAACAGGCCATTCATTTGCATTGGAGAGGGCAGGAACAGATCAATTTGCATTTTAGCAAATAACAATGGGAGAAGAAACCAACATAGAACTTCTTTCACCACTAGACTCCATGTTTCCTTCCTCATAGCTTAAATGAACTTTATTTTGGGAGGTAACCTTCAGAAGATTCCAGTTCAAAGGTTCACTGGACAATAAAAGAGAGGGGGAAAAGAACCCCAAGTTATCTTTCACCTAAGAACACACTATCTTTGGGGAAATATCCTGAACAAAGCAGTTGTCAACCATCTTGCTTGAAGAAATGTGTGGTAAGAAATTTACCCAATACCTAGACAATAGCTTGTTAAGGTTTTAGCATCAGAAAGCATATTTTTACTTTTTTGTTTGTAACTGTTTACCTTTATTCCTTCTACTTGATATCACTTAAAATCCTATTTCCTTTTGTTAATAAACTTGTTTTACTTTCAATTTAAACGAGCCCAGTGCTGTGTTTCAGTTGAAATGATTAACTCTAGTTAAAGGGCCAAGCTGTGCATTTTGTCTCTTCAGAGGAGCAAACAAACCTTATTATTCCTCTGAGTGGCCCAGGAAAGGATTAGACTTCACAGGGTACACTGTTTTGGAGAACTTTGAGACTGGAGCATATTTTGGTCATCTTGCTAGGTGTAATCAAATCTGATGGATACCTGCATGTGGCTGGGGTGTAACCAGCAGGTTGGTGGAATCACAGATGCTGAACCAAAGCTGCTTAATACACACATACTCAGGGCTTCCTTGATGTCCAAGATGTGAGGCCCAGCAGCATAACATCTAAGGCACCTAGGATAAAAAGGCAGGAGGTGACATAACCACTCACTGTTCTGAATTTCACCGCAGAACACCACACATGGACATAAACCATAATAGACCTCTAATTACACTTGACAACAAATTTTTTCGAAAGTGTTGGTTCCTCAGAATTTTTTTTGATTATGCTAGACCGCTTAAAGCTGAACACAAATATAATTTCAGACTACTTGTGTCACGTAGGAATTTGGAGAAACAAGAAAATGACTTATTTAATATAATGTGTTTAATCAGATAATAGCGCTGACACTTTGCAATAGTTCAACAGAGCTAAAAATGTTTGTTGATTATTTTCATTTGTACTCAGTGTCTGAGGCTTCTCATTTAAGTGCCCAACAATAATTGGCCAGCATTGATGGATTCCAGTTGCCCTGAAACCGTTTTTCCATGATCGCAATGTCCTGGTGAAACCTTTCACCATGCTTGTCACTGACTGCACCAAGATTTGCAGGGAAAAAGTCTAAATGTGAGTTCAGAAAATGAATCTTTAGTGACATGTTGCACTTCATGGTTTTGTATGTTTGAAGCATGTTGTCAACCAGCTGCACGTAGTTTGGTGCTCTGTAGTTGCCAAGAACATTTTCAACAACATCCTTGAATGCCTTCCATACGATTTTCTCCAGCCCTACTAGAAGTTCTTCGAACTGAGTGTCATTGATGACCTGTTTGATTTGTGGACCAACAAAAATGCCTTATTAATCTTGGCATCAGTTATTCTGGGAAACATCTGTCTCAAATATTGAAATCCTTCACCTTCCTTGCTCATCGCTTTCACAAAATTTTTCATTAGTCCGCGTTTTATGTGAAGAGGAGGCAAAAATATCTTTGTCGGGTCTACAAGTGGTTTATGTGCCACACTTTTCTGCCCTGGAACCAACTTCTTATGGAGTGGCCAGTCCTTTTTAATGTAATGAGACTCTTTAGCACGGCTGTCCCATTCACAAATGAAACAACAGTACTTGGTGTATGAGCTGCATACCTAGTAGCAGCGTGACTACTTTCAGATCACCACAGATGTTCCAGTTGTAGTTGCTGTACTGTATGTGTTTCAGCAAAACTTCCATATTTCCGTAGGTTTCTTTCATGTGTACTGCAAAGCTGATTGGTATTAAAGGGTGGACATTGCTGTTCTGTAACAACACAGCTTTTAGGCTTAACACTGACGAATCAATAAAAAGATGCCATTGTTGTGGGTCTTGCTGGCAACCCAAAGCAGTGAACAGCCCATCACTGCCAGTGCAGAAACATAGATTATCAACCAGACCAAAGAATTCTGTCAAATCTTCTTGGCAGCTGCTAAAGACAGAAATGTTCGTACCTGGAGACAGCAGACCCCATCCTTGCAGTCTTGAACCCAGTAATTCTGCTTTTGCCTTTGACAAACCCAAGTCCCTGACCAGGTCATTTACCTCAGATTGAGTTATCAGATGAGACTCACTCGATGTAAATGGTTCAAAATCTGGATCAGTGTCGTTTTCTATTCCTGGCTCGTGCATCATGGCATCTTTGTCTGCCTCCTCTAGGTGGCTTCGGTACTGGAAGACTGTCGTCATGCAGCACAGGTCTCATGGCTGAAGGGAGATTGGGGTATTCAATAGATTTCTTGTTTTTAGCAGAGATCCCAGACACATTGGTCAGACAGAAGTAACAGTCTGTCACATGATCCTTCTGCTCTCACGATATCATCGGGACAGCAAAAGGCATTGACTTCCGAGTACCTCTGAGCCAAGCTCTAAGATTGACAGCGCATGTTGCGCAACAAATGTGAGGAGCCCAGGCTTTGTCCTGATCACCAATTTTACAGCCAAAGTAGAGCTCATACACTTTCTTAATACGTGCAGTCATGTTCCGTCTTTGAGGTTTAAGCGAATATTCGCCACAAATGTAACAGAATGTATCGCGGCTGTTGCAACATTGGCAAGACATTTTGCTATCACGAATCCTCCTGAAAATACAAGTGCTTTATTATTGTGAGTACACACAATATGCTATGCACATAGAGCATGTGCATCAACATGAATGCAAACTGATATAAACGCAATGCGTAGAACGGTGTGTGTGAAATGCTTTTATAGCCTTTCTAAAACCTGTCCTACCAGCATCCGCCCTGCATAAGCCTTAGCATTTCCACTGCATGTTGTGTGGCCTGCACTAGGTGCAGTGTCACTGTATGCCCAGGCATGCTTGGACACAAGATAGAAAACTTTTCAGCTTATATTGTTGGCAACATTTTAATAGACTTAAATTATTATTTGAAATAACAAATATAGGCGATTTCAAAAAACGGTACATGACAGGGAAATTTCATGATGATTTTCGTAATCAGCAGCCCAAAATCCATAAAATACACCCAAAAGTATTCAGGAAGCAAAATCTTTGTTGTCCAGTGTTATAGGGCCCAGTCACATGATCATGAGGCATCCCTTAACCCTTTCTGGACTGCTGCTATACCTCATCACAGCCACACACCAACAAAATCCACAGTGCTAGGTAAAGCAGTGCGAAAAAAACCACAGAATGCCAAGAAGTAAAAGAGACAATAGAAGAGACAATTGCAGCACTTTTTCTCTGAGCTTTAGACAACAAGTGATCTATTAGTTCTTGTTTTTGGGTATTGTACTGTAAAAAGGATGGTAAAGAAATATCTGGAAAGGCTAGGAAAGCTGTGTCTGTAAACACTGGTGGAAACAAGGGTTAAGAGGGGAGGTTGCTGAAGTTGGAGAAAGTAAGCACATTAATAGGTAATTTACTTTTTGGATGAGTAATTCCAGGGCTATGGCAAAGAGCGAGTGCAAAAAGAATTCAAGTAAAATCATTTCTTACAGAGACTGTTGAACATGAGCATCAGCATAAACAATTACCACACAAAAGAAGTAGGCATTGAACAGAAATTAAATACACAGGTTCTTGAATTACTGGATACAGACACTAATTAGGGGAATAAATTGAATTCTATTACACCAAAACAAATCTTCAAGAATGTATCTATATCAGGGTTATATTTAATTGTGCCTCCAATCTTGGATAATCTCACTTCTAGGTTTTGAGTGGCACCCCAAGTGGAATGATATTGATGATCATCTTTAAATATACTGCTCTACTGTTTACAGCTACTAATTCCAACGTGCTATCACTTCTGAAAAGTTTAAAATCTTTTCCTGGATAGTACTAAAACCTCTTCCCCTTCACGCCTTGCCCAAAACACTAAATCTTTAAAAGTAATGTCATGTCAGTGAATTCAGTACATGAATCCTCCTATACGGACACCATGTCTAAAATATTTGCTAAGCAGAGGCATTTTTGTTTGGTTTTGTAAACTTGTCCAAGAAAAACTGAAAGATTTTGCAAATTTCAGAGTTTCTTGGCACACTTTTTTCATATTAATCAGCCATGATTTTTGCAAATCTGGGTGGCAGTCTTATCTAATCTTATAATTGATTTATGAACTTCCTCCCTTCTTAAGGGGGTGTCCAGATGCAAACTGGAACCAAAATATCTAAATAGTTTGTAATTCATATCTTCAATTTTATTCCAAGTTCATGGACTGGCTTTCTTATTTCAGATAGTGTCCTATTTTTATTTAATTTAAAACAGTAAAAAAGACTGACCAGTGCTATAAACTAAATGAAAAAGATCAAACATTCTTTCCTGAAAAAATGTCAGTGTAGTTGGTAATTTAGTTTTGATTTAGCTGTAACACTGTTTTCCAGCTGAGTTTCAGAATCAAACAATCACAAAAATTCAAAGTAAAACAATTGTAAACCACCAAGTTTCATTTGGCTTCATGGGTTTGATGAAGAGCCATGAGACTGTGACCCAGATTTGCTCAAATCTCAAACTTTTTAATAGAGCTAGTCAAAATATATTTTGACAACTCTTTTCTATCAAAAAATGCCCAGTGGAAAACAGATGTAGTAAAATCAAGATTAACCAACACACCCTCAAACAAACCTCAACCCATTAGTCTAATGTAGATATCCCTTAACTATTTCTTAATCCATGACTTGGGTAAATATTGTCTGCTTGTACTTTTTGCTGAATTTAAAACAAACACAGAAATTTTTCCTCTAGGTATATGAACCCAGCTATGTTTCAGTTGTTTCTTGTTTACCTTGGCCACTGGTAATCTTTCTAACAGTTAATTTTCTAGATTCAGTATCACGCATCTCTATGGGTGATTTTTCTACGTTTCTGAAACATTTTGGATTAGATATTTGATATATCATGCTCTAGAAAACTGGTAAAAAAACAGAGGAAAAGTGAATAGACGTTCTAATAAAAATACAACCTAAGCAATATTTGAACATAAAGCATTTGAAATATGAATTGGGTAGGCAGATCATGATTCCACCAGCTGCTTAAGTATGTGAGTTGTTCTATTGGTCATCATTAGGATTACTCCAATGCTGAAAATTAGGCACATAATAAGTAATTTGAATCTCAGAGACTCAAAGGCCAGAATGGACTACTGTGATCATATAGTCTGACCTCCTGCACGTTGCAAGCCACGTAATCTCACCCACCACCTCCTGTAACAGGCCTATAACCTCTGGCTGAGTTACTGAAGTCTCCAAATCATGATTTAAATACTTCAAATTACAGCGAATCCACCATTTACTTTAGTTTAAGCCAGCAAGTGACCTGTACTTTAATCTACTAGGCATCTGGTTGGTGGAATTCAGATATATTATTTTGGCCAGTGGGTGGCTCCCCAATTGTTTCTTGACTGCAATGGAAAACCTGAGAATTGCAAGAAGCACATTAATAAAACGACCAAATTCAGTGGACCACCTGCTGTAGATTGTCATAGCTCAATTGACTTAAATGTTGCTATGACAATTTATATCAACTGAAGATCTGCCTCAGTGTGTTTCTAAGTTCATGCCAAGATCAACATTCATGCAAAAATTCATAACAATGAGATATAATTTGCTTCACTACTTGTTGTGCTCTAGTGAGATGATGATAGTGAACAATTTTCCTACATTCTAGGCACACATTTATCCATTAAATTGGAACATTTATCATATTAAAATGTGTTCGTTTAAGTGATGCTAGAATGATTACATCTGTTTAAACATATGTGAATATAATTTAGTTCCAGTGCATAATTTAAGATCCCGTTCAGGACAGTAATGCAATATTCGCCATCAAGTTAACACCCCGTAAAGACAGTAGTGCATGATGCTGTTTAAATAGATAAGATGTAAAAATAATTCAGTGTAGTCCTTTCCCTTTGCTGAATTGTCTGCAAACAAGTCATGGTTTGTATTGGCTTATCTGTTGTTTGAAACAGAGTAGATTGTTTGTGTGGATTTTCAAGCAACATAAAGCTGGCAGAGCTAGCTCACACACCCTTCCTCCTCCACCTCCACCCCTTTCGACACAGGGAGTGTGTGAGGGGAAGAATAGAATGGGGGAGCTCTATTCCTACCAATGGCCATCCCCAGTGTTGGAGGCCCAGTGCAATTTGAGTTGCCTGACCACTGTCCTACAGGCCTAGCATAGCTTCAGTTGCTTGCTTGGCTATTTTGACCCCTGTAGCATGACATCTTATGGATGGCAGAGATGAATAAGACTACTGAGTAACCCTGCAGGTGTCTCAGTTTCAGCATACCACAGCACATAAGACAAAATACATAACGTGCACATAGTTAACAGTGAAGGGAACAACACTTGAATGGCTGGGGGTATACTTTTTCACTGCCAAGGGGCATATTTGTACACCGCCCCTCCTATTACCAGATGTTGTTTTGACGACCCCAATTATCATGGGATGTAGTCAAGAGTGAAAACCCAAAGTAAGTAATTAGCATATATGATAATGAATAGAGAGGTAATTAGGTAAAAGCTGTTTATGGAAGGGCATAAGAAGTTACTACTTGGACAAAAGCGGTGCACTCCATCAACACCTGACTCCATGGGAGATGCTGCCGGTTGGACCTGAAGCCACTGACTCTGTGGCAGAGCCCCTGAAAAAGCCATTTCTGTATACAGCTTTCTGAGTGACTGCTTAGCTCTCCAGGCTTCGTGAGTATGATATCTTGTAGTTAATTTTAGGCTTTTGTATTCAGTTAGTAAGAAAGCATGCGCTGCCCGTGCAGCCCTTATATCTATAGAAAACCTTGCACATTAAACCTTATTGATCTGCAAATCAGGCATATCCTGTCTCACTGGTAGCCACTAAGCGTCCAGTATCAACACTCAGCTGGCGTATGACCTCTTACGGACCTCTTGTCAGTTGTCACAGGCGAGCCCCTAGTGTCTAACTACAGTGTAGACATGCTAGCTGTCTTAAATAGAGCAGCCCTTCTACCGGGCAGCAGGCAGTGCCGTGGCAGTCTGAGAATCAGGGAACCAACACGAGCTTCCCATTGTGGACTGCCCACTTTGTGCTCAGTGTAACTAGCTCCCCTTGTGCATTGCTTGCTTTGTGCTGAATGTAACTTGGTTCAGAAAGTGAATTTAGCCCCTGAATGAAGAGATTTTAGCTCCTTCATGAGCTAAATTAACTTCCTGCACAACATTACACTAAGCCTTCAAAAAGTGCTGGTTATAGTCCATTTCAGGCCTCCCAGCCTATGGCTCTGCTCCCTTTCGAAGGAAACTGCAGAGAATCAGTGGTACCACACATCTAACTCAGCCTAAATCCTAGCAATAAGGACAAGCATCTGTGATTCTTTTGTACAGAAGCAAAGTAAGCCTTTCCTCACTTCTTTGTCTTGGGAAGTGTACATCAACTTTCCACCACAGGTGTTAGTTGCATATGCATGCAAAGAATGCAGTCTCCTGTCCTTCCTGCTCCATTTGAATAGCTGCCTGAGTGCTAGAAGATTGCTTCTCTGCTAAGTTTCCCATGAAACATGTATACAAGTGCATTTACTTAATATACTGCTCTCCCATTTTCTGTCACTTCTCCCAAATATTCCTCACCGTCACTGATGCACCATGATTATGAAAGTGAGCAACGCTTGTTGGAAAGGGTGCAATAGATCTCAAGAGTGTGGTTCTTTGTCCATATGCTGGAAACCAATCATAATGTCTGTTCCTCTGCTGTGGTTACATCACGAGTGTCTCATTGCCATTGGTAACCTTAATCACAGACAGATCTTCAGCACAAGCAGTGAACAAAAGATGTACTCAAAACATTAGCAGAGGGAGAAAAGATACTTTCTAACCTATAAACAGAAGAGAGGGAGTGGTCATAAACTGGGTACCACCACTTTACCTTTGGCATCACAGCCAAGTACTTCTGCTGGTGTCCAGGCAAGGCTATCTGTAATAATCTCTGTTTTGGGTGTGTTGACTGAACAAAGCAGAAGGTCAAGGACTCAGACCCATTATAGTACATAGGATATAATGTAGGCTGTTGTCCAATCACAAGGGGATGCAGAAGTGTTCAGTATGTCATTTTATTAACATAACATGGAAATGCATATGTGAATTTAAGAAGTGGCCAACAAGTGTCAATAGGTAAGGGACATTCTGCTGTTTAAATATCCTCCCATCCTCCTCTCTGCTGCTCAAGCCAATGGTATTTATTATATAAAAAAAAAACTCTTAATCTCTCTGTCTCCTTAAACCTTACACTGTCAAACACATGCAGCTAATATTTTCAGGAGCTTAAGAGTGCGAAAGTGACAAGTGATTTGGGGTGCCTGGTTTTTCAGAAAGAACTCAAAATCATCCCTTTTTCAGGTGTCTTAAGCTGAACACCCAACATTACATCTTGTCTTCAGGCAAACCTTTTTGGAACAAATATCCTTTACATGTACAGATGCCAGTTTGCATGTTACTACGTACATTTGAGCTTCCATAAATGTTCTCAGAAAAGTGAGGGAGGAAAAAAGCGAATTCTCTCCCAGTATGCACACATGCGCACAAACACAAAACTCAGCTCTAATAATGGGAATGCTCTTATTCTAGCTTGACTTGAATCACTCCTGTCCTTCATCCCAGAATCACTGCTATTTACTCACTTTCAAGGGAAGAAACTGCTCTGCTTGATGGCCAAAGATTTAGTTTAGCTAGAGCTCATGTGCAGCTGGGCTCCTGTTTTTACAACCTGTTGAACAATATTTACAAAAGTTGCTGTAATTTTTTTAAAGAGCTTCTGAAATCTTGTGTCTCATATGTGGCATTAAATTGCACGTCCTGCCACATTGTTTCAGATCCCTCAATCCTGCTGAATCACAAGTTATTTAATGTGGCAATGATCATTTAGTGTATAAATTGTCAGAATTAACTGAGACAATTTGAAGTAGCATAAATGCTGCAAAACCATGAATGAGTTCCCCCAAACTTTCTGAATCTCATTTTTTCCTTTAGGAAGTCTACATAACATGTATCACTTGGGATCCATTGTTTGATGTCACAAACGTAACAGGGAGCGAGGAGCTAGTCAGCTACTATTCTATCATCTCCTTGAACACATGCAGTAGATTACATGTAGTATAAAATTTATATCGCCTGCATGTGCAGTGTGGCACCTGTTGGATAATGCTGCAAACTTTGTTCCGCTTCTCCTGCTCCATGTTGACTCATAGATTACAAGGCCTGAAAGGACCTCTCTCAGAACACAGGTCATAGATGTGATATATATCTAATGTGATAGACGCCATCATGTGCCAACAATGCCCCTCTGCCATACATTGGCCAAATCAGACTGTCTCTAGGCAAAAGAATAAATGGACACAAATCAGACATCAGGAATGGTAACATTCAAAAACCAGTCGGAGAGCACTTCAATCTTCCTGGACACTTCCTGAAAATTGCCCTACTTCAACAAAAAAAACTTCAGAAACAAACTCCAGCAGGAAACAGCAGAACTGGAACGCATATTCAAACTTGACACTATCAGATTAGGTCTGAAGAGAGATGGGGGGTGGCTAACCCACTACAAAAAATAACGTTCCCTCTTTTGACATTCACACCTTTTCATCAACTGTTGTGAATGGCGTCATCCACCCTGATTAAATTTACCTCATTAATACTTGCCCTCCTCACTGTGATGTAACTCACCCATCCTTGCATGTATATGTATGCCTACCAAACTGAAGTTTCCACTTCATGCATCCAACGAAGTGGGTTTCTGCCCACGAAAGCTTAAGCTCAAATAAATCTGTTCATCTTTAAGGTGCCACAGAACTCTCTCTGTTTTGCTAAGAACAGATTAACATGGCTACCCCTCTGAATCTCACAGGTCATAGAACTTCCCTGAATTAATTCCTGTTTGAAGTAGAACCTCTCTTATGGAAAAATATCCAGTCTTGATTTAAAAAGTGCCAGTGAAGGAGAGCCCACCATGACTCTTGCTAAATTGTTCCAATGGTTAATTACCCTCACTGTTAAACATGCACCTTATTTCCAGTCTGAATTTGTTGAGCTCAAACTTCCAGCCACTGGATCTTGTTATACCTTTATCTGTTAAAATAAAGAGCACTTTACCAAATATTTGTTCCTTGTGTGGTTATTATGGACTGTGATCAAGTTATCCCTTAATCTTATTTTAGTTAAGCTAAATAGATTGAGCTCCTTGTGTATGTCACTATACATCATGTTTTCTAACCCTTTAATCATTCTCATGGCTCTTCTCTGAACCCTCACCAATTTATCTACATCTTTCTTAAACTGTGGACACGAACTGGATATAGTATTCCAGGAAGTGTCATACCAGTGCCTAATACAAAGGTGAAATCACCTCCTTTCTCCTACCTTTTTCATACATCCACAGATCGCATCAGTCTTCTTGGCCACATCATCACACGAACAGCTTCTGGTTCCACTGATTATCTACCATAACCCCCAGATCTTTTTCAAGTCTGTGTACTGTGGTATAGTGAGGGCACAGGGCAGTAGGAGAGTAGTAGAAGGGCAGTATGTAAGTGCCAGAATGTTCCGGGCTTTATTCCCTGTAGCATAGCCAGAGTCATTAGAGAGAATTAGGGTCAGCTGACACCAATTAAGGCCCCATCCAGGTGCCTGATAAAATCCCTCTGCTCCTGAGAGACAGTGCACAAGCTGCAGGAGTAGGTGTGCAGTGCTACTGAGCAGAGGTAAGCGTGGAGTTGTGAGGAGGAGCAGAATGGAGTACAGCGGTGTGTGGAGTTCTGAAGAGGAGCTGAACAGAGTACAGAGGAAATGTGAAGAGGAGCAGAACAGAATACGATGATGCGTGGAAGAGAGGCAGAGTCCTGCGGAAGGTACTGGGCTCAAGAAGCCAGAAGGACGGGGCGGGGAATAGCCCAGGGGAAAAGACTGCAGCTGCAAGTACAGTTTTAGCAGCATACAGCTGCTACTCATAGGGACCCTGGGCTGGGACCCAGAGGAGTGGATGGGCCCAGGTCCCTACCCCCCTCCCTGGTGTTGTAACAGACTTCTATAGAGCCTGTAATGTATGTGTGCCCCAAAGTCATTTTTGAGTAATTGCATACCATCATAGAGGATGCTCAAGCAACAATGGCAATTGTCACAAAAAACAAGCTGTTTCCAAAAGTTTGGTAATCAAGAAGTCAAAGTTGGTCAACAAGATAAGGCGTGTTGACAGTTAAGAAGCAGAGAATCTGTCCAGCAACAGCGATCACCCCAAGTCTTGTAACTAGCCACAGGAGGGCAAAAATTCCCTCATAGGCGTGGGACTTGCTGGTTGGACAGTAGCCAAAACGTCACAATTTATTTAAGCAAGCAATATGCTGCAGTGGAGATATAAGGTGGACCGAAGAGAGGCAGATTGGACGAGCCACGCATCACAAGGGGTGCAGCAGAATTGCACCATGAAGATGGTCTGATCAGCTATCTCACCTCTCAGCTTGCTGCTCAAAAAAGTAAGATAGAGCATTAGAGCTGATAACCTGGGTGTGAATGCAATAGAGGTTCCACCCGGATGAAAACCCTGGAATGTAACATAAAGGGTAAGGAAATTTGGCCATAAACTTTTATTGTTTTGTTGCAACTGAGTTCATCCATCTGTGTGGTAAGTATTAATCAAATGTTGTTTAGGTGTAAGGTATAGTTATAAGTCTTTAAGTATATGTTTAGTGTATTTGTATTAGTATGATTAGCTGTTTAAATCATAAGTTTTAAGTGTTAAGTTTTAAGTTTAAGGAATTATAAAAGAATAAGGGGAGACAACTTGTGATAGAGAGAAAACCCCAATAAATAGTGGATTTGAATTGAACAGAGAATGTGTGTTATTGTAGAAATGAATGATGAATGATAGATTTATGAACTGTTGACCAGGTCTTGGACTAAGACAGGTTTCAGCTGCCCTCATCCATACACAAGTTGGTCAGGTGAATAGCAAGGGGGGCATGACTGAACCTAGTGACTCAACGGACAGGTGGAGTGACTGCAGCCACAAGGCTACCCTTTCCCCTTCCCTAGCTCATGAGCCCACGCAGATCCATTGCTCAATAGAGCTCCTGTGACAGTAGGCGGAGTGACTCCCCTCTGTCTCTGTCTGTATGCCTTTCCTCTCCCCTCCCACTAAATAAGCGTTCCGTTATCGAATTCATTCACCCCGTCAGTATCACGGGCTGAATAAAAATGATGCGGACCCCTCAATCAGTCAATCCTCAGTAAGTTGTATGACTGTATTTGTAAGTGTGGTTTGAGAAATTAATCCTTTTAGGAAAATCCAACTGTGTCAAGCAAGGGATAAAAAGAAAAATAAAGAAAACCCCACAGCAGGCCATAAAACTGTCAACAAGCCATAAATGGAAGTAAACCTGATAAGAAGTCCTTCTTCCCTCTTTTGCTTGCTCTCTTCTCCACCACCGCCCTCCCCAAGTGAGGAATGCACACGAACCAAGACAGGAGGGTTTTTTTAAACCCCTTGTCACCACACCCGGGGAGATGGGTAACTGGTGATGCCCTGGCCCACTACAAGAGGCAAAGCGCAAGACCCACTAGGGTGAAGCTGGCTGTTTGCCACAGTACACTTAAATATGTAGTGTCAGAGGTCTGACAAATGGTCCGTAAGTCTATTATAAGAGGATTTTTCTTACCCACACTTCTAACAACTTGTTAAATAAGAACATCTATAAATGTAAGGCTAGCTTTTGGGGGTTTTTGGTCACCTTAGCATTAAGCAACAGGCCTATGGGGTGGATAGAATAGAATTTGGAGAAGGCAAGGCTTACATAAATTAGCAATATCCTGCTGTAGAAAACCGAAGCAGAGCAGCAGCTGCATCAGAAAAGCAGGAGCAGTTAGTAAGATGAGGAAGTATATACACACAAGGGCACATAAAAAAATGAATGCAACAGCTGCAACAATAAAATCCTTAGCTTTGGTCCCAAGCAGAGTCATTGCATTGCTAATATAAACATTGATAAATAGGATCTGAACTGCGCACACAGCCCCAGAATGAAGAGGACTGGCTTGTTCCTGTCCAGCTAAGCCTGCTTCCAATTAGTTCCCTGCTCCCTGGCTCCTTCTCCAGGTGCAGCCTGTGGAGTTAATTGGCCTGCCTGGCTATCTTAACCCTTTCCAGTCCTGTGTGGGATGCACACCCCATCACAGTATGGTTGATGCTGCTGCAGCTGTTTAGCCATCCAAGCAATAGAGGCGCTTGCCCTGACATAGTACATATAATCTCCTTCTGCTCCTGGGTTGCTATTCCTCTTTAGTCTGCTCCTCCCTATAATTGTCACTCATAGCCAGCATGGTCATATTTTTGCATGAATTGACACATTAGAAGAATCAGCCTGTCCAAATTAGGCACTGTCATTAGCAGCAGCAGCCTCTTCCAGGCTCACTTGTGCCACAATCTCTGCCTCAGATGAATATCCCCTGATTACTTGATCCACCTGGTGACATTTGGAACATACGTCTTACATTTTGGGGCAGCAGATTTCTGAGGTCCCCTGGCAGAACGGCCTCCTGCTAGATGGAAGGGGTAACCAATGCGGAGGAAGCAAAGTGGCAAACTCAGCACCTTGCTCCTTGCTGTAGCCCCTGGTTAATGGTCCCTTTGCCTTGCATCTTGTGTAACCCTTTACACCTGTGCAGAGTGTTAAATGCTGCCGTGCCAGTGTGGTGTCAGCACACTAAACACACTTTGCCCATGTGTAAATGACTACCTGAAGGGCAAGGTGATGAGGTCTCAGGCCCATCATTTCTAATATAGGACAATGTAGACAATTCCTTCATGAAATTAGAGTATTAAACAAGGCAGCAAGGGAGCGCAGGCTTCCCTCTGCATATTCCGAAAGCAGGTGACCGATACCACCTGGACAAGAGAACAGATTTTTGGGCAGTGGTTCCCATTATAAAATGGTATTTAAAGTAGGGGGCAGTATGATTTTAATCTAAAATGTATTCAAATGTCAGTTTCCCAAAGAGTATAATAATAACTAATTACAACAGAATGATGTTGTTTCCTATCTAGCTCAGCTTGAAACAGTAGGCCAAAATATCCTCAGATCTATCTCCAGCTGAGTTACATCATAGATGAATTTGTCCCCAGGAGTTTGCAGCAAAGTTTTAAGAGTGTGTTCTTCCTTTTAATTTTGAACAAATAAATTAAACACTACATTTTGAGCATAACAAAGGATGCCATTGGGGCGAAGTAAACAGTATAAGAAATGACAATGTTGGACATATGCATTACAATCCAATAAGAAATAATGCCATAAAGAACAGACAAGTTCTTTAGGCTTACTTCACTCATCTGGACTATTCTTCAAATTGTTTGGTTTCATTATTATGTTTACCCTATTTTTGAGAGTGTCTAAATGTTGACGATGATTTTACAGGGCATCAAGCAGCTGGATGACATTCTGGAAGAGATTAAAGATTCTAATCCAGAAATAGAGCCATATTTGGCACTTTATAAAGTTGACTTAGGTTACTGTGAAATATGTTGCAGTTGTTCGTTCTTCCCTCTCCTTCTCCCCTCATGTTAGAATTCAGAGAAAACTGCAAGTATGAAATGCATGGAGTTTCTAATCTCCTACACTGTAATAGCTTGTGTGGAGAATAATACCTCCCTTATGTTGTAAATGACCAGGAATCGATGAAACACATTATCACAAAAATGGGAAAAAATCACAGACTAGCAGAGTATTACATACAGAAAATATGTATGGGCTGCTCAGAGAGCAAGAAACAGAAATAACAATGGTGAAATACAGCCAGGCAACTTGTTTATTTTTGCAATACATAGATTGAACACTGTTTGCAAGTTTTAAAACTGGAGCCTCTCATTAGTGTAGCAATTGTAGTGGTTATTATTTTTAAAAACTATGTAGAAAGCAAAGAGGATTTGGTCATTCAGAATAATTAATTCTCTGTTCTCAAATGTTTCTTTAGCAGCTAGGAGAGTTTTTGAAGATGTATGTAGTAGGCTATTTAATTACAACTTTAGTTGAGCTGTGAGTAAATATGCAAATACTCTGTAAAATGAGGGGGAAGTTGAACCAAATAATATTTCCATGAGGCATGGATTCCATGATAATCTGGATTAAATTTGATGGAAAAGGGGGCTATTGAGAGTGAATTGTGGTCTGAGCAGAGGACTCCAGATTAGGAACTCCTGGGTTCTAATCCCAGATTTGAATTGGATTTGGTGACTTTGGTGAGGTTATTTAACCTTTCTGTTTCACTTTCCCAATTTCAAAATAGAGATAATAGGATAATATTAATTAACTCACAAGGATGTTGGGAGTTTTCATTTCTGTAAATCACTTTAAAGAGGAAAAACTAAGAATTTTATTTCTAGGGTTTTCGGGTTAATCAAGTTGTAGTTGCACTTTGATTGAATTTCCATGTGGAAGATCCTAGGGTTTGATTTCATGTCTCAGTTTTGGCTTGAAATGCAGCATATGTGCCATTGGGGACAGATAAGTCTAGATTTTAAAGGTAATTGGGAGTGCCAATTGATGCAGGTGGGTGCCTAAGAGTGCTTTTCAAATGACCCTTGGATCAACAAGTCCATTGTATAGCAAAGACAGGATATAGTCCTCTGATAAAGGATCTGAGATGTTAAACGATACTGCACTAAACGCTATACCTGATTTTAACCAAAAGAGTTAATGAGATATTAGACTAATAATTCCCTTGATCTGAGGCAAAAGGTAACTGATAGATTTCCAATATGAGATTATCCAACATTTAAGGAAAATAATTTTGTATTATTAATTATGTTAACCATGTGTTGGATTTTAAACCAAAAGCTATGTAACCTGATACAAACCTGGACATCCTTCCCCAACAACACTACATTTTTTGTTCAGTAGTGGTGCACAATGGAATGGATTAATTTATTTGTGCTGAATCCATTAAGTGGTTCACTATAATAAAAATAACCCGATATTTTTTGTGCCATGTATAATATTTTTTGTAAATGGGGTTCCAGTCCACATATGGCGTTGTGTATTCTACCCCACGTTTGCCTGACTGAGGTATGGCCTAATATACTTATTTTGATATCATCTCAATGTTTTTCTTTCTTAGATATGCTGTGTGCTTTGTTCTGTTATGTATAGAGCTGGGAACATAAGAACTGACATACTGGATCACAGCAGTATTCCATTAAGACCATTAGCCTTTTTTTGACAGTAGATGTTAATAGATGAAGAAAACCCATAGCTGACAATTATTGAATAACTTGTCACAGAAGCTTCTTACTAACACTCATCATTTGGGTTATTTTATACTCTGAAACATGAGGGTTTTTCTAACTCCTTTAATTTAATGGCTTTTATCCTATCTCAGTAGCCATATAAAAGCCAAGTCCTTAAAAATCCAACTAAGCTCAGAGTACTATCTTGTGGCAGTGAGTTCTACAGGCCAAAGGAAATATTTTCTCACACATATCATAAGTTGTAAATGTTTCTGTTTTATTGAATGTCCTCTCATTATGGAAAAAGAGTAAACAGGGAACCTGATTTACCTTTTCTATATCACGTTTAACTTGTCTTCTCTTATTCATCTCTTCTCTAAATGGAACAGTTCCAAACTTTTCAATCGTTCCTCATCTGGAAGTCTCTCTGGCTTAGATCCTCCAGGATATTCAGTCACCAAACTCTCTTTGATTTTAGGATTAATTAAGAACCTGAATACCCTTGAGGATCTGGGCTTCTGTGCCTCCAATACATTTTTTTGTCACCCATCTCTGCACTGTACCTTTCTGTTATATCTTTTCTGAGAGAGGCTGACCAGAACTGAACCCAGTATTCCAGGTGAGATCATACCAGCAATTTATGCAATGACTCTGATGTTTTTGGTATTATTTTTCCACATGTTCCTTATGCAACCTAAAATTGTTTTTTTGACTGTTGCTGTGCATTGAGCAGCAGTTTCATTGAGTTATCCACAATTATGCTTAGGTTTTTCCTGAATGGTTATAGTTCATTTAGAGCCAGCAATGTGTATGAGTAGTTCAAATTATTCCAATATACACTACCTTGAGTTTGTCAACAATGAATTTAATGGCTGAATTATTCCCTGTGAATAATTTAGCTGATGAATTTAGTATTTTTCATGAAATAACCACATACTCATTTTGATTTTTATGAAAGTGTTTGTTTTTGGTAATTGTTTGACTAACAGTGTCTGCAACCAAATTTTAGCCAATGGACTGTTCACAAGCTGTTTACTCTGACTGTTCACTATTCATTACTCATTATTTGGGGATCAGACTGGTCACTTAAGTCACAAAGTATTGTTTCTGTTCCTAAATGGATTGCTGAACTGTTTAAACAGGAGAATAGCAAATAATGAATAGAGAATAATGAACAGCGGGGGGGGGGGGAAAGTCTTGTTCATGCACATATACACTTATCAATATGTTAATGATGAGATTCCTATGAAGAGCTATCATTCCCCAAGTAGTCATGCAAACAGATTCACTTGCACAAATATTCACAGACAGCAAACAAAACAGATTAAGCCCAACAGCTACTCAGATTGGAAACAAATGGCTGTGAACACTGTATTATACTATTTGCCCTGCAATCCCGTGGGGGATGCAGATGGTGAGGGTTCAATTACTGTGATTTTATTGAAATAAAATCTAGATATGTTTCCATAGATTGAAGAGCTTGTGTTTGCTTGTGAGCGGGAGCCGTTGTATAGTAACAGGAGATGGACAAGATGCTAGAGATTTGGCAGGTATGTCAGAAGGCATTTACTTGAAGCAGATATGTCACAATCCTGGAAAGCCTGATACACAGATCACTGTAGGAAGAGGAAATAGCACCAAAATGGACAGTGTATTTGGGAATTTGTGTATATTTTGGACAGACACATGTAGGTTCTTGAAAGCTGATCCATAGACTAATTAATTGACTAACAGACTGGACTGTTCAGAATGTGAGTGTTGGTCTGAAGAATTTGAAAAGAAAGTTTTCTAATGTATCCAACTACTTTTCATGTTAAGCATTAATCCAAGGGCACAACCAATAGAAAGATTACTATTCAGTAAGTGCAAGGCAGTGGGGAACAAATGAAATTATCTGAAAAAATTAGAAACAATTGAACCAATACAGAGAGGAACAACTCCATATGTTTAAGCTTTAGTCATTATTTCAAATCAGATTTTAAAATTAGTCTCTATGTAGCCATGTAATGGACAAATGATATGACTGTTGGCTATAGAGAAGAAGGTAATCACTATTTCATGAACAAGTAGATGATTAAAATGGCACTAGCAAATGGAATCAAACTGGCTTCTTAGCTGGGTGTAATGTGAAGTTAAATACAATTCAAGGGCATACAATAGACATTGGGGACATAAAGTACTTACATACAAATAATCACTCTAGCTACACTATTCAGTAAATTCTGCTAGCAGAAAGCTTGAGTATTCACTGCTCATAAGCTTGTGGGAAATACAAATAATGGGCTGAACAAATTCCTGGTATAACTCCAGTGAAGTCAGTTGAATATCACCAGGGGTATTTCTGGCCCTTTTTGGTGTTTTCCCTTCTTAAAAAACCCATGCTCCTAAGCAGTTTGGGCACCAAATAGGACTTTGGGTGTATCTACAGTCCATCTGGGAATGTGCTTCCCAGCCTGGTAGACATATACTTGCTATCTCTGCTTAAACTAGCACACTAAAAATAGCAGCAAAGCCTACCCACTTAGGCTAGCCACCTGAGTACAATCCCACCTGAGTCCCCTAGATATGTATGTGGGCAAAGAGAGAACTAGTTGATCAAAAATGAACTGAACTGAATAAAAGGCCTTACATCAATTCCTTGATGTCTATGGTGGAGGTAGTAAGTGAGGGATTTCAATTAATGGAGAACCTGAACCAAAAAGTTTATCCCTCACAGTTCAATCCAAATGAAACTTCAGGATGGAGATATTTGGAAAACTGAGTTTAAGTACAAAAGTAACTTTAGGCTGGATATTAGGAATGACTCCAGTATGTTGCAAGTACTTTGGAGGACAGGATTAGAGTTCAAAACAATGATGACAAATTGGAGAATTGGTCTAAAACCAACAAGATGAAATTCACTAAAGATAAGTCCAAAGCACTACAATTAGGAAGGAAAAATTAAATGGGGAATTACTGGCTAGGGGATAATGCTGCTGAAAAGGATCTGGGGGTTATAGATGTTTGTTTTTGTCTCAAATTGGGATGAAAATGTGAAGATTTGTGGAATGAAAATTTCAAGAAAAATTCCATTAAAAATAGTGAAATGATCAATTTTGACATTGTGGATTGAAACAAAGCAGTTACACGCTCCTGAGTCAAAATGTTTCATTTCAGTGTGAGCTAATATGTTCATTTGTGGGTTGGGTTGATGTTAACCTTTGTGTCTGTCTGACTATCACAATGCTTCCTGAGAGTTATAATTCCAGGTCATTCATGCCACCTCCTATGATGCACTGAGGTGTCTCCTTGAGGCTTAGTTGCTGAAGTGCAATATAGGACTGTCTCTTTCTTTTTCAAAAAAAAAAAAGGGGGGGGGGGGGAGGGAGGGATAAAACAATTTATAAATATATATAAAAAGAGGGGGATATAATAAAAGCTGTATTTTCACTTATTTGCTCTGACATTATCTGCTTTTAGGGATCCTGCCATAACCTGTTAAGTCAGAAGGTGCTGGAAATCATTCTTCTTGTAATCCATCTCAGTCGATTCCTTCCCTTTGATTTAAAAACAAACAAACAAACAAAAACATGAAAACGATTTTGTTTCCTTTTTCAAAGGTATTTCTTGTAATGACCATTCTTGGCCCCACATTTACAGCCTAATGGAAATTTTACACTAGTTAGACATCTGGAGTTTTCAAAGGTCCTAATAGATTTTGTTACTCATCAGACTTTTTCTTGGAAACTGTTATGCCAAAACACCTGATAATTTGAGATATCTGGGGTTTGGGACTCAGATAGGCTGACCCATATCTTATAGGACTTTGGATAGAGTTTGGGGCACAGATGTTCTAAGTTAAGGAATTTTTATGATCAGGAATTCCCTAAAACTCCAGTAACAATAGTCACCAACTAATTCATTTATATCTACCTAACAAGAATGTTTATTCCCTCAATAAATTAAAAGTCCCTAAAGTGCATTATATTACTTCCTAAAATAGCAGAAGTAGCAATATTAAAAGGAGACATGGGTGAGTCTGGATTATCTGGGGGAAATCTCCTCATATGGTAGCTTGCCAATGCCTCCAGTCCAAGTCATAATGAAAAGAAAATGACCATTAGCAAATGATGCATGGAATTTCAAGGGCTTCAGAAGCAATTTATTCATCAGCAGTGAAGTACAGAGACTGTAGGAAAAGCTATACAAATTCTTATTTGCTCATCAGTACTCAACTTTGCACAACATGAGTAATTCCACCAGACCTGTTAAATGAAAGACTGAGGATAAAGATCTTAGTTACCTGATCTGGAGAGATGAAGGGAAAGAGATACAGAGGGATGGAGGCTGAGGGGAATGCAAGAGTCAGAAAAGGAAAATCAAAGGAAAAAATAGACCTGAAAGAAACAGAAGCAGACTGAAAAGTACAAGGCAAAAGGATATTAAGATGCAAAATATGATACCAGAGAAATATGTAACTGAAACTATTGTGATGAAGAATGTCCTAATTCATCTCCTAATCCAGGGAAGTACTTCGGGCATTTGAAGTCAGCAGCAAAGCTCTCATGGACTTCACTAGTTCAGAATCAGGAACTTACACAGGTGCTCAAAGTTAAGCACCTGCTTTTAGTGCTTTCCTGAATAAGGATAGACTCAAGCATGTGCTTTCCTGAATTAGGGCCTGAAAGTGCATTATAATGTGCAAAAACAACTGAAACGAACTGTTTGGGTGTGAAACCACAAGTCCTGTGTAGGAGGGAGGTAAAATGAGAATTGTGAACCTGCTGTTTAATGTGAATCCATGAAAATGCCAGAAGCTTCAATATGTTAGTACTCAAGATGGAGGAGAGACCCTGGCAAAGGGTGTCCAGGTTTTTGTGGAATCAAACTGGTATGCTTCTCTCAACATCGCCATATTGTCAGTGCATTTTCCCAAAGTAGCCAGCAGTATCAGGGTTTTTCTTTCACCTTTTCTCCCCGAAAGTTCCATGTTCTTTCACTAGTTTGACGTCATTTTATTGTCCCTTGAAGACAATGCTCAATGTAAAAAATGTCAGACATTCAATAATGTTTACATTAAAGATGCACATTAGAGCCAGACCTAGATCTAAAACATCATTAGTGAAATTAAATCAAAGTTATGGGGGGGGAGGGGAAGTTGGCACAGCAACCCTGGAAGGTTTGTTGAAGAGCCCTGCAAATCCCCCAACCCTGGAATCTTTTGGGCTTGTTAAAATTCACATTATTTTCTAACCAGTAGTTAGTGTCATTACCCACCATGCTTTGCATTCTATTCTTGCTTGCAGTGGCTATGAAAAACTTTTGATTATGATTAGATCTGAAGTCATGCTCAGGGCTGTCATTCCAATGTATCTGCAGAATTCTGAGCAGGAAAAATAAATGATCAAATGCCCATCTTAACGTTGACTGATATTGCCTCAGATTATTAACTATAATTTAGCATTTTCCAAAATTAGAACAAGGAATATTGGATCAATTTTCTCATCATCCCTCAAAATGACAGAACCTATGTAGAAAATGTCCGTAAAAAGATTATATAAATAAGATCTTTTCTGGACAAGTCTGCTGAAGCTATATCTATTTCCCTGGGACCAGAACCTTTAAATATAATGTTGTATAATCAAGCGAGACTTTGTGAAATTAACTATTCAGGCAAAAATAGAGTCGAAACAGAGTTGGGTGAACTACTTATTAAACAAATGTTGCTCTTTTACTTTTGCAAATTGTTTGTGAATATACTTTGATTCAAATGAATGAGCTCATTTGCAATTATTCAGTCATTTCCGGTAGACACGTTTAAGCCTATGGGCTGATCATAAACTATGTTCATCATCTTTTTCCTGTTATCTGTTGTTGTTGCTATGACATCACCATTGTCATGTGGTATTTTTGTTGTTGTTTCCAGGGTGAATGAATATAACTATAACAAAGGGAGGTAATGGGTAGTGTAGTTATTTGGCCTTTCAGTCTCACAGGGAGAAGGTCGTAGTAGTTTGTGGAGTCAGGAGCAGCTAAACTGGCAGAATTAAGGAATTTGGGACATTTTTTCCCCCTTTCTGGGCCAACTTAATCAGCTTTTGCTTAACATCACTGCTGGAAAAAATTGCAATATTGTAGGCTGAGATCATATATAAAATTAATCTTCCCTTGTTACAGTCACACAAAATAAATGGGTGTAGATTGTCCATGCACAGTCCCAGCTTTGAAAGCAGTTCATGCCAGGGCTCAGGGCTGGTGCAAATGACAAAAGATGCTGACACACATTCTAGTCTAAAACTGCATATTTGTGCCAAGACTCTGGCTTGTGATTTTCGTGAAGAGTGGTGCATTGATGCTATTAAAGGACATCAGGTCTATGTCAAAAGGGATAATTAAGTCAAACAGATGGTCTTAATTAAAAATTATGGTAGCCATTCTATTTGTGACTAATGAATTTACAAACTTTATTTCAATGCATACAGTACTCAGTAAAAAGAAGCACCTATTCTTTGCTCTAGTCAAGTGATTTTCAACCTGTGGTCTGCAGACCCAAGGGGGGTCCTGTTTAAACTTGAATGGGAAGCAAACCTTAAAAGAGCAAAATATCAAAATGAAGACAAGAAGAATCCTGTCAAACTACAACCATATGAGGAATGATTGATGTGGCCCTTGCATAGCCAGAGAGAAGGGGAATGCAAGAAGCCACCAACTCCTTCTGTGTAGACAGGCACTAGGTCTTTCACTATAGCAGCCCCCTTGCTGTGGAAAGCAAAAGCTTTTTCACTCCTATTGAAGCAAATCATCTGAAATGGGGGTGGGCGGGGGGCATGGTGCACCAAGGGGGAGCAATCCATGCCATCCTAATGGATGGAGCTAAGTGCAATACTCTTATGGGCACTGAGCAGCCCTAGGAGAAGCTCCATTTGCCTGAGGTACAGTCCCTTTTGGTGCTTTTCCCAGGATGGTGCATCTTCATGCCACTTCTTACACTGAGGGTATGCCTTCGCGGATGGTGGCAAATTCACTGCCATCAGATCAATCTATCCAGATCGATTGAGCAGTCACTGAAGACCCACTCAATCAATCCGGAAGTCGACGCATTAAAACCACCCCTCAAGTGGCGTAGCGCTTAGTCGATGGGAACGCATTTCCTGTCGGTGCAGCACAGTGAAGACGCTGTGTAGAAGAGGAGTTATGAAGTTGATGGGAGTTATGCAAGCTAGTGTAGTAGTAAGTGTAGACTTGGCCTCAGTTACTGCAAGCATAAATGCCACTATCTAGCCTATTGTGAAGATAGTCTTGATATGAAGCATGGACCCTTAATAACTATATAATCCATGTACTGTGTTGGAGGGAGAGGTGAACGTGAATCCTAACAGATCTCTGGTTTTCACTGTCTGCTTTGAAGCCAGTTTCCAATGTTTTACTTTGTTTATAATCTGAAATAAGCTAAAGAGTAGATTATCCTGCAGCAGTGCCATCTATCACTGATTTACATCTTGAAGAGGCTGTAAACATTTAATTAACAAAGACAGGGAGTGTCTCCTTAAAAAAAACCTTCATCCAGAGAAAAGAGCCCATACCTTTGCTGACACAGTTAATGGGATCCTATATTGCCATGTTTTGTTGCATTAGTGCAGTTGACAAGAATGATGAGTGCTACATGAAATGCACTATTTGATCATTGTTTTTAGAGGCGTTTTTTACATAAACACTTCCTACAGAATATAAAACGTGGTATAGCAAGGACAGAGGGCAGTAGGAAAGTTCTGGAAGGGTGCTATATAAGTGCTAGAATGATCCGGGCTTTATACCCTATAGACTAGCCAGAGTCCATAGAAGGTAATTAGTGTCAGCTGACACCAATTAAGGCCCCACCCGGGTTCCTATAAAAACCCTCTACTCCTGAGAGATAGTGTGGAGTGGAAGGAGTAGGTGTGTGGTACTCAGAGGAGTGTGTGAAGTGGAGGAGAACAGAACGGAGTACGGTGGTGTGTGGAGTTGTGGAGAAGAACAGAACGGAGTACAGTGGTGTGTGGGAGAGAGGTGGAGTCCTGAAGAAGGTACTGGGCTCAAGAAGCCAGAAAGACAGAGGGGGGAGAGTGGCCCAGGGGAAAAGCCTGCAGCTGCAAGTGAGGTGCCAGCAGCACATAGCTGCTACTCGGAGGGCCCCTGGGCTGCGACCCGGAGGAGCAGGCGGGCCCGAGTCTCCACCCTCCTCCCTGGGAAGACGGGGTTACCAGCAACTCTTTGGCCCACTGCGAGAGGCAAAAGTGCGAGACTCACTAGGGAGAAGCCGGCCGTTTGCCACAACATGTAAACAGGCACTAAGCATGATCAGTTTCCTACTGAACTCACTTTCTGAGAAAGCTATCTTCTTTCTTGGGTCTTTGTTTCCTTTTTATTCATCAAGGTGAAGCTGGATTTGGGTTGCACTCCTGAGGATTTTATTTTGTGTTGCTCTTTAATCAAGTATGGTATTGCTTTCTTGTTGGGAGCAGAATCTTTTCCATTTGTACTGAGAAACAGAGATGCATTTGTTTCATTTAAAGTCTGGTTTACAGCAGCTGATTTCTTTGGTTCTCACCTCTTTGGCTCTTTGAATGTTACTGCAGGCCAATGTTTTGTCCCAGAGACCTTAAGAGAAAAATCAAACATGGGAGGCTGTTGTACAATGTCCCCTCAGCACTTTCCCTTTCTGCTATCTATGAAGAACTGCAGCCTGAACAGAGAGGAAGGATGGTCCAGTGGCTAGAGTGACAGCCTGAGACTGGGGTTCAATCCCCAAGTCACATAGGCCATATTTTTTAAAGGTATTTAGGCACCTAAAGAGGCAGTTAGGTGCCAAGAGGGATTTTCAAAAGCACCTACACTAATTAGGCGCCTAACTTCCATATGTTTCAATGGGAGCTCGGTACCTAAAGCAATTAGTCCCTTTGTGCCTCCGTTTGCCATATGTAAAATGAGGATGATAGGACTTCCCTACCCCATGTGTGGATAAATACATTAAATTCTGTGAGATGCTTAGGAACAAGGGTAATATGGGCCATATAAATACCTTAGATAGATAAATAGAAATTGCAGCGGGTCTGCTACTTTACAATAATGTACAGCAGATGTCCTTAGTCTCAGTGAAGGGACACTTCCTATGGAAGTTCTGCCACAGCTCTGGCCTCTGTGACAGGACCATGTGATGAATCATGTGTCATAATGCATATGAACAAGGGGGCCAAATTAAGGTTGCATGGATTCACTTAATTCTGACATTTCCTATCTTTGGAGTGCTTTGGACAATCACGTGGCTTATCAGCAGGATTGGAACCTTTAGGTCAACTGCACACACAGCTGCCGTTTGAGCTAACTGAGTAATTGATAACAATAATAGGTTGCCAGCCTCCCTGTGGATTGTCACCTCACCATACAGTGATGAGACTCACACTTTGCCAGTGGGTTTCATGGACATTTGCTGACAGCAGAGGAAGGGCAAGACCCAGGGATACACAGTGCCAGTCCAGGCTCTGGAGGGCAGGACTCTCTAGTGGGCACAGACTCTTTTGCCTGCTTCCCTCCAAGCTCTTCTCCTCCAACTCCCTGTATGTCCCCCAAAGTTGTATCTTCCCAATCCCCAGCTCCTTTTCCCAGTCCCATTCTTCTTGTCTATCCAATCCCACTCTCCTGTCCTCAGCCTGTCCCAGATCCCTACTTGCAGCTCCTCATCCAATCTCTCTCTCTCCCACCCCTCCCACTGACTCCTAATACCAATCTACTCCTCTTGCCCAATATCAATCTCCCCTCCCTGGCTCCTTGTCCCATTCTCTTTGTCCATCTAGTTCCAGTTCTTCCCTGCACCCCAGCTCCTTGTCAGACCTGGATCTCCTCCCACCCTCGCATTGCTCCTTGTCTGATCTCAGTGAATCCCCAGCCAACTGCCTTCCAGTTCACATCCCCCAATTTACTTCACTGGCTTCCAGTCTCCCACCTCCAAATCCCAATAACAATTCCCCCCCTCTAGTTCGTCTCACCAAAATTTGTCCTAAACAACTATTTTCCTTTCCCCAGTCCAGCTTTTGTCCCCTCTGCATTCAACTCAAATAGCTTCCTTCTCCATGCTGCCAGAGAGCCAGAAGAGGCTAGGGGGCTTTGAGAGCAAAGGAGAGAGAGGTTCCCCTCTGTCAGGTCCAGTGCCCCACCCTGACTGAAGCAGCCATTACAGGAAAAGTTCTTCTGAGCCATCTTATATTTTATCCCTGGACTGGAGCATGTTCCATCCCTCTGTGGGGAAGGCGCATGCACGGTCTGTTCAGCACTAGAAACCATGAGGGGATGAAGCATGCTCACTAAGGAGACACTCTTTAGAGATTTTTAGCTGTTAAACGCTAGCAGGTCTGTAGTGAGCAGGTGAGAACAGCAATTTTTCCAAGGTTTATAACTTGGCCAAATTTGGGTGGGTTTTCACAGGCAAGGCAAAAGGCACATCCTGGCCACAAAAACTACATATCCGCCAAATGCCACATATCCAAAGCATGTGGGTGGTGGAGCATTTAAAAATAAAGGTCTCAAGAGCTTTATGTGGGAAAACATATTTTCCCTGACCTTGTTCTTGGAAATGGCTGAACCATTTTGCCTGAAATTTTCCAAACTCATCCTGAGGCAGACAGCTACCATGGAAAATTTCAGCCTAAACAGTTGAAATTTGGCAAAATTATAAGTGACTGAAAAGATTGTCTTAAAATAGGAAGTGCCAGGCAACTTTAATAATAGGCAGTGCTACCATCCCCACCTATAATAATCAGCACTTCTATCTAGGGATCTATATGTGCTTTACAAACATTATAAATGACAGTTGTAGCACCCTTTGTCCTATAATTTCAATATTACAGATGGGAAAATGGAGAGGCGAAGAATATAAGGGATCTGTCCAAGGTAACACACAAAGTCTGTTGCTGAGCCGGGAATTGTTACCCAAATCTCTTGATCTTAAGTGCTGTTCTTTAACCCCAATTACGTCCCACTGAAGTATAGGAATGAAGCACAATAATTGTAAAATGGGTACAGGTGGGTAATTATTTATGGAATGTAATAGATGGTTCCTTAAAAAAAAATTCCAATGGAATTAGACTGGCAATTTTTAGCAGCTCTAACCATTTCCAAAAGTTATCAAATTTAAGTCCATAGCTTATAACAGAGTGCCCAAGACATTTAAACATGAAGGTAATATTATATGTTATATATGAATTGAGCGCCATTATAATTCATTCCATTTCCTAAGAGGTTTATTATTTCACAATGTATGCACATACACCAAAATTTGGTTCAAAGTGCTTGGGGTTATTGAAAGGGTAAACTTGTTTATCTGCTTGCCTCCTGCATTCTAAATAAAGTATGTCTTCTTGGAGCCTGAGCTTACCTGGGACCAGATAGAGAGAAAATCACAGCTAGCAAGACTACTATAATGATCTCATTCACTCTTTTTACTGTCTTCTCTATGCTTAATAAAGGTTAAGCATCATGTTAAAGAGCTGCTTTGTGCTGCTTCAATACACAACGGACATTTGAGTTACTGTGAAAACACCAACACTTACAAGAAAGAAGTTGGTGAGGTATGCAGAAATCATCATCCAAATCAAACTAGCAAAGTAATTTAGTGTGTGACAGAACAATAAATGTGTTGGTTCCTATCCAAGAAGAATTACATTTTGGATGAGAGTATACAAAGTAATAAAGGAAACTCTGGAGATGGAATTTGAATAAAATCCATTTTTTATGTTCTGGGCCAACTTCTGCTTATGTTAGGCTCCATTAAATAAAATACCTCTTTAAAGTACTTGTGGTGGAATCTTCACTTTACAGTAGCTAAGCCTGATTGCCCCAGATGCTACTTTGTGGAAACAAAATGCAGAAGAGGTACTCATGGTGGAAAAAATTACTTCTTCTCTGGTGGCTATCAGCTGTGGACTTCTGTTTTGTCAAGCCAGAAAAACTAGGGAAGAGGGTAGCTTATGTCAGAAAGGTGTGCATTTGTCTATCCTGTTGTGGGCAGTTAAAATTTGATGCCAAACTACTGTTTTTATATAATAAAATTGAACTTAAATGGGAAACTTGTTTTATAAGTTGTAGGTATGTACATCAAGTATCAAGGAACTGGCCCTAAGACCACTGAGCTCAATGGAGAGACTCCAAAAGACTAAATGGACATAAATCAGACATAAAAAATGGTAATATTCATAAACCAGTCGGAGAGCACTTCAGTCTCCCAGGACACTCTGTAGCTGACTTGAAAGTTGCCATATGTCTACAAAAAAAACTTCAAAAACAGACTTCAGTGAGAAACTGCAGAGCTGGAACTAATATGCAAACTTGACACTACCAAACTGTGTCTGAATAGGGACTTGGAATGGTTATCTCATTACAAGAAGTAATTGTCACTGTTCACACATTCTTACCTTCTAATCAATGGTTGTGAATAGGCCTCATTTACTCTAAGGGAATGGATTATGCTAACACCATTCCCCCCCCATTGTGGTTGTTCCTTACTCATGGATGTATATATATACCCCCATCTGACTTCTATTCATTGCATCTGATGAAGTGGGTTACAGCCCACAAAAGCTTATGCCTGCAGAAATAAAATTTCTTAGTCTTTAAAGTTCTACAGGACTCCGTTGTTTTTTCAGTAGGCTTTGGATCAGACCATAATGTAAGACCAACAAGCCAAAGTCAACATTCTTTACTCAAGATGGGGGAAAAGGAATTTTGCCTGAGTAAATCCTGAAGAAATATGGCAGGTTGTGGTCCATTTGAATTAATGCATAATATTGATAATGTGGCAAAAAGTCCTTTCAGTTTTCACTGTGTGGCGTAATGAGGCTTGTACCTATATCATTCTGCACATTTTTCAGAAAAGAGAGACACAAAACAAAAGGGATATTTCTAAACCATAAGCAGTGTGGCTTAGTGGTTGCACCACTGGACAGGATGCAGGAGACTGACTTCAATTCCTGGCTCTGGACTGCTGGCTGACCTTGGATAAGTCACTTCCCTACCCCTGCTTCAGTTTCCCCATCTTTAAAAAGGAGATAATGATACTGTCCTTCTTTAGAATGAACTTTTTGATCTACAGCTGAAAAGCTTGTATAAGAACTAGCTATTATTTTGTGTGCTCTTTCTCATGCAAAAATCCCATTCCATTTCATGGTCAAGCCCATTGTTCACACAGTATTAAAGTTTACTGTCATTTCCTAGACTGCTTTACTTTTCATTACTAATGTGTTTATTATGGGGTTGAATAATAACAATTAGTGATTGTTTTATTTTTAAAGCACCCTTCCTCTGCTCAATGTCCAATATAACAGAAATAAAATACAATAGTGTGCATTCTAATGTTATATTAAAAATAAAACAAAACATACTGAAGCTATCCTTGAAGAATTAGGGTATGACCCAAAGCCTATTGAAGTCAACAAGAAATTTTTCCATGTGTTCTATAAGATTTTAATAAGGACCTTAAGAGGAATTATGACACACACAACCAGTAATTCATCAACAGAAGTTCATACTAAGAACATTTTTGTGGGGAAAATCCCACTCCATTGCTATTTAAATATAGGGAAGGAGGGGCTGAAACTCTTGTCAATAGGGAAACAAGTTTCATGCTTTATCATCCATTGCAATAAAGGTGCAATTAACTGTAAACCTAAGTGTAGTGCACGTAGCCATTCCTCCCTCTCAGTCTTGAAGGAAGAACATAACATAAGAACGGTCATACTGGGTCAGACCAATGTCCATCTAGCCCAGTATCCTGTCTTCCTACAGTGGCCAATGCCAGGTGCTTCAGAGGGAATGAACAAATCAGATAACCATCAAGTGATCCATCCCCTGTTGCCTATTCCCAGTTTCTGGCAAACAGAGGCTAAGAACATTTCAGAACATGATTTTGCATCTCTGCCCTTCCTGACTAATAGCCATTGATGGCCCTATCCTCCATGAATTTACCTAGTTCTTTTTCGAACCCTGTTATAGTCGTGGCCTTCGCATCATTCTCTGTCAACAAGTTCCACAGGCTGACTGTGCACTGTGTGAAGAAATAATTCCTTTTGTTTGTTTTAAACTTGCTGCCTATTAATTTCATTTGGTGACCCCTAATTCTTGTGTTATGAGAAGGAGTAAATAACACTTCCTTATTTACTTTTTTTCCACCAGTCATGATTTTATAGACCTCAGTCATATCCTCCTTTAGTCATCTCTTTTCCAAACTGAAAAGTCCCAGTCTTATTAATCTCTTCTCATAGGGAAGCTGTTCCATATCCCTAATCATTTTAGTTGCCCCTTTATGTATCTTTTCCAATTCCAGTACAGCTTTTTTGAGATGGGACGACCAGATCTGCATGTAGTATTCAAGATGAGGGCATAACATGGATTTATAAAGAGGCAATACGATATTTTCTGTTTTATTATCTATCTGTTTCCCAATAGTTTCCAAAATTTTGTTAGCTGTTTTCACTGCTGCTGCACACTGTGTGGATGTTTTCAGAAACCTATCCACAATGACTCCAAGATCTCATTCTTGAGTGGTAACGGCTAATTTAGACCCCATCGTTTTATATATTATGTATTCCAATGTGCATTACTTTGCATTTATCAATATTGAATTTCATCTGCCATTTTTTTGCCCAGTCATACAGTTTTGTGAGATCCTTTTGTAACTCTTTCAGTCTACTTTGAACTTGTCTATCTTGAGTAGATTTGTATCATCTGTAGATTTTGCCACCTCACCGTTTACCTCTTTTTCCAGATCATTTATGAATATGTTGAACAGTATTGGTCCCAGAACAGACTCTGGGGGGATACCGCTATTTTACCTCTCTCCATTCTGAAAACTGACTGTTTATTCTTACCCTTTGTTTCCTATCTTTTAACCAGTTACTGATCCAGGAAAGGACCTTCCCTCTTATCCCATGACAGCTTATTTTGCATCAGAGACTTTGTTGAGGGACCTTGTGAAAGGCTTTCTGAAACTCTAAGTACACTATAACCACGGGATCACCCTTATCTAGATGCTTGTTGACCCACTCAAAGAATTTGAGGAGATTAGTGAGGCATGATTTCCCTTTACAAAAACCATGTTGACTCTTCCCCAACAAATCATGTTCATCCATGTGTCTGATAATTCTGTTCTTTACTGTAGTTTCAACTGGTTTGCCTGGTACTGAAGTTAGGTTTACTGCCCTGTAATTGCTTGGATTGCCTCTGCAGCCTTTTTTAAAAATTGGCATCACATTAGTTATCCTCTAGTCGTCTGGTACAGAAACTGATTTAAATGATAGGTTCCACGCCACAGTTAGTAGTTCTGAAATTTCACAATTAAGTTCCTTCAAAACTCTTGGGTGTATACTCTCTGGTCCTGGAAACTCATTACTGTTTAATTTGTCAATTTCTTCCAAAAACTCCTCTTCTGACACCTTAGTCTCGGATACTCCCCCTCCCTATGTTGTGCCTAGAAGTACAATGCATCACAGGAGGATTAGCAGTCTAAGAGCTTTGGCCTTTGAGGTGGAGCAGAGCAACAAGCAGTTGAAGGCACTTTGGCCTTTGGGGAGGGGCAGAGCAATGAGCCAATGTAGGTCATCTAGCCTAAAGTGGGCAGGCTACCACCACCAGGGGTAGGATTGGCAGCAGGGGTCAGGAGGAACTTGGCCTATCCTACTCCACTGGGTCCCAGCCCAGGGCCCTGAAGGTGGCAGAAGGTTGTGCCTCTAGGTCAGCATGAATCCCACTGAAACATACTGACTTAGATTCTGGCTACACACCGGACTAATGTCTGGTGTCCCCAGGCTACTTCCTACTACCCCTTCTGAGTGCACCTCTGTCTTCTGGGGTTCCTCTGTCTCTCAGGGGTACATGGCCAGTGGCAGTCCCAGTAACTCCTCCGAGTAGTCAGTAGTTCCAGCACATCCTATGGGTCCTCAGCATTATAGAGCTTATTCTCAGGGCTCTGCAGGGGATCAGAGATGTCTGCTTCCTTCCCTAGCTCTCTGCCCAACTGAACTGCAGAGTCTGCCTTTTAAACTTCTTGTCCTTCCCCTCTGCTTCCGGTGTGGTTTGCCTGGCTTTGTCCACCAGGGAGTGGAAAATTGTTTCTCCTCATCAGTCTCTGAGGGAGGCCACACTTCCTCACTACACTAAGAAAATCTCTAAAAGATATGTGGTGTCAAAGTGCAATTGTTCATCAGGAGAAGGTTCAAGGAGGAGGTCTCTAATGCAACCAAAACCTTCCCCATTAAGAGTTTTAAACCTCAACATAGTCATAGAGCTTAAAGTCAGAAAGGGTCGCCAGATCATTTAGTCTGAACTTCTGCACATAACAGGCCACTGAACACCCCCCAGTTACTCCTGCATTGAGCCCAATAACCTGATTTGACACGGAGTCAAAAAGGGTTAAACACCAGCAGGCTAAATGACCCAAATTCAACCTTTAGAGACATATTAGGAGACAATGATTGTATTTGTCTGTGTTTACATATATACTGTTAGAGGTTAGCAATCTAACCAAATGGTTCCTGTCTGTCACTTTATTCTGTTAAGTCAGAGATCAAAAGGGGATATTATTATTTAGATGAAACTTGGATGTAGCAATATCATTGTCTTTATTTCTCTTTGAAGTTTGTAGTAAACTCCCTGTAAATGGCAGGAGATGGACAGTTACCTTATGCTAATCCATGAAGCTAATTACCGGTGTGTGCCTAGGAAATAGGAGGTTTTACTTCAAAGCCTCAGTGATCATCTATTAATCACTTAAGGAATACTTTCTGTCAAGAGACTATCAATCGCCTGTCAGATGTCTAGAAAAGAACTCTAGGGCCCTGATCCTTCAGATCTGCTTAAACTTTGTCAGGGGAAGGTTAAGTCTTGAGACTGAGATCTCCAGCTCCAGTCTGGATTACCCTGATATTTGACATAAACTGCCTATTTGGACTGTAACCTGATGAACTGATTTGGAAAAGAACTTTTTGCAACTCAGCAGTTTACCATCTCTAAGATTTATTTTAAAAAGACAAGAAAGAGTATTTGTTTAAAGATCATTATATAAACTGATATGAGTAAAGTTCTTAGGTCAGTTTCATAGTAGTTTAGTTAGGAAGAATTGCCTGCAAGAGCATATTTGGGTAAGATCTGAAATATTCATTGACCCGGTGGATAACGCGTCTGATCTCTTGGAATTGAAAGAACTTCATACATGATTAACAAGATTTCCAGTAATCCTCATCATATTTGACTTGGCTGTCTGGGTGGGAGCCCAGAGCTGGATTGCTTTAAGAGAACTGTATTTTTGGCTTCTGAGTAACCAGTATGGTATTGTAGGTGGTATTTTGTGGCTGGATTGGTGAATCTAATTATTAGAAATAAACACCAGCTTTGGGGATTGTCTGCTCTTTTCTTTGTAGTTTGCCCTGGGTAAGCAATCTACTCCCTCCCACGATCCCGGTCACACCTGGATTGGATTAAGTATTACAGTCCAGTAGTTTACAATATAAACTATCGTGTGCCACAAGCAGATAATAGAAGGGGCTGAGGTTCACCATTACTTGTGGCCCCTGCAATGGTAGGGAAATGATTTGGTGAGATATACCCTGATGATCCTAGCAAACAGCTTGCACCCCAGGCTGCAGAGAAAGGCAACAAAATCCAAGGTCCTTGCCAATTTGACCTGAGAGAAATTCCTTCCTCACCCTAAAAACGGTGATCAATATGTCCTTAAACATGTGAGCAGGACCCACCACCAAACATCTGAGAGAGAGAATTCTTTCATCTGGTGTCCCATCTCCAGTCATGGCCATCACTGCAGCTACAAAAGGAGGAGGAAAAAAAAATCCATTTCAGAATACCCTTGGCAGGGGAGATTCCTTCCTGATCCCTACTGCCAGCCAGTGGAAGTCCTGAAGCACAAGATTTAGAAATGTAGGACCAGAAAGGGCTCTCTGGGCCCCTAAGCCTATTCTTCCCCACCACCACTGCAGACAACATCATACAATCTACCTCATAAATTTAAAAGTTCTATCTTAAAACAAATTAGTCTCTTTACCATCAGTATTTCTACTGTGAGGCTGCTCAAGAGCTTTACTCATCCAATGGTTAGAAATTTCCTAATTTCCACACTAAATTTATTCATGACGTTTATAACCATTTGTTCTTGTACCAACATTATCCTTCAAATTATATAGCTCTTTCACTTCCCTAGTGTTTACCCCCTGAGGAGCAATCTTATCCCTTTTCAGCCTTCTTTTTGTTAGGCCAAACAAGCCAAGATGTTTTAGTCACTTTAAAATCAATCCACCAATTTATAGGGAGACAATGCAAAAATAAAATGCAGGACTGTTATGTTATGATCTTATGTGGTCAAACCAGTAAACAAATGTGCTGCTCCATTTCAGGTGGTGAAAAAAAAACCACTCCTGGTAATTCTGCTATAGGGAAATTACAGTAATCAAGTTTAATGGTGATGCCTGATACCAGACATTTGGATGCCTTATGCATGGTGTTTTGGGGGGGTGGGACGAGATGCCTCAAAAGTATGGCTTATGTAGGATTTAAGACACCTGGAGCTGGCCCTCTACATCATGGGAGTGAATTTCATCGTCTGTGAGTATAAAGTCTTTTTTTTTAATGGCATTTGTCCAGCTCCTAGTCATAAAGCCATTCTGTCTTGTGTACTTACACACAATAGGTAGGTAAGCAATCAACAAGCTATTCAGATTTCCCACCATTTATCCATCCCACCTTTAAAAATCACATCTGAATTAGGCTTACCACTAACTTTTATAATGCAGTGTATATTTTACCTAATTTGAGTAAAAACCTATAGTGTTAAATAGCTGCCCCCCCTCCCCCCCAAAAAAAAAGAAATAGAAGGAAAGCAAACTGAGAATAATGGCATCACACCTCTCAGTGTCTTACTTCAGGGACAATACTTCCCAGAGCTGGTTGATGCAGAGCAGAAAGAAATGCAGGTCCAAGCAGGATGCCAGCAGGTTTTTAATAATTGGGTTGCCAATTGCTTTTCAGTTATTTAATGAAAAACTAGACAATTCAGGCATTTTTCTTCTACCACACTTCTCATACCTAATTGTCCTCTCTGGAATTGGTTATCTATTTGAGAAAGATACAATTATCTGACAATGCAGGAGTCCTGAAATTTCTTTAAAAGTCAATTGTGTAAATAAATAAATATAAAATAAATAAATAAAGTGAAGCTGGTTTGGGTTAACTGGGAGAGAAGAGATGGAGAGGCATCAAAATAATGACATGTTAGGCACAGAGTCACCTGACTTTAATTTAAAAACTGCAGCAATAGCAAAGCAGGTAAGCTATTTTGTAATAATGCAGTAATGAAACAGCTGGATGCTTTGGGTCTTTTTGTCCAGTGGGTCATGGGTTTAAATCTCCATGAAAGCAGACGAAATTACCTACTTTCAAACTCTGTGGAGTTTACCAGTTCTGTGCTCACTGAGATGTAGGTCTTCTTGGAGCAAGCTTCAGGATTAAACAAGTGCCACCTCCACAGACAGTATATATTTGCTTTTAATCAGTCACAAGCCAGTGTTTAATGCTGACTGCACAACTGTGAAATCATGGAAGCAGAGAGTCTGCCTGCCTCAGAAAACAAAACCAAGGCAATCAAAAGGCAACAGAGGCGGCTCAGCTACGCATGGGAAGCCATGTAGACTCTTTGCAGAGTAAAGGATGAAGCAGTGCTAAATTACCAGCATCTTATATAAACACGGTACACATGCTAGTTTAGTGTTTTCATTCAATCCAATTTTCTAAAACGGAAACTTTTCTTTGTTGACTAGTATTATCCCTTCAGTTACTCATTAGCATCAGGGCCTCATCTGGGTATTCCAAAGGCCTTTTTCGGTGGGCCACTAGGGATAACAAGATTAATCAAATTAATGCCAGCCTCCTTCTACACTCCCCCCACTCTCGTTTGATATTGGCCCAGATTCTGCCCTCAGCTACATTATTATGAGGACCTGAAATAGAGTTCTGTATGGCTCAAAAGCTTGTCTGTCTCACCAACAGAAGTTGGTCCAATAAGATATAACCTCACCCACCTTGTCTCTCAGGTACATTATATGCACATATAATTCTCCCCAGAGTCATTAGTGGCTGTGCATACATACCAGAGGGTGGAATTTGGCCCTTTGACTCTAGCATATACATCTTCTAAATGCACTGGATCCCACATGCTTTTTGGAAATGCCCTTCTGCTTCTGGACTCCATCTGTAAGAGATATAACAAAGTGTATCAAAGGTCATTAATGTACTTCCTTAGGGCCAGATTGTGCCTGTAGGCACTGACCTTGGCTAAGGTTATTGTATAAGCTGCACCACCCTGGGAATAGCCTTGACAGACATTGTGACTCAGAATTCCTCCTCTGTTCTCTTCTTGCTCCTGGGCATAGTACTTAGGGCTGATCTATAGAAGCAACGAGTTATAGTACCCCGTGTGCTGGCTCCATTATTCTGGCCAAGGTTTCTCTGTTCCTTGTCTGTGTCTGCCCATCTGCCCCAGAGAAGGGTTAAGAGCAGAAGTACCTCTGAATACTCTTGCATGCCCAGAACCTAGATCCAGATAGCTTTGTGTAGGGGGTACTCATTTTTAGTCCCTCATGTGGGCACATAATCCAAGTCACTATCCAGCTGTCATTTATTCAGACTTATAATACTTTAAGAAGGTAACTAATGCTGTAAATTCAAAATGGAGTTCTTAGAAGAAGATGAACAAGATGAACATAAATCAGGAGTTTCAGCTCTGGTTCAATTAGCCAACCACAACTAAAGAATACATCACCCTTGCAATGAGCCATAACATTCACTGCCCTCCCCCAAGCCGCCATGAGAACAGGAGAGATTGGCAGTCTCTGCTGAAGGTCAGTGGGTCAAGGTTATTTTCAGACCACGGTGAGAGAAAATTCCAAACCTCAGAGCACCTTACAGAAACTGAGTTGTGGGCATTTGCAAAATCAAGTTCATTTCCAGATTTGAGAGTTGAAATTTGACTTCAGCTTTTATTTGTCATAGTTACATAGTTTTTCTCTCAGGTTTTTCCTCCAGCCCTATATGAAGTACAGAACTATCTTATTCTTAGCAGCTTCTAAATTGCCAAATGCCCATATCTATTAATGGCCTGAGTTTTCAGAGATCTCTGAGCATTAACTTCAGAGAAGGTTGTGGGAGCTCAGCTCCTTTTAGTTATGGACTAACCAGGCCTTTTGGAACTTATGGATTGATTTCCAAACATCTTCCCTTTGCAAGTCATCAGTCAGCAACAGGATCTAAAAATTCTCAGACTTTGAGAAAATTCAGACCTGAATCTGAACTTTACATCTTGGGCCCTTCTTACTTATTAGATCGGAAGCACTCTACAATTGTGGCTAATGCTGCCTAAGCATTTCTTTACAACTTTCTGGTTTTGGTCACTCATAATACTCTGAGACTTTCACCCTGAAGGTGTCTGGCTGAAGGTGAATCGCTTTGGGATAGTTTTGTGCAAAACACGTTTATCTATTTTTGAATGACAGGAGAATAAAAATTAGTACATTTTCTCTGCCATTAAAACAAACATTTTAATTTAAAAATGTAGCAATATTGATATGAACAAGCTCCAGTGCCAAAATGGCTAAAGTGGAACGGTATTGAGGAAACAAAGATTTTTTTTTTGGAAGCTGTTTGAAGCTGTAAAGAAATTTGGAATGATAGAAGCTTGAGATGGATTAATGAGCAGTATGCAGATGAGGTGGTCACAGATGCACGATGAATGCTGTTTATCACATGGCTCCAAAATACATGACTGCTGATGTGATCATACACAGTGCCATAACATATCACTGAAAAGTAGCCTCACCTGGGTGGAGAACAGAAAAAATGAATACATTACATTATGCATCAGTCTTGTGAGGGGAAAATTTTTGTCAGACCTCGGATCGGAATCAAATTAGTCAGTCAAAAACACACTGAGGACTGTTGTGCCAGCCAGAGTGACCACGGTTGATGGTGTCGCACTAGGCATCATGTAGTGGAGTTCCAGATCGGGCTCAGTCCTGTAGATGTATGAATGTCAGACAGCCTGGAGGAGAGTGCAGTTAGTAAGGGCACACACCTCTTTGTATGTTGATGGAGAGGCTGAGAGCACTGGGTTTTTTTTGTCCAGTCTGGTGACATGGTTGAAGAGCGTGCAACATCACTTTTGAACATAATGAGCGATGGAAGGAAGGCCAGACCTCTGCAAGTTTATAACATTTTGCACAAAAGCCAACCCATTTTATGCTCAGGATTTGGTGCTGACAGTGTATATGGAATGTCTCTCGCTGTTCCAAGGCTGCTTTTAAGAGGGTCCAGGACGTCACAACATCACGACAGACCTTATTACAGAAAGTATCTTGGGATTTTCGCCGTCGATCTAAAGCAAATGGGGACTCAGTAGTTGCAGGCTCCTTCAGATGGCCCCTTCTCATAAGTCTTGTGCTCCAGCCATCTAATAATTTTTGTTGCCCTCCGCTGGACTCTCTCCAACTTGTCCACATCCTTTTTCTAGTGGGGGGCCCAAAATTAGACACATTACTCCAAATGCAGCCTCACCAATGCCAAATAGAGGGCAATAATCACTTCGCTCGATCTACTGGCAATGCTCCTACTAATGCAGCCCAATATGCTATTAGCCTTCTTGGCAACCAGGGCACACTGTTAACTCATATCCAGCTTCTTATCCACTGTAACCCCCAGGTCCTTTTCTGCAGAACTGCTGCCTAGCCCATAGGTCCCCAGTCTGTATCTGTGCATGGGATTCTTCTGTCCGAAATGCAGGACTCTGCACTTGTCCTTGTTGAACCTCATCAGATTTCTTTTGGCCCAATCCTTCAATTTGTCTAGGTCATGCTGTATCCTATCCCTCCCTTCCAGGGTATCTATCACTCCCCCTAGCTTAGTGTCATCTGCAAACTTGCTGAGGGTGCAATCTACTCCATCCTCCAGATCATTAATGTTGAACAAAACTGGCCCCAGGACCAACCCCTTGGGCACTTCACTTGTTACCGGCTGCCAGTTAGACATGGAGACATTGATCACTACCTGTTAAGCCCAATGATCTAGCCAGCTCTCTATCCATTTTATAGTCCATTCATCCAACCCATACTTCTTTAATTTGCTGATAAGAATACTGTGGGAGGCTGTATCAAAAGCTTTGCTAAAGTCAAATTGGTTAATTGTTCCAATGGATAATTATTCTCACTGATTAAAATTTATACCTTATTGCCAGTCTGGTTTCGTCTAGCTTCAGCTTCCCAACACTGGATCGTATTATACTTTTCTCTGCTACACTGAAAAGACCATTATTAAATATTTGTTTCTGATGTAGGTACAGTAGAAAGTCAGAGTTACAAATACCTCAGGAATAGAGGTTGTTCATAACTCTGAACAAAACGTTATGGTTGTTCTTTCAAAAGTTTACAACTGAACGTTGACTTAGTACAGCTTTGAAACTTTACTATGCAGAAGAAAAATGCTGCTTTCCTTTTAGTTTTTTATAGTTTACGTTTAACAGTACTGTATTTGAGGGGGTTTTTGGTCTCTGCTGCTGCCTGATTGCATACTTTCAATTCCAAATGAGTTGTGTGGTTGACTGGTCAGTTTGTAACTCTAGTGTTCCTAACTCTGATGTTTTATTGTACTTATAGATTGTACTCAAGTCACCCCTTAACCTGCTAAATAGATTGAATTCCTTGAATCTGTCACCATAAGGCATGTTTTCTAATCCTTTAATCATTCTATGAACCCCTCTTCAATTTATCAACATCTTTTTTTAATTGTGGACACCAGAACTGGACACAATATTCCAGCAGGAGTTGTTCCACTGCTAAACACAGAGGTAATGGCTTGGAACGTGTTTTTATTTAAAAACAATCAAGTAAAAATCAACAGAAACAACAACCAACTAGGTTAAACATTGTGCTAAGAATATCCTCCTGGACACTGTGGGCTAGATTCACAAGGGGGACTTAGGCACCTAACTGCCACTTTAGGCACCTAAGTCCAACATTTAGGCATCTTTTGCATTCATAAAACTACTCCCCAGTTGCCATCTAATCCTGTAGATGGTGAGGTGCCAAAGTTTTGGCAGCTGAGCATGTGCTCAACTGCATCTGTTGTGACACTGCATAGCAGCTTGGCCTCTAACCTGCACCTCCATCACGACCACTTTCTCTTTCTCTTCAGTTTTTCATGAAAAATGACCAACCTAAGACCACCTGAGTTTACAGCCGAGAATACTGAGTGGAGATAGGGCTTCACTGAGGTCCAGTTGTAGGTGCCTATCTCCTTTTGAATAGCAAGGCCTAATTCATACCTCGCTCTTCAGCTGGCTTAGGTGGCTCCCTGCTCAATGTCCTGGTGTTTCTGAATCTCTCTTTAGGTACCTAATTCTCCTCCTGCATTGTATAGGGAGCTTGGGTGCCCATCTTGGGTCTGTAAATTCCATTAGACAGAAGGACACCTAAAAATTAGATGCCTCAACCAGTGGCAGGGGATGATGGTATGACCACCCTGCTGGCAGCTTTAGGTGTACATGTGCACCTTTGCAAAAGGGGCTGGAGAGTGATCCTGTCCTGCCCTCACCCAGCAGTGGCAGCTCCTGTCTCATGGTGCGTGGCCTGGCTCCGTACTCCAGGCATTGCTACATGGCCTGGGACCCAATTGCCACGTCGCAATGCCATTCACTCAGATTTGGCCTGCCTGCCTCTCCATCATGATGGAGGGGCAGCAGGGCCAAACCCGGCTGGCACTGTGAACCCATGTTCCAGGTCACATGCTTGAAGTGGGGAACCAGGCCCAGCCCTGTAGGACAGGAGCTGAATCTGCTGGGTGAATGCAGAGCAGGCTTACTCTCCTGTCCACCACCAATGACCCATCACACCCCCAGGGTTCCAATATCTGGCTCTGTCATTGGTTTCAATGCTGATTGTTATAGTGTCTAAGACTCCTTTATGAATCTAGCCCATTGGGATTAATTTGGAACATACTGTTCCATGAGTATTGAATTATTTCATCACATTTCTTTATTGTTCAGTACAAGAGTGGGCTACCCAATACCTCATTCTTTGCCTGGACTCTCTTAGCACCTGACGAGGATACCATCACTGTCTAGTATGTTGCAGATAGATAGACCACAATAGAGATATTGCAGTTAGGGAACTTGATTTATCTATCTAATATACTTGTAGTGCAGTATCTGAGTTACCTCCCAAATTCATAAGACAAACCCCAAACACTCTCTCTCCCCGTCTTCCTCCCAAGGTAGAGGTTTTTCTCCCAAACTCCTAATTTCTTCTTCCAATCTCCTTATATGTGAGTAGACTGTGAGAAGGGTTACTAAAGAGAAGCTAAGTAAAAGAAACGGCTTTTGCATTCTTTTCTGAATATGGTGAAGTCTGTGGTAGTTCTGATTTTCTGAAGAAGTTTAAGTGCAGTTCCTATGAAAGCTATGTCTCCCTTTCTCAGAAGCCTCCCTTTATTAGTCAACAGTTTCATGATTCCAGTGGAATATAGCTGTCAAATGGAATTCAAGTTGATAGAGGGATAAGTTGTTTCCAAGGTAGCTAGGATCAGTCCCAGGGAGAATTTTTACTATCAGTTCAAAGACTTTGAAAAACTTTGTTCAATGAAGAGCTTGAGTAGCAACTAGAGAAGTGGTTTGATACGTTTAAGTCACCTGTATTGTGAGGCATGTAGGCTGCTTCAAAGAAGTCTTCTTGCCAAAGGAAAGGATTACTCACACGGTGGCATGCATGTTTCTATCCGAGTAAAGAGTTTTGAATTGTCCAGGTAGACTTAGATTGAGGATATCATCACATTTTAGGATGAAGAGAAATGAAAAGAGCTGCAGCAGCTGTATTTCTGTAGAGGATAAAGAATTCTGGACTTAGCTCTCTAGCTTCTATCTCTGAGAAGGCTGGGCCAATCAAGGCAGTAATGAAGTAAGCTGAATATCTGGTCACTTCCAAAGCAGAAGACATAGATGGTGGACAAAGGAAGACACTCTCCACTGAGTGCAATACAGGTACTAACAGGACATGCCATTACATCAGATCAGTGCTTGAAGTCAGAAAAAGAGCTTCTCCTATTGACTTTAAAAAGTGACGTTTGTTGAAAAACTCAGCTATACAGATTCCTGGTAGGCCAATTGGTTCAAAAGTCAAGATCTGGATCTCTTTTAAAATCTCATGATACCAGGAGAGCAAGTATACGTCTGCTGTGTCTGGAATCTCCCCTAATTAGTTATTTCCTTAGATTGGAATCAAGAGTGGAAATCTCATACAAACCACATGAGAAATAAACATTTTTTCCATAATAAAAAGGTATTATCTGTAGGCTTCACACTGGTTTCTAAGTATGTTTTTGAGTAATTTTATAGCTGAAGACACTTCTCCTGATATATATTGACAGTCAGAAGTATACAAAATTAACTGATATCAAAATAAGAAGCAAATGTTTCTGCCAGTTGGATCAGTGAGCCTTAAAATGGAAAACATCAATAACATTCAGCAGCTCTCTGCAGGGCACCCACCTTGGGGAAGTTAATAATACATCTAGTGTAGGTGGTGTTCTGGAAACAGCTTGTAAAGTTACAGGGTAATACATCCTTCACTACAGCTCTTATTAAAATAAAGGAACATATTTTAATGCAATCATTTCCATGTCACATTGAAATTTATACTAGCTATCTTTTTAAAGCTGTTAATTTGCAAAAACTCACATTAACCACTGTGTGTATTGTTATATTACATTAACAAGAAAACATAATGGAAGTTGGTTTTAGAGTGTACAGAAGGATCACATAAAGTACTTTATTTTATATCACAGCAGCCTCTTAATCCTATTATACACAGCAAATGGAGGGTGTCAATGTTCACCTTCCCTGGCATTAAAATCTAATGGGGATTTTCTATGAACATCACTCGGTAGATGTGTCATTGCTGTAACTGTGTTTACACTTCCTGCAGAGTCTTTAAATAAAAAGTAAAGTAGTGCTGGTATTCTCTGTTAGAATGATGGCACTAGGAGCCTAAGTGACTCTGCTTATCTAAAGAATGATTGACTGCCAGCAGCGGTAGAAACTTCCCAATCATGTACTTCAACATCGTTCTGGACAGACTTCCTTTAGCAGCAACAGCCTGATACAAAGCTCATAAAGTAATTGGAAAGATTCCATTGATTTTAATGGACGTTGGATCAGGTCCTATAAGAATAATTACTTTAGTCTCCATGTCCATTATTTCCTTGGCTTCTCTGTTGCAACAGTCACCTAGGATGTGGGTTGCTGGTGATATGGACATAGAAATCTTCCTTTTAGGAGTAGACTGAGAACAGCTATTCATTTCACACAAAACAACAAGAGTTCTGTGGCACCTTAAAGACTAACAAATGTATTTGGACATCAGCTTTCATGAGTAGAAACCCACTTTGTCAGATTCATGAAGTGGAAACTTCAGCTGGGTAGGTATATATACACATGCAAGGATGGGTGAGTTACATCACAATGAGGAGGGCATTCACACCTTCTCATCAACTGTTGTGAATGGGATTCATCCACCCTGATTGAATTACCTTGATAACACTTACTCCTCACTGTGATGTAACTCACCCATCAATTGTTCTCTCTGTCTATTGAAGACAGGACAAGAAGTAACAGGATTAATCTGCAGCAAGAGAAATTTAGGTTAGATATTTGGAAAAAACGTTCCAACTACAAGGGTAGTTAAACTCTGGAACAGGCT
>ML675616.1:94029122-94050901 GCA_007922155.1 Mesoclemmys tuberculata | reverse complement strand
ACAGGCTTCCAAAGGAGGTTGTGTACTCCCCATCATTGGAGGTTTTAAGAACAGGCTGGACAAACACCTGTCAGGGATGGTCTAGGTTCACTTCATCCTGACACAACATGAGGGGCTAGACTAGATGATCTCTTGAGGTCCTTTCTAGCCCAGCAGTTCTATGATTCCATAATCTCTGTCAGATAGTAACAACTTTTGGTCCTTACCAAACTGATCCAAAGTCCAAATAATCAATAAAGTGAATTTATTTAAAAATGTGAATGAATATTCACAGAATTTCCTCCTCTTCTTTGTCCTCTATACCCTCCACCCTTCCCAGCCTTCATATCTACTGTAAATGGGTAATGATAGAGACCACACTCCTATATGCAGAACCTAAACTCCTGGTCGACTGTTGTCTTTGACCCAGGACAGTCTTTTCATCTTCAGCACTGCTTGGGTCTGTTACACTACACAGGCACTGAACTGTAAATCTGAAGACTTAAGCCCTGGATATCTCTCCCACATGCCAAAAGTCGCACTTCACAGGATCAGAAGCTGGAATACCTTCATCTGGTCTTTCACAGGATAGTCTCTCTTTATCCTTGGCCATGAGAGCTTGCCAATTACAATCATTGGACCACTGATAAGTGACTATAGCTACACCCCTCCTCAAGAAAGTGGCCTTCTCTTTCCCTTTCCCCACACTGGTTCTGATAGTTAGCCCACCCTTTAAAAAAGGAGTTATCATTGTCCTCCTGTGAAAGTCTGATAAAGGGTTGGGGCAATACAAGGAGATAATTAGCTCACCTTGCCAAATAATATCATTTACCTAAGCCATCTGGTCTCTCTCCTCCTGAGAATCCTGTATCTTAATTGCTACTGGGGCTGTGCTGCTTCTCTTTTGAACAAAGTGTCCATGACAGGACAGAACATATCAATTCTTTTTTCTTTTTTTTTCTTTTTTTCACCTTGGGATAAATGTAAACGATGCACGGAATTTAAAAAGTTTAAAGAAAATGCTTCAAAAGTCCAATTGTTATGCAACAACCCTTAACTATTAGCTGAAAATGTAGCTTACTCAGAGAGACAGTTGGAAGTCCCTGGACGAAACTTATCTAATGAATCTGGAAACTTCAATACCAACATCCATTGAATAATGTAACCACTCTATTTTAACTGTTTTGGTCCTAAAATTATTGTAGCTATTCATTCCCTATACATGATGGCAAGAAGAATCTCAGTGCTTTTATACAGCACTCTGCAGGCCTCGTTCTCTTCTCCAAAGAAATCATTAGAGTTACATCAGCAAAGAACTGTTGAAAAAGAATGAATAGTTGGTCCCCTCATGTTCAAGAGCTCTGTAGATAATAACTAGTCATCACAACATTACTGAAAGGTTGGTGAGCAAATACGCTATTGTGCAGATGAGAACATGGAGGTAGAATGACTTTGCATAGGTCAAGCAGTGAGTCAGTGGTAAAGCCAGGATTAGCAACTCAGAAGCTCCTACCTCCCAGCCCTGTTCATTCCTTTCTAGACCACAATACCTCTGTTTAAGTATATTGGTTTTAATGTGATGAGCCAAATGCCCATGCTCCAACTGAATGGATGTGGACCCCAGCTAGAGCTTCAGGACCCGGGTAGGCTCTTGAAGCTCTTCTCAAATCTAGGTTGGGGAGATAATCATTTGGCTGTAGCATCCCAGCCTGTCCCACTTCCTCTAGAGACTCCATCCCCATATACCCACATAAGGCAGTGGGCATCATGAAGAAGGGAGGGCAGTCATGCTTCCCCTGCATGGAGGGGAAGAGAGATGTCTCTCTTTTGGCCAACCAAGTGTCAGGATTTGTGGAAGGCTGGTGGGGCTTGGCATGTTCTCACCACACAACTACTGAGTGCTCTGTGAACTCCACTGCACCTGCCTGATAGTCACACAGTCTTGCAGACCCCATATACCTAGGAAATCCAGCTCATGCACACAGGATTTTTTGCTATAGTAATACCATCCACTGGATAGGTTAAACTTTTTTTAGAATAAAATCAGAGCTCAAGATTTGCATCATGCTGTCTTTATTCTCAGATACAGAGGTCTAGATTTTCATCCCTTGCCTACTAATTTGCACACTTACTCTTTTGTGCACAATCAATTTGGTCTTTAGAACAAACATTTTTCCTTTGATCACAAGAGCTATCTGGGGTTAAAGAGTAATACTGGCATGGTTTGAGATTGGAGACAGAACTCAGGGCACTAATAGCTCTGTCTGTTTGGAAAGGAAATGTGTCTGGCTATGGAAAAGAGATAAATATAGAAATTAAGGGCTTGATACAAGACCCTGGAAGTCTTACCTATTGAAGTCAATGGAAATACTGAGGTACCAGCATATATGGAGATAAATCTGCTCACTATCAGCATTGTTTTGGGCAGTTACAACTTCTCAATTGAAGAGGTTCAAAAAAACAGAAAGTGCTGTAGCTCTTAGGTTAAAAGGGACTGTGAGGGGTGGTCTAAATAGCCACTGAAGTATGCAGTTTTTGATGTGAGAAGACAAGTATGAAATGAAGCCCTAAAGGACCTGACATTTGTAAAGATGCTATTTGAATCCCTTTTTTGACAGCAAATACTTCTATGATATAAAAGTTTTTAATTTAACTGGGAACCCAGATTAAATATGATCACTAATTAATGATTATTATCTCTTTGATGAGTCATTTACACAATGTTGCATTAATTTAGCATTGGGATGCAATGAGATGCATTATAATCAGGTGGGTGGTGTTTTCAACTTTTTGTTTTTGAAGACTTGAGGCAATTGTTGCTGATCACTACAGTTTTGCCAGTAAGTGTCATTTCATACTCCTAAACATTTACTTATTTTTGCAGTTAGGATAAAATATCTAGTTTTGCAGTCTAAACATGTGAACATATGATGTTTCTCAGTTCTGTGAAAAACCCACCTTCCCTTGAAAATCTAGTTCATTTTAGCCTGGTAATGGTCCCATTTCGGATGAAAAATGCATGTATGAAGAATTTTCCATGAGTTTCTTTAATGGATTCTATGTATTTAGATTTATGAACACACTAATAAGATTACCTATTGATATATATTTTGAATCATATAAAACACAAAATGAGGGGTAAGGTTACAAGTGAAGGTTATTTTTAAAAATATCTTCCTACTATTTTTATCCTTAATTATTAAACACAATGGCCATATATAAAATATTTGCTTGTATAGTGACACCCAAAGGTGCACCATTGTAAAATAATTCCCAGATGTGACACCATCAGAAAAGTCCAACCTGCCAATGCAGATGCAGATTTGGATAATCAAGTGACTTAAGCCATACCCTATTGCTTGTTTATGTCAGAGGAAGGGAGTAGGGCCTAATACTTTAGAAGAAGGGAATGGGATGCAGCACTGTTAGTGAGATAAAACGTACGAACAGGGAAGCTTGTACAATGGTTCACTGAGTAATACCTTCTTCTAGCCTCTTGCACCTGATAGTGTCTTTTATGCCACCATGTTGACCCATTGCTATATAGAAATCGGTGGGAGAAGTACAATTATAGGTAGCAAGTGAGCTGGATTGGGACCCATAGAACATAGGGCCAGTAATTTCTACTGACAGTTGTGTGGGTATATAACTTTTGTGCTGTGCTACAAAAGCTTTAATGGCATGAGTTTGCGACAGCCAGATTATCAATATGTGACAAAAGTCGCACATGAGTAATATGATAAAATCTTTATATCACAACACTATAATGTATTGTGTATGCTGCACATATTTCACATTAAAATTAGTTTAGAAAAGTTAGTGAATGCCAGAAATAAGGTTATCTTAATTTGCCCCCCCCCTCCCCCTGGTGCACATGCATTATGATATAGTCTTTAATTACATGATCACATATGATCTTTTTCCACAGGATCCCTGCCTCAATCAGTGCCAGGTTGGATGTTTGGGTTTCAGTCCAAATGGTTGAAGTTTGGCAAAGTTATAAGCAACTGAAAAAGGGGTCTTATAATAGGAAGTTTCAGGTAACCTTGATCATAGGTGAAGTTATAAGCCCTGCCTATAAATAATAGGTGTCTGTTTAAAGCTATACAGAGGTTTTGAATTAGTCCCAGGGAAGCTAATTAATGGGCAGAGTTCAATAGATATAGTCAAAGATGCATGATTATAATTTATAGTGTCTCCATAATTTACGATATGGCTATAGCCTCCACACATAGTGATTGTTGTGTCAATTGCCATAGTAATTCTATCAATGTATTGGTGGTGTGAGAGAATAGTTACAACATACAGTATGTATGTTATACATTCATATGTTTAAAGATAGTATTCACACAGTATAAAACACACTCCAGGCACTATTTTTTCCAGTGGTATGAATTATTTCTTTTTCACATACTTTGTGTGTTTATTTGGTTATTCCAGCTGAGAGTGGAGACTAAATCTTAATAAATACCATGCCCCCCAGCCAGCTACTGCACAAGGGTCCTTGCATTCACCAGAATAAAATGCTGCTAATGTTATTATTTGTCCTTTTGCCTTACAGTGAACTTTATGATAAGCATAAAATGGGGAGAGTGGGTTGGCCAAAGCAAATTGGATCATATTTCTCTATACCCCTCGTAATCCTGCAATGACACTCATGACTAAGATGCTACTTTGTCAATCACCATCACTTCACACACGATAAGCATATGTAAGTGACACAGCCTTAATGCCTTATATATCCTAAGGGAGGATCTGTCAAAAAACAATGCGAACGTGTGGAAGGGGAACAATTACTAATGAAATCAAGTATTATGCAAAGATAGCTATGCCTTTACTGTGAAATTGTGTGTCTCATGGTCCAACACCAGCCTAATAATCTGTCAGATCTAATCAAGGAAAGCCAGTCAGCCTATCAAAATATTTTGTGCAGTTGGGACCAAACAGGCATTACCATCAGTCACTTTATTATATATTTATTATATATCATATGTCACTTTATTATATACAGTTTAAATAAAGCAAAATAAATTCTGTGGCTAATGGGGGTTATTTACAAGTTCAAGTTTTTAAAAATAATTTGGTAGCAGATGGATCTGTTTTTCTTCAATAGCCTGAGCCACTTAATGAGGTGAAAATGCAAATGACAGTGGAGGGAACTGTGAGACAACAGCAATTTTCCTTAAGAGGGATCTTTCCCATGGTGCTATAACTCATTTTGCACAGACCCCTTTTCCCCGCACCTTTTAAAACATTACTGTTCAATAAGTATGAATCAGGAAGTGAAGAAGCTATATTCATGGTGTACAGTCATTATCAGGTTGCTAAAAATTTGTCAAGTCCACACAGAAGCAATAGGACTGAACTATAACATAAAGCAGTTAGATTGAACAGACCTGTTTGTTCTTGAAGAATAATTGGTTTTTTAGCTTTTTCTGTAGTGACTTAGAGTTGTTACTTTCTGGTGGCATTTTGGTGACCTATGTGAAATGAACTGGTGGTGTGGGACCAGTATTTTAGAGCGAAGTGTCTTTGTCTCTCTCTCTATATATATACTAACACTATCACACCAATTAGATCGTAGGACAAGAAGGAGCTCCCCTGGTTCATCAAGTCCAGATGAGGTACTGATACTCTCAAAAAATAAAAGCCAAGAATTAAATGGGTGTGTAGGCTACACTCTGTTACATAAAGGTGATCCATGCAGGTCAGAAAAATGCACATAGGGCCAGGTTTTGTAGGGAAAGTTAGCATTGCCTCTGCTGTTCCATCTCTGGTGGCTGTTCAATTTAAATTAATAGGCCAAAGTCATCTTTGGTATAGTTTTACTGAGATCATATTGAGTTACAGCAAAGATGACTTTGGTCCCATACTGTTTTTTAAAATGTAAGTGTAGGGGTCAAACCCATTATTTGCAGGCCAATACAATAAACCTCTGAATAAACTAGCATGTAAGAACAAGGCTAAGGCGAGCATAAAGGCTGTTCCATTAATCGATGTAGCCATTACACTACCACTATCTAATATTGTTTTGGAACACCTGGATTATGAAAGAGGATACAGAAAATCAGATTCTATTAAGCGCTCTCCACACATCCTAATTATCCAAGGGGCTGGGAGTACTAGCAATTCAGAACTATCAAGTAAATGTATGTGACAGGCCAGCTGGAAGATCGGTGTCTGGACAACAGACTCTACAAAACTGAGGCGAGGAAGTAAGTAAGTAGCACTTATTCACTTCAAGTACATAAGGAAACAAAATTATCTTGTCCCTCACCAGGGCCAGTTCCAGTGCTACTGCAACCTACCTCATCTTTGTTCTCTAGTTTTGTCCCCCATCTCCTCAGTTCCAGATGATTCTCTCCCTGGCGTCCTTGGACCTATAGTCCTGGCCAACCCATCTCTTTCTGCTGATCACAAGCCAGAAGCTTAGGCTGAAAATAGTAATGGGGGGAGGCAGGTCTCATGAGTAGACCTGACTGAATAATTCATAATGAATACTTTATTTAATGATTTTTACTTTCTTTACTCCTTATCCATGAATTTCTTCAGCAAATAATTCTTGGTGTGAAGCTTGTTTGGGAATAATTTCCTGTAAATATCTAATATTTGAAATGTACTCTGCATTATTTAGTTAGCTATAGAGGACTCATGGCTTTATTTGGTCATTTGAGCTTAAAATTCTCTTCCCATGAATATCTAAGAATAGAAGCTGTCCTAGCACGAATATTAAAGGAAAATGAATGTAACAAATGAGTTGTGAATATGAGTGAATTGATGTTGGACTTTGAATTCAAACAAATATTTATAGACAATTGTTATTACTTTTTGCTCCCCTTCACTCACTGAAGTTTTCAGAAGGAAGGGACAGGTTGAAAGTCAGTCTAGACAACGTTATTAACTTTCCCTCTTTCCTGCTGTTAAACCATCAGTTACCTCCTGAACTGGTATCTCCTAAACCCTCTACAAAACAACGAGTTCCTAACGAGTAACACATGCTCTTTCTATTCCTTCTCCTTGGCCATTTGTGTGGTTAGTGACAATAACAATAGCTCGGTTACCTATTTCCTATGGTAGTCCTTAAACGTGGAACAGTTTTCTCCCTCCTTTATGAACAGCTTGGCGGGTGACCCTCTCAGTCTCCTGCTAGCACTACTCCATGAATAAGTGAGCAGTGCTCATACAATTATCAATGTTATCGGACTAACGCCTGCCCATAAAGACTCGTGTCCTCTGCCTATAACAGAGGACCGGCTAAGAAAATCTTTGATCTGTCATCTGCAGCAAATGATGACACACTACATGCACTTGGGAAAACAACTCCTTTGGAATAATTGTCACAGTCTGTTTTTCAGATACACCACCTTGAGAAGTTTAAAATTAAATGGCTGAAATCTTTGTCCTAATAAGCCATAAAGGTGGGGATAAGAACCTTATCCTCAATAAACATGAGAGATTTCAAAGGCCCCCAATGTTTGCAGACAGTTAACTCTTCCACGGGAAGCTGAGCCCATCTCCTGGTGCAAATCTTTACCTGCTGTTGACACTTAAAGATAGGTCAGGAAAGATTTTAAGGCTTGCCTGGGAACAAGACTCCCATCATGCTTTGCCATTAAGATGAACAAATCTAACAAAGACTGGAATTTTACAAGATAGTAACCCATGGCATATTTTGAAACCTGTTGTAAGATATGTTTTTGCAATGTACTAACTGCCAGATGTGCACAAGATATGTAATGAATAAAATATCCAAAAAAGGGCATAAATAATGACTAACCACTAAGTGTTGAGATGATTTGAAAGTTACAAGAGAACAAGGAATTTATTAAATACCCTGAGATAAGGAGAAGTATGAACCAGAAGGAGAAAGTAGATAAGAGTCGGAATGATGAACTAATATAGGTAATAAGAGTATAACTACCCCATGAAATCATTAGGAATAACACCCTTGGCAGACTGGGTGCAGACTTTCAGAAGCTATAGGGAAGGTATTCTGCAGCTGTTAGTAACTGTATGCCTCTTTGTGTATGTGCTGTCTTTACTAACTGTTCAATTAATAAATCCAGTCAAAGCTGATTTATTTGAAGTCTCTTGTTATTAACCAAACCTGAATTCAAGAGAACTCTATTAATTAAATATATAATCACAATTAACATTCCTATCAATTATTGGCTATTTATTAATTGGTTATTTGGCAAAGTCATTCACCAAAGGCTCTTAAGGAAACTAAGTAGCCATGGGATAACAAGGAAGGTCCTCTCATGGATCAGGGACTAGTTGAATGATAGAAAACAAGGGTAGGAATAAATGCTCTGTTTTCACAATGGAGACAGGTTAAATTTGGGGTCCCCCGAGGATCTGTGTTGGGATGGCAGCTGTTCAACATTTTTATTAATGATCTGGAAAAGAGAGTGAACAGTGAAGTGGCAAACTGCAGATGATACAAAATTATTGAAGATAGTTAAGTCCGAAGCTGACTGAGAAGAGCTACAAAGAGAACTCACAAAACTGGGTAACTGGGCAATAAAATGGCTGATGAACTCCAACACTGATAATGCAAAATAATGCACATTGGAAAATGTAATCCCATCTAAACATATATAATGATGGTTTCTAAATTAGCTGTTTTAATTCAAGAAAGAGATTTTGCAATGACTGTGGATAGTTCTCTGAAAACTTCAGCTCAGTGTGACACAGCAGTGAAAAAGGCTAGCGGAATCTTTGGAACCATTAGGAAAGGGATAGAAATAAGACAAAAACTATCATAATGCCACTATATAAATCCATTGTGCACCCATGCATTAAATACTGTATTTGGTTCTGATTGCCTCATCTCAAAAAGGATATAGTGGACTGGAAAAGGTTCAGAGATGGGCATCAAAGTATATGGAACGTATGAGAAGAGACTAAAAAGATTAAGGCTGTTCAGATTAGAAAAGAGACAGCAAAGTGGCAGCAAAATAAGTCTATAAAACCATGAATGGTGTGAAGAAAGCGAATAGGCATGTGTTACTTGCCCTTCACATAACAAAAGACGTAGGGGTCACCCAATGAAATTAATAGGCAGGCAGTAAGTTTAAAACAAACTAAAGGAAGCATTTCTTTACACAATGCACAGTTAACCTGTGGAACTCATTGCCAGGGATGTTGTGATGGCCAAAAGTATAACTGGGTTAAAAAAACTAGATAATCATTGATAGACCTATCCTCTATGAACTTATTAGCCAAGATGGTTAGTGATGCAACCCCAACTAGATGGACTGTTGGTCTGACCCACTATGACAGTTATGTTCTAATTGTTATTCACAAATTATTAATAAATGATTATTGATGATCAACATTGCTCATTGACTTTGACTCACTAATCATCTATCTTAATACTTTATCTGTAGGACTCTTAACTCTCACATCCTTAAACACATTCAACATATACATTTCTCCTGATTAGTTTTCGTGCCCTTGTATAAGGAAAGGATCCACTATTCATTGACTCTGATTGTTTTGGAGAGATAAGAATTTATCTTCCTAATCTTGCATAGAACATTCTATCTTCAGTCACTAGCACATATCTGGTCTTTTTTTATTTTTAAATAAACACAAAGAAGGCTTGCCAGTCAGAAACAATGATTACAAAATAATAATGTAGCACTATGCAATACATAGCACTTTCCAGCTAGAGAATATTAATTCATTTAAAAAACATTAATGTCATTTAGCACAATAGGGTAAGATGATTTTCAAAAGTGCTATGTGACTTAGTAGCCTAAATCTCCAATGGAATTTAGGCTTATAAGTGTCTCAAGTGCTTCTGTAATGTTTACCTATACTGCATCTGGAAGTAGGTAAGAATTATTATTCCCTTTTTACTGATGAAGAAACTGAAACAGAAGTATGGTAAGGCCATTTTTTCCCTTAAAGTTTGGGTAGGTATGTATAGCCATTTATGTGCTCAAGGGATTTTCAGAAATGATACTCAGTTGCAGCCCTGTTTTCAGAGAGCCCAAGGGCTTGAGCACAATTAGGGTATGGGAGGAGGGCATATTCTGGAGAACAAATAACCAAACAGTAGTTCTTGGAAGACTATTCAGTTTTAATAGTCTCAGGGTGGGGATTCCCAAAATATTTACACTAAGTTAATTATCTAACATCTGAATCATTGCAGATGACTCTTGATTGGCTGGTGTTCAAAGTAATTAAAAAGTAAGCCTTTCCAGGCAACCTAGTTATCCTACATGAATCAGTGAGGTAGTGTGATCTCATTCTTCATCCAAGCACAATTCTGGCACCTCATTTGGTCCCAGGGATTATCTCTTTAGAAGGGATAATGTGAACAGCAAAGCCACCAAGCCAATATGTTTGCCTTCAGCTCCACAGCAAGAGAGACTGAGAGAAAATTCCCCAAAGTAGGTGCTTAAAGTTAAGCTCCTGAATTCCCATTTAGATACTTAAATAAACAGCCTGATTTTTTTTTAAAGTGTTGAACACTCAAAAGCTCCCCACTGAAGTTAGAATTTAGGAGCCTAACTTTAGGTATCCAGTATTGAAAATCTTGGCTCAGGTTTCCACTTACATTTGATGGATGGTAGGTGGGAAATCTTTTAGCTGCTGTGCTAACCTCTGTTTTGTTCCTCTACTTTACTTGTATGAACTCTATTTGTAGTAAAATTGCTCTGCAGATGACTTTCTAGAGCAGTGGTTCTCAGTGTTTCCAGACTATTGCACTCCTTTCAGGAGTCTGATTTGTCTTGCGTATCCCCAAGTTTCCCCTCATTTAAATAACTTACTTACAAAATCAGACATAAAAATTCAAAAGTGTCACAGCACACGATTACTGAAAAATTGCTTACTTTCTCATTTTTACCATATAATTATAAAATCAATTGGGATATAAATATTGAACTTACATTTCAGTGTATAGTATTTATGTTTATCCTTATATTTAATTCTCAGGTGACAGTATATATAGGAAGGATATTCTTCACCTTTTATCACATTCTCTCAGATTAGGAATTCACCATAACCACAATCTGGGGTTCATTTTTACTCTGTTATGCAGAAAGAACAAGTTACATGGCAGATAAGAAGTGGAATTACTGCAACTTTTGTATGAGAAAGGAAGTTGCAGGACAGTGAAAGGAAAGGACACAGCCTAGCTACAACCAACCAGGCCAGCCCTACCATCACTGAAGACTCTTCTGTGGCTCCTATAAACAAGAATGAGAGCAGAGGATTATAACTGGAGGCAGAAGCTTTTTTTTGCCCATTTAATCTATGAACTCCAGACCCTGTGGTATAGTTTTCATTGTATCCATGCGATCTTTCAGAAACATCTGGAGTGGAGCTTGTTGAAAACTGGGATGATAAATTCCATGTTTATCTCTTTAAAAAGATGTTTATTTGAATTATGTTGGGCATATTAGGCAAGACACGTTCTAATTGTTGTAGTGATTAAGAATTGAACATCATTGACAAACGTTTTGGTCTCCATATCACCTACTCTCCGCAGGTCCATTGTGGGGACTGATCCAAAACTCACTGAAGTCAATGAGAAGACTGCCATTAGGTCAGTGGACTTTGAATTGTGCCTAGGTTTTGGCAGGATCTGCCTACAGCAGTAGCTCTTGAGTAACACTATACTATAGTTGACTACTTGATTGCTGGTGTCCAGTCCCTCTTTCTCTAGTATCCATGGTGGGCAGGTGCAGAATTTTAAGCATCCAAGAGAACAGAGTATTTTCAAGCTAACTCATCCCTGTCTAAAGCAGTTGTAAAAGATAAATATTTATTGAAATAGTTCTCAGAGATGACTCTTTTTTTTTATTTAACCCCCACTTCTCAGGACCTACAAAGTAATCTGGCATTTCAATTGTTCTTCCCATGGCGATCCATTTTACTTTTCTTGAAGTACGCACTTTTGGTCAAAATGCAATGTGATTTAGTGCTCCTTTATGTGCTTTTCAGTTCCTGCTCTCCTGGGGTATGAGGGACCAGCTTAGAACCCCACAATCTGCTCCCTCTACTTGTAGAAAAATTACATTTCTGGGCTGGCTCACTCAAAGGTAAGAATTCTTAAAGCAAATTGGGTTACACAAACTTTCTCAAATATTCTATAAATAACTCCACCGAAAAGACAAGGTAATTTGTCTTTGCACTTGACAGGCACTGATATTTTATAACTGGCAAAAGCTAAAGGGAGCACCATTTGATTTGCATGGTGAGCGACAGTGTTTCTGGGGCTAACAAATGCATTTCAATGGAAGTGCTTTGAGCTCAACAATACATTCATTAAGATAAGAGTTTTCTGATTAGACGGTGGAGCAAATAGCTCTCTCTTTTTCCCATTTTGCAAACCAAGCTGTTTATATTAGCAATAATACAGAGTAGGGTGTGGATTTATTCTGCTGCCACATTTCCTGTGGCTACACCCTGAAAAGTCTTTCAGAAATGAAGAAGTATGCATGTGCATGTTAAACTACTACTATATGCATTCTAGTGGAATGTATACAAGAAATGGTTCTTATATAGGTTTGGCTAATGGTTCCGAGCAGTGCACTATGTTACATTCACATGATTTAGGTACTCTTTCTATCCAACCTGATTGCTGTGTCACTCCATGTTATTTCAAGGAGCTACATTTGGTGGCAGGTTTGAATTAATTAATATTATCTTTTATGCCTGGATGGAGGGACCCCTGAGCAGTCCCCCTGAAACATTTCGGTGAGATATAACCAGTTTTTAATGTTTGCCATTCCTTTCAAACACTCATGCCCTATGCAACGGCTGGTGATCTTACAGGTTAGGCCTTCAGCTACTAGAGCTGGAGATATCGTTTGTTCTCTCAAAAAAAAAATTGACAAAACATTTTAAAAAATCATTTTTGTTGAAAGTTTTCTTCAAAAGTTTGTTTTTATCAGAAAATGAAACCCCCAAAATTGAAAAAGTTTGATTTCAGCAGCCAAACACGGATTCATTTTTTTCAGGTTTTGGTTGCCAAAAGCCAAAACTTGTTTTTTCCCCAGTTTTTGGTAACTGAAAAATTTTTGGTTTTCAATTTTCTGACTAAAACTTAAAACACTGAATCAAAACAGAATGGGAAATTTCCATTTTGATGAAAAAGCCATTTTTCATCACAGGAAAAGAAATGTTTAAAATGAAAGAGTCAGGGACCAGTCTGCCTATGACTGTCTTCTGAAGGCCTTCCTGTGAGTAACTGACGGCTCCAAATGGTAGCTTAATGGTATAATTGGTAAACGAGTACTTGGACCTAATAAAAAGTTGCCAGCGCTCAGTTAGAGTAGGTACTCCTAGAGATAAAGTGCTTCTGGAAGGAAGGGGCTCACACAGAGAAGTGCAATCTCAGAGAGAAAGTTCTCCCAGGTAAGGGACAGGAGTAGCTTAGGAGAAGGAACTAGGTGAGGGACCTCCTGGATAGCTATGAGGAACTTCTTTAGTAAAGAGTGATGCACTTCCTGGGGGGAAGAGTGGTAGGTGGTAACCGCTGGGCAGAAGCCCTGACTCCAGACATTGAATTCAGCATGAAAATGCTCCATGGCTAATGGGTCAAGACATAAGACTGACTAACCCAGAGATGAAGGGATTTCCTGTCAAGTAGCTGAATAAAAGATTCTCTTGTACCTTGTGTTATTTTCTTTGTTATTCAAGACCCTCCAAAGGGGGCACTCTTTAGTATCTGAAGGCCTGCTTTGACTTATTTATACCCTGGTTGAGGAGAACCAAGGCTACATTCACCAACTGCACTGCAACTGGGGATGAAAGGGGATGGCCTATGCCATAATAGGGAGATATCAGCCAGCCAGTGTTATTTAGCAAGGCTTTCAGATCCCAGACAGCAAAGGATAAGGACAAAGAAGTTTCCTGCATTTGTGTCTGGATATTAGCTACTTTGGATCCTTAAAGGAATGTTGCCGGCTATACTCTGGGTACTGTACCTACATCATTGAAGTTTTCTTGGTTATTAGCAACTTTCAATTAGCATTCTTTCCCCCCTCCACCACCAAATGTGTGCGCTTATATTGGGGAGTTCCTTTTCCTCATTGGGCAATTCCGATATGCCATCTTAGTGGACTCTGTCTTCTATTTAGTGCACGTTCCTGCATCAATAAAATGAATGGGAACTTTACTATTGATGTCAATGGGCACAGGATCAGGCCCTTAGGGTAACAATGACAGTGCACAGTGGTGGATAGAGGAAGCAAGGAGACTTCTTGTCTCTACATACTGCCCATATAAGAATTCACAGAATCATAGAAGATTATGTTTGGAAGGGACCTCAGGAGGTCATCTAGTCCAACTCTGTACTCCAAATAGGACCAACTGCAACTAAATCATCCCAGCCAGGTTTTTCTCAAGCTGCACCTTAAAAACCTGTAAAGATGGAGATTCCACCACCTCCCTAGGTAACCCATTCCAATGCTTAACCAGCTTCCTAGTGAAAATTTTTTACTTCATATCCAACCTAGACCTCCCCCACTACAACTTGAGACCATTGTTCCTAGTTTTATCATCTACTACCATTGAGAACAGCCTAGCTGAAAAAAGCCTAGTTCCATCCTCCCTGGAATCCCCTTTCAGGTAGTTAAAGGTTGCTATCAAGTTCCCTCTCATTCTTCCCTTCTGCAGGCTAAACAAGCCTAGTTCCTTCAGTCTCTCTTCATAAGTCATATGCGCCATCCCCCTAATAATTTTTGTTGCCCTATGCTGAACTCTTTCCAATTTGTCCACATCCTTTCTGTAGTGGGGGTCCCAAAACTGGACACAGTACTCCAAATGAGGCCTCACCTGTGCCGAATGAAGGTTAATAATCACTTCCCCTGACCTGCTGGCAATGCTTCTTCTAATGCAGCCTAATATGCCATTAGCCTTCTTGGCAGTAAGGGCACACTGTTGACTCATATCCAGATTCTTGTCCACTGTAACTCCCAGGTCCTTTTCTGCCAAACTGCTGCCTAGTCAGTTGGTTCCCAGTCTGCAACAGGGCATGGGATTCTTCTGTCCTAAGTTCAGGACTCTGCACTTGTCTTTGTTGAACCTCATCAGATTTATTTTGGCCCAATCCTCTAATTTTTCTAGGTCACTCTGTATCCTATCCCTACCTTCCAGGGTATCTACCACTCCCCCTAGCTTAATGTCATCTGTAAACTTGCTGATGGTGCAATCCACCCCATCCTCCAGGTCATTAATGAAGATGTGGAACAAAACCAGCCCCAGCACCAACCTCTGGAGCACTCTGCTTGTTACCAGCTACCAACTAGACATCGAGCTTGTTGACCCTGATGATCTAGCTGGCTTTCATCCAATCCTTACTCCTTTAATTTGCTAATACGAATACTGTGGGAGACTGTATCAAAAGCTTTGCCGAAATCAAGGTATATCACATCCCCTGCTTTCCCCACATCCAGAGAGTCAGTCATCTCTTCATAAAAGGCAATCAGGTTGGTGAGGCATGACTTGCCCTTGGTGAATCCATGCTGGCTGTTCTTGATCACCTTCCTCTCTTTCAAGTGCCTAAAAATGGATTCATTGAGGACCTGCTTCATGATTTTTCTGGGGACTCAGGTGAGGCTTATGAGTCTGTAGTTCTCCAGATCTTCCTCCTTACTTTTTTGAATATGGGTTCTATATTTGCTATTTTCCAATCATCTGGAACCTCCCCCGATCATCATGAGTTTTAAAAGATAATGACCAACGGCTCTGCAATCACATCATCCAACTCCCTCTGCACCCTCGGATGCATTGCATTCGGCCCCATGGACTTGTGCCTTTCTAAGTAGTCCTGACCATGTTCTTGCAGCATTGAGGGCTGCTCACCTTCTCCCCATTCTATGCTGCCAGTGCAGTAGTCTTGGAGCTGACAGAGACAGAGGCAAAAAAGCATTGAGTATTTCAGCTTTTTCCACATCATTTGTCACTAGGCTGTCTTCCCCATTCTGAAGAGGCCCATACTTTCCTTGATCATCTTCTTGTTACTAATATACCTGTAGAAACCCTTCTTGTTACCCTTTACTTCCCTTGCTAGCGATAACTCCAGTTGTGATTTGGCCTTCTGATTTCACTTCTGCATGCTCTAGCAGTATATTTATACTCCTCCCTAATCATCTGACCAAGCTTCCACTTCTTCCTTTTTGTGTTTAAGCTTACCGAAGACTTCCTTGTTGAGCCAAGCTGGTTGTCTGCCATATTTGCTATTCTTTCTGCACATCGGGATCATTTGTTCCTGCACCCTCAATAAGGTTTCTTTAAAACACAGCCAACTCTCTTGGACTCCTTTCCCTCTTAAATTAGCCTTCCAAGGTATCCTGCCCGTCAGCTCCCTGATGGAGTCAAAGTCTGCTTTTCTGAAGTCCATGGTCCATGTCCTGCTGTTCTCCTTTCTTCCTTTTGTCAGGATCCTGAACTTGACCATCTCATAGTCACTGCTGCCCAGGTTACCATCCACTTCTACTTCCCCTACCAAATCTTCTGTGTTTGTGAGCAGCAGGTCAAGAGGAGCACGGCCCCTAGTAGGTTCCTCCAGCACTTGCACCAGGAACCATCACAACACTCTCCAAAAACTTCCTGGATTGTCTGTGCTCTGCTGTATTGGTCTTCCAGCAGATATCAGGGTGACTGAAGTCCCGCATGAGAACCAGGTCCTGTGACCTGGAAACTTTTACTAGTTGTCTGAAGAAAGCCTTGTCTACCTCATCCTCCTGGCACAATTGCAGTCCCTGCACACATTGGCGCACAGGGACTTCTCCCTTGCAGTAACCAGGAGATATGAGAAGGATTTCGGTTTCTATTTTTAACTAATCTCTACACAGGCTGCTTCTCCTCTTGCCTTAGTCATACCGTGTGTCTATGCTACACACTCCAGCCCAGCATGAAAGAATTGCTCTGGGCTCAATCAAATTCTCTCTGACACACCTGCAAGAAGTGTCAGGCCTGGAGGGAAGATGTAAAAGGGGAAGTACAGCTCAGCTAGTGGCAGATCTGGGGGACGAGAACAAACCTTCACTCCTCTGCACTTGGAGAGGGTTTGACTGAAGGCAGGAGCTCCTTGGGGCCCCACTGTCCATTGAGGATTCCTTTGAAAGGATGGAAGGCCCAACACTGAACCATTACTTTGGGACTATTACTGGAGACTGGCCTGCAGCTGCCAGACTGGGCAAAGGGCTACCAAAGATTCTCTGAAGGAAGAGAATCCTGCCATCAACTTCTGTTTGTTTATTTGCATTTGGTTTTGCTTTTGATCTTTGATAACCCTCTAACGGGTGGATTCCTATGGACTCAGTTGCAGAGCTGAGTCTCCCACAGCCAAATGTGCTGTTGACCACCTGGATACTGAAGAACAAAGGCTAGATGAGTTTAAATTCCTGTCATGATCCTTCAGGGTACTTTGGGAAAACAACTCCCTGAAAGTACCATATATTATACATACCCTGAGTGTGTGGAATGGTGCAAACAGACCTACTTTCTAATAGAAACATAGTCTTCAATTTGTTACATTTATACCAGTAAGGGTTGGTGTTTAGCGACATACTTTTCTGTACTTCCAAAAAAACCCTGTCTCTCTCTTACAAGGAAGCTTTGTTTTGGAGCAATGTGTCATTTAAATGACTGCAAAAGAAGGTGTGAATGCTATGCAGACATTCAGTGATGTATGGAAAACATTATTTATACCTACTTATTCAGGGATCATCATTTGAGGTTGTTAGCTGTCAAAATTCTATCATTGGAACTTCAGGGTTTTTATTTTTAACCTGGATTAGATGTCTCTATGGTCAGTAAAACTCTACCAACCACAGTTAATTCACTGACAGTCACCTTCTGACCTCTGTATAGCTGACAGCTGCTGATAAGGATCCATGGGATTTCCATTCCCTTTGGATGTGCAAGCTTGGTATGTGATCCTGAAAGCGGGGATGGCGGTCTAACTGATGGAAGCAGTGGATCAATGTGCTAGACTTTTGCTTCTGCTAACCTATGAGGCCAGAAGTGAACTAGAAAAAGAATTGCTTTTAATTAAGAGAGAAATTCAATAGCACAAAAAGGAGGAAGTGCTATCTTGTGGCATTCCTGGAGCTTCATTTCCAGAACTCTCTAAGCTAGGGATTGCTGAAGGCAACAGTTAGCCAATAAAAAGTACGATATCATTAGCTTTTAGAGCTGTTAACAGCAATAGAATGATCAGGTACCCTCTGGGCAGGACACTGTTACCTAGCAATGCCTTGTTGATGATTGTAATGTGAGCAAGGAGTAAACACAACAGTAATGGTGTAGGATGAGCATGTGCAGGAGAAGAAACAAAAGAATAGCTGGAATTCAAGAATAGAATTAGACTGTGGCTTCAATGCCCAGATCATGAGCCTCCAACCCGCAGGAGGAGATTCAGAGAAAATGCACCTTTTACAGACACAGTCTCTCCGATATTGCTGCTTGTGTACAGGAGAAGTGCGTTCAGAAGGAAGATCTTGCTCCTCCCACTCTGCTAGTCCCATTCTGCAAGCTGGTGCAAAGATAGCATAGGGTCATGAGTTCTCCCTTCTCTTTGCTTGCTGAGGGTGTGGGAAAAGAAGCAGAAAGGAGTAATAAATTTAAGTCCCATCTACAGTGAAAATAGAATTTTGATCTATGAAATGCAAATCACAAAGTCCAGGTGTGATGCTTTTTCAGGTGTATAGGACTGTAAGTCATCCTGTTATCTTTCTGCCTTAGCATACAAGGGATCTGCTAGTGCTAAACTGAGTGACACCTCTTTGCCAGTCTGTTAGTTAGACCCATGAATTCCTCAAGACTCCACCAATCCTAACTTTCCCTTGCAGGTTAACCTGTGGTGTACTTCAGTTTCTGAACTCAGCAGAAGCTTCTCCCTGCATCATCCAGACCATCACTGGATGCTCACAGAAATTACCAAATCCGCTGTCTCCAAAGAGACAGAATACGCACCAGCCTGTTGGCTTAGCTGAGGATGTGCACTTCACTTTAATAGAACAGTATAAGATGAATTCATAATAAAACAAGAATAAGTTTATTAATAAAAAACAGAAATTTCAGTGATATTAAGCAGAGATAGTAGAAACAGAAAATAATTCCTAATAAAACAAAATTATAATCAAACTTTCTGGTGTCTAGAACTTAGATAAACAGTTTATTATCCTTCTTTAAGGTAACTTTTTTCCTGAAAGCAACTTTTCAGCATCGCCCATTCACATGGCAGGGGTACACTTTACCAGGCTCCTTTTTCAAGATCATTTATTAATACATTGAACAGTATTGGTCCCAGTACAGACCACTGGGGGATGCTACTATTTACCACTCTCCATTCTGAAAACTGACTGTTTAGTCCTACCCTTCGTTTCCTATCTTTTAACCAGTTAATCATCCAGGAGAGGACCTTACTTTTTATCCCATTACCACTTACTTTGCTTAAGATCCTTTGGTGAGCCTTGTCAAAGGCTTTCTGAAAATCTAAGCACACTATGTTCACTGGATCACCCTTTTCCACAGCTTGTTGACACCTTCAGAGAATTCTAGTAGATTGGTGAGGTGTGATTTCCCTTTACAAAAACCATGTTGATTCTTCTCCAACAAATCATGTTCATCATAGTGTCTGATAATTCTGTTCTTTACTATAGTTTCAACCAATCTGCCTAGTGCTAAAGTAAAGCTTACCAGCCTGTAGTTGCTGGGGTCGCCTGAGGGGCCTTTGTTAAAAACCGGCATTACATTAGCTATTTTCCAGTCATCTGGTACAGAAGCTAATTTAAATGATAGGATAAATACCACAGTTAGTAGTTCTGCAATTTCATATTTGAGTTCCTTCAGAACTCTTGGGTGGATACCATCGGTCCTGGGGACTTATTACGGTTTAATTCAACCATTTCTTACAAAACTTCCTCTGACATCTCAGTCTGGGACTGTTCCTCAGATTTGTTACCTAAATAGAATGGTTCAGTTTAGGAACCACCCTCACATCCCTCATTTAGTTTTTCCACAATAGCCTTATATTCTTTGAGTGCTCCTTTAGCATCTCAATTGTCCAATGGCCCCACTGGTAGCTTAACTGGCTTCCTGCTTCTGATGTACTTAAAATGTTTTCTGCTGTTACTTTCTGAGTCTTTCACTAGCTGTTCTTCAAATTCTTTTTTGGCCTTCCTAATTACTGTTTTACGCTTCACTTGCCAGAGTTTGTGCTCCTTTCTATTTGCCTCAATAGGATTTAACTTCCACTTTTTAAAGATGCCTTTTTTGTTTAGTTGTTTAGTTGTTTAGCCATGGTGACACTTTTTTGGTCCTCTGACTATGTTTTTTTAATTTGGGGGTATACATTTAAATTAAGCCTCTATTATGGTGTGTTTAAAAAGTTTCCATGCCTTTGCAGGGATTTCACTTTTGGAACTGTTAATTTTCATTTCAGTTTAAATAACTTCCTCATTTTCTTGTAGTTCCCCTTTCTAAAATTAAATGCTACTGTGGTGGGCGGCTTTGGTGTCCCCTCCCCCCACAGAGATATTAAATTTGATTATGTTATCGTCACTATTACCAAGTGGTTTAGCTATATTCACCTCTTGGTTCAGATCCTGTGCTCCACTTAGGACTATATCAAGAATTGCCTCTCCTCTTGTGGGTTCCAGGATGAGCTGCTCCAAGAAGCAGTCATTTAAAATGTCCAGAAACTTTATCTCTACATCCCATCCTGAGGTGGCATGTACCAATCAATATAAGGGGAGTTGAAATCCCCCAGTATTATTGAGTTTTTTATTTGTATTGCCTCTCTAATCTCCCTGAGCATTTCACAGTCACCGTCACCATCCTGGTCAGGTGACCGGTCATATATCCCTACCGCTATATTCTTATTATTCAGGCATGGAATTACAATCCCATAGAGATTCTATGGCACAGTTTGGTTCATTTAAGGATTTTATTTCATTTGACTCTATGCTTTCTTTCACATATAGTGCCACTCCCCCACCAGTACAACCTAGTAGGTCCTTCTGGTATATTTTGCACCCTGATATTACTGTGTCCCATTGATTATCCTCATTCCACCAGGTTTCGGTGATGCCTATCATATCAATATCCTCGTTTAATATGAGGATTTGTAAATAAGCACTTAATAATTGTCACTTTTTAGCTCTCTGCCATCATGTGATGTAATTGAATAGGACTCTTTTTCATTTGACTCTTGCTCATCAGATCCTACCAATATTTTATCTTCTTCCATCCTTTCCTCCTTACTAGGATATAGAGAATCTCCATTCATAGAATCTCCCCTAAGGGATGTCTCGGCCTGAACAACATGGTCCTCCTCAACTGTTGGCTTTCCCCCAGTCCTTAGTTTAAAAACTGCTCTATGACCTTTTTAATTTTACGTGCCAGCAATCCGGTTCCATTTTGGTTTAGGTGGAGCCCATCCTTCCTGTATAGGCTTTCCCTTTCCCAAAAGGTTCCCCAGTTCCTAATAAATCTAAACCTCTCCTCTCTACACCATAGTCACACCCATGCATTGAGACCCTGCAGTTCTGCCTGTCTCACTGGCCCCACATGTGGAACTGGAAGCATTTTAGATAATGCTACCGTGGAGGTCCTGGACTTTTCAATCTCTTACCTAGCAATGTAAATGTGGCTTCCAGGACCTCTCTCCTATCCTTCCCTATGTCACTGGTTTCTAAGTCCCCCATTACTATTACCCATCTTTTCCTAATAACTGGAGTTCCCTCCCCTTGAGAGGATCCTAAGTGTGAGAGGATACCATGACATCATTTGGAAGGAGGTGTCACGCGGGCTGCATTGGGGGGGGG
>ML675616.1:93858345-94017627 GCA_007922155.1 Mesoclemmys tuberculata | reverse complement strand
CAAACCGTCTACAGGGCCTGCTCCCTGGGCAGCAGGGCAGGCAAGCAGGGTTCCTCCAGCCGGCTGGCCGGCGGGTAGGAGTTCCTCACTCCCTCTTTCTCACTCGCTGGGGCAAGTGTGGGTAGAGGAAGGGGGAGGGGGACGCAAGCCCACCCGTCTCCACTGCGTCCCAGCCCAGGGCCCTACCAGTGGCACCGTTAGTACCACTGGTGCGGCGGGGATCCGGCCGCAACACGCCGCGGGGCCTGTGCCCCTTCTCTAGCCAGTAGGCCTGGCTGCCCCTGGGCCACTTCCTCCCCGTCCTCCCAGGAGCTGACCCCGAGCAACCTGGGGGCGGGGTGCGCGGTCCACGGCAGGCTCACCCATCCGTCGGCGTCCGGAGGCGGCAACGGGGGCAAGTCCTCAGCGTCCGGCAGCTCCTCAAGATCCAGGGGCTCATCGGGGGGTCCGGCCTCGGGCAGCTCCTCAAGGTCGGCCCCAGCTTCCGGGGGGTCGGCGGCCGGCAGCTCCTCAAGGTCTAGCCCCGCCTCGGGCGGTGGGACCCACTGGGGCGGACCGAGCCCCTCCGGCCAGGCTTGGAGTTCGGCGGGTGTCAGCCCCCTCGGAGGTCTGACGGCCAGTCCCAATCGCCAGCAGCCGGCGGCCCTATCCAGTCCCGGTCCCGGGGTTTACGCCGGGAGCGGCGGGGCTTCGGCCCGGGGTCGTAGCCGTTGCCTTCCCCGGCCGGAGCCCTGGGTGGCAGGTCTGCTTCCCACTGCTGCCTGCTCCTCACTGAGCCCAGGGGCCTGGCTTTTATACTTCCCCTTCCGGGGGAAGTCCCGCCCCTCAGTGCCTGGTTGGCCATCCACGGTGGTCCTATCCGGGCCGGCCTGAAGGGCTGACGGGCGGCCCGGGGTGCTGGACCAATCCCGGCCTGTTGCTGGGCAGGTTTATCTGGCCAGCCCTCCTGCTGGCCGATTGGCTGTGGCCCTCCTTCGCCTCCCCATCCCAGGGCAGGCCGGGGTGCCTTCCTAAAATGATGAATACTGATATAAGAAATGGACTAGGAGCTTGCTTTATTAACAATTATTATAACACCAGAGTCAAGTAGTCCCTATTCTGTTGCTAAGAGGCACGTAAATTTTTAATCTGACCTGATGCAAAGTCTGACTGAGTTTCCATCAAGGTTAATATCCCAGGTAGATTTTATGCTTCATTTTTTAGCACAAGGAAAACAATTCCATAATTTCTCTTGTTAGAATATACCAACACTAGCAGCTTTTTTTTCTTTTAAAAAAAGAAATATTTCTGGGATTTGGAGATGACTCAGAGTTTAACAGTGCTAATCTAGGTTAAATCATGGGAAAACAATTTAGACCATGGCTTAATTCTCCACTGCATTTCACCTTGTGTAGTCATCTGCCTTTCTGGAGAAGGAATGTAATAGGCTTCCGTTCTAATTTGGTAACATTGTACCTCCGGTTTGCAGCTGCTGAGACAAATCCTCAGCTGGTGTATACTGACTTTGCTTCATTGACTTTTGTGAACAAAATCAATTTACACCAGTTTTGTAGGTATAAAATCAGAGCCTGTGCCCACTCTTGGCAGTGTGAGGACCTACCTCGTTTACAACACACTTTTACTTTTATCATCAGTTAGTGGTGAAAGAAGAGGACTGAGTCACTCTCAGCAGCTACCTTCTATGAAAGGAAAGAAAAGAGAGTGCTACTTTTTCTGAGCCCTAATTGCAGTGTGTTTCACCTGGTTTACTGCCGCTAGCTGGATCTCCTAATTGCTAAAAAAATTGTAATCATTGTATACTGGCGAAGTGAACATAATATTATGACAGCACTTTCCAATACAATGAATAGTAGCTGAACTGCACAGGCACTGCACTGAACAAACACTTACAATGACTTCGTTCCTTTCAACTTTCAACCCTTTAAACCACCACTAGCTCAGGAAATTTCCTCTCTGACAGGTGCACTTTCTTGCTTCTTGTAAGTGATCAGGTACAGTCACTTCAACTCACTTGACTAGCTGATTAATTCTGTCCATTGTGTCTGCAAATGATGGAACCCAGGAACACAAGAAGGACCCACATTCACCAATTTTGCCATTTTGGAAGTGAAAATACAATTTCAATGAGCTTCTGATCTCTTATGTCTTGGAGAAGTGTGTTAAAATCTTTTGATAAATACAAGGAAAATATCCACACATACCCTTAAGAGGAGACAGCACTGCAAGCTAAGTTTATGAGTATTGTTTTAATAGTGTCAGTGTCCAGAGCAATGGTTATATCAACTTTACTAGATGGTGATTTTACTTGTGAAGCCCCTTTCTTTACTGCAGTTACTATTGCTATCAATTCCAGATCATTTATTTGCATATTACTGGATATACTACAGTGTGCCACCAGGGTGTATCTTGCTGGACTGGAGGTGACAAAAGATGTGATAGATCTGACCGCTAGAACATCATTCAAGCTTCACAAATGGCGTGACTGATTTAAAGGTCCTCCAGATTTTTCCTTAATTAGATACCAGGAGAATTTATTCAGATATAATCAGCATTCTGTCACCCCCTGTTGGATATAACTGTAAAGTCCACACATTTTATAGAAATCTGATCTCTTAATTAGTGAGACAAAGTGGTATGACTTATTACAGCACAGCGATTAAGTGGTCTAATGACTAAATTCTACTCTATGGAGAAGGATCGATGCCTAGATTTTTGGCTGCAAATAGGGCAGAACAAATTCAGCAAAATGCTGGCCTGTCTGTAACGCAGATTTTGTTCAGTGGAACAGGCAATGAGAGTGGTTTCTAGAACTGTACTGCTCAAATGCTTGACAAATATTCAGCCAGCTAGCCTCAAATCTAGGAGCTAAATTGAAGCGTGCTGTGGATAGTTCTTCCAACTGCCTAACACAGAATTGGTTCCTTACTCTATAAGCCATATGCACAGTACATAAAATATCATTGTAACTAGCACTGACATTATCTGAAGAACATTTTATGCTTGTATGTGAACTAGAAGACCAGAATCAAAGCAGATAATCTGAAAATTTGTTCCATGGCAAATTTTCCTAGACAGAATTTTACAAAAATGTCATCAAAAGTCCAAATATCACATAATCCTTTAGTGGCCCCATTAGTGAGTCATTTTCAGTGTCAGCAAGTGTTTGTTTCAGTGCAAAGCGTTATGGGCTCTGGTATCATTTTGGCATGGCTGTCAGTGAAGTGGAAAAGCATGTCATGCATCGCCATTGTTGTGCTATGGCTTGCCCAAGGCTGGTGAAGGGGGACAGAGTCATGGCCCTGCCTCCTCTCTCACCCCTATGGAGGGAGGACTTCCTGCATGCCCCAATGTATCGGGAACATGTTTGTCCCTAGCCATTGTGTGGCAAGGAGGGTTTCTCTCGCTCTGCCTCTCTGCATCTTTGCACAAGGATCCAGCCATAGTCTAGCACCTAGTGGTCAAAAAGCACCTGACTGAGAATCCGTAGCGAACAATGGAAAAGGAGGGCAACTTTTAAAGAGAAACCATGTCTCAGAGGGAGGGAAGGAGACAGAGCTCCAGAAAGAGATGGAGCAGCTAAAATGAATGAGAGAAGCCAAAATTGCTGGGGTGAAATCCTGACCCCAGTGAAGTCAGTGGCAAACGAATAGGTCTCTGAAAACATCCACTCAGTGTGCAGCGGCAATCAAAAGAACTAGCAGAATGTTTGGAACTATGAGGAAAGGAATAGAGAATACAAAAAATATATCATAATGCCACTATATAAATGAAGGGTATGCCCAAGACAGGATCATGGCCTAAATGGACCATCATTCTGACCCAGTATGGCTGTTTTTATGTTCTTATGTCTCATTGACCTAACTGGGGCTAGGATTTCAAGTCTTAGTGTTCAAAGCCAGTAAAAAGAAAACTCATCATATTCATACTAATAGCCTGTGATTTAAAGAAGTCAATTTAATTTTCATTTCCATACATAAATGAATGTATTCATGCTTGTAAATGATTCTTATCTTCTGAAATTTCAGCGTAATGGTCTGATGAAATGGTGTTTCCTTCTAAGCATCATGGAATGAACAGGAGCAGGATTTTAGCTGTCTCAGACTGTCGTCTTTTCTTGAAGGAAACAAAAGTCCTTCAGACACGTCCCAAGTCCATACTACGTTTTTGAATGCTAATATTTGCATTGGGATGTTTACGCTAGCAGATGTGTGTTGTATAGAGCTGGGTGAAAACGTTTGGGTGCAACTTTGTTTTGGCAAAAAATGCAGATTTGGAAACACTGATAACATTTTGTGAATTCGCGTGGGTTTTGATGAATGGTTTGTGTCGGGGGGGGGGGGGGGGCGGCGATCAAAAAAAATCTAAAAGGCAAATAATTTTATTTGAACACTTTCTAAGCAAAATGGTTTCCTGGTTTTTATTTGAAACAGCTTTTTGTTTAGAAACATCTTTCCATTCTATTTAAAAAGACTGAAAATGCTCTAAATCAGTACATAACACTTCTTTTCAGGCTGAACTACATGCTCCGTTCCACCAGAATGAGTTTTCTTTACTGACTTTTTTTCCAGAACTGCCAGCTACCTGAACTATCAGTTATTTACACAGCTGCTCCATTACAGAAGGCTGCTGGGAGCCAGGCTGAGAACACTTGTCTGTTGTCTGATACCCTGAACTGGCCTTCACTTAAATCAGTGTTATAACGAATAAGAGAACAAAATCAGTTTTACGTCTTTCTTGAAATCAGGGTCAAATCAGCAAGTGAGAGTCATGTCTTTCTTTGCCCTGGCCAGCACTTAAAATCTAGGTCAACATCATGTCCCTCAGGGGTGTAAAAAATTCACACCCCTGAGCAACATAGTTAAATCAACCTAACTCCCAGTACAGACGTAGAAGAATTCTTCTGTCAACCTAGCTATCACCACACAGGGAGGTGGATTACCTACACCAATGGAAAGAACCCTTTGAACAATGTAGGAAGTGTCTGCACCTTGCAGCAGAGCGACAGTGCTGCCGTAGTGCCTATAATGTAGACAAGCCCTTTGTTTCCTTTACAAATTTGCAATGGGAAAGTTACACCGCTTGCTGGCTGCTGGTTGGTGAACTGAGTCCAATCCCAACTACAGACTATAATTCCAGCTACCTGAAGTGGCGACTTGATGTCTCCAAGGTGATGCATATCTGCTTTCAAACTGATCATTTGATATGTTAGCTTAGAACTGCGACTGAGGCTCCCATAGGGAAAACTATTCATTTAAAACTACTATAAAAAGACTGAGTCCTTCATTTTGTTATTTTAAATTTTTATTTTTAGTATTACAGCTGAAAAGAGCAAAATATATGTGTATTTTTCTCAGATTCTGCCTTCTAGTTACACTAGAAAAATATTTTTATTCTTCTAAGTGGTCTCATGGTGTGATTATTTTTCAGTCAGTTAAAGGCTACTACCAAACTTAAAAATATATATACTATACTATACATACTGTGTATTTTTCTCTACCATTTTCTTAGACTAAGGCCCAGTTTACACTTACCTTCCGGATTCAGCAGCAGTCAATGGGAGATATGCAAGTGACGTAAATCACTTGTGTATCTCCCATCAACTTCACTGAATCTGCTCCGCGTGCCGTCCACATGGCGCTGCGCCGAAGGGAACAGCGTTCCCTTTGACGCAGTGCTACACCACTGAACGGGGTGGTTTTCCTGCGTCCATTGCTGGATCTACTGAGCAGGTCTACACAGACCACTCAGTCAACTCAGAACAATCAATCTGATGGCGGTGAATTTGCCGCCATCACTGTAGACCCAGCCTAAGCCTTTGAATTAGGGTGAATGACGAGGCAATCAAAACTCCTTTCCAATGGAAAAAATGGCATGGTACAAAGAAATGTGGGTAATTATAGATTGTCATTTATAGGTGGTAATGAGTTGCAAAGACTTTGAGTATGTCTACATTGCAGTAAAATACCTGCAGCTGGCCCTTGTCAGCTGACTTGGGCTCAAATGGCACAGGGCTATAAAATTGCAGCATAGACATTTGGGTTTAGCCGCCAGCCAAGGGTGTTTTATTGCAGTGTAGGCATACCATTTTAAAGCCTGATTTTTCCAGAGGTGCTTGGCGTCTGCAACTCCATTGACTCCTATTAGTCATGTGTGTTGGGCATTTCTGAAAATTGTGTCTTGCATGACCCCAAAGCCAGGGAGTGATAGACGTGCAAAACTGAGCATAAAGCCCAGGAAGTCAGACTCCCAGGCCTCTGTTTTAATCCCTAGACATTGTAGAGTTTGCAAAAATACTAACTACTGTTTTTAAATGATCAGTAGGGGTATATTTAAAGAAGAGGACATCCTGTATATATAGGTCCAGATCCTCAACTGGTGTAAATTAGTGTACCTCCATTGACTTCAACCAGCTGAGAATTTAGTCCTTAAACTTCAGAGGACTTTCCACATCAGCCTATAACTATTTTAAAGATGATCAGACACTGACTTTAAATCTTATGGATGCCTTTTATTACTCAGTTTCTTTTCTTGTCAGTGCTGATTACCAGACTACAGTAGCTGTGTATAAATAGACACCTTTATTTTTTTTATAATCAGCATCTTCCTCTCTGATTAATTCATGTATGTCATCACAGTTCAGTTTTTGACATCACAGCTTGTCATTGTCACTCTGGGGAAACGAGCATTTCAGGAAGTTGGAGGAGGAAAAAGAAAAATGCTTCTTTTTATACATCCATTTCCTGGTAAGAGAAAGACGAATCTAGAAAAGGGAGATAACTGTAGCTTGCTACATCTAAAAGCTTTCCTGAGAGTGGCAGTGACTTTTTAAATATAGGAACCCCTGTTTGCACAATTAACATTCCAGTTCCAGAAAGGAGGGATGATGCACTAAAGTGCCTGCAACATGCAGAAACACACAGATCGTGTCAGTGCTAGGGCTCAACCTTAGTACATTGTTGTTCTCTCTGTGATTCAAAGATCAGGAACAATGCAAAGCTAGTGCACTGGGAAAAATATATAAATACTAATGAGGGTAATAAAAAAAATAGTTCAGCATTCCCATTGCCACACACCTTCTGGGTTGGTTTCCATTTCAAAACAGAAAAGTGTCTCCAAGACACTAATTAGGTTATTTGTTTAGAGCACGGAAAAACACAACTCTGAATTTACTCAGAAAACAAGTATCTTGTTTTTGATATTATACACAGATCTCTTCTGTGGAAGACTTTCTTCTGGTTCATTTTAGACTAGTAAACCAGATGTAAAAGACAAATAAACAAGTTATCCAAAGCAAATACATGTTCTGTACAAAGTATGCCTTAGGTGGTATTATTTTAAAAGTCCTGATCTGCTGAACATTAATATCTTAGTGGATTATATGTGTTATGATTGTATGTGACATTTTAAAATATTGCTGAAAGTGCTACTGGAACATGTTGCAAGGTGGGAAACTCCCACAAACAGCCTTTCAGGCACAACAATAGAGTGGCCAGACAGCTTCGATGGCTCTCTCTCACTCATTCAAGGATAGAGTCCACTAAAAGAGATTGTTTATAATGAAGACTTCACAAAGGGAAGCACATAGGTAATGGACACTCTTTGACCAATCAGGATGACAAGCCAAGGTCATGAGCATCAAGTGTTCCAGCAAGCTGGAAAAGACTATAAAAGAAGGGGAGTAACATCATGATATGGCTTCCTTCTTTCCCCCCAGCTCAACACCTGAAGAAATGGCTAAAAGACAAAGAAGTTTGTATTGGGGAAGGGGTGGTCCCAGGCCAGGAAAGCAGTATCTGCCTGTGAATTGAAGATCTGTAGCCTACTTGTACCATCTCTCACAGTGAGACATTTCTAGATTCAAATCCTGTTAGAATTTAGACTGCGATCTCATTTTTATTTCTTTGATAATCGTTTTTAGTCTCTTTACATTTACTACTTATTATCATTTAAAATCTATTTTTCTATAGTTAATACACTTATTTAATGTTTTATCTTAACCAGTGTGTGTTTGAGTGAAGTGTTTAGGCAATATCAACTCAGGTTTAACAGGGGATGGTGCATATTCTCCCCACATTGGGGGGTGAGGTGGACTTCTTAATGAGCTTACTGTGGCCAAACTTCTGATCGAAGCAAGACGGAATAATGTTAGGGTGAGCTCCTGTAGGGTTTGGGTTGGAAGGCTGTGGGTTAACCGGTTGAGATTTGCATCCATGTTTGCTCAGGAAAAGCATTCTAGGTAACTGACTTGGGTGTGTAGCACCACTGGCTGTCATGTTGGGTGATAACAGGGTCTGAAGGGGCTGGCTACTTAACATCAGTGGTAGCATGATGTGGAGCCCACTGCAATCTGAATAGTTAATACGCATACCCAGCGGTTCCACAGCTCCCAGGCTTTACCCCAGGGGATCTGCATACTGTGACACCAACAATTTTGAAATCCAGAAAAGCCAGTGATTTTTTTCCCCTTATTATTAGAACTGGTTGAAAAAATTCATAATCTGAATATTTTTTTCTTTTTATGAAAAAGGGACACCATTTTTGTGGGGAAAAATTGTCTTTTTAATGACTAGCTCTATTTTTTCATTGTGGACACGTTCACAACTCTTGCTTATAGATGGAAGCAGAAGTTTTCAAATCCTACCAAAAAAGATTGTTCTTGCATTATTTCTGGCATGGTCAGAAGCAAGAAATCAAATAATAGAAATCTCCAAAAAGAAGCCTGTTCTTTTGAAATTTTCAATTCAGTTTTGCAGAACCAAAAGGTACAGATAAGCAACCAAACTTTGCAGTGTTGGGCCAAAACAAATAATCAAATCGTATTGTGGTTTGGTCCAGAGACAGTTCTAAATCAGGGTGTCTACAAGATGTTCATTGACATTTCTTTTCACTTGAAACGATTATGTTGTCTTTCTCTTTTTCTCTTCCTTTAAGGTTTCACCAGTTGGTCAATCAGTGCCTCCAGACTCCTTCCTGATACTTCCATAATTCAAATTGTTTTCTATCAAAAGTCTTCACTTTGGATTCTTAGCTTGATTATACAAGCACAGGTATCCAATTCATTTACAGGGCTTTGTCTTGCAGGGTCAAAGTATAAAAATGATCAAAACCAAAGCGTGGTGACAACAAGAACCAGCTTGCTGTCAAGTTCGATTATATGGATCCCTCAATAAAGGAGCGACAAGGGTTGCTTTGCATACAATTTGTTTTACTTATGACAATCTATAAATCAACTATTACAATTTAGAAATCAACATTAATTCTGGTCTAATACAACAACTTAACTGCTTATAATGTGACCACAATTACAACTATACAATTATACTTATAGAGGTAACTTATACTATAGGGTTATACTTACACAATTATTCTTACTGCAGCAGTGGGGTTTGTCAGCAACAAAACAACAAATGCTATATTACCTAGGTTGCTTCCTGGGTTTTTGTCTCAGTGGAATATGCAGTCACCCTCAGATTCTTCAGTCACATGCCCTACATTTAGGCTAGAGCAGTGAGCTGGGGGAGATGAGAAGACTACTTCCTGATTGTGACCATCTTTTATTCTCTTCCTCAGAGCTTACACTTACTCTGTTAGCCAATTATTAAGATTTTAGGGCAATGAGGCAATTGCGGGGCTGTGGCCCAACAAAGCCAAACATGGTTTTAAGTTTTCTTATTGGCCAGCTGCGTGCTGGACCTCGGTTCGGACCATGTGCTACGTGCTGTTTTTTTTGTTGCTGACAAAAGACCACTTACTTTAAAACATTTCTTAACCCTTATCTGAAATGGAGTTGAGGGTCATTCTAATCTTGTTGCAACAGAGGTTGTTTTTTAATGGCCAACAGGCCTGGCCTTGCCCCACCTCATTTGCCTGATTGCTAAACCTTCGGGATCAGCTTGTCTTTCCCCTGTTGTTTTGAGCACCCTTTATGTTGGTATGCAATTACTTGCAAAATGGCACACAAAGGCCTGCTTCCAGCTTTTTCTTTTCTCTCTTCTGATTCATCTTGGATATTAGTAAGATATTAGGAGTTCAGTCCTTTAACATTGGGTTGAATTTTCAGGGAGTTGTATTTTTTCCTCTCCTTTCTCAATACACACTAGAAGTTCAACATGACAATGCATATGAAGCAGTTTCCTTCTTTATTAGCTCTCCTTTTTTATTTTTTTAAAAATAAATAAAATCATTTGATACATCAACATCAAAAACTCGTCTTGACATCAAGCCCAAAAGTGTTCTTTTCCTGGAACATTATTATTATTATTACTGTAGTTCTTTTTAATTCTTTATTGTAATTTATTAATTAATTGCCCAAAAATGTGTTCAGTGTTTTACAAGTACAAAAGAATACATTTTTTCTGCTCTGACTAGCTTATCACATCCATTAATCTTGGCCCTAGTGAGGCACATTATAGGTGAAATTAAAGTGTTCACTTTAGATAACTTTACAATAATGTCAAAAATAATATGGGATGAATGTACACCAAGTAGAAATGGGATGGCTTTGTGCTATGACTGTAATTAATAAACAAACAAATAAATAAAAATAATGTTAATATACAAATAATAGATAAATAAATTTGGGTCAACTGAACAATTCTTTTTTAAATTGACAAATTGAAAAACAATAAATAAATAAATAATTTGACCTAAAATAAAATGTTTATTTTGATTTCAAACATTTTAAAAGGTTTTTGGTTTTTTTTAAATTAAAAAGCATTTGAAAATGAAAATTTGTTTTGAATTGAAAAGTCAAAATGCTTCATTTTGAAACTATCAAAATGAAACATTTTAATATTGAGGAGAAGAAGGGTGGTTGAAATGAAAAATTCAGCAAAATGAACACAAATTCATGACATGTTTGTGTGTCACCAAATCTGGCTTTCTTCCTCCGAGGACAAAAAAAAAACGGTTGAGGTTAAAAATTCACCCAGCTCTGTCTTCGTGCCACATTCAACTCATCCGCTCAAATAAAAGTCGCTCCTCCATTTGTGGGGGTACAGAGCCCCTTTAATGCTGAGAATTTGGTAGTGAGGCATGAATACATATAACCAAAAGCATTAGTGAGTGTCAAATAAGACAGATCCAGGAATCTCAGGATGAAATATGAATCAAAAGTTATGTGGATATTGAGGTAAAGGCAGGTAAAGACCATCAGCTCATAGGCAGTAGCTGTGAAGCTCTTCTGAGCAGCTGCTACCAACAATCTGATAGCAAATGTTTTGATCTGAAATTCTTTTTGAACTGGAAGTTTGCAAAGAGCAAAATTTTTCTTCATGTTTGCTTCATGTATATGAATCAGAAATAGCACCAGGACAGCGCATCTGTAATTTCCAGTGTCACTGAGGTTCAGTGGCTGTTACTTGTGCTTTTGGCCCATATGGTTGTGGGTTCAGTTGATGTTGCTTATATCTGATGCTGATCCTGCAGTGCAGTATTGGGGTGGTAGAAATAGCTGCTGCCCTGTAAGAAGTCTACTCATTCAGATGAGATATTAAATCAAGGACTCTTTCGATTGACCATTTGGAACTTAAAGAACCCATTTTCAAAAGAATGTAAAATAATCCCAGTGGTGATGTGCCTTTCACAGCCTCTGGATTACCCAGGCATCAAACTCAGTGCTTTATAAATCATTTGGGAATACTCTTACAGAATACAAAAGGCACTAAGCCAAATCTAACTCTCTTCTTTTTGTTAAATTACTTTTAGGTGTTTATTACGTGAAATGTATAGTTACACAATTCCTCCCTGTTTAGTTAAACAATTCCTTTTTCTGAACAAAGATGAGCCCAGTTGGCTCAGCCAGTTCAAAGTCTCTCTGGGACACAAAGGTGTTTTCAGGATGGGTCAAAAGTTTTGCTATCACACCACTTTCTATTGGATCTGCTTACTAGCATTTTTACTGAAAGGGCTGAGCTCTTGAGAGGGAAGTGTCATGTGATGTAATGGGGAGACGCTGGTGACCTAATGGATAGTGATAATGGTAGGGATCTGCTGAAGCCTGTGCTGTCAAAAACAGCCAAGCAATTTCAGTATGGGCAGATAGTTCAAAGTTGTTTGTGACCAGTTTCAGCTGCAGGTGGTATCACTCTGCTCCATTTTTTTATTGATGATATTTCTTCTATAATCTTTTCTTCTGAAGCACCCCTCCTGCAAATTTATCCAAAAGTAGCTGAAATCTAACAACTCAAGGAAGAAAATTTTCTTTGCCAAGATTTCCAATGTTAGGATTTAGTTTCTCTCTTTGATCTTAGCAACAGGTGCTATTTTCTGCAGTGAACAGCAGCTCGTCTTCCTTCTCTCACCCACCACTTCTCCCCTCACTCCTTTCTTCACAGCTGACCCTTTTATGGGAGCAGCTCTAGGATAATCATGCATCATTGGCATGACATGTACAAAGCCTAACACAATGGGATCCTGGTCCATGGCTAGGGCTACAGTAACAGAAATAAAAATAATAGTATAATGGCTAGGATTTTCTTATCCTTGTTGTACCAGGTTTGTATGGCTTACACAAACATTACCCTGAAGGTTCACAGGTAGTGGAATTCAGCCACTGTAGAATGCTTAAAGGTTTATATTATATTCAGATCCAAGCCTCCAAGAAAACTCTCCCTCTTCTTCTACCAGGATGAAGGTTCCTGGCCACCTCCCTTAATGCTGAGGTATGGACCTAGGGCTATCCTTCTTACCTGTCGATTCTGTGAGCTGGGGGAATAAAAAGGGAAAGCATCCCAGTCACTCTAGAAAGGCTTTTGGAACTGGGGATTCCTTCCCAGTGCCTTCAGAAGTCATTGAGTGACTTGCCCTCATCAGGGCCTTTGGGGGGCTACTGAGCATGAACCACTGCATCCTGCAATTTTATAGTCTTCAGTATGGGAGAAGAATGCACAGCACTTTCCCCAGATCCACAAAGGGCAGCTGTAGCAAGGAAATAACACTTGCCATTGCTGCCAGTCAGCTCTCTATTAAACTAGCTATAGAAACACTCCATAATATATGGTGAGGATATCTGTAGAATATGTAGGGATTCCCTAGCAACCACACACAGGGCATTATGGAGTTTTGTTTTCTATCATGCAGTTGCTAGGGAATCCTTAGGGTTGCCTATTTATCACAGTAGGAACTTTGGGGAAGCTCTGCAGCCATTCTGACAATGGAAGCATCCTTGTTCCCCTATGGAGGAGCAGTGTTTTCACTTGCTTGTCTCCTTCAACATGGATAGCAGAAGGCAGCAGCACATGCCAAGTGGTCCCCAAAGCCTCTGATAGGATGGAACTGTCACCAAGCACTCTCTAGAAATCAGAGGGAAGAGGCAGAGGATACCATCCACCTCAGGGTCCCCATGGGCCAATTGCCCAACTCCCCTAAAGACATTAAGAGGTAAAATGGGAAGTTCCAAAACCTACATTTGGGGTGCAGGGTGTGATTGAAGGACATGCAGAGGGGAGCAGGGCTGTATGGATTTCCTGAATTTGGTTACAGTTCACAAAAGTAATGGAACATGAACCCACCCTGATTTGGGTTGAGTTATGCATTTGTATGAGAGCCTGTCACCTGTCCATAGTCATGCTTAATTTATCCTCTGCATGAAAAGGAGATATAGCCCTTGATAACCCACTTTGGGACAAGTCTTAATTGCACCCTTCTCTTACTGATTTTAACTTCAGAGGGGAAAAGGCAAGCCATCCAGATTTTACACAAGAGTAAAGCAGCTGCCAATTTACATAATAGAAAAGCATAGGAGTTGAACAAAAATATCCATAAAAGTAAATTTAATCAAGAGAAAAATTAAAATGAGATGAGCTAATGAATAAAGTCTTCAGGATCAGGGAAGCAAAGCACCTAATATTGTGAGGGCAGCAGGGGAACTTTCAGAATGTATAATAAACTTTTCAGAGCTGCCATCAAAGATGCTGGGCACGCAAGGAGGTATGGGAAGTAACTATTATATTCTCTGGGCTAGATCCTCAGTTGATGTAATTTGGCACAGATCCACTGACTTCAGCTGAGCTATGAGCTATGCCAATTTACACCAGCTGGAGATGTGGTCCTAAAACTCTTTTAAATGTGGTAAGTATTACTTATGACAGATGAACGCATTATGGTTTTTGCATGAAGGATTATTTTAGGAGTCTGAAACTTTCTTGTAGTTGAATTTCAGGTTCAACAATCCATGTAAGGTCTCTGTGGGGGGGCAGGCGCCCCCTCCAGATCCCATTTCAGGTCCTTGTACTTCCTCTCCACCCCCCTCCACAGCCGCACATACCCAAGAGGTTCTTGGAGCAAACAAACAAACAAAAACAAAAAGTCCTTTCCCCTCTTTCTTCTCTTATGAGAGGGGGAGTCTATGGGAAATTGAAAAGAAACAAAGGTAATCTGGAACTCAGACATTCTTCCTGAGTCAGGCCTTTGGGCTTAGCATACCCGGGGTCCACCTGCAGCCACTGCTTGTGGGCGTACTGCTGAGGCGGGATCGTGCAGCATTGGGAGTGGTGAGGCTTGTTGTTGTCTTCCTCTCAGCAGGCCTGCTTTACAGTGGTATAAATGAGAGGGGACTCATAAGGGGGGCATTATTCTGTTCCAGTTATTTTTCACTTCTATATCTACCTACACTTCCTGGTTATAGGACTGACCTAAACACAAAGTGCTGATTTCCATAAGGCAGGCTCTTCTTGCAAGATTTCCAACACAGTTTCGCACACTTTGGAGTTCTTCCCATAAATGAATCAAAATTCTGAGGTGCCCATCTCTGGTGGGTATCTAAGTAAAGTACACATGATGTGTACTTATTTTCATGAGTGTGTGTGTGAGGGGAGAGACTGCCCAATTTGCAGGTAGTGGAGCAAAGCCATGAGTAATGCATGGTTTTCCCAAATAACAAAAATACTGTTAAAGAGTGAAAATGTGATGGCGGTGTTCACCAGTTTCCAAATTATGGTGCATTCAGCACTTGCTGCTGGGCCATGGAGAGTTGGCTGGTCACATGGTGCTGGCTCCCCCACCTCGTTTCTAGCTGCTTAAACAGTTGTCCAATCTCCTACTTGCAAAAAGGAACCTGAAGGCTTGTAGAAGCAACTCAAAACAAAACAGAGGAGCTAACCTGGTTATCTCAGGAAAAAGGAGCCACCACCAGAGGCACTGACACTGCTGGTCAGCAGCTAGAGAGGAGAAGGGAGTGAGAAAATGGGAACTGTGTTTAGGGCAAGAGAAGGAGAGAAGAACCAGTAGGCTGAGCAGCATGCCCAGTGGAGAAGGAAACCAAATAGCAGGGAAACGAGTGCAGGGTGAAACTGAGGAGAAGGGGCCCATGACAGAAAAGCATGTGTAAAGGGAAAAAGTGGGGAAAGAGCTGAGGGGGGAGATGAAATGAAGCACCGAAGTCGATAGTGTGATGAACTTTTTACAAAAAGGACAAAAATGCTTATCACATTAGAGAGAGTTAAAAATATATAAACACCTTCCTGATATTACTTTCCAAAAAAGCCATTTCTGTAATAACTGGAAGGTCATGAAGCATTTGCGAATGGTCAAGGAAGTGTTTCCAACTGGTGCCAGTGAGAAGGAAGGCGTAGCAGAAGATTCTCTCTCTCAGATGCCTTCTACACTCAAAAAGTTTACAAACCCTTGGATTACACTATACACCAAAGCAGAGGGCACAGTGTGTCTGCAGAGTCACTGTCGGGATGCACTTGTTGTTATGCTCATTAAAATTGCTCAGATATTGTAACATAGTTATAGAAATAATAAGATTTACTGATGTGTGTTTATTTCCCACTGGTACGGTATGTTGTATTATTATAGCGTTGCAGTCACAATGCTGCCGTTATGGTTGAAGAGGCAGTTTCATTATAAACTCCTGTCTTCAGATGCTTATGACTTTCTGAAGGGAAAAAAAAGTCCTTTAGTCTGACTTTTTTCGTTGTTGCTTATATCAAACAAAAGATTATGACTTTTTCTTCGAAGGTTTGTTGAAAATCAGGTTACTCTGGGGTTAGAAAGAGACTGAAAAAACTTTATGCCCTGTGAAATATTTTTCAGACACAATTTGGCCATATAAATAACCCACAAATGGCTCCATTTTAAAATATTAAATTTGCTGTGAACATAGTGGTAAGGACAGGTTCTGTGGAAAGAAGGAAGGAATTTGGTTTTGAAATAAAGAAGCGTATAAGGATTAGACAGCTGTGATCCAAAGCTCAGTGAAATCAAGAGGAGTCTTTGGATAAGACCCTAAGTGCCAAACCCTGACGTTTGGCTCCATTAAAGTTTTATTTTACATTTCAACCTGGTGTTAGCCATCAGTCTTTAGTGGGAATTTTCCCTAAATAACTTCACTGAGATTTGGGATGAGTAAGGACTTCAGAATTTGGACCCATGTGATTATCTACACATTTTCAATAACACACTATGGTGCACAGCTCCTTGTATACACTGAGCATATTTGCACCCACAGATATATTTGGAGCACCACTCTGAAACTTATTGTAAATTGGATACAATATGTCAATCAAAGCTCAACTGGTTCATCTTAATTTTAACCACACTGAATCTTACTAACATCATGCACAGCCAGTACTCCCTGGAAGCCCTGCTAATATATTTAAATTAAAATATGGTCATGATATCTTGTTTTCAAACCAACTTTTTATGCTCTGGAATTTTGCACCCTAGAGTTCACTACAGCCTATATTGTGTCCATGAAACTGGAATAAAAGTTAAATAGAAGGCAGTAGGGACTAAAAGAGAGACCTCCATACCCACTTGGTTTGCCATGTTAATTAAAAGTTAATTGATTGATTCTCATGTCACTCACATGGATGTAAATCAAGAGTAATTCTATTGCAGTTAAAAAGTGAAACTGATTAAAAAACACTCTAATATCAGAATCTGGCCACAAGATATTAACATTTTCTTATTCCCCTTAAAATGGCAATGGAAGAGGCTTAGATAAACCAGTCCCTTCTGCGTCCTGTTCTACATTTCTTCACTTCAAATTTCAAAAGTTGGCACTCCATAGGTGCATTTCCGTAGTACATGAAATGGAATGGAATATATATTTTAATGACTGTATAGCCAAAAGACAACAGTATTTATTAACAAATAACATATTTGTATGTGTGTTCATGAATTGCACATTCATCTATACATATTAACCCCCTCCTTTTCCTTTCTTTTTTTATATTTTGAAGCATGTTGAACAAAATGCATTATGTGTGTCTCTCTAACTCAGGTGCAAATCCTCAGCTGGTGTAAAATTTCATAACTCTTTTGAAGTCAATGGAGCTATGACAACTTACAACCGCTGAACATCTGTACCTGATTGTTTCAGCCTTTCCCCAAGCTAGTTCTAAACATCATGTCTGAACGCTCAGTCCCTTATTTGGAAACATTTCTTTGTATGGTATGGTAAAGTGCTCATCCACAACATCTTTTTGGCACTGAATATCAGAGGTCACTCCCAATGTAATGTGTATATAGCATGCATCATAACTGCAGCTGTGGTCCATTTTGTAGTTTCCCTTTGTCACTCATAACGTATAAAATCATCTTGTATTTCTGCAGCTAGAAATGGTATTGCATATATGGACTGACCCTGCATAATTAAAACTGGTGAAAATTTTACCATTGACTTCAGTGGGAGCAGAATCAGGCCCATAGTCCTTCTTGTTACAGAGTTGAGTTATATACAGTATAAAAATACACAGAGTTACAAACATGCAAAGAGAGACACAGGGGAGAACATTTATACTGGGTTCTTTGATTATACTACTGAGGATAAAAGATCACATAGTAAGTGTACTGGAATGAAGCAAGATCATAAACACATTAATATGCCTCTCCAAGAATGAAATGAGAGGATGCCACCTCAGGAAGAGCTGTGATATCGGCCTCTAGGACTGCAAACCAAAGATGAGTGGTTTGATCATGGTGTTTGAAATGCTAAGGAGGCAGCACTCTGATTTCAAGAAGGAACTCCAAAGTAGTTTAACATGCTTGCAAAATATAGGCTTTTGAAAAAGAAGATATATATATTTAATTAACCAACCTTTCTCTCTATCCCTCGGTGGTCATAATGGAATGGTCCATTGTCACAGACAGTGTGAAATATCCTCTTGTAAACTATAGCTATGACTGGTCAGTCAATCCAGCTCTTTAATTGAAAGTCTGTGTGTACTTGATTATTATGAAATATCTGTCTGAACTTAATAAAAATACTATTTTTATACCACAACATGTACTTGATGTGAGCTAGAAAAATGGGGGTTCTTTGACCTTGGATCTATTGTACCTTCAGAAAAATGTGTCTAGGCATACTGAGTGAACCAAGGTTTGTTTTAGATGGTCACTAACCTCCCAGTCTTGGTTTCATTCCTCCATTTGTCATCCGCATCTCATGGAAATAAAGTGTGTCATGTTTCCTACCATTATACCATAGAAATGCTTAGAATCTTCACTGAAACATACAAAACTTAAAAACACCCTAATGTGGATTTGGTAAATTTTAAATTTGAAGCCTTTACTGAAAAAGATTAGGTGACTTAAATTTCATAATCCAAAGTGACCAGATCTACTGCGATCTCTAACCAGCTTAAGAAAGAAAGCAACTCACCAGAGTTGCTTTAGTATTTTTTGGTTAGTACTGTAATACTAAATGTGCATGTATAATTCTGCCTTCCTCTGGAGAGAATCAGGGGGTCTTTTGGAGCCAGAAGAGTTTCAAGTGAACTTAAGTTGTATCCCAGTTGCCTCGGTGAAGCTTCAAGAGCTCATGATGTATAGCATAGCATCAGCTGGGACATCCACACAGCCCACATATTCATCACAATATTATCTAACTTGATTGCTATTGCTGCCTGCTTAATTTTGTATGGGCCTTGAAAATTGGGTGGGTGACAGTATTTTTCCAGAGTGACCACTGCCCTCTTTTCTGGCCAAAATAGGCCTGAACCAAAGGCATCCATCCTTCAGCATGATGAGGATCATGTGATACAGGTGTCTGAAAATGGAAAAAATGTATATTTGTATAAGGATAGAGACTGAACTCAGAGAATCCTCACCCCCACTAAAAATGCAATGGAGGCAAAAGATAATTAAACCTTTACAGAGATGATATGGTCTAAATAAAGGACTAGAAGTTAGAAATCTCTGAGTCCTGATGCCCTGCTGACATCAGTGTCTCTTTGGGCAAGTCACTGACCTCTCTGCATTGGTGATCTCCGCCTGTAGAATGGAGATAGTTATATTTCCTTACCTACATCTCAGTAGGGTTCTTTTATGTTATGAAGATGAGAAATACTTCATATGAGCTATTGTATTATTCATTTAGTTGTGGCCCTTCTTTCTGGCTCCTTGGTTGATAATTAAAAACATCTCTTATGACAATGAAAGTCATTTTGTTAGCTGATACAGACAGAAGGAAATAATTTGCCCCCTTCCTAGGTAATGGTTAGTCTAGAAACCCTGGAATAAAAATCAAATCTAGCATGATCTTTCACAAAAGGTGTTGTTTAGGCCTAGTGGCTTTGCTTTCACTCTGCCATTCGTAGCGAAGTTGACTGACACAAATGAATCAGTTCTTTTGATTTGAAGTCAGTGTTATAGTTTCTTGTCATTTAAAAAGTTTCCAACCCCCTTCCACCTTTATTTTTTGGCATGATGTTGAATAGATCATCTACATCTGTCAGCATGGCCAATAAAGCAGGGCCTGGCAGTCTTGTGCGGTAATTTTCTGTAATGCAAGAGAGCTTAATGCTTCTAATATAGAGCTTATTGTATTATATATCCTTCTACAATAGACTCAATTGTATAATGGAAGCACTAAGCCAATTCGTGTTAAAGAAAATTACTGTAAAAAACCACCAGACCTGCTTTTTGCCAGGTTTCTACCTGCACAATACGTCCTCCAGGACAGAACTACAAACAATGCCTGTGGTTTCAAGGGAGTTGGGGTAGAGGGAAACCCGCAAGAGATGCATTAAAGAGACTTTCCCTCCATGTACAGCAGTATAATAGTGTCTTATTGGACACAAATGAGGGGTTTGTTTAATTATCAGTGATGTGGATGCTGTTCCTTGATCTCTTCTTATTTTTTCTCTGGCACTCAGTACTCTCTCACCTCCACAACTCTTTCCCTGTCACAAAACAACAACAACAACAACAACAATCCCTCTTCCCTCCCTACAAAATACCCGATCTTTCCACAAGCCAACACAAACTCACTTGGTCAGTCATTAACAGCAGAACTAAAAGGCAGAATGATCTAGAGGAGAGGCTCCCAAACTTTCTTTATCACTCACAACCCTTTTTTGATGGCTCATATACTCACAGCCCCTAATGGGTTCTTATAAATATTTTTAAAAGGTACATTTGAAAGCATTAACATATGAAATATAACTTACGTATCAATAAGGTAACAATGCCTATTTGGGTTAATAAAGCTGGTCCATTCCTGGGTTTATATGTGCCTGGCACAAGAATAAGTTTTTTTCCATTGACAATTCCGTCTATGACTTTAATGGCAACCATTCTCAAGAACCTTTCTTTGCATGCATACCACAAATATATTTTGGAAGTTTGAGGAAAATAATTTCAGAATACTCAGTTTTTATGGAAAGTCATACACGCCTTGAGTACATAGTTCCCGATTCTTAGCCATGACAAACTGATATGAACTCCATTGACTGAGGGGAAGGAATGCTGATTTACCACCAGATGAGAATCTTGCCTGTAATCTTAGTTTTAAAGTGTTACCACAAGATAATTCTACTAAGAAATCTTCAATTCTACCTTGTTAAGTGCTTCCACAATAAATGAGTCACTTATTCATATTCATCCCTTTTCCATATAAGGAAGACCATGTGGGCAATCTTCAAACTGTGTTTAAAACTGTATTTAAAACTGTGTGTAAAACTGAAAACGTATATTTCATGTCAAACTATTTGTTAAAAATCATAGATGATAAAATGTATCCATGCTGCCTTTTATAATACAAGTAAACCTGAATTTTCCCTTCCTCCTAGAACATATTGATTGTGTCTTTGGATGCGATGAAGTTCAGATTACCCCTCTGGATGGTGAGACCTTCGTTGTTCAAGAAACAAAAATTTTGGCAAAGGAAGCAAAGTTGCCATCAAATGACTTTGAAGCATGTGACAAATTTTGCTCTCCCAGAAAAATGTACCTTTATAACTGTGATTATTTGGGGAATCTTTCTACGTACAACTTATATGTTCCATTCCGGTTGATCTTATGATACTGCTGTATCATCAAACACCTCCCTGTACGTGGGAATCTACCATCTGCTATCAAGGCTGTGGGCACATATCTCCCAGACCAGGGACAATGGAAGGCCATTAAACTTTTGTGACTGAGTCAAATGGGAACACCATAGGACAATATGATGGCCACATCCTAGGTGAAACCAGCTTTCATCAACTTTTCTACTGGGGCCTGAGGCTTGGAGAGTGGAAAATCCCCAAACTGAAGAACAAAGAAGTCAGGTCTCAGTACTGAGTCTTATAAAAAGAATTGAGAGGGACTCACAAAGACAAAGGATGTTTGGGCAGGAGAGGGGATCAGCTTTTTTAACTGAGACACCAACCAAGGAAGACAGAAACTGCCTGCAGAGGAGAGACACCCCATGATGCAGAGGAGAAGCCATGTGCAGAAGGTGCTGGAATCCTGGACTCCTTAGAAGAATTTGACCTAAATCCAAAGAATGCTCAAAGGTGAAAAAATGAAACAGGGAGATAAGTGCTGGTATTTTATTTTTTGTCTGCATATTTCTCTGCTAACCAAAGAGTGATTAGTTACGGGCACCTTTTGCAAGGAGTGTGTTTGCTTCCCCCATCACATGTTCCTGAAGAGGTGAACTATTAATTCAGATAACCCACAAGGTTGGAGCTCAAGAAAAAGGAAGCTACTAACAGGTCTGAGGGGTCAGCATTGATCATGGAGGGCCTAGGGTAGCTGGGATTTCAGATTCCCATATCCATGAAGAAATAGCTGAGAGTACGTGCCCAGGAAATGTGCCAGAGAGGCTGAGGAAAGAGACAGTACTACAGCCTAGAGCATCCAAGAGAAATTTAAAAGCAGATGGGTCCAGCGTGGTTGGACCCAAACACAGCTTAACATGCAGCTTAAAGTCAATGGGACACATGCACATGTTTGAAGTTGAGCATGTTTAAGGGATTTCCTGAATCAGTGCCTAGATTTGTATCTTTCTCATCAGATTCAAACATGAAGCAAATGTTCATCCACAATACAATGTGGCAGCTGTTTTTAAAATAACAGTTGCTCATGAACAGTATTGTCTGAAATAAATTCGACAACGCAAAGCTGTTATAATGAACTTGAAACACTACTAGACTCCTCAAACTACCTGCAAATGGTGACACTTCCCTGGGTGGTACCCAGGGTTCTGAGGCACCTCACTACCACTTGCCCTTAGTGTGAGGAAGCCTCGTGTGTGCCTGCCAGGGTTCAGCTCCCTGATTCCACCAGCCATAGGCAACACAAGCACCCCCTCTCAGCCTACGCAGGCTCTATTGTCTTTCTGCAGGCTAGCAAGAGGCGCCCTGCAATCCCCAAGCCCTCTGAGCATCTGTCTGCAATGTCCAGCCCCCAAGCCACTGGACACTCTCAGAATTCCCAGATCCTCTATTCCCAAAGGCACAGTCCACCACAACTAACAAGTCGCACCATAGAACACTACTCTGCTTAACACACAGCACTTAAATTTGTTGATAGAGAAAGCAAGCATATGTTTATTTAACAAAGAACAGAGACATTCAAATGACACGAAGCAGAAATATTGGAAACAAGGGTTACATATAAAATAAAATCATACCACACATACTACAGCCAAGACTTAACAAACATGATACCTTCCTGTCTAATGAAGTTTATCTCATCCAACTTTCTCCGCTCAGCCTTTAATAGTCTGGCAGGCTTTGATGCTTTTTGCAGAAAGTAAACCCACTGTCGGCTTACTTCTTAGGCGAAGGATCCAGAGTGAGTCCCTTTACCTACAGTTATAGTCCAAAAATTCATCACTTGTACATAGGGCTTCCTCTTACTGGGATATTTTCTCCTGTAAATTCCCTCTCCCTGAAGACTTCACAATCCTTTCATTAGCATTTAGCCCAGACTGTAAATGGGCATCCATTGTGAACCAGATAATACTCAGTTTACATATAGACAGACCAATATATAAACATCTTCTGCCTGAAAGAAACTGGTTTAACAACTTCTGGTGACTTGCAGACCATAAAAACACACCATAAAAACACAATTTTCAGTTTAGATACATAACTCCTTACGTATTATCTGTATATGTTTTGCAATGATTTTTATGACCAGTGGACATAGGCTTTCAGTAGAGATTTTACATGATTCTCTTTGGTGAGCTAATATGTAGATAACAGACACAGGGGATCCCTGTAAACCTTGTGCACCTCTGTGCCCTCTGCTAGTTGGCACCAATAGGTCACTGGGTCACACAAAATATTCACTTTTACGTTAGAGTGGAAAGTTACTTGCACAGATCATAGCTATGACCAGAAAAGAATCTGGCCCATAGTCTTTCTGCTGTTAGTGATCATTAGAGTTGTTGGGCCAGATCCACAGCTGGCGTAAATTGAAGTCACTGGAGCTATGCCAGTTTACATCAACTGAATGTCAGCCCATTGCAATAATTTTGAAATTCTTAAATTAATATTTTTTCAAAGAAAAGAGAGCCTCTTAAATTTATTCATTCAGAATTGTTTATCCATTACAGGGAACCTAAGTATGGTCTCATATTTTAATCATTCTGTTTCTAAAGAAGCACACCAAGTTGCTTGGAGCATTGCACAATTAAGAAGAAAAACATGCAGTTATATACAAAACTAACCCATGCATTGCTATAGAGTTTGGACTTTCTGTTGACCTGAATTACTGTAAGGTGTTGCTATGATGGGCAGAGTGAATGTGAACTGGAACTGCACTGGTTTTATTAGTGATGCTATTGTTAATGACTGATCAAGTGCTTGCAGCTTCCTAATGCACCTGGCTCAGAATGAGACTGCAAGACATGTCTAAATATAGATAAATTGATTTCTGCCATAACCCACACGTATAGAGATTTCCACAGGCTTTGCTTAAATAGTATCCAATTACTATTGTTCTTATTTATCTGTTCTTCATTCCTTAATCCTGCTCTGTGTCTTCCCCCTCATTTCAGTGTTCTTAACACTTTGCTCAGTCTAATTCACCTCTGGGGCCTTCTCTGATTATTAATGTTGAGTTAATTTAATAGAGCAGTTTTGGATTTGATTATCCAGAAGGCTATTAACAATGAATGTCTCCATGGTAAAGAATAGACAGCTCCAGTTTAGAATGGGTTTGGATGAGATATTACTGAGCCGGTTTGGATAGCATTAAACTCCCTTCTAAAACTTTCACCCTTTTTAGTACCGGACTATAACTAAACTTTTTTTTTAAAGATCGGAAATATTTGCTTAATCAAGAAGTATATATTTTGTAGGTCTTTTACTTTGAGAAAAGATGTGATTGTGGTATTTTCATACAGGATCAAAAGCAGAAATTCCAGAAAACTCAAAAGAGAGCTCATCCTTGTGAGGTTTCAAGCCCAGCTTTACATACTGAAAAGTTACAGATACATTGGGATACTTATTCAAGCCAAACCCAACTTCCCAGCATTTAACCATTCTCCCACCACTGGTTTAGGTTGTCTTCCCCCAGCCATGCGAACAGCAGTCAAGCATCACCTGTCAGTAAGATAATCAGAAGTCATGATTACTTCCAATCTGTTGGACTAGGGTCTTTACGTGATGTTACTAAATAAGATGGGAAGTGCAATTTTTGTTTAAGAGACAACAACTATGTATTCCTCTCTGTAGATGTCTTGGGTGTGTTCATATATTTAACTAAGGGAGCGGTTGGAGTATGCACATACCACAGAATACGTGGAAGTAATGAATGACCCAAAAAGGGAGGAGAATGGTATAGACAAAAATACCATTTTGCATATGTTTTCCCTCTGGAAAAAGATTATGAAAGTGCCAGAAATGTATAGTTCTTAATTAAAGCTGACTCTGACTGGCTTTAAAGCCAGTAATGTGAGAGTGAGTCCTCAACTGCATGTCAAGTAAAATTACATATTCCATTCATTCCTTTCAGTCCCTCATCATCTTGGGTACCAGCATTGCCACTACAACTCAGTGCTGCGTTGAGCCACCTTCAGCCATACTACTTCTGTTCCTGACCTTCCTTGGCAAAGATTTAGTCATGCTCCTGTTTTGTGGTGCTTTTACGATAAGGGATAGATCAGATGATTAAGGTAATTTGTATTTGTAAAGCCAGGACTTGAAGCCACCTCTCTACACTTATTGTCCCATGGACGTTGTCTTTCTCTGAGCACTCTTTTCTGTTCTTCTAGGTCCTTCCTCCTGGTACAATCTCAGTTAGTGTACAAGAGAGTTATCCTTTGCCGCTTCTGCCATTTGTAGTTGTCTTCCTATATCTTTCTGGCACAGACAGTCTTTGCCTCTAATCAGGCCACATTTGATGTTTTATCTTTTCTTTCTTGCATACCTAAGCTTTTTAATGTCTCATTCTTTCTACTATTATTTGTTTTTATACATCCTTTATTAAAGATACTGTACAAAATAACAATATGCATTTCTCTCTTTGTGTGTGTAAAACTGTAGTGCCCTAACCCCCTGTGCCACTGATCCCCTGTGAGGATGCTTTCCTTTTTATTACCATTTGTGTGTATCTTCAGAATACAGTAGGACCCCCATCCTGCAAACACTCAGGACTGTACTTTACTGTACGCAAGTGGGACATCTTCCATGTGAAATGGGGATATGATACTTGCCTCCTTTACAAAGCGCTTTGAAATTTGCTGATGAAAAATGCTATATAAGAGCAGGGTATTATTATGACATTATTAAAGCTATGCATGTACATGTTTTCAGGATGCGGGCCTATTTCAATCAAACAGCCACAACAAGCAAATGACGCCATTAACCAAAAATCATATAGATGGTATTTAACTAAAATAGAAAGCACGATACAGGTGCTACAGAACAAAAAACCAAAGCAAACATATACACACACAAGATGGAAAAAACTCCATCTGACTATGCTGATCTTTAGTCTGCAGAACAGGTCTGTCTAAATTATGGACGTGTCTAGCAAGGCTTCCGGAGACCTTCTCTTCAGTGTCACTGCAGACTAGTTATCACAAAAGGAACTTGGAAATTAACTCCATAACTATCCTAGCCTTCAAATCTCACTTTTGAGGATTTCAATAACTCAGTCATGGGTTCGGGGTTGTTATAAATGTGTATGGGTAGGGTTTTGTGGCCTGCCTTGTGCAGGAGGTCAGACTAGATGATCATGTTGGTCCCTTCTGACCTATGAGTCTATGTTTCTATGTTTCTATGTTTCTAGCGTTCCTTTCCCTGTTTCCTGACAAAAGAGCCTTTTTTTTGCATTTGACACTATCCAACAAAACACTGATCTAAACTGCAACAATGTGAGTTTATTTGCTTTTCCAGTTCATTGGTGTTAATTATTTGGTTTGCAAGTTTTGTCCTCCACTGGAACTATTTCTTTTCCCATTTATTTAAAGTATATAACTGACAAATTCCTCACTTCATGCCCATCAAAATGAAATCTTTAAAGTTAGTTCATAGTTCTTCTAATAACATATCTCCTAAAAGGTATTACAGTATAAAGAGACAGTGACCTTATTTTCAGCATATCTCTCACAATTTACAATTCTGAACACCCTGATTCTGGGCAAGCAATTCTATATATTTGTTCACTGACTTATATTCATGTGATGGACCAAGAATGCCATCAAAATATTATCCCAATCTGAGAGAGAATTATTATTGAGATCTCATTCCCTATAACACCTTAAGCACACTGTTTGGGCTTAAATGCTTATTTAGTAGCTTGCAAATCTTTGAGGCTGAATGCTGAAAATGGATAAGATCAATATGTAGCTTTTCTACAACAGCAGTGTTGCATATCTTTACATGATGATATCTCTGTATTTGAGATTCTGGTAGATAAAAATCTCACTGTAGCATAGAATACAATTGAAGATTATACTCTGCAGTAATCTGCAAGGTAATGATTTGCACAAGCAATTCACTGATGTCACAAGAAAGCAGGCACGATGATCCAAAGGATCATACAAATAAAGGCTTATTGAAGCCAGAATGGATTAATTCTCTGCAGGCCATTGTGACACTTTTCTCAGAGCACCCCGAACTGTAAGCTACTGTTACGTCCCTGCCTTAGCAAGGGAGAACTTTTCTGGACCTTAAACTGTGCATCAGCCGCCTGCCACATTAATCTGTCTGCCTCACCAGCAAGTGCCATGAGACTCTGCCAGTTTTAACTTTCCCTTGCAGGTAACATTCAGTGAACCCCCGTTCCCAGGTTGCCCAACATATCTCTCTGCAGTGTCCAGTCCCTTTCACTGGATGCTCATAGGAGTTGTGATGTTCGCTGCCTCCAAAGACACAGCGTACATACCAGCCTGTTGGCTTCCTGAGGACACACCCCTTTACTTTAAAAGATAGCACTGACATGGCTGATAGTAAAACTAAGAATAAGATTATTAATAAAGAACAGAGATTTAAGTGATGCTAAATAGAGACAACAGAAACAAAAAGTGATTACAAATAAATACAAATAAATCACACTTTCTTGTGTTTAAGACTTAACTTTAGCAATCTACAATTTTTGCCTAAAGAGCTTTCTCTAGTACATCAAGCCATCAGCATTTCCAGCCCTTCTGACAGAAGGATTCACAGAATCAGAAGATGCTATCGATCACTTAGTGGATAGAGGGACAACTAGAATGTCTTTTTCGCCTTTATATTTCCCATAGTCCATTGTCTTTGCCTCAAAAGCCAGATTACTCCTGGAGGTTCGGACTACTGTGTGTCATCCAGTGTACTCACCAACCTGTTTCTCCCACCTCTTGTGAGCATGATTACATTGTTTATGTTATATATAAATGTGCTTTCATTGTCCTCTGCCTATATCCGAACCAGACAGACACGTAAATCTACTTTCTTTTGTCTAAAGCAGGCTTGTTTATTCACTAACATCAAACCATGTTTTAAGAATTCATTTCCAGCACAAGAGTTTGGCCTACTGGTTAGAGCTGGTTCCAGGGTACGTAGGCTTCAGGGATGAGCCAAATGTTGGTACCAGAGGACAGAAATAGAGTGCCAGAGCTAGAGTGTAAACCAAAGTCACAGGCCACAGTTAAAGCTGAGGTTCAGTTGCAGAGAGATCGAAGTCGAATGGCAGAATTGGAGGGTCAACCAGAGTCATAAACTCAGGGTGGAGTAAGGATTGAAGCCAGAGGGGAAAAGGAGCTGGAGCAGGGACTGGAAGTGGGCTAGAACAGATCAGAAGCACAGACTGGAACAAGGGCTGGGCATAGGCAAGCATAACTGCAAACATGGTATCCATGCTTGTCTGCTGTGGGGGCCAGACTTATAAGCAGGGCTACTAAACCAGCAGCCATTCAGGGGCTGTGGCTATTCTATCAATTCCAAGGCAGTGCAGCTGGGCTAATTGGCTGCCTAGTAGCTAAATTAGTCAGGGATCAGGCCAGCAGCTCATCCTAGCTGGTCTGGGCCCTCATATATATATACATCATGTAATGATATCTATGACCAGCTTGTCACCAGTTTTTATATGATATCTTACAAGACACTGTAGGATCACAGCCGTGGCAGTTGCTTTGATGTTTCCAGCTCTTCTAAGAGAGGAGGCAGATTTAGTTTCCTGAGAGTAGGTATAGAACAGTGAAAGAAGTTTCTCTCAAGTCAGAGGGGCGTGAATGAGTACAGACTCTGATCCATAGGTTTCATATTACTATTATCTGAGATCTGAATGTTACGGTATGTTTAGCAAAATTTGGCTCAATTCATTTTACTTCAAATGGGCCCCACACAAATAGCTGAAGCCTGCTACTTTTGATTTTCAAAAGCATCTCTAATAAGGGAGGAGCAGAAGTCCCATTGATTTTCAACTCACTTAAAATGCTTTTGAAAATCATGCTCAATATTATTATACATTTGTGGATTTGGTAATTTGAGACCAGCACACCCACCCACCCACATTAGTGACATTGGAGCTGGCAATTTCTTTAAGGCCATCCTTGCTTTGTTACCCAACTCATTTTAATTACTTTAATTCACACATCACAGAGAAAATTTAAATAGCTTCCAGTTCTCTGTACATCTCAAAGAAGAGGGAGAAAATTACTGGTAATTATATCATGTATTGGTAGCCAAATTCCTACATATAATTTTATTATTTGCTGATAAAAAATATCACTGATAGCTTAAAAAAAAGTGAGAGTGTAATTTGAAATCATTGTCTAGCGACTGAATACCTGAGGAATAGATTTGGTCCATTCCTTCTAGATTATTATTATTCATTAATTTAAAGTAACACAAGCACAGACAGTCAGAAGTCGTTTTTTCCCACTACTGGAAAATTTCAACTTTTTCTTTAAAAAAAAAAATTTTTTTTTAAATTAAGTTTTTATGAAAAAATGCTAGTGTTTGAGGAAGGTAGCCACTTTCCATGACCTTTTTGGTTCTGTCAAAAAAAAATCTGCTGAATAAAAGATTTGCTGGTACATTTTCCACCAGCCTTAACAAGAAGCCTCAAATAAGATCAGGTCCCCACTACGTTGTATGGGGAGATTTTAAATAGACCAGTAAAAGAGCCAAGGACCACATGATAGTGTATCATACTTGTTGCTAACAGCAGCCAAAATTGACAGGCCTTTCAGCAAGTCTGTGCAGCCTTGGCATGACTAAGCCAGGAGGGGAGGGGAGCCCCTTTATTAACCTTTGCCTGACCCTGCTCTCCCTCCCTGATGCTCTGGGGAATGTGCTGGGATCTGTGTTTCAGGAAAAGACCAGTAAACTTATTTATGCATGTCCTATGGGAGATGTTTCTCCTGGCCTCAAGATATGCAAATTCTGTCAGAACATACCTCGCTAGTTAAGTACTCTGGTAACCTTCAGTCTAGCTTTTGAAACTTTTTTCTTTTTCCTTGACGTATTATTGTCTATTAACAAGGATAAATAGGGGGGATCTTTGTTTGGATTGAGAGTGGGGGGTTTTGGATCCTACACTGATAGCCGGAAGGTCTGACCAATTGGAAAGCCGTCACTGTTCCCACTTGACAACCGCCCCAGACTTCAGTAATTATTAAGGGTTGAGAGTTACTAACCTGCTGCAGATGTGCATAAGTGCTTGAGCCTAAGTAAAGGTATAGCTTTGTAGTAAGAGCACAGTTGTGCTATACTGTTTTTACCAGTCCACCTATCGACTGGATGGCAATGCCTCTATTTGACTTATTTCCTGACACCACCTCGCACAAAGTAAAGTTACCACAAGCTTTGGATTGGCAGAACCCCAGGTAACAATGTCACACACTGTACAGACATATAGTGACAGTCCCTGCCCTGAGGGACTTACAGCCTACTGTTGGACTATTCGACAGGGCCTGAGAGAGTTAGATATCCAACACCTATAGATGTTCAAGGGGATTTGGATGCCTTAGTTCCCTAATGCATCCTGAAAATTCCCAGCATAAACTCACAAGACAAAAGATGGAAGAAACGAGGTATCACTATTTCCATTGCATATTTGGGGAACAAAGGCACAGAGGCCCTGATCTGGAAAATCATCCCTTTTCAGGAAGAGTGTTCAAGTGCTTTTCTTCTACATCAGAAATTGTGTCAGCTTTTCAGACATGCTCAATACTCAACAGCTCCCCATCTCCTGATTCAGGAAATCATTTATTCAAATACTTTACTTTAAGCATGTGTTTAAGTCCCGTTGGCTTCATGCTTGAATTCTGTCCTGAATTGGGATGCTTTCCTGAACCAAGGACCAGAAGAACCAGAACACCTCTGGAGTCATAGGACAAAAAGAGGGGTTTAGTGGATCACAGATTGTCATAATAAGCATAAATTCAGTGACTGCAGAGGTGTTAACTGACCACTCTACCTGGAATGGCCCCTTAGAATATGTGCTATGTATGCTAAACAATCTTGCGTTTTGCTGTGATGCTGGGAGTACCTTTCCCAGATCTGAAGCAGAGCTCTGTGTGACTCATAAACTTGTTTCTTTCACCAACAGAAGTTGGTCCAATAAAAGATATTACATCATTGACCTTGTATCTCTAATATCCTGGGACCAACATGGCTACAACTACACTGCATACAAATCCAGGTCTAGTGCTTTAAACATAAGACGATCCTTCCCCTCAGTGTTCAAGGTTTCTTTTCATTCTTTGTCCTATCACAAATAACTGCCTAAGAGGTACTTCTTTAGTAGGCTGTCTCGTGAGATTTCTATGCTGGCTAGGTATCACTTTCATTGTTTAAGGTGAAAATGGAAAGAAGCCAGCCAAATTAGATTTCCTATTGTGGCACTGGTAGCTGAATATAATAAGGGATTAAAAAAAAGAATTGTGGGAAGACAATGTGTCTAATCTGACTTTTTTGTGGGATGTTTCTTAAGTGCTAAATTATTATATTCATGGGTTTAAAGTTGTGAAAATGTGTTTTTATAGTCATATTGCCTTATTAGCTGCTCATTTAGGGGACTGTTATATAAAAGAGAAATACACTAGTGCACTTCATATTTTATATATATTTATATATATATTTATATATATATTTAAATCACATTTTTGGAGACTAACTGCAACATTTTATGAGCAATAATAAAATCCTTAAGCAATGCTTGAGATCTTATACCTGGAATCTTCTTGAAATGGAATAATCATCTGTGAATTTTAATAGATATTCTAGTGCCAAACTATTATGTTATTTGTTCTTGGTATATTAAGATCAGCACTCGTCACTTGATCCAGATGAAGTGACATTGACCGAGTACTAGAGAATACAATATTCTACATCTGGAGATTTTCATCCTAAGGGTCTAAAAGTGTTTTACATTCAGGAATTACTTCATCATTGAAATGTAATGAATGAGGCACACAGGGGTAGGAAAGCTTGCCTACGACTAACTAGGGCTGAGCTCCCATCATCCAAATATCAGACCTCCTTAAAAATATCTCAGTTTGCACAGACCAAAGTCTTGACCACATACTACACACACACATCCGTGCACATGCAGACAACTGAGCGAAATTTTCATCTGTGACATTTTTGGTAAAAAAGGCAGAGTCGGCGACACTGACATTTTTTGTGAATTTGTATTAATTTCACCACATTTTTTGGAAAAATAAACATGCAAACAAAAAAATTTTTTAAAAATTGAAATGTTTTGTTACAAGCCATTTGCAGTGTTGTTGTAACCTTGCTGGTCACAGGATATTAGAGAGACAAGATGGGTGAAGGAATATCTGTTATTGGACCAACTTCTGTTGGTGAAAAGACAAGTTTTTTAGCTTACATAGAGCTCTTCTTCAGATCTGGGAAACGTACTCAGAGTGTCACAGCTAAGGAGTTAACACATGTTGCAAGAGACCATTCAGGGTGAAATGGGCAGTTAACACACCTCTACGGTCATGGGAGGGTTAGGGAGTTACAGATTGTTATAATGAATCATAGATCCAGTGTCTTTATTAAATTCATAACTCCGCTAGGAACAAAAATCATGGACTTAAGTTCTCAGGCTCATCTTTTAAAGGTTTTGTGCAAATTTACTTTGAGGATGAGGATTGAGAGGTCAGATATGTAGTGATCATTTTGTGAAAATTGTTTGTGCATGGGTGACATAGCATTTTTGTCTTTTTTTCATTTTTCTATGTCAGTTCATTCAAAAGCGGAGTGATTGTCTGGTTTCACCCACACAGTCTTTACTGGGGCATTTAGTGCACTGGATGAAGTACACCACACATTTAGATATGCATGTGTAGGATCCATGGATCTTGAAAGATGTGTTGTGATGGGTATTGATTATCATAGCAGTGGAGATATGTCTACAAGTTTTGCATCTGTTGTTCTGTAGGGGCTGGTGCAACGTTGAGTTGGTGAGTTGTGGTCTGTGGGGAGCTTGTTTCTGATGATGAGCTTGGTGAGATTGGAGAGTTGTTTGAAGGCCAGAAGAGGGAGTCTGGGAAAGATTTTTATTTTTAACAGGATGTTGTCTCCATTGAGTATGAGATGTAATTGTTTAATGATATCGTGTATGGGGTCCAGTGTGGGGTGGTAGGTTACAACTTGGTGTGTGCTGTTAAAGGGTGTTTTTCCCTATGTTAAAGCAAGTTCTGTTGGGGTATTTGGGTGGCTTGTTTCATGATACAATCTACTTCTCTGGTGGAGTGTTCTTGTTTGATGAAGACGATTTTAAGTGTGTTAACATGTGTATCTTGGACTTTCTCATCAGAGCATATTTTGTGGTATCTGAGTGCCTGGCTGTAGACAACAGATTTCATGGTGTATTTGGGGTGGTTACGGGATCTGTGGAGATATGTGTGGTTATCACTGGGTTTCTTGTGTATGTATATGTCTGTAGGGTTCCATTGCTGAAGCTGATCCTGGTGTCCAGGAAACTGATGCCGGTATTGGAGTGTTCTAGAGAGATTTTGTTGGATGGAAAATGGTTACTGAAGTTGTGGTAAAAATCTATGAGGGAGTTTGGGTCATCTGTCCAGAAGATATCATTTCTGTATCTCATATATATCATTGGTTATGTGGTGTATTTGACCAGAAATTTTTCCACAAGGCAGCCCATGAAAAGACTGGCTTATTGGGGAGCTGTTCACATGATTGGACAGTGTTTATTGTTAAATGTAAAATTGTTATGGGTAAGGTTGAAGTGGATGAAATTTGTGAGGAGTGTGGGGATGGATTTCTGAGTCTTGTCCTGTATCTGGTAGATAGTTGAGGCAGACAGCAATTCTGTCATTGTGAGGGATGTGAGGTGACATCCATGGTGGCAAGGATGGTGTTCTGAAGGAGGTTGTTAATGTTGCAGAGTTACAAGTTGACACTTTTAAAACAAAATACTTTGATTTTAAATTTTGAAATGACCTTTCATTTCAAAATTTCCTTTAAAACATTCTTGATTTAAAAAAAAAAATTAAACAAAAAATGGAAACAAGCCATTTTGATTTTGTTGAAATGAAACTTTTCATTTGACACCAACGATTGCCAGTGAACTTAAAAATGTGTTATTCACACAGTTACCCACACATAAAAATGTGTGCACGTGCCCACACACACAGAGATAGTGTTTTTGGTTGCATGTGGAGAACACAATATAATATAAAACCTGTAAAATTATTATGGCTTTCATTTAAACTGTGTAACAGAAGATTCATTGTCTGCCTTTTGTTGCATAGAAAGTGAATTTAAAGCCCGAAGGGTTGTAGTTTTAGTAAAAGTACTTCATATCTATTATTCTTGCAATGTCAAATGGATCACTAAATTTTCAACACCTAATTAACTCTGGCATCCAAAGATATTCTCCATATTTTATAAAAATATTTAATTTTTCTTTTATTTAAATGTCTATTGCTTCTTTGCCTTCATTGTGATTATAGGCTGATGAATTCCCACTGCTTTTCTATACACACAAAAAAAGAAATTAGAGCTGTAAAGTGTCAGGCCCACCTGTATGAATAATAATTGTAATAAAGGTGTGAAACGTTTAGGGCTCTCTTCCAGCTTTCACAGCCAGAGTCATGCTGAGTGAGGGTGGCTGCAAGGGTACCTGGGAATGCCCACTCTCCTGTGGAGGCAAGTCAAATGCTTCCAAAGGCACTGGTGGTGGGAGCATACCACGAAGCACACGTATACTAGCGGAGTCCCTCAAGGATCGGTTCTTGGACCGACCTTATTTAATCTTTTTATAACTGACCTTGGCACAAAGAGTGGGAATGTGTTAATAAAGTTTGCGGATGACACGAAGCTGGGGGGAATTGCTAACACGGAGAAGGACCGGGATACTATTCAGGAAGATCTGGACCACCTTGTACACTGGAGTAATAGTAATAGGATGAAATATAATAGTGAAAAGTGCAAGGTCATGCACTTAGGGATTAATAATAAGAATTTTAGATATACGTTGGGGACGCATCAGTTGGAAACGTCAGAGGAGGAGAAGGACCTTGGGGTATTGGTTGATAGCAGGATGACTATGAGCCGCCAATGTGATATGGCTGTTAAAAAAGCAAATGCGGTTTTAGGCGAGGCATCAGGCGAGGTATTTCCAGTAGGGAGAAGGAGGTGTTAGTGCCGTTATATATGGCGCTGGTGAGACCCCACCTGGAATATTGTGTGCAGTTCTGGAGTCCCATGTTTAAGAAGGATGAATTCAAACTGGAACAGGTTCAGAGACGGGCTACTAGGATGATTCGAGGAATGGAAAATCTGCCTTATGAAAGGAGACTCAAAGAACTTGGCTTGTTTAGCCTGGCCAAAAGAAGGCTCCGGGGGGATATGCTTGCTCTATATAAATATATCAGGGGGATTAACGTTAGGGAGGGAGAGGAATTGTTTAAGTTTAGTACTAATATAGGCACGAGGACGAATGGGTACAAACTGGATATTAGGAAATTTAGACTTGAAGTTAGACGAAGGTTTCTAACCATTAGGGGAGTGAAGTTCTGGAACAGCCTTCCGAGGGAAGTAGTGGGGGCAAATGACTTATCTGGCTTTAAGACTAAGCTTGATAAGTATATGGAGGGGATGTTATGATGGGATAGTTTAATTTGAGCAATTGATTTGGATTATCGGCAGATAAGTCTGCTCAATGGTCTGTGGGAATGTTGGATGGGATGGGAACTGAGTTACTGCAGAGAATTCTTTTTTGGGTGTTGGCTGGTGAGTCTTGCCCACATGCTCGGGGTTTAGCTGAGGTCTTCAAATCTCACTTTTGAGGATTTCAATAACTCAGTCATGGGTTCGGGGTTGTTATAAATGTGTATGGGTAGGGTTTTGTGGCCTGCCTTGTGCAGGAGGTCAGACTAGATGATCATATTGGTCCCTTCTGACCTATGAGTCTATGAGTCTATGAGTATATAAAAAAGGGGTTGTAGCAAATACTGCCCCCAGTTTAGCAATCAGAACATTAATGAGAGTGTACTACGATGAGTCATGGCGACACGAATGCTACCCAGACCCATGACTTCTGGCCACACGAGCTCACAGCCATTGCAGTCTGGATTTTCCTGCACAGGTATGCAAGATGTGGCAAGGTTTCTGAGGCGTTTCCAATGACCAACCTGATGCACACCCATAATCTAGCCCAGAGTATGTTAAAGGATAAGAACAACCAAGTCAAAGAAAAATGTCTCTAGAGGCCTGTCCCCTTTGAAACTAATTACCCATATGCTGCTCCGCTGTTGCACCTTTTTCCTGACTTGAAACACTCTTTTCTGTTCTTCGCTGAAATCCGATCCAGCTCAGCCTGGTGAGCCTCACTTCTGACTGGTTGGTCGAACTCCGCTGACTGTGTGCCAGCTATGCTTCATGATGTGGACAACTGGGGAGCAGCGGCTGAAACTCATATTCACTTGTGATCTAAGCAAGAATTTGAGCTCTCCCAAGTTGACACATGTACTACCTTCACCTCAGCCTGATTTTAAAGCCCACTGAAGACAATGGACAGACTCCCACTGAGGGCTTTGGGTCAGGCCGTAAGACTTTGCAGTATAGCTTACTTTTTAAAAAAAATCAGTCCATCAGCCTATCCATCCATTCGTGAAAGTGGGATAGTTTTATCCCTCATTTCTATACTGTGTACTAGCAGATCTAAAACTGCTGAAGAAACTAATGAGAGCAAGCTTGTTCTTTTCTGTCCTGCCAGACTGGATTCTTGGAATCAACGACTGTGTTAGTGTAAGAAGCTGGCAAAGTTTGTCTGAAACACCACAACTAGTGGTGGGCCAGCTGGGAAAGAGTTAAATGGGTCATGATGGCTCCTTAGTACAAGTCACCTTCCTGTAAGGGAGGTAGGATTAGCATTTAGGCAAAGAAAATGTATTCGGATTTGGGACAGATGGGTCTTGAGAAAAGGAACGCTACCTATAGGGAGGTTGAGGAAGAAAGTAAACATAGGGTAAAGCAAACATATTGGGACAAATTCTGTCCCACCCATAGCCCAGGGCTGCTGCAGTGAGGTAAAGGGACCAGAACTGTGCTGCTTAGAATCTGAGGAGGTTTTTACTGCCTCTACTCTAGTCCCCTCACATTCCTTAGTGTAGGAGGCACGCCAGGTGTGGGAAAGGGTGTTTCACTAGTGCATGTCTTGGTGGAGATTCCTGGTGGCTCCAGATTGTGGGGCAGTCCTTGGGGAGCTGACATAAATTAGATCATTCTTGGAGCTGCTTTAATTTATGCCAGGGACTGCCAGGAATTGATCCTCTGGAGAAATTCTGAAATGAAAAGTTGTTTCAGAATGAAAAATTGAAATGTTTTGCTTAAAAAATAAAGTTGACTTGGAAAAAAATGTTCAGTGTTTTTTATTGCTCTTTTGTTTTTCCCAAAACAATTTGGTGAAACAGATACAAATTTATAATATGTTATATCAGTGTCGTCAAATCTGAGGGTGGGTTACAGCCACCTTTTGTCCCTGCTTTCCCTTGTTTGTGCTGTCTGTGAGGCACCTCATGAAGGTCCAGCCCCACAGAAAATCTCAACCAAAGCAGCAAAGCCTGAGACAAATACTTAGGCTGAGGCTTCGTATAGGGTTAATGTGGAACATTATTTTATAATAAACACTAATACCAATGTACCCTACACCTGGTAGGTGGCTTTATTTTGGCTCTATGAGTGTATTATTTAGTTTGGAGTGGGGTAGGGTTGCCAGTTATTTTCAATTGCCAAGACATCCTACCATCAAATGGCCTAGAGTGATTACCTACTGTTCTCTATCCAGTGGGCAAGGGAGGCCAAAAAGGCACCTTAGCAAGAGAGGGGAGAGTTACAGAATGTGTGCATTTACAACAGACACCATCACTGATGTTATAGCAGCTAATTCTTCTCTTTACCGTTTGAAGATGTGTTGATTCCATCTCCTCCTCAAAGACCCAGCAGACTGATAATAAACCCTGCTATTTCTGCCTTGTATTAAATTTCCAGTAAAAGAAAGCAAGAGAGCAACTCTCCTAAAATAAAGCGCGGTGCATTAGGGAACAGATTATACCTCCACAATCGGAAGCTGCTAATGTTTGCCTTGTCAGTGGCACTTGGCATTAAAAACAGAAGAGCAAGGAAGATATACATTACACCAACATGGTATCATTTCCTTGCTAAAAGAGCGAGGCTGTCTAGGAAAAAGGTAATCACTGGGAAGATTTAATCCTATTTCAGACATAGGATATTTTCATTTGATTCTTCTCTAGTGTAAATAGCCTTTTTGAAATGATGTCTTGATCAGGCATTGATACGTTTTGTTAGAATACAGGCACAATAAAATATATTTATTTACAGGAGGCTGTCTAACTCCTTTCTAATGGCTTAGTGAATAAAGCACAGGACTAGGGTTCAGAAGATTCTGTTCTGTTCCTGGTTTGGCTACTGGGTGGTCTTGGTCAAGTCATGTCATTGCCCTGTGCCTCAGTTTCCCTCTCTGTGAAATGAGGATAATGAAGCTTAAATGTTTTGAAATCTGCTGATAAAAAAGAGCTAAGTGGTATTATTATTATCTCGGTGAAGCTAGAACTTCAGCGCCCCTTGCACAAACAAGCACAAGCTTTCACAATGAAAAAGTCTTCGGATTAAATGTGCAATTAAATATTACAAATGGGTGGTCCATAGTTCCATGCCACCTGCTAGGATCTATATGGCTCCACTGTTCCAGATCTCACCTCCCATTTACTATGGGTCAGATTTTCAAGTGATCAGCCCCCACAGTTTGGGACAGATTTTCAAAAGAGCTCATCTGTCATTGTAATCAGAAAAATGCGAGCTAGATTTTCAATAGTGCTTATGGCCTGATGTTCAAAAGAACTCAGCATATTGTGACCATTTTTCAGAATCAGTTCACTTGTTTTGATGCCTAAATGGGAGCTGAGCTCTTTTGAGTATTATGCTGTATATGATTTTGTTGTTTTGAAACAGTGAGTGCAATGGTTAGAGCACAGGACTGGGAGTCACTCCTGTTTTCTCTTCTTGTCTCTGACATTGACTTCTTGTGTTCTGTCAATATTTTAACAATGGACTCTTAAAGAAAACAAGTCTATTTAGCCTGTAATTAACTCTGTATATGATAGCCTTTGGAGCAAAGAGTGGAGCAAGGGACTGGGGAATCTATGCATTTGTTAACAAAACCACATACTAAGGATGGAGGCAGAACCACATGGCAAACAAACTTAACTGAGTGCACTTGCTAGAAAGCTGTTACTTTATTCTTGAAAAAATATGCTTTGTATAATGTAGCACAGAATTTAGCCGATGTGATTTGAAATGTGAGTGGTGATGAGTTGACCAGACCTTGTAGATGAGACCAAAAGAATCCAATTTAAGACATTGTTGTTTAAAACATATCTGACAATTGGTTCCATCTGGTGCATTCCAAAGATAAAACATTTGCTTTCCATCTCTGATAGACGTGAATTTCATGCAGAAGCAGGGCAATCACCCTGTCCTTCCAACTATATTTTCCTTCAGCTTCATGACTGACTGTTAACAAATGACTATTGAAAACCCTTTCCAGCATGACGGATGTGACCTTGGATGAGTACTTAACTCTCTGTTCCATTTTAAACATGGATATAATAATACATACCTACTTCACTAGGATGGGAGGCTTAATTAATGTTTATAAAGTGCTTTAAGAAGAGATCTGAGGATGAAAATCGCAATGCAAGTGCAAAGTATTATTATTTTTTATTATCGCTTTCAGCTATATAATTGATGATATATTCCAAACCTAATCCCACACAGACTCATTTCTGTACGCTAAACCCTGATCATCTTCATGTACAAGCGGCTAATACTTCACACTGGCTCCAAAGAATACAGATGTACAGAACTGGTGCTGCTAGCATTAGCTACATCAATGGTCTCTTTTTGTTGCTAGCTCCACAGCCTGATAGCTGTCCTTCTTATCCATTATCTCCTTTGGCTCAGAATTCATGAGTCTTATTGCAGTCATTAAAAGGAACTCCAGGGAATGTCAGTAAAAGGGACTCTCGTTTCTACATCAAACTCTTAAATGACAGCTAACAACGTGGCCATTTCATTTAAACTTTAATCTTTTAAATTACCAGATGCATATCCTTAGGCAGGTGTAAATCAATTTCGCTCCATTGAAGTCAATGGCACTACACCAACATCCCCCCATAGAGGATCTGCCCCTCTCTGCCCCAGTCTTCTTCAGTCCCATTTGCTTGTAAGAGGGCAAAGTAGCCCTACCCTGGATGTGGCAGACGAACTGTTAAGTCTGTCCTAAACCCTTTGGCTTTCTAGGTCTAAATCAGTGGAGAGCGGGAGTTGAGTCAATGGGGCAGGGCCACTGTTTGAGGTCTCAATGAAGATAAAGGTTATTTCAGGGGAAATCAGAGAGAGAGGAGGATAGAAGTTGCTAGGTCAAGCTAATGAAAGAGCAAAGGGAAGGCAAACTTCTAAACCCAGAATGGTAAGTATGATCCCTAATAGACCTTTTATCCTATCTGTGTGAAATCTCTTCTAACAAAAGAACCGTTTTAGTTTAAGATACCTGGCAATGCAAGCCCCCAGGAAAGCTTTCCCTTGGCAAGACTGAGTTACTGGGCTCTGCGTGGCGACCCCAGCAGCTTACAGTGCTGGCTTATGTTTGCAACCCTGCTAGTGTGCAGTGTTGTAATGGCAATTGTAGCAGGTACATCTGGGTCTACTGCACTTACACAGTAACCCATTCAAGGATGAAGAGAGATGGGAAGTGGCTTCCAAAATAGCCAAACCCTCTCTATTCCAACACACCTCTGAGATGTGGCTGTACCACTATACCATGACAGCCTCTTAGTCCTCATATTTTTTCAAGTGTGCTGGTCTTCAAACCAATCTCCCACTTCCTGTTTGTGTTATCTCTGTTTGGGGTTGACTTGCTTCTACCCTCTGGTTGTCTTCATTCTGTTGGGGAGGGTGTCCTGTTGGTCCTCTGTTTTGTCTATAATCCCCATTTCTTCTGACGCTTCTCCATTATGCCAGCTGAGGGGTCAGGCTCTTTTTAAGTCCTGATCCTGGCCTTGGTCCCATCAGGCTGGGTGTGATGGCTGCCTGCTACTACTCCGCAGCTGTCTTCAATTTCTTCTCCACGGCTGTCCTCAGTCTGTAGCTACCTCATATTACCAATATCCCACTGCAGGTTGGACTGTTTGCCATTGCTTTGTGCTTTGATGGGTGGACCCAGACTTGCTCACTTGTGCATAGAGACCTCAACTCCTTGGCCTGCCTAACTTGGTATTCTCTTAACTGTGCCTGTGTCTTGTCTGTCATTCCTCTGCAGTGCTGTAGCAGCCTATCCCCCATGGGAAACACCCTTGAGTTTCTAGCACATCAGTCTCTGTGCTATTACCTAATCCCTGGAAGGCTGCACTGAAATGGTCTAACATTGCCAGATAGAGATCCCTTCCTGTCTGTTTTGCCTTTGCCATCCTTCTGTTGGCTGTCTTTACTGCAGACTCTGCCTTCCTGTTGCTTTGTGGGTACCCAGGAGAAGACATCTTGTGCGCAAGATCCCATGTAGTGACAAATCTTTCAAATTCTACTGCAGCATGCTGTGGTCCATTGTCAGATGCTGTGGCACGTCAGATATGCCATGACCTGCAAACTGTGCTTTTGGTTTCCTGATCACAGTCTTGCCTGAGAGCTTTCCGGATAGTCCACCTCTCAGAAGTGGGGGTAATCATTTACTGTGACCATGTAGTGCCTGTTATTAGACGTGAATTGGTGAATCCCTTTTCCCAGGTTCCGGCTGGGATTTCATGAGCTGTAGAATCTCCTTCTGTTATCATTCACTGTACTCCATGCACAACGCTCACTGCTCCAGGTATGTTCTTGATTGAGCATTCATACCTGGCCAGTAGAGACACTCCCTGGCTTGTCTCAGGCATTCCTCTATCCCCGTGTGTAAAGCGTGTGTCCATCACATTACGTCAACGCATATGGGTCATGCTGGGGTTATTGCTCATTCCTCTTTAAAGAAAATCCCATTTTGCACACACAGATCATCCCATACCTAGTAATAGTAACCTCCTGTTAATAATAACCAGATAATCCCCTGGATTGGTAACCCACTGTGGGACTTGCTCCTTGCAATCTGGCCACCCCGGTGCACGGATCATTTTACTGCCTGTACCACCTCAGTCTGTTGATTACTCTGTTGGATTACCTGATGCCTCCCATCAGAGATGCAAAGGTATTATGGCATCTTGATTGTCTATCTCCTATTGCACTGAGCCTTCTCTGTTGTACTCTGGGAACTCTGCCCTACTCAGAGTATCCACCACCAGCAGTGACTTTCCTGGGTAGTAAGTACCTTCATCATAGTGTTGGCAAGGGTGGTCAAGTGGCTGGATGGCTCACCTACCTCAGTATGCCAGACGCCATTCTTGACATCTCATACAGTAAACACTCCGGCGCGGGATAAATCAGGCAGTGTGTCTTCAGTCATTGGAAAAGGGTAGTAACTTGTCTTCAGGGCTCTCTTCCCTTGTTTTTGGAGCAGTGCAGATCCTCAGTTTGCCTGAAGGTTTTCTCACCACTAAAAAGCTGTTGACCCACTCTACGCTCGATTGAACAGATGTAACGACGCCCCATCTTTGCAGGTTTGTAACTTCCTCTGTCAAAGGGCTAATGGAACTCTGTGTTTCTGTAGTCTCACGGGCTACAGGTAGGAGACTATCTCTAACTTCAGCTTGACCTCTAGTGTTTCATCTCCTTGTAATACGTGCTTATATTCTGTTAAAATCTTGGACAGGGCCCATGGTGGCTATTCTCCCTTCCCTCTCACATTGAGATTATTCTAGAGTTGTGCTGTGACCAGATCCATGGCTTGCACTGCTGTGCTGCTCAGCAATGGGTGGCAATTCTGCATGTCAACAGTTGTAAACTCCGAGCGATAACGTCTCTTATTTCATGGGTGTCTGATCAACAGATTGCAGTTGCCCATTGGCTCAGAATGGTTTTATTATACATCAGCTGCACTTGGCCACATTTCTCCAGTCTAACATTGCTGCCTATCAGTGTTGCTGGGATCATTTTACAGTTGATTCCACAATCCCAGCTGGATTCAAATTGCTCACTGATCCAATAGCATAATTGCAAATATGACAGTTGGCTGGCTGGCAGCCTTCTGCCATGTGTGTACATTGAGAGTCTTTGGATGTGCTACAGTCAGACTACAGACATCCTTCTTTTCATTGGTAGTCTCTGTGCAGCACTGGGACATAAAGTGACTCTGTTTCCAACCACTCATTTACTGTTACTCATACGTTTGACATTTTTTCTTTCTGCTTTTCACATTGCTTTCCATAGTACATATGCTGGATCATGATGCCTGCATTCTCAGCTGTTCTGTCTCTGTCCCATTTCCTGTATTCCTCTAGCTTGAGCCTACTTACTTGACCTGCACTAGTGGCCGTCATGGCTTTGCCTTTCCCTAGACAATTCAGCCACTCTGGTGAGAGAAACAGCTCTAACCAGAGAGAAATGTCTCCAAATAGCCAATCTCTCCTGTAAGCTGGACTCATGTGTCCCACAAATGATTTTGTTTCTAATTAGGGAATCTTTTATATTGTCAAAGTTACAGGGGGATGCCAGAGCTCTCAGCTCGGTAATGTAAGCCTCTTTCATAGGGGAAGTCTTTGTGTGGTATAGCAGCTCTGCATCCCACCTACCCCCAAGCACGAGGAGTGGATCTGAGGAAAAGTGGGCGTGTCTGGGAAGTCTTTGTCCTCTGGCTATTTCCAGATGCAGGAATGGAGTCTGGGGCTGTTGGCTTCCAGGGGTAAGTTAGAGCAGCCTTCTTCTGGATGGAGTCACATGTACTCAAACAAACCCCCTCCACCCTCTAATTTTTATTTTGTCAGGAAAACAGCACCTTACTCATTGAAAATATACAAACCCACCCTTTGTCATATAGTTGTTTATGCAAAAATTATCCTCACCCACACACGGGTCCATTTACACTTTAAAAAAATCACATTGATTTAGCAAAGCTTTCAGCAAAATGGACCTGTGATAGGGTACACCCCTATCCTAATCAGGAGAAGGCTAACAAGCTCCTCTGAGCTCAATCCCTGCCAAACAGACACTTGCAGAGTCTGCTCCCATTGGAGGAAGCATGCTTAAAAAGAACTGGTCACAGGGAAGGACTTGTTACAGAGTAGCTGAGAGGGAAACAGCTGACAAGCCTCCATTGCCCACATACACTTCCCAAAACCCAGAAAGATCTCTGAAAGGGGAAAAGGGCTCTGAAACTGCCCGAGTGTGACCCCCAAGAAAGGCCCTGCCTATCTTAGGGCCCCTTTTAGTTGGAGGTTTTCAACACCTGTTTATGGCTTTTCAAGTGGCTTTGCATTTTCTCATGAATGTTTCCCTTCTCCTTGTGCACTCTGCTACTGCCATCCAATGGGTGACAGGGGGCGGGAGGGAGAGAAGAAGAAAAAAACGAAGAAAAGTGTTATTTTAGGCATTCTGGTGATTCACTGTAATTCCCCATAGCAAATGATACCAGCACCATAGGGAACCTTGAAACTTGACTGAAGGAAATACAAAAAGTCCGAGTCTATATGGATTGTCATCCGCAGATCTAAGAACATAAAAAAGAGAAGGGGGGGTTGAAAAGGGGCTTAATGAACAACCAGTTTCCATAGTAACCAGTCTGGAAATCTATATCTTGCCGACACCCTTGTTAAGAAGCTCGTATTAATAAAGCGCTACATTGAGACTGAGGATGGAAGCAAAAGGTAATGGCTCACAAAGCAATCCAAGCTGCAATGATATTTTTTTCTAGTTACTCCTCCCCTCCCCGCTTCCACAGCACTGATCTCCTGCCAGTCTCATAAAGACTCAATTATTTCAAAGTTAACAAGATGCAGAAAAGGCTACAAACGGGGACTGCATATCTTCTAGGCAGAAAACAGAGCTTAAGGAACTCATGATAAATCTTTCTCCGTTTTGCATGCACTCTCTGACAATGGGATTTAAACTGAGTGGCATTAGATTTCCCTTTGTTCCACAGGCATTAGGAATTGAAATATAATCTGCAGTTTATAATCATGTCAGTGTGCACTCCCTTCTCAGTTTTTGGGTCTTGCTCTTCCTCAGAGAAGCTTGTGAATGTTTACATTTCTTATACCCTCTCCTGCTTTTCAAAGTCAATTCCACTCCATTTCCCTGAAATTACATTGTCACTGAGAGATGCCCTGTAAACAGAGTACTTCCAGTACTTTAGAGTTGATAACAAGGCAAGAGTAAAAATACAGGGTTAGGTTGTGATTTGAACTACATGTCTGCATGAAGGAGCAAGAACCCCGCTTTCCTCCCTAGGCCAGCTATCCACACGTAGCCTGTGGGCATATCTGCATAGGGAGCGCTACTCCCCTTGGGTGTGGAAAGGGTAGAACCTTGGCTCCATCTGCTTTACTCACAGGCCAGAGTAGCTGAGACGGCTCTGGGTGGGGGTGGGTAATAATCTACGACAGTTACAGGGCAGCATCCATTTGTTACTCCATGTCAGCAAGGAGGAAGTAGGGGAGAAATGATGGCTCAGGGCTTGTCCACATAAGCATTTGGTGTATAGCAAGTGGGGGTGTAAAGCTACCCTGGATTAGCCCGCCATGCGCTAACTGCCCCAAGTGGCTCTCACGGCTGTGCGCTAAAACTCCCCTAGTGTGCTTTAATTTGCCCCCATTTCAAAGCAGGGGAGATCAAAGCACACCAAGGAACTCTGAGTGCACAGCAGCAGGGTCCACACGGATAGTTAGCGCAGGGTTGAGTGACACCCCAGCTGGCTGCAAACTAAACATTTATGTAGACAAGTGCTCAGAGGTACATCTGACCCAGAATGCCTCCCAACGCTATTCCCCTGGTGGTGCAGTTTACACACCTCCCCTTGCTTAGGGCTCTGCCTACAGGCACAGTCTAATCCTACATTTGTAACTCCCAAACCACCAGGCAGTCAGTCTGACAGATTCCTGTCCTGTCACAGAAGGGCTTGGCAGCTGCTTTTCCAGTATTTGGCTTACCAACTAAAGTCACAGAAATAAACGTATATGGGGTAAAATCTCTGTTCATCTGACTGAACTGACTGGCCCTACATTCCTAGGGCAAGGTTCATCACTCCATTCAGTGTGGCACTTTATACTCTACACATTTTACATGGAAAACTCCCCCTGGTATCCATAGGATATCTGCATATAGATTGGAAGCAGCTTCTGGGGTGGGGCTCCATACTGTGAATCTGAGAGGAGATTTGAGGCCTCAGAAGGATTAAACATTGATTGTGTTCCTGATCCTTTCCTTGTAACAAACGTGGGAACTATTAAGTCTGCGTGATGTGCCACAGCAAGCTTTTTGTTCCTCTGAGATCCCAGCTCTGAAGCTCTGCCAGTTTGCTATACAACCTCACTGCTGACTTTCAACATTTTGGAATGGAACCAGTTGGTCTCAGTCCAATTCCTTTTTATCTGTCTCTTTATCTTAGGTATTTATATGGTTCCTATTATCATAGTGCAGGAGTATCTCACAGTCTTTGATGTATTCATCCTCACAATACCCACCTGAGTTGGTAGTATGCCATCTTACAAACAAGGAACTGAAAGCCGGACCATCTAAGTGACTCGCACAAAGTTGTATAGGAAATCCGTGGGAGAGCAGGGAATTGAATCCAGGTTCTCCTAAGTCCCAGTTGAGGCATTTTTACGGACAATCACAAGACAGAAAGGGGCTAGAGGCTGATGTACCCTCTCACTTCGAGAGGTCATCCCTTCTGGTCAGGCATAGGGCCTTTGAAGAGGCTGGTGTAGGGGGAAATCTGCCATGTCACTACCCATTGTGTACCTCTCCATGTCTAGATAGGAAAGTTCAGTTTCCAAAACATCAGTCTAGTGCCTTTTGCCAGCACTAAAATTCACTTGAAAGCCAAACAAATAATACAATCTAATCCTGACAGTCAGCTCTCAGGGGGAAGTGTTTCATATTACCCACATCTCTGGACAGGTTATTTTTGTGCTATTTAGCTATGTTTAAAACAAATTTGAATTTTTAGCGATACCTAAGAGGCTGCCTCGTGTGTTAATAAGTTAATGGGGCCAGATTACCTCCGCCAACCGTGTGAGTGGAAAGGGGAAAAACTCAGCTGACTTCTGCACAGATGTCACAGGATGGGAGAGGTAGAATGTTCCCTGAAGTCTAAGGCATCATTCCCTCACTTCTCCTGACCTCTTGGACGCTTCTTTGTGGAGACTGTGGGATACATAGCTGGAGAGAAAGTGGGCTTGGAGGACAGGGAGGACATATTCCCCGCACACCCTACCTCTACCTTAATATTACCTGCAGCAGCATTAATGAAGGTGCACTGCTAACCCCTCTGTTCCTTAGTACTTCCCTTTGTAAGGGAAGTTTTTTCCAGGTTCAGCAGCAAGAATTGTACTAACAGGGAGCTGGGAAAGGGCCACAGGTGCAGAAAACCATTGCAGAGGCAGAGAGCAACTGCATTGATAGCCCTGGCCTATCCATGCCCCCAAGATCTTCACAGTTCTCAAAGAATCATCAGGGTTTGGAGGCTGTACACCCTGCTCCTTCTGAAGAGGGTAAGCTCCTTCTCCACGGGGGAGCAAGGTGTGGAAAAATATGCAAAGAGATCCTCACAGGCTTCACATTCCCCTTCATGGGTTGATCCCCCATAGAGGAATTTCTGTGCTGTGATCAGGAAGCGTAAGTTCTTCCGCTTTTTCTGTCGCAGCCACATTTTTATTGAATGTGACCTGGCTTGTGTACCTTCCATTAACTCTGCAACAACATTGAACCAACAGACTTTGCTTCCAGAGGTGGACTGGCCTCATGGATAAGTCTGGTGCCCAGATGAAGACATAAACCATATGTGTTTGCCAAATGGAATTAACAGTGGCAGGGAAAAGAAAGCCAGTTACAAGTTTCAAACATTTAAAATGTAATTACAAGATAGTGTGGGATTTTGTTTTTTTTAAAGGCATTTGAGCACCCGAATGAATCAGACAATGAACTGTCTACTCTGTTCACTGCATTTCTACTTAATGTATTTAAAGAGTTATTATTTGTATTACCAGAGCGCCTGGAGCACTAGTCATGGACCAGGACCCTATTGTGCTAGGCCCTGTACAAACATAAGCCAAAAAGGTGGTCCCTTCTGTAAAGAGCTTACAATCTAAACATGAGGCAAGAAACAACAAATGGATACAGCCAGAGTTACTGCAGCAGGCAGTGAAATGTCCATATTTACAAATCTCTGTCATAATCCAACTCCTGTGTCTGGAAACCTGGAAAATATTTGGAAGGACATTTCCAAATGTCACCCTGGTTCAGGATTTTTGGTAAACTGCCTGATTTTCTGAGCAGAATCAACTGGGTGACCATATCACCTACTAAATGTGAAAAGCCTGAAGTATTTTGGACTCAGTGAAGGGGATAAAGCCTTTAATTGGTCTTGAAAAGTAAAGTGGCGCATAAAATAAATAATAAATGTGCTTTGGGGCTATGCAGCAAGAGCTTCCTTATTTGTTTGTCTGCTTCCAAAATAGGTCCAGACACTGTGTTCTCACTAGGTCTAAAAGAGAGTTTTGTTTGTACTATACAATAGAAAATCTCATTCAGGAAAAAAAATCAGTCCCAACATTCTCCTTTCCAACATGCAATCCTGCATGCACTGTCAACACAGCAGAGATTTACTACGATTAATAATAATTATTATTATAACTATGGCAATACTTGATGTCTGAAGCTGAGATCAGAGCCCCACTCTGCTAAGTTCTTTCTATACACCTAGAAAAAGAAAAACCCTGCCCTGAGGAGCTAACACTGGTAAACAGACAAGACCCCCCAAAAAGGAAATATTATGATCCCTATTTTACATATTTGAGATTAAGGGTAAAATTTTCAAAGCACTTAAGTGTCATTTTCAAAAGTGATTTAGACACTTGGGAGCTGATATCTCACTGAAAATTCTGGGGACTTAGGTTTCTAAGGGCCATATTTTCAAAGGTGTCTAAAGATGCAGATAGATGCCCTAGTGTGATCTTAAAAAGTGCCTAAGTGAATTGAGTACTACCTTAACCAAAAGACCAACCATCTTTTGTGTCTTGTAGTTCTTCCTATTAAGGACCTCAAGGAATATCCATTCCATAAATTAACTAGAATGCTTCTGTCTTTTTTCTAAAAGCAATGTTATAAATAATGTAATCTAAGTTTTACTGTCATCAAACTTAAGGAAAATTATTTGTTAGAGCTGGTTGAAAATTTTCAAATGAAAATTTTTTATATTGAAAAATAGCCTTTTATTTTTAAATTGAAATGTTTAGTGAAAAATTGTTGACTGACATATTTTGTGAAAATTGTCATGCCTTGTACCAAAATATTATCTTTTTATTGAAAATGATTAGAAAAAGAGATTAACGCAATGAAAAAAAAAACTTGTTTTATTTGTTTTTGTTTTGTTTTCAGTAGAAATTTTGAAAGAGAATATCTTTAATATTCTCTTAAAAATTCTCTTTATCTTTAATATATTTAATATTCTCTTAAAAATTCTTAAATATTTTTAAGAAATAAAAAAGAATTAATTTCAAACACTCCAAAATAAAAAAAAATAAACATTGGTGAGCTGGTGTGGATATGGGATAGATGTGTGTATGTGTGGAGGGGGTGAAATGTCAGTTTTTCATATTTCGACCAGCTCTACCATTTATGCCCTAATGAACATTTTTGTTGAAGCCTTAGGTTACTCTGTGGGGAAGAGAGTAAATCCAGCCTCTTTCATTGAAATGGTTACTTTGAATGTAAAAATACTATTTAGGGAAACTGACTGGTTTAAGCCCATCTCTAGTTAGCAAAGATCAAGATCATTTCACACCTGTCTATTGTGGGGGTCGGACACCTTCCTCAGAAGCAGCTGCTGCTAGCCATTGTCAGAGACAGGAAATCAGAGCAGATGAACCTTGTGTCTGATTCAGTACGGCAATGTTCCTCTGAGTAGGTGTGGATGAAAAAGGGGATCCAGTTTTGTCTGCACATTGTCGCTAATATAGAGAAGAGATTATTTAAACAGATTGAAAAGCAGAATAAACTGCAATGGACTTGTACTTGAAACATACAGTGATAAAATGTCAGCAAGGTTTTTATCTATGTGCATATGTGGATGCATGATTTTATTTAGGAGGAAGCAATTTGCACTATAAAACTCAGAGCCTTGTGCAAAGATATTTTTTCTTTTTAAACTAGTGCCTTACTTGGCAGTCACCCTAACTTTATGAAAATGGCCAAGATATACTGTTTAGCTTTCCTTTGTAATTGTTCCAACATATACAGTACTTTAATTCTAAGAACTAACATTCTTGGAGGGGCCAGTGCTGGGGGAGAAAAAGTAGCAAGAAATAAAAAGTCTGAGTGCTGTAAATGGGAAAATTGAATGCAATTGCTAAATTACACTTGTTGGAGACTCAGTACAATGTGAGTTGCTTGACCACTGTCCTAGCATAGCTTCAGTTGCTTGCTTGGCTATTCTGACCCCCATAGAATGACATCTTCCAGCTGGCAGAGATAAATAGGACTACTGAATAAACTTATAGATGTCTGAGTTTCTGCACACCACAGCACATAATAAGACAAAATACAGATACTGTATGCTTGCAGCTGCACATAGATAATGGTGATGGGAACAAGAAGTTATCCTTGAATATCTGGGGTACACTGTTTTATTGCCAAGGTGCACGCTTTTACTCTGCCCCTCCTATCACCAGATGTTGTTTTGATGACCCCAATTATCATGGTGAGAATGGAATGTAGTTAAGGGTGGAAACCCAATGTAGGTAATTAGCATATATGATAATGAGAGAGAGAGAATTAGGTGAAGATTGTTTATGGAAAGGTATAAGAAGTCATCACTTAGAGAAGGGGGGCACTCCATCAACACCTGACTCTGTGGGAGGTGCTGCCAGTTGGACCAGAGGATCCACTGACTCCCTGGCAGTGCCCCTGAAGAAAGCCATTCCTATATACAGCCTTCTGAGTAACTGCTTAGTTCTTCAGGCTTAGTGAGTATGATATATTGTAGTTAATTTTAGGCTTTGTATCTAACTAGTATATTCATAGAAAACCTTGCACATTAAACCTTATTCATCTGCAAATCGGCCGTACTGTTTCTCACTGGTATCCACACTGATCACAAAGTGTCCAAAATCAACAACACTTCTTTCTGTGTGAAGGGTTCCTCTACCCTAGAAGAGACCTTAACTAACCCCATGGTTTGCAGTCAAACTACAGTTCAGTGAGGTCTTTCCTTTGTGTAGGATACTAACTGAAACCATGTCTTGCCTATTTAGTTCATCGTATCCTTGGAGCATGAAGTTAACAGTTTGATTTTAAAAACAAATAAAATCAAAGCTGGCCTTAAACTTATCGCACACCAGGTGGGTACTAAAGGGATCATTAGGGGAAAATTGAGGGCAATAATCCCTCCTACTACAATTTTGTTTATTTCTGAAACAGAGAATTTCCCCCCCTCTTGTACGATGTGTGCAAGCAGATCTGGATGAAGGCTATGGTCCTGTGCCACAGACACCAGCTCCCAGAGTCATGTGATTATGTCAGGCTCAGAGCCTTCATTTTTTAAAAGATATTTTCTAGCCCTTGTGTGTGTGGAAAAAAAAGCTTGAAAATGTGACCCATGTGTGTGGGGGGGGGGTTACAGGGAAAGTGCCAAGTCATGGTGTTTAGTCACCATATTGTCTTATTCCAACCCTGTACACAGGGGGTATGTACGCCTACTGGAAATGGGATGATTCAAGAATGGGTTTGCTTTTGCAAAACTTCAGTTGTCATGTTTTGGTTTTGCAAAGGGAAAAAAATATGAAATCCTTGGCCTGATTCTGCTGCCTTCCACTGACTTGAGCAAGACTGAACATTTTAATAGGCAATTGGTATAAGAAAGTCTATTGGGTTTACCAGTACAGTCTAATGTAGGAAAGTGATTCAAGGAAGAGCAAAGGACCAAACTATAAATTCATTGCAGCCATACAGAAGAAAATGAAACTTACTTTTGTGGACTCAGATGGACAAGGTCCCAGAATTAATCAATCCATAGTTTAAGGCCAGAAGGGAACATTGGATCACCTACTTTGACCTCACATATATCCCAGGCCAAAGAGTTCCACCCAATTACTTATGTATCGAGCCCAATAACTTGTGTGTGACTAAAGCATATCTTAAATAATGTGGTAAAGGTCAGAAGGAGAACCAGCAGCAATGACTAGACAACCCTGTCCACATTTTCAAAATTGATTAGTGACATTGGGTGCCTCCATTTTTGGGTGCTGACTTTTAGACATTTTAAAGGGATCTCAATTTCAGAAAATGATGAATATCCACCCTCTTAATGTCAGGCCCCTTTTATGTTTAGGTTCCTGTGTCTATAAGGCCTGTGGGAACCTGGGGCCAGTTGCAAAGAAGAGGATAGTGGAGAAGGACATTAAATATTATCCAGTCAGTAGTACCTGTCATATAGTCTTCAAGTTGCTCAGTTATGTGCATGTGTACTTGTACATATACTTTGAGCAGCACTTCACCTCAAATCCTGTGTCCCAGTTTTGGATTCTAAATAAAACACAATTTTTATTACAATATGTTTAATCAAAAAACTGAAACATTTTGAGGAAACAAACATTTCTGTCAAAACTTGCATTTGTCTTGAAAAGTTATTTCTCAGTTTTTTCAAACAGATCTAGTCACATTGCAGTCCCAAGATGGCTTTTCTTGAGAAATGCTTTGGTTTGGCAGCTAGTTGGAGCATGTAATAATTTTGAATATGTAACATAAAGCAGAGTCTTCTGAGGTAGAATAAAAGCATGGATCTAGAGCATTGCTGGAAGAATTAATTTAGGTAATTTGGTTTTGAAAAGGCTTGTTTGGGTCTTATTTCCTTCCTCTTGCTATCAATTGTTTCAGTGAGCTTTTGCATACTATTAGTTCAGTGTGTGTGCATGTGTGTATGTGTGAGTCGGGGATGGGGGTGATCGGAGCAAGGCAAAAGTCATTTTTGGACCTACTGGCATGTAATCAGTTTGGTTTTAAGCAGTGTTATGAAATGTTATAGCAGTGATACTGTTTTATAATTGTTGACAACACCATCATCCACCCCTCTCCTGTAGCTTTAATTGGTAACAAATTTGGACATATACACAAGAAGACTCACTCAAACTGCCACAAAAAATATATGAAAAAGCTTTATATCTGTGGAGCTGCTGCATCCCTAATGCACCCAGAACTATGTATGTACTTATTTTTCTTTACTTTGAAAACATTGTACCAGCAGGTCTCAGAAATCTCAATCTGAGCTGTGCAAACATTTTTAAAACCCAACAAAAAGCTCTTTGATTATGTCTGTCACATTTGTCTTCAGTATCTTTTAATCCAGTCTTCACTAAAATTGTTTTTCCTCCTGCTTCCATGAGATTGTGTTAAAATTCCCACATCATTATGCCTTAGAAATAAGGGCATTTACAAGAAAGACCAGATTAGGTCACAAGGGAGTGTGACACTGTATGCTAAAGATTCTATAGTATCTAATGAGACAATTTCTGAGTGGACAGGACCATCCAGTAGACTATGAACTTCAGCTGCAATGCCAGGTGTTCAGTTCATCTGAAAATGGTGCCTGATGAGTTTCATGTTGGAGGAATCCCAAAATAAGTGACCACCTTTGAAAATTTGGATCACATTTACTTACACACACAGATTCCAATATGCCCTTATTCAAGCAGTGGGGACAGATCACATTTTGTTTTGCTCGTTTCCATTCACTACTTCAGTGGTTCATGTACTGCCATGTCCGATTGTGATGTGCTTAGTTTTTCACCTCTTTTTACCCCCTTGGTTGCAACTCCTGCTCCCATGAAGAGATGTTGCTAATGTAGAGGGCTGTGTGTGTGTGTGGTCTCCAGCCATTTCATAGATTTGCCAATAGCTGCATAGCTCTTATCAGACGCAAAACGTCTTACTTTTAACTCTCAGAGTGATTCCATTGGTGACCTGGGGGGAGTGCCTGTCCTTATTGATCACTGAGATTTCAAAGCAGAAAATTGATATGAAAGACTTACATGTGGTGTGTTTTATAGGGGATTGAAAGCACAGTTTTCAGAGGGGTATTGGTGCTCTGCCTATCCACATCCCTAGCCTTTGTTTCTTTCTAATGAGTATTGTTATGTGTCTCTTTATGAAAAGAGTGACAGGATTCAACTTTGTGATCCAAACATTGTTCAAGGTACCCTGAACTGCATTTGCCTAATGAGAAAATCACATATAACGTAGCAGGAAAACCGCCCTCACTCCCTTCTCCCAACTCCTGTGAGTTTATTAACTGGTGTGGGAGGAGGCACTTGAGAGCTGACATCTCGCTGAAAATTCGGGGGACTTAGAATCCTAAGTCACTTTTGAAGATAATTACATGCTTACATGCAAAGAAGAAGGAAGCAATGCTCAAGGTACTGAAGTAGGTTTGGAGTAGCTTTCAGTTCTGAGTTGGACCACGTTCTCAGATGTGTAATTCAGTGTAACTCAATTGAAATCAATGGAACTATGATGTTTACTCCAACTGAGAAGCTGGCCTGCTGAATTTCAGGTAGGGTGCATTTTCCTCACAACATGCCCTTTTTAAGTTGGCTCTGAAATGACTTGCTATTGAGAAGAAGATGAATGCAACAGCCAGCTGGCTTTGTTGGTTTGTTATAGGTTAATATTTAGGCTAAGGTTAGAATATTAAATGCACAATATCTGTAGCTTTGGAAGGAGTCAATTTAATCAGTTCCCATGGGTATTATTCTATTCCATCATCTTTCAGAAAGTGTTTTTCCCCCATCAGTATTGATCAAAATTCAAAGCATTTATTTTTTAAAGAAATATGTCTATATTATTAAGCTAAAAATAAATCTCCAGGGGATTTACCAGAGAACCTCAGTGGAAAGTTTTCAATCTTCTTCATGAATGTTTTGCACACTATAGTGTATATCAATACAGTAGTTTGTAAGTTCTCTGGTGGTGCACACTACATTCTATGATTTGGAAACCAACCAGAGAAGCAGTGTACATATGTAAGTAGGCCTTGCATGTGGGCCTATATTTAGGTGGTCTTAACATTATTATAACATATTTGGACCCCACCATGTCCATGTGGTCTCTCCATGCCACTGTTTTTGTATACAGAGCAAAACACAGAACATCAATCTGTGCTGCAAGCCGTTTGAGCACAGTTCAGAATATTTTCTGTGCAGTGAAACAGCTGTCTCTCACTTTTGTGTGGATGGCTTCATTTTTGATCAGTGGTAAAGCAGCAGTAACACAACATAAGGAGCGACGTGGCTGTAACCAAACCTTTTCAGTTAGACAAATCCACAAGCATCCCTACCAATGAATTCAGAGTACAGCATCGTGAAGGATTTTACAGCCCTCCACTAATCTCCTCCTGTTTCTAGGGCCAACAGCTGCAGAACACAAGAAAAAGGGGCTAGTGAAGCAAGGAGACGCTATCTGCAGTCTACATGACAGCACACCAATAATCTCTTCACATCAGGCACACAGTAGGGAAAGTTGGAATGGAAACCCAGGTCTTTAGAACAGGATATTTCCAAATCTCAAAATGTGGCAACAACAGCTTGTTGTTGCTGTTAGTATTTATTTATTTGTTGAGTGCCAACACTGTGCTGTTTATGCAGCACATTCATTATGCAGTCATTCCCTAGTTAAGGTTGCAACTGAGTTTCCATTTCAAGCCTGATTTTTGTCCTCTGGAATTCCGCAAAAAAAAAAAAAAAAAAAAATCCATCAACCAGGAAACTGATAGGGATTATCTGGGGCCAGAGTACTATTATTTTGCTAACATTTTGAAGTGAATTAGACAAGGGGCTCTTGAAGTATTGTAATACTTTAAAATAAAAAGTGTTAAATTCAGTTCCACAATTCTTTTTTTTGTGTGTGCCACTTTCTAGCCATCCATTGCCCCTTCAAAAAAAAAAAACCCACAAAACAAACAACCCAAAACAAAGCAAGTGAGAACCAAAACCAGTCTTATCCTGCTCCGCCACTGCCCACACCTGTCACCTGGAAACAAGGAAAAAGGAGAGAGAGAAACAAAAACAACTTCACATGGCTTCCCTAACTGAGATCTTTTGGCCAGGATGGAAATTTAATAGATGAGTGTGAGATTATAAATGTTATTATCTTTCTCTTCAGGAACATCACTACTGCAAGTCTACTCAGACAAGCTCAGTACAGCCACATCAGTCAGTGCAGAAGACCTAAGGCTAGCTGGAGTTTCTCTCCTCTTGCTTGCCTGACGAGGGCCATAGGAAAGTGGGAAGTGCACTCTTGGGCTCTTTTCCCCACCAAACCCAGTTCTCAGCCATTCCCCCCTGTGCCTAGATCTTTTGAGATTCTTCAAAATGGTCATGAGTTCTCAGGTTTCTGACACCCCTTTGACAAACCTTGAGCAGTTCATTGGATGGAGAAGGCAAGAACAAGCCAGTGCTTCCTTCTGCCTTCTCTTGTACCACTGAAGTGCTCCTGAGTTTCTCTTTCTCCACTTGCTCCACCATTTTCCTGTCAGCCATGCTACCCTCAGCGTGTCATGCCTTCCTATGGCCCTTCTCCTCTTCTCTTCCCCATGACCTCCCTTACAAAGGCCAGGTATTTTTCTGTGGTGGGAGAGCCTCCGAAGCGCAAGAGGAGCAGACAGGATTTGCACAACAACCTGTCACTCCTTAGCAGGGTGTTCAGCTGCTGTGAACCACAGAAGTTTCATCTGCTACAGAAGCCAGGAGCAGGACTCACACTTCCTCTCCCTGCCTTCCCATGCAGTGCTGAGCTACTCCCCAGCTTCCTATCTCACCTACTGTGCTTCTTGCAGTTCTCCTATGTCCACTCACTACAAATCTACTTTCCCCTCATTCCTTCTACAGCCATGCTCCCCCACATAAGCCCTTCAAGGTTCTAGGGCATGAGGGGCTCAATAATCATAAACTCACACGGTGGAGGGGGGGAGGCATGCAAGCCTCTTAAAGGTCATAGGGATTGTGGGACAAAAACTATAAGGCTTATCAGGAGGTTGATGAATTTACCCAGATAAAGCCCGACTTCTGTGCTCCTCCTAAAGTTCACATTAGAAAATCCCCTTTCCCAAGATCTTAGGAGATGCATATGAGTAAGTTCCCTCCTTTAGAACTCAGAAAATGTGGAATAAAGGAGAGAATCCCTTCCCACCTAAGCTTTCTTCATTCTCTCAAATCACATTATGATCATGTAAAAAGAAAAAAAACTAAAGAAACTGCAACACATACACACAAACTTTATTAAGTAGACGTCTGGGTGCATATTATTTTACAAGACTGTTAAAGTTAAAACAGATTAACAAATAATCAGCTCCTAGAAATCCAGGACATGGAGAATGAATGTTGCAAAGCTATTATTTAACCTAGAAAGGAGAAGAACTGGAGGGAATTTTGTTGGGCTCCATGATTACAGATGACACCATGAAAACTAATCACTCTCTCCTTTGTGTGCTGTTTGACAATATGAGAACAAGAGTGATTTGATGGAATTAACTATGGCTATGGTGACTGTAGAAAAATACAAAGAAATATGCTATCACACTATATAGTCAGCCTGTGGAAATCATTACCACAGGAGGTTATGAAGTAAATGGTGCTGCTGCTAGGTTTAAATAAGGACTAGATTACTTTTGCCAATAATATTTATAGTTATGCAAGTTAATATAACCATGATCAAAGCTCATGCTTCATGCTGATCACTATAGGAGTCAGGAAGGATTTTTTACTTCCCATGAACAGAATTCCACAATGTAGTAGGTGCATAATGGAGGGCTTTTGTTTGTTTTTTGTTGTATTGTTTCTTTTACCTTCTCGCAAGCATCAAGTATTGAGCACCGCTGGAGATAAGACACAAAGCTGATGGCCAAAGGTCAGATTCCATGTGGCAAAACATAAAATATAAAAAACGCAGGGGGAAAAGTACTTTTAAATATATTTGCAGTAGAAAAGATATGCATGAAAATGAATAGAAAGTTGTTTGACTAAAAATTGAAAATCCTTTAAGTAGCGTTCACAACTAATTTTTCTTCAGCATTTGTGAAAAACTATTCACAGATAATTTGTGGAGCGAGGGAGGCTAAATTTTTGGAATATTTTTTTTCATCTACTCTATCACAGGCAGTGATATAGCACACTATAACCCTGGCATCTGTTCTCTATGCATAGTTCACTCTACTCTAGGCTGCAATACATCACCCTAAGTACTTAGCCAAATTTATATTAACTGTCCCTAAGATGACGGCTGTGATCACAATAAATGAAAAATATTGTTATAAAGAGCAGGGCACAAATTTTTGGCAACACAAGAGAACATGAGGGAGAAAAAGGTAAAACCACAGAGAAAGAGGTTTGGCGTTTTCATAAAGTATTTTATCTTTGATCACAGAGATCAGAGGGTTCTACAGGATACCTGGGAAGAGTTTGAAATATTTATTTTAAATTTAATTGTTGTGGGTTTTTTTAATCTGTTATAACTTGTATTTACAAGATTATTTTAGGGGGAAAACATTTGAAATACAAGTTGAAGATATCCCCTTTAATTAAACATGCTATACCTCCTTAGCTACACAGTGGAAGAAAATCAGATGAATTTTAAATATTTAAGAGGGTGGAATATAAATCAGAGAGATTATTATTATGATCCCAGAAGGGATGCAATTAAACAGAGATTAGCCAGACAATATACATATATATACACCCAACACGAGTCAGATGGCAAAGAGCTGATAAATTTCATAAACTGTATACAATGCTTTTAGGGACAGATTATTTTCTAGTTTCTTGGCACAGTAAATAGATGGGTCTGCCAAGGAGCTGGTTATGTGTGTCTGATGCTGAGGCCAGGTTTGGGCTGACTCCAGTCCTACCCTGGGTATGAAGACATCAGCCCTCAGGAAAAGCCGACTAATGCAGAACTCTGCAACACATGTCCTCAGCAACATGGGTTATCAAAGAACATCATACGTGTCCTCTGCTCTCTATACTGGCTTTCCATAGAACGTTAAGTCAAGTTCTAGGTCTTGGTTCTATCATCAAGGTGCTCAATGGCCTGGACTCAGGATACCTGAAAGGCCACCTAGAGCATTGGGATGAATACCAAGGGGAACAACTTTCTCCTCTGGTGCAATGGATGGGAAGGATCAGGCTACATGTGCCACAAGACTAAAGGATTCATAAAGTAGCTCACCCATGGTGATGGTGGTGAAATACCGTAGACTTCTTGTCCTGGGAGATTTCAACATGTATATTGACAAGGTCACAGGTGTGAAAGCCCCAAAATTCATTTAATCACTTGTTTCCATAGGACTTTCACTGTCATCGCTGGTCCAGCCCACACTCTGGGCCTGATTTACAGCCTAGATGTCAAGACAGAGGACATCATAACCCAATCTCCATCCTGGACAGATCATCATGTCATCAGGGTAATGGTCAGAGACTTTCCACCACTCAGGCAACAAAACCAATGATCCTGATTCAACTACAAAGACTCATGTGGTCCAACAAATTTCAAAGTGCTAAAGGACAACAGCACTTACCCACAAGATGAGTAATCAAGGATCTTGTGGTCATTACCATTCTACATAGGCTTCAACCACTGACAATCTCTGGCACCCAAATTTTCCCTTTCTCCCCATCACCCACACAAATCTCCTTGTTTTTCTGACCCCCTGTGCTGGATAAAGAGAGAGGGGTGGAAATGCCAGCAGTTGCAGAGGAAAACAAAGGTGGATTCAGACAGGTGAAATGTAAAGAATTCCTTAAAGTTCCTATGCTGAGTCTATATTAAAGACCAAAAGAACCTCCCTCTCAGACTCCATTGAGGCTGGCAAATCTGACCCCAAGAATCTATACAAGGTGGTAAACCACTTCAGCAGTCCTGAATGCCTACCACCTGTATCAGAGCTGAGCAGCAAGTGCTGTGAAGAACTACCCTCCTACTTAACTGAAAAGATCATACACGTTATAGAGGCTTTCTCAAACAGCAAGGATTCACTCCACCAACAGCCCACCTCCATTTCCAGAGTCCAGTATAATTACTCAGCAAGAAGTTCTGGACACCCTAAAGGAGGCTTGACATGAGACATGTGAATTGACCCATGCCCTTCCTGGCTTGTGCAAGAGTTATGAACTGGTGTCATTCCTGGCCAAAAAAGCCGATGCCTCTTTCAGAGAAGGAATCTTCTCTTTCAAACTTGCCAATGCGAACAACACTGAAGAAACCCACTGTGGATACTTCAGCCCTAGCCACTACCACCCAGTAACAAACCTCCCATCCCTGAGCAAACTCAGATTGAAGTTAGCAAAAGGCCAGCTACAAATTCATCTAACTGAAACCAGCATTCTAGACCTGGCACAATCTGGATTCAGGCTAGAACACAGAACTGGAACTGCTTTAGTGGCACTGCTGAATGATCTCCTTGTCTCATTCTGGGGTGAAATACAGACCAGTGTTGGTTCGTGTCACTGCCTGCCCCATAATCTTGGGTACCTCACAATGCTTTGCTGTTGTAGCTCCCAACCTGGGCTGCTCACAACCCGCCTACCAGCATGCAAATCTCACCCTGAGCATCTGTATGCTGGACAGCCCTGGTTCAGCAGCTCCGACCTGGGCAGCCTGTCTGCAGTCCCATACCACCACTCTGGCTTCCACTATCCTTGGTTACTACTTACAGGGTGAGCTCAACACACTCACAGTCCCAGATTTTCCCAGATACATGCGTTCTGAAATGTTCAGCTGTCTCCTGGACTCTTCTGTTAAAGTAACAAACTATTGAATATTTACTCCTGAAAGAGCAATGAACCTTGATATCTGGAGTTACAGAACAGTTTACTTTAAACATAGCACTGGATTGGTTTAGATTAAAAATAAAACAAGTTTATTAACAAAAGAAGATAGGTTTTTAAGTGACTTCAAGTATAGGAGATAAAGTTAGCAATGGTGACCAGGAAACAAAAGTGAAAACGCTCATCTGAAAGTCTAAAATTTAATCTAGCAAGTTTCGGTTCAGTGCTTTGTTAAGATGGTCTTTCTCACTTACAGTCTTCCCGCAAGATGATGACTGACTGACCCTTTCTTTGGTCAGGATCTCTTCCAGAGGCCCAAAGGTCCAGATGCCTTTGTCTTCTCAGGTGAAAGGAAGATAACTTGTGGTTCTCTACCCCTTTCTTTTATAATCCAGTGAACCTTAGAAATGGATTCTTCTGAAGGTTACCCCTCCAGAAAAAGTTTATCTAAGCAGTGAGGAAGGCAACATGGAGTCTAGTGGTGAAGGAAGCTCCATGTTCTTTCTTCCCTGAACTGCGTTTGCTAAAATGCAAATTGTTCTGTTTCCTACCATTTCCTACCCCTGCTTTTTTGAGAACCTTGTTTATTTCTTATATGTTTATATTCTTAAATTGAGGTAAATATTTTTTTGTTTAGGATAATACATATACTTTTGTTTTGTTTAACACCTTTTGCCTCGGCAGGGCTGTCTATTTTTGAACATGTGCTAATACAGGGAGAATTCGTAACTTTACATATAATATTGCTACATACATTTCACCATGATATTATTGACCAGTGGGTTATTATTTTTCAGATGATACCTAACAAGGCATATTTCAGACAAACATTATTACAATAGTATATAAGGTGTGAATACAAGGGTGCTTTTGGTCACATTCTTCCTATCAGTGGATAGATGACAGTCATCCATTCTCATCCTCCTGGACATCTCTGCAGCATTCAACACTGTTGATAATGAGATATTATTGTGTCACCTGAGAAAGATGGCAGGGGTCCAGGGTACTATGCTAAAATGCTTTGCGTGCTTCCTCATCCTTGAGGGATGACACAAAGAGCGAGAATGTGTTAATAAAATTTGCGGATGATACGAAGCTGGGGGGTATTGCTAACACGGAGAAGGACAGGGATGCTATTCAGGAAGATCTGGACTACCTTGTACACTGGAGCAATAGTAATCGGATGAAATATAATAGTGAAAAGTGCAAGGTCATGCACTTAGGGATTAATAATAAGAATTTTACATATACGTTGGGGATGCATCAGTTGGAAACGACGGAGGAGGAGAAGGACCTTGGGGTATTGGTTGATAACAGGATGACTATGAGCCGCCAATGTGATATGGCTGTTAAAAAAGCAAATGCGGTTTTAGGATGCATCAGGCGAGGTATTTCCAGCAAGGAGAAGGAGGTGTTAGTGCCGTTATATACGGCGCTGGTGAGACCCCACCTGGAATATTGTGTGCAGTTCTGGTGTCCCATGTTTAAGAAGGATGAATTCAAACTGGAACAGGTTCAGAGACGGGCTACTAGGATGATCCGAGGAATGGAAAATCTGTCTTATGAAAGGAGACTGAAAGAGCTTGGCTTGTTTAGCCTGGCCAAAAGAAGGCTCCGGGGGGATATGCTTGCTCTATATAAATATATCAGGGGGATTAACGTTAGGGAGGGAGAGGAATTGTTTAAGTTTAGTACTATTATAGGCACGAGGACGAATGGGTACAAATTGGATATTAGGAAATTTAGACTAGAAATTAGACGAAGGTTTCTAACCATTAGGGGAGTGAAGTTCTGGAATAGCCTTCCGAGGGAAGTAGTGGGGGCAAATGACTTATCTGGCTTTAAGACTAAGCTTGATAAGTATATGGAGGGGATGTTATGATGGGATAGTTTAATTTGAGCAATTGATTTTGGATTATCGGCAGATAAGTCTGCTCAATGGTCTGTGGGAATGCTGGATGGGATGGGAACTGAGTTACTGCAGAGAATTCCTTTTTGGGTGCTGGCTGGTGAGTCTTGCCCACATGCTCAGGGTTTACCTGATCGCCATATTTGGGGTCGGGAAGGAATTTTCCTCCGGGGCGGATTGGCAGGGGCCACGGAGGTTTTTCGCCTTCCTCTGCAGCATGGGGCATGGGTCGCTTGCTGGTGGATTCCCTGCAGCTTGAGGTCTTCAAATCTCATTTTTGAGGATTTCAATAACTCAGTCATGGGTTCGGGGTTGTTATAAATGTGTATGGGTAGGGTTTTGTGGCCTGCCTTGTGCGGGAGGTCAGACTAGATGATCATATTGGTCCCTTCTGACCTATGAGTCTATGTTGTTTCTATGTTGTTTCTTCCAAAAAGGATCAGTTTTCTGTGTGGTCTATATGCATCCATTAGATGAACTGATGAGACGACACAGATTCAAGTGTCAGCAATGTGAATATGACACAACTCTACCTAACTTTCACTACATACAACCACACCATTACCACCAACATGGCCTAGTGCTTAGATGAGATCAGTGCTTGAATGAAGAAAAACTGGCTGAAGCCCCAAGCAACACAGAGGTGATGCTATTGCATAAAGAAAACTGTTTTGAAGAGCTTTCAGTCATGGTGCAAACTCGGTTAGCTGAAGAGACACACTCACAATTGATCAGTTCAGTCCATAGTCCAGAAGTACTCTTGGACTCCTCACTGATGCTGAGCTCTTACATGGTAGCAGCCATGAGTAATTCTTTCTGTCATTTCATCTGGGTTAGAAACTCTGTCCTCTCCTGTCAGATAAAGACCTGGCCTCCATCATTCATGCCTTCATCACCTCTCGGCTGGACAACAGCAATGTGGTATACCTGGGTAGGCAGCCTTCCACTTAGACAACATCAACAAGTTCAAAATGTTGCATGAATACAATTCGACACCCCCTTTCCATGGTGCACTATAGTCTCCCATTCCCTTTTGTGTGCAGCCAGCTTTGCTGGTCCCTGATATGTGGGAATGATGAAGCCATGGCTCTATTTACTCCCCATCCATCTCCACTGCTCCCTGACACAGTTTTATCCATTCATTCTCATGGAGAGCATCTTGGATTCAACCCTTGAGCTCCCTTGACCGCAAAGGTGACAATATGCACAGGTCCCACATGGCCACACAAAGAGCGAGGAAACCTTGCACCCCTATGCAGCTGTGTTGGGTCAGGGCACAAGCTAGTCATTAGGTAGGCAAAGTAATGCTGTTGCAGCAGAGTTCTTGGCTTTTTGTTTCTTACTGAGTATTGCCACAACTAAAATGCAAACAAAGAGTGATTCGTCTCTGTTTAGGCAGGAGGCCGTTCAATTCAAGGACTGCCTGTGAATATGTGGGTAGAGTACCCAGCACAATGCTGCTTTGATCCTGATTGTGGCCTCTGTGTGCTACTGTAATGCAAATAATCAATAACAATAATAATGCAGCCGGGAAAGGGCAGTGGACAGGCAAATGACCCCAGAATCAACCTAACAGTGCCTCTACACTGGCTATTATCATTTTTCATTCCTACATAGTGCTCCTGGCTCCATGAGAGCGCAACAGAAACTAATCTTTGTTGGAATATTCTCCTTCCTCCCTGTGAGAAAGACAAATGAGAGTGCGGGATCCCCTCTTTTGAAGCACAAAGTAAAAGTGACTGTCAAGAAGAGAACAGTGGTTGCATAGGCACAACCCAAGAGAAGTGCGGGTCAAGCCTATCCTGTCTGTGGAATAAAGGGATGGGGCAAGATAATATATAAGGAGGTAAGTAATGATAATACTTAGCCACTAAGTGAGGTTCTGTGGTTTTATTTAATACATAGCCTTATCTGAAAGGCCTGTAGAAATTCAGATAAGGGAAGAGGTTGTCTAAGATACTCCTGCATTTTTCCACACTTAGACCTTGTGTTGACTGAGGACTTGCCCTCATCTCTTAGTGAGCAGCTCTTAGTAAGCAGCTATCAGTGTAACTGCATCAGTGCAAACTCTAGAACAGCTAGGCAAAGCTCCTATTTGCGCTGGTTAAATATTCACTTGTTCCAAAGCAGGTGTAAGTTCAACTAGTGCAAATAGCAGCTTGGCTTCATCTACTGAACCGGTGCAGCTCTACTAGGGTAATCAGGTTAAATCCCCAGTACACACATGGTCTTTTATCCCTTTCAAAAGTCTCACATCAGGCTATTATATGATACAGTGTATCCTTCCTGGCCACGGAGGGCTGAATACAGTTCCTTCCCTAAATTGGCCAGGGCTCAAGGAAGAAGAGCATGCTGAGAGAAGTGGATGTAAAAGGCTACCATTCTGATTTGGGACTTCATGCAGATGGTCTCTTGCCTCTGCCATAGCCCTTGAGAAGAACAGGACTGATTCTCTGCTGCCTGGCATCTCGGGTTGCCATTTACACTTGTGCAAGTGGATCTGTGAGTGGACCATTCTGATTTGGACACTAACTCTGCCCAGGTATAATGATGACACAAAATCTCAGGCCTCATGTTCAGGGGTCAAATCCTTGGCCTCTTCTGAACAGCAACAAGCTCCCCACTGCACCTTAGTAGAAGGATATGAAGGAAACTGAGCTGAAACACACAATTTCCACTCCGCACCATGGGAATAATTTGTGCAGGGGAGAATGGGGCCCATAGATTTCATTGTATATGTTAATTGCTCTGACTGTTTGAAAGGAGAACCATGTATACTTTAGATGTGGTCAGACTCTGCTGCTTCTTTCTCATTGTTTTCAATCAGCTGCTCATCCCTTGCTTTTGCCAGGCAAAGGCTTCTTCAGAACTAGTGGGCATTTCTGGTTATCAGAAGGCCATTAATGTTTCTGCTAAGCAGCTAAGACGCCTTTCATTGGTGAGTTGCGCTTTTCCAGCCCCTGTGAGTAGGAAAAATAAATAATCTCAACTTTCAGAAAAACCAAAAGTGAGACACTGCAGATGTCATTGAAAGCAAGGGGGAAAATAGATAATGGTGGCTCAGTAGTTCTCCCAATTCAAGGTTGTTCCAACTGTGAGCTGTGCCCAGCTACATTGGAATACACAAGATCTTCCATAACCCAGCCAACAATCAGGCTATCACTCCTTGGGATTCAGCTATCTCTGGCCAGTAACTGATGTCATTGGACCAATGTCTAGACAAGGATATCTGGTAATTGGACCCACTGAAACAAGTGTAATTCTTCCAGTACAAATCATGACTCTCCGTGCCTACAGTTGAGGTGTGCACCTATGCAGCGGAATTGGTTGCTGGTCACCAGTGGCTGAATCAGGGTTAATCCTAAATTTAAACAAGGCTTTAGTCCCTTAAATCATTGTCCTTTCTCCAGAAGTGACCAATACCTAAAAGCCCTATGTACTCTGTGGCAAGATGGATCTAAATTCTATACCACGGTACCTGGATTTCACAGCATGTTGGTGCGGCAAATTGGAAATTCTGTGGCAGCTTCATTTGGAATAAACAAGGGAGGGTTTTATTGGCTTAAATTTGAAAATTGATAATGCAATCAGCACAATAGCTCCTACATTATTCGATTTGAATGTAAATCTAATGCATTTCCATTATCTAACATTTTCACTCTGCTGCAAATTTTTTGATTGACAATATCTAACTGCATTGCAGAGATTGTCTGAGAAAGGTGGATGCTCAACAGGGCGAAATCAGGGCTTTGGCATAGGAGAAGCTGTGGTAAACAATTTGGGATTGTGGACTAAGTATTTTAGCTGAATGTTTCTGGAAGATGTGTGGCTAAATCTCGTGCATTCCTTCCAAAATGTCAACCTTAACCTCTGTGCTGCACATTCTCCACCTCTAAAATGGAGGCACAAACTATCCCAAGGGGTTTTTAGAAGGCTTAAATGATTCATGTCTGTCAAGTGCTTTGAGATCCTTGAATAAAGGTAGAAGTTTTGTTGTGTTGTTTTTTCTCAATGACTTTCATATCAAAATTGCTGTTTACAAATCAAAATATACTAAAACTGGACTAGGAAAATGAAAACATATTTCTTCTGCATTACAAGTAACAAAAGTTCAGCGTTCAGAACTGAGCTAGCACATTTATTAATGATATGTGAAGCAAAATAGCATCCAACTCAGTCTTCCATAGCAATGTTAGTTCTGCTGTGCTAACAGTAATAAAAACAGAATTTCATTTTGTCACTAAAGGAAACAGATGTGATTCAAAGATACATAGAGGGAGCCAAAAGGTTGAGCGTGATGGCACCATTTTTTATAGTTGCTTTTCTTGTTACAACAACATTTTAAGGAACAGTTTGTGTATGTGTTTAATTGTTTGGTTATTTATGTAGAAATAAAATGTAATTTGATTGTGTTGCCTTCCATGAAGTGTGAAGCTGCATTTTTAATAGTCTTAGAAGAAGGAAAAGGCAATCTGAAATGGTTGAACAATAACTATGCAGAGTCATATACTGGAAAAGGAATTTAACATGCTGGGAGGATGGAGAAACTTCTTAATGGTTGATTTTAATCTTGAAAAAGCATGTAGCCACAGGGAAACTTTAAGGTTCAAGAAGTGAATATAGCTGAATCATTTGGTAATAGTGACTATAACATAATAAAATGTAACATCCCTGGGGGGGGTTAGGGTGGAGAACACCAAAGCAGCCCACCATGGTAGCATTTCATTTCAGAAAGGGGAACTACTTAAAAATAAGGAAGTTAGTTAAACAGAAATTAAAAGTTACAAATCCAAAAGTGAAATCCCTGAAAGCTACATGAAAACGTTGTAAAGACACCATAAATAGAGGCTCAATTTAAATGTATACCCCAAATTAAAAAACACAGTAAGAGGACCAAAAACATACCACTGTGGCTAAACAACAAAGTAAAAGAAGCAGTTAGAGGCAAAAAGGCAACCTTGAAAAAGTGGAAGTTAAAGCCTACAGAGGAAAATAGAAAGGAGCATAAACTCTGGCAAATGAAATATAAAAATATAATTAGGAAGGCCAAAAAAAAATTTGAAGAAGATCTAGTGAAAGACTCAAAAAGCAACAGCAAAAAAAGTTTTAAGTACACCAGAAGCAGGAAGGACTATATACAAACATACAGGGAGAACTGCTGGAAACTGGAATTCCCATTGCACAGGAAATTCCAAAATTAAAAAATAATCTAAAGTGAAGAGGAAAACAAGATTTCCTTTCGAACAGGAATTCCAAAAGGTTGTTTTGCCAAGGATCCCTGGCCCTAGCAGTTTGCCTAGGGGGCTGGCCCACAAATGGAGACTCACAGCCCTCATTGTCCTATGTCCTCAACAGCCCACCTTGTAGGTTTGCCATGGAACTGGGGACCCTGAAAGCCGTATGAGACCCAACTCCGCGGCACTCCATCTGGCAGTCGACCTTGGGGCTGTGAACCTGAGAGGCAAGGTGCCATCAAAATTGTGCCTGGCTTCAATTAGTGTTTTGTTGAAATCAACATGGTCATGTGACATGTTTCTATTTTGATAAGTCAGCATTTTCAAAGGACAAACATTCATTTGGGAAATTTCTATGTAACAGGTCTAGCTACATATATATACAAATCCCAAGAAGCAGGGGTTATATCTCTCCGTTTTCTCCATGTATATTCTCTAAGAATTTACATATTAGTGCAAGGGGTGCATGCGCGTGCCTGTGCACATGTTTGCAAAGGTACTTGAAGGGGAAGTAGAAGGAGGGAGGTGATTGGTTTAAAGAATAAAATGTGCTGGTTGGGGATTGAAAATGTCAGGAGACTGGAAATAAGATAAACAGCTTTTCATTCTAGAGTCCTATTCATGCCTAAATACAAGTCAGATCCAGCCCCAAAGCTGTTACCTTACAGCACCTACACTGTATGCACTGATCTCAGCCCAGTTTCTAGTAAATGGGTGTCTATATCGGAAAAGCCATCACTCCAACAGCATTAACTAGCAATCTCAGCAGAAAAGCCAAGGACTGAAAAGTTCAGAAAACTGTAGAGTTGTCAGCAATCCGTTCTCCAGTTGTTATATTTGGTCCAAGATTTAGACAGATCCTATGTGGCAATTGTGTAGCACAAGCAGTGCTCCTGTCTCTGCAAAGCGGAGAGTTAGGGAAAGCTAGTGCTTGTGTTTACCAAGCAGTGCCAATAAAGAATCCCCTTTGTATTTACTACACCTGAGTCCTGTTTCGTCTGCTTCATGAGGGACACTATAAGATTCACTGACCCGTCCACCCTTCACTACTGCTACATTTAAAACAAACCAGCAACAAAACTCTATAACGTATCAGTTCTGGGCAGAGTCCCAAAGGGATATGTTGCAAAGACATTGCTGTAATTCACATCTCGGGCCTCAGATGTGAATGCTTCTGATGTGTCCCCACAATACAGCAGAACTAATAGAAACAAATAAGCCTCTTGGAAAAGGAAAGAAAGTGCAATGATATTGTTTCTTTTTTGGTGGGGAGAGTAATATGGCATTTTAAGGCCAAACTGTCTCCACTAGGGAATGAGACAAAAACTCAATGGATCCTCTGATGGAAGGTGAAGAAAGAGGAGGAAGTGCTTCTCCCTAGTATCGTTCCCTCCTTGATTCAGAACCCCAGAAGTCCCTCAGTAGAGAGCGTATGGAGAGGTGAGGGCTGGAAAGGAAGCGTACTGTCAGGAGGCTGGGGAAGGAAACACATCGTATCCTCAGTAGCACCATCAGGAACCTGCACAGATGTTAGTGTTGGCTGCGTTTGAGCTTAGAGCTGATCAAAACCCAGAATGTTCATCGTGTGGGAAATTCAAATATTTTGACATTTACTTTCGTGTCAAAGCACAACAAAAAGTTAAAAATATCAAACTTTTGATAAATGAAAAGTTGCGAAAAATTGCAGTTTGGAAATGTTTAATTTCATTGCAGGCTGCCATTAATCTGTGTCTGCCTGAGACACCACAACACTTCATGAAACAACCCAGTGCCTCATGACAGTTGTAGTTCAGGGTCCATTATATCCATATTCTCCTCCATGTACCCTTCACCATGGGTGGAATACATCTCCCATGATACGCAGCAGCCTCTCCATGTGGCTGTGTCCCACGATGCATCATACCTACAGGACCAACAAAATGTTTCAGTTAGATTTTTCTTGACGGAAAATTCAGCCCCAAATCAATCTTTTCCCAACAAACATTTTGATGTTGATGAAACTCCATTTTCTGACAGAACAAAGTTTCATTGGAAATTTTTCAACCAGTCCTACTTTGAGCCCTTTCACAACCATTTATTCAGATGAAGGCTAATCAGAATCCAGCTTGGAGCCATATATGTAGAAGATGGAGATACCTTTAGAAAAGATAAAGTATTACTAGGCCTTCTGCATGCAGGATTGCCCCTTAGATTAAGCAGATCCTATAACTGTCCCTGCCTACAATACAGGGGAGTGTTCAAAGTACTGTTTAGTTTTGCTCTCAAATGGCAACGTATAATTTGTGACCTCTAGTGACTGCTCTGATTGGCAGGGCTTGCTTTTTCCACAGCCTAGATCCACTGTTCAATAGTTTGCTCATTCACATGGTATTTAATGTTTGTACTTTCCTGTTCATAAAATATACTGCTCCCTTTCACTGTCATAAACAGTTATGACTCGTGCGTCGGTGGCAAAGTTTTACTGACGCAATGATGTTTCTCCAAAGCCTGCATCCACTTGCCAGGTTTCCTGCTCCTTTAGTATTATTTTGAAGCATGGTGCTCAGGTGATGCCAGCAGCTGTATATCACCCCCAGACATGGAAAAGCTGGTGCTTAGCCAAAAGGGATATTTTTACTGTCAGCGGGCATGCAACTACAACTAAGTGAACGGCAGAACAGTGAGGACCTGATCTTTCAAAGACTTACATGTGTGCATAATTTCACTCGCACAAGTAGTTCCATGGACTTCAATGTGATTACTTTCATAGGGGTAAAGTTACTTACGTACCTTAGTCTTTGAAGGAATAGCCCCCACATTAGTATCTTATTTTTTTAAAGCTGATTGAAGCGTGGGTTAAAAACTGCCATCTCCCTGGTTCAACAGGTTAACTAAATGACACTGAAAATTTTAGTGTCAGTAATTCTGGAATTTTTAGGAGAGAAACACTGATGATGATTTCATCCTTCCCCCCCCCACATTTATATTGAGAGATAGAGACCTGGTCTATACTGGCAATGGAGGTCGACGTAGTGATGATTTCCTCCCCCCTCCACATTTATATCGAGAGATAGAGACCTGGTCTACACTGGCTATGGAGGTCAATGTAATGCCGCTTACGTCGACCCCCTAAAGTACAGAAGTTTCATCAGTTTAAAGCACGGTAAAAGTTGACCTCATAAAACCACCTCTGTAAGTGGCGTAACACTGAATTTGAATTACATGGGTCAAATTTGTGTCAGTGTAGGCAGAGCACAATGTAAATCAACACAATTGGCCTCCAGGAGGTATCCCATAAATGCCCCATTGTGACCACTCTGGACATTCACGTTCTGCTGTGGCCATGTAAATGGAAAAAGCTATTCCACTCAAGCCCCGGGAAATTTTGAATTTCCATTCCCAGTTTAGACAGCATGGAGAGAGCTTTGTAGCTGAACTGCTCAAATGACTACACAGCCCAAACGCACTCTAGCTTGGAGTTGACCAGAAGTCTTATATCTCATCAGTCTGTGGGGCAAAGAGTCTGTTCTGGCTCAGCACTGAGCCAGCAAAAAATATTTAGATATATACAAGAAGATATCTCATGGCATGTTGGAGAAGGGGCACAACAGGGACACACAGCAGTGTCATGTTAAGATCAAAGAACTGAGGCAGGCTTATCAGAAAACTAGGGAAGCTAACAGCCACTCAGGTCACCTAAAGAACATGGAGCAAGTTTAAAGTACCTGACCAATACAACCACTCTGTTTTATTGCTCTGCGGTGGACGGGGTCTCTGGAAGCCTCCCCAAGACTATTCCTAGTCCTAGTTGCAATGGGCATTATGGGTCGGGACACTGGTTGCCATATGTTTTCTGCTGCTACAATTAACCTGCAGTGTCCTCTAATCTGTTTTTCCCACCTCTTCCCAAACTGGTCTTTGGCATGTTACGGGGGAGCCCGGTGATCCCTCTCCTTCCTCAAGTGTGGATTGTGGATTTTAATACTAGTGAAGCCTCTCTATAAGAGATGGAAGGACCCCTTGCTTACAATGTTTGTAATGCCAGTCCAACCCTTCTGAGATGTACAGAATGGAATGTGGGTCTGGCTTAGCCTTGTGAACATGAAGGGGAGTTGTTTTTATATTGTAACATTTCCTCTACTACTTTGGGTAGGCTAACAACGGCAACTTTGTGCTTTGCTTATCTTATAGTAGACACCTCGGCCTTTGGCCTTTCTTGCCAAACTCCAGCTGAAAGACTTTCACAGATTAGGAAGCAGAAAAAAAACCTGTGGGATGATATGTTCAGTTAACTAATGAATGGCTCCACAGCTGCTGACACAGAGCTCAGAGCCAGGAGGATGTCCTTGTCTGAAAAACTAGACATGGACATGGAACATGGAAGATCTACAAAGGAGCAGGAGCGTGATATGCAACAGGAACTGTTGTGCATTATGAGGGATCAGTCCAACATGCTGAGGCATCTGGTAGAGCTCCAGGAAGAGTAGCGGCAAGACAGACTTCCTCTGCAGCCCCTCCAAAATGCTCTTCTGCCTACTGCTTTGTTATCAGCCCCCACCCCCAAGAGGTCTAGGAGAAGACTGAGCAAGGTGCAGTACATGCTGCACTCCACACCAATGGAGGTGAGCAGAAGGATGCGAAGGCCCCTTTAAGAACTGCACGTAACCACAGTTGCTTGCACAGTGACACTTTACAATAGTAAGTTAGCCTCCTTTCCCTCCATTAAAATGGGTCACAAATAAAACTTTGTAACATTAAAAAAATCTGTCTTTATTCATTCATAGCTTGGGTGGGGAGATAATGGGAGTGGACCACTGAAGCGAGGGTGGGGGATGGGAAACAAAGGCACAGCAGAGACATACCTTACTGCAGTTCATTGCAAAAATGGTTTTTCAATGCTTTCTGAAGTGCTCCGCAGTTGACTCTGAGCATAGCGCTGGAATCTGGCTGCTCAAAATTTGTAGCCAGCCTATCAGCCTCCATGGCCCAACCCTGAGGGAACTTTTCCCCCTTTGTTTCACACAAATTATGGAGCACACAGCATGCAGAGATAACTGATGGGATGTTCTTTTCACTGCAGTCAAGCCTCGCAGGCAAACATCTCCATCTGGCTTTTAAATGGCCAAATGCTCAGTCCACCACCATGCTACACTTGCTGAACCTGTTATTGAAATGCTCCTTCTTGCTGTCCAGGTGCCCAGTGTAGGACTTCATTAGCCAAGACAGCAAGGGGTAGGCAGAAGCCCCCAGGATCCCTATTGGCATTTCCACATCCTCAATGTTTATTTTTTGGTCAGGGAAGAAAGTGTCCACCCGCATCTTATTGAACAGATCCAAGTTCCGAAAGATGTGTGCATCATGCACCTTTCCAGTCCACCCCTCACTGATGTTGGTGAAATGTCCCTTGTTATTCGCAAGGGCTGCAGCACCACTAAGAAGTATCCCTTCCTATTTATGTACTCTGTGGCAAGGTGGTCCAGGGCTAAGATAGGGATATGCGTGCCGTCTATTGCCCCTTCACAGTTTGGGAACCCCATTGCAGCAAACCCGTCCACCATCTCTTGCCTGTTTCCCAAAGTCACTACCCTTCTTAGCAGAAGCCTATTGATGGCCCTGCATACTTGCATCACAGCAGCTCCAGTGGTGGATTTACAGAGTCTGAATTGATTTCCAACTGACCGGTAGCAGTCTGGGGTTGCCAGCTTCCACATAATGATGGCCACTTGCTCCTCCACCGTCAGAGCTGGGCTCAAGTGAATATTCACATGCTTCAGGGCTGGGAACAACTCCGCGCAATGTTCAAAGAAAGTGGCCTTTCACATATGAAAGTTCTGCAGCCACTGCTCATCATCCCACACCTTCATAATGATGTGAGCCCACCAATCTGTGCTTGTTTTCCGGGACCAGAATTGGTGCTCCACAGACTGAAGGTGATGCATGACAGCCTGCAGCAAACGGGAATTATTCCACTCTATGGCTTGTAGCTGGGTCGTCTCAGTAACATCGCTATTTTCCATGCTGCAGCTCCTGTCTCACCTTCAGATATACTGCAGAAGAAGCTGTGAGGTGTTTGTGATGCTCACAGTGATAGTGCAGAGCTGAATGGGCTCCATGCCTCTCTGGCAATGGCATGCACGCAGTGTAGAAAAACGGCACAAAAAAGTGTTTGCAGTTTGCTTGGGACAGGAAGGGAGGTGGAGGGAGCACATTGCATCATGGGAGGATGACAAGTTTCCCAAAAACCTCTGCAGCTAGTTGCACTGTGGGATAGCTACCCACGGTGCACTGCTTTGAATGTGGACCCACGCGTGGCAAGTGGGGAGACAAGAGCCCAGTGCAAGGAGTGTGGTGTAATCATGCTCCTGTGACTTCTAAAATTCGGCAGGTGAAAGTCCATTTAAAGTAAATTGACTTCACTCTACAGTGTAGACATACCTCCAGTCCTGTGGTTTTTTAATTTTACTCCCCCCCTCAACACAAAAACATAAAAAGGTACCCAGCAGTGGCACCCTGTCATAACATAACTTCACCAAGAAAAAACAACCCAAAGCCAAAACACCTCAATCAACTTTTCTCCCCAGGTTAAAATAAACACATACTGGCAGATAGCATAACTCCCTGAACAGTAACTCCCTCTTGCCTTGTGATAAGATGAGTTGTGCATCCTGATGGTTAACAGAACTAGGCCCTTGCAAACTGGCTTGGGGGGGGTGGGAGGGGTGAGGGTTTCCAAAACAGAGGATCCCTTGTGGAGAGTATCTTATTGAAAATCCCTCTTCTATGTAATGAGGGAGCTCCAGCTTAACTGCTTCAGCTGATATCAACTGTGGCAGCCCTGCCCAAAGGAGAGGAGTGATATCATAGGTATCGCGGTCCCAAACCATTTAAAGCTTTCTAGATTATATATCCAATAACTTGTATTTCATTTGGAAACCTGCTGGCAGCCAGTGTGGATTCAAGAACACTGGTGTATCAACATACTTCTGATGTGAAACTGCTTAATAATCAGGCTATCATATTCTGCCCTACCTTTGGTTTCATTGAAAGTCCCATCAAGGACACACTCTGTAAGCATAATTTCAAGGCAACGAAGGGTTGGATAATTAGGGCAAAGTTTCTGCCTCAGAGAGAAAAGTTTGCCTTTTCTTTGCCATTTTTAGGTGGGGAAAGGCTTTTGGCCACAGCCACTCACTGGGCATCCAGGAACAGAGCAGGAACCAATAGCACAAAGAAATTGGGTCCCTTTGTAACAAATTGTGGTCAGACACCTTTAGTTAGGGTTATCAGTGTAAATGCTTTCATTTCTTCCACCTGCTTCCCACCAACATTATCTCTATCGTGTCTGGAAAAAGTCTCCTCCAGTCAGCCCTTATGAAAGCCCTAATCTCTTCTAGCTACTGGAGTATTTATTCCATTGTACTACCCAAGGACAACAGCATGCTTTATTTGGGTGGATAAATATTTAACATTTTATTTTGTCCATGGAGAAACCAAGAAAGTGCGTGGCAAGCTAGAATTCTATATATTGACTGATTTGGGTATGTATTTGGCCTCAATGAATGGTATATCTCATGAGATAGATTAAAGACAGGCAAGTTGTGGTGAGAAATGTTGTCCCATCCTGGAATTAAAGGGGAAGGAATTCTTAAACTGACTTCCTAGGTTTCCCCTTTATGGTTTCTGAGCATATTAAAAGTGTCTTGTATCCATAACCAGCTGATCTTTAACAGGAGTGGGGTTGTGGCAAAATAATCTGCAAGTAAGAGTGGTAATATTGAGTTTATTTTAATGAGAGAAAGTGCGCATGTGTTGGGACATCAGAACAGCCCTGCGTGGGGGATTAGCTGTGATCTTTCTTTTATATGAATAAACTGCATTTGTAAGCTTTCATTTTAGATATACAGTAACTCCTAAATCTTTAAATCTGCATCGTTTCATTAGTGTACTAAGTCCTAAAGAATGTGCAGTGATGCAAAACTATGCAGTGACATTTTTTCTGCACTCATTTAAATTATCTACCAACCTACCAGAAGTGATGAAAATATCTCAAGCCTGCTAGGAATTCAGCCCTCAGGGCTGTCCAACTCCTACCACTTATGGAAAAGACATTTTTCCTCTTGTGATCCTAGATACTCCTGTATTCACACCCTATACACTACTGCAATAATATTTGTACAAATATTCCTCGTGAGATAGCATACAAAAGCTAATAACACTCTGGTTATTAATATCATTGTAGCCTTGCATGTGAGAACATAATATATGGAGCTGTGAATTTTCTCTGTATGATGTTACTAGAACATGTTTAGGACCACGCAGCCTGGCCTAGATAAAGATGATAAACAGGTCAGTCCTAGACAAAGAAATGTGGCTTTTCCTCAATTTACATATTAGCAGTAAACAAATCCATTGTGCTAAACTAGTGGGAGTTATCCTGATCCTGAACTCGAGAGAAAGAACTAACATGGCTCCTGCAGAGAGACATGGGATACTGAATCCCCAAGAGGCCTTCCAGACTTGTAAAACAGACATCCCTTTGGGGATATAAGGAACAGAGAGAGCCTCGATCTTTATCCTTCACCTTAGGAGACAAAGGCTACATCTATCTATACTACAGCACTTAAACTGTCACAACAGCACCGATGTCGCTGCGCCGCTGTTGCACTTGAGATGGAGAATCCCTAAGATGCTGGGAGAGAGATTAATAACTTCTGCCTCCATGAGAAGTTCTTGAATAAAGACAGCATTTTGCTAGATTAAGTTTTAGACTTTTCGATGAACCTTTTCACTTTTATTTGCTTGTGACCAGCTCTACCTTTCTCTCTTTTATTTGGTATCACTTAATCCATGCTCTTTTCTTAATAAACTTGTTTTGCTTTCATTATAAATCATCAGTGCTGCGTAAATTCGGTGAAGTGTGAGCTTCTAGAACGCTAAGAGATTGGAGTGTTTAACTGTCTCTGTAAAGGCAGCAAACCGAACACTTTCTCTGTGAGGACCCAGTCAAGGACTGGTTCCTGCAGTAGGATGATTTTGGGGTTTGCTTCAGGGCTGGAAGGGCACTAAGGTCAGCCCACAAGGAGTAACCAGGTTGGACAAAGTCAGGGTGAGGTTACTGGCAGCCTGTTGGAGTCAGGGCTCTGAACCAAAGCTGCATGGTCCCAAGGCACCCAGGGTTACAAGACAGACAGTGGCCAAACCCCTGACTGGCCTGAGTGAACCCCAAATTCTCACACTTCTTCTCTCATGGATATGTTCCTAGTTTCATGTTTCCAACAGAGCATTTATGGTTTCTTAGGGCTATCTCCTTTTCAGTGGAAGACAATCTGCTCTGGGCATGTGTGACAGGGTGGCCCACTCACCACTGGGATGGCATGTCCTCCTGGTCACTCTGGGGAATAGCTTGCTTGGTCATTGCCCCTTCCTCCAATTGCATGCCCCATAACTCCATCTCTCTTCTGGTCTGCAGCCCCTCTCACACTCCACAAGCTGCTGCTGCCTCTCCGTGACTCAGCCCTCCAGCTAAGTCACTATTGTGGTTTCCCCTTCCGAGGCTTGGAAAGCCTCTTCTCACACACAGACTTAGGCTGTCTTCCCATTCACTGCCCTGACAGTGCTACTTCTCCTGTAGCTGGCTGGGGAACCTAGACCCACCCTCTACTCCAGGTTCCAGCTCAGGGACTCTCTATCAGCAGTCAAAGCCTATTCCATCTCAGACCTTGCTGCACTTCCTTGAGCCCTGTCCTAATCTTCCAGCTATTCCTTCTTTCTTTGGATCTGCCAGCTTCCCCACCCCTGATCCTCTCCTGATCTGTAACTATTTAAAAGATAGAAAACAAAGAACAGGAATAAATGGTCAGTTTTCAAAATGGATAGAAGTAAACAGTGGTGTCCCCCATGTGTCTGCACTTGGACCAGTACTGATCAACAGCCTCATAAATGATCTGGAAAAAGGGGTAAACTGTGGCAAAATTTGCAGATGATACAAAATTACTCAAGATAGTTAAATCCAAAGCAGACTGCGAAGAATTACAAAGGGATTTCATAAAACTGGGTGACACAGGCAACAAAATGGCCGATGAAATTCAATGATGATAAATACCAAGTAATGCACACTGGAAAACAGAATCCCAACTATACACATAAAATGGTGTCCTCTAAATTAGCTGTTACCACTCAAGAAAGATCTTGGAGTCATTGTGGCTAGTTCTCTGAAAACATCCACTCAATGAGCGGTGGCAGTCAAAAAAGCTAACAGAACGTAGGGGATCATTAAGAAAGGGATAGATAATAAGACAGAAAATATCATATTGCCTCTTTATAAATCCATGGTACGCCGACATCTTGAATAATGCATGCAGGTCTGGTTGCCCCAGCTCAAACAAAGGTATTTTGGAATTGGAAAAGGTACAGAAAAGGGCAACATAATGATTAGAGATATTGAAAAGCTTCCATAAGAGGAGAGATCAATGAAACTGGGAGTTTTCAGCTTGGACAAGAGACCGCTAAGAGGGGATATGATGGAGGTCTATAAAATCATGACTTGTATGGAGAAAGTAAATAAAGAGGTGTTATTTACTCCTTCTCATAACACAAAAACTAGGGTCACCAAATGAGATTAAGAGGCAGGAGTTTTAAAATGAACAAAAGGAAATATTACTTCACACAATGCACAGTCAACCTATGGAACTCCTTGCCAGAGGATGTTGTGAAGCCCAAGACTATAACACGATTCAAAAGAGAACTAGATAAATTCATGGAGGATAGTTCCATCAATGGCTATTAGACAGGATCGGCAGGGATTTCTATTTGCCAGAGGCTGGGAATGGGCACCAGGGGGTGGCTCACTTGATGATTACATGTTCTTTTCTTTCCCCATGAAGCACCTGCATTGGCCGCTATTGGAAGACAGGATACTGGGCTAGATGGATCATTGGTCTGACCCAGTATGACTGTTTTTATGCTACAAACTGACCTGGGACCAGTTACACACAAACCAACAAATAGCTATTAGTCAGCCAAAATGTGTGACTGTTTCCAGTTTGGGCTATTGTATATCAAACGAGAGGTGGCATGTTCCATATCCCATTAGCCTCTTTTGATACATCCTGTCCTTCTAAAGGACCTCAGTTTACACTTTTCTAGATCTGAACAAGAAATTTAACTAGATATTGAGACCTTCTGGCCAGAGAGCAAAATCTCTCCCATTCCTCATCCTGCCATCCCCATATCAAATATAAAATCTGCATCTGCTTTCTTTTATTTGCATGCCTCCAATTGGATTTAATGAGTTTTAGCCATGAGAGGGAGAGCTAACAACATGCATTGAAGCTGTCTAATTATTTGTGAACTGATTGTGGAGAAATCTTCTGTTTTCTGCCTAGCTACACTTGTTTGTACACATTCACGGCTTCAAATGATGCAAAGCTGGAGGAAAATACAAGAAGAGGCAGCAAGCAGATCCGCTTTACTTGTTGTCTTTCCTAGACATGCTCATCCCCATTTGCTCAGTAATTTTCTGTACATCAAAGAGACATCGATCCAGAGAACTAAGCAAACTAACTGAATTAAAGCTGCTTTGGTACTTTTGCCCAAGATTTCTTGCCAGCTTCTGCATTCAGATTAGAAAACCTCTTCTTTTTCCCAGCCATGACTGTACAGCTTTGCCCTCTTTCATTAATTCCACTGTGAGGTTTCGGCAATGCTTTGTTTACTGCATATATCTCAAAACATAACTATCTAAATAAATAAAGGTACGTGGTAGATAATAAAAGGAGTGGGGCTGACATTACTGTCATACATAGTAAGCTTGGGATTTGGAATGTCAAATGAGGTCATTCCTTTTTACATGGGCTTCTATTTTTTTTCCCTTTATTATTTCCCTTTCCTAAGCATGAAGATAACATGTCTTTCACCACTGATTTTGTCCTTTTCTACTTGGCAATGATGTCACCACCCAAACGAGCCACACAGCATTACATTTCTTTGCTCTTTCCAGTTTGCCTGCTTTTATCCATTATCAGATTCCTTTTCCCCCATTGCAGAACACACACTCACACCTCAGGCTGGGAGCCTTCCAGGTCTTGGTGAGGAAACTGTCTGGGTCTGAAACCCAGGTGCGGTGCAGTGGTGAATTCGGATTCAATTAATTCTGGCTTCCCCCCCCACTCCCTTTGCATATAGCATGTTTATACACAGGCCTTATTTGTTGTGACCTCACCATGGGCCAGATTTTGGTGTCCGTACTCACACTGAATAGTACCTTACTCTGTATGGAGTCCCATTGAGGTTTATGGCACTATTTGTGCATTAAAGTACTACCCAACATGCTGATTATTATTATGATGTATTACTACAATGCATCTCAAGAATCCAAGCAAGTTCACAGCCCCATGTTGCTAGGCTCTGTACAAACACATAGTCAATGTTAGTCCTGCCTTGAGGAGCTTACAATCTAAATAGACAAGAGGGCCACCATAGGACAGGAAAGAAAGTCATAGAGAGGTGTAGAGACATGACCCATGTCACACAGGAGAGTTGACAGAGATGGAAATTGAACCTTGGTCTCCTAACTCCCAGCCCAGTGCCCTAGCCGCAGGAGCACACTTGTGACTTTACAACTGCTAGATCTCTTTTTATATGGCACGATTTAGGAGTAACTCCACAAGTAACTATACCCACATCATTTCCACTCAAATCATTTCCACTCAAATGTATTCTCATCAGTAAATCGAGGGTTAGAAGCTCGCCTGCATTGAGTGAGAGTATCAGTCTGTTCTATATTGTCTGTCCATAGGGGCTGAACTCCTCTCCCTTAAAAAAACACTAGTAATGCTGTGCCTCATCAGCATCATAATGTCCCACTTTTCCCAAATCTCCATCCTACTTCCTATAATGGTGCTGAAAATGACTTAATCCAGTCTACCCTCTCAATTAAGCTGGTCAGGGGGATTCATTACTGATCATTACTCACAGCAGTGGGTCAGTAAATTATTGTGGTTGGAGTTTGAGTCACTGCTGAGATACATAGGAAGTCTACTGGCCCTGTGTGCTCAAGGTGGGAGAAACCAAGCCTGGCATTCAAGCTTTGTTTACACTGAACATGACCAAAGTGCCTTTAAGTCAGTGGCTCACAATGGTTTCCATAGTGAGATACCTCCCTGCCCCCATCTCCCCATGTAGCAGAGACATAGCCAGGACCCTTCTCTCCTTTAGCAGTCTGGAAAGAACAAGGGTGGGTGCCCCTCTCTGGCACCTGTTGGGGAACCCCAGTTTGAGAAAACATCCTCCAGGCTGCTGAGTTGGCCCCTGGCTGAGTCCGATCTCTTGGTCAGGTAAGGCAGCACCCACTGCACGCCTCGTTGTAGCTCTCCCAACTGTTTTCAGTATGGCCTAATACTTTGTGGTCACTAAAGTGTTTTCTCAGCTGATCTGTGCGGATCCCCGTCATCTGTTTATTCCTTTTACCTTTTGTTTATCTTCCCTTCTTTCCCGCGAACACTGCCCTCCAAACAACACAAATGTATCCAGCGACGGGGCAGAATGTGGCATACTGTGGAACGGTCCCAGTGCCGTTCATTGTTCAGCTAATAGGGCTCAATGCCTAGGTGATGAAAGATTCTCCTACTTGGAAGGAGCTTGTCTTGATGCTGCCGTGCCCTTGTCTCTAAGGCCCCATTCATCCACATTCTGTTCATTTCATTCTGCCCTTGCTCCTGTACAGATCACCCTTTCTCACACCTGCTTCTTGGCCTATCTACTCCCAGCTGGAGTTTGCGGGCCCAGCCCCTCAGCTGGTGTAAATCAACATAGTTCCACTGACATCAATCAATGCCTTGAAGCCAATGGAGCTATGTTCATTTACACCCATTGAGGATCTGACCCTGAAAGCTGTACCTGATTGTCATGTGTCTGTTCACATGGGAATGAAGTGACTAGTGAATATGATCATTTATGTTGACAATGTGTTAACCTTAAAGGCTCTTCGATAGGAGCACAACAAGAACTCCTGGAGCTGGCACTGTCTTTGTACACAAAGGAAAAAGTTGCCTGGTCCCAGGAGGATGACAGTAGGTTGAACAGAAAAGAGAAACAATCCTTTCTGAGGAAATTCTCCTCCATTATTTTTCAAAATATTTTTTCCTTTAAAAGAGTTCTCTCACAGTCCCCATGGCTCCTGGAGGGAAGTGATATTAAACAGCATGGCTTCTTCTTTGGAACAAATACTAAATAGGGGGGCAAAGCAGTTTCAAAACTCCAAGAGGAGGAAAAAAAAAAGATATCTGATTACACAGTCCTGCAAGTCTGGCATTGATGTTCATACTCCATGGTTTGTGAGCTGGAGAGGAATATATGCACATTCACTGTTTGTTTAGCAAACATTTGTTTTTATAATGTGATCTTTTTGTTTTTCTTTTAACGGTCGTTTCCCTCCTCAAGTCACAGGCAGCAAGTCAGCCCTCAGGAGCAACCCTACAATAACAAATAAGCATGCAGAGTACAGTACGGCTGTGAAACCAAACGCTAACCAGCCAGTGTGTGAGCAAAACAGGGTAAAAAAGGTCAGGAAGCAAACTGATTTAACTTTCCTGGTTGCATAGCTGTTATAAACATGAGGGGAGATTATTCAAACAGCATGAAAAATATTAAACTTCAAAGTGCCACTTAGTTGAGCGGTTCCCTTGTAAACCTCTCATTTCAATTAATGTTTGGTTGGGACCTACACTTCCCTTTGCTTGCTTCTCACAGAATTCATTTAGTCAGTTTTCTTTCTTACATAACCTGGCACCCTCTCCTTTTCCAAAATATGGACATTATTTTAGAGCACTTGCATCACAGCACAGCTTCCTGGCTTTTCCCTCAGTGCAGATCTTCGATTGGTTTGCCTTATTCAATACAACAATTCTTATTTCTAGACAAGTCACAGTATCAATACCAGTTGTGTCATAGCAATAACAACTCTGTTCTGCCATTGGACAGGGCAATAATCTGCTTTATTCATGAGCATAAACTATTTGACTTTGTCAGCTTTTCCATTCAGGGACTAGATTAGTTCCCATAAAATAGTGCCATGTTGGCACTTTCATTTAATTATAAAACTCAGCAATTTTGAAAAAGCTGCCACTCACGGGCAACACTAATAATAATACCTAGCTTTTATATAGCATTTATCATCCGTAAATCTCAAAGCACATTACACGAGGTAAGCCCTATTATCCCTGTTTTACAGATGATGAAACTGAGGCACAGTTTGTTACCCCAGAATTTGGCATTCCTGCTTATTAGTCCAGAATTTGACAGTACTGCAGTCAGCAATTTTGTATATTCAGCCACGGTCTGCCAAAAACCAAACATCCCGTTGCTAGGAAATTCTTAGGCCCTGAGAGGTGAGGCCAAATAACTGCATGTATGCAGTTTTGCTGTCAGAATGGGAGGATGGGATAAGAAGTGAATGTGTTGTGAGAACAGAAGGAATGTTTGGACAGCCGACATAGGTCTTGAGTGCCTCTGACACCATCATCATGTAAGTTTCATTACTGTTATGACTAAAAATGTTTTGACAATAAGAGATAATGAGTAGCTCTGATGAAAGTAGAATTGGTGACCCATTAAGGGTTACTATGGTGATCCACTAGGAGTCACTCTAGGTTATGTGCTTTGTTTGAAGTTAGTTATAAAAGATTAGGCGAAAGAATTTGCTTTGGAGTGGTCCAAGGAAGCTTTCTTTGGGCAAAGATCTGACAGCTAAGTTCCCCAGCAGCTAGATGGAAGGCAGGACCCCCTGAAGCCTGGCCTCTGATCCCTCTACACCATTTCTTAACTTTAGGCGAATATAAATGCTTTGAAATGTTCTAAACCTACTGCAGTAGCATGTGTGTGCGTGTGCACGAATAAAACGTAGTTTTGGGTAAAAGCATTCTGGTTTGTATCAGAGCTCTGCCCCCGTTGATTTATTCCTGACACAGCCTAGAGAGAAACAGTTAAGTTACCACTACTTTAGGTACTAATAAACCCTGGGTAACAAAGTCAGTGGTGTGACCTGCCCAGCAATCCAGTGGCAGAGTTCAAATAGAAAGCACTTCTCTTGAATCCCACTCTATCCACTAGGCCACGCTGCCTACAGATTCAAATCTAGGGCTCAGTGAACTGAGGTTAAAATAAGAAATAACTAAAACCTTCATCTCTCTATTGAACCAAACTGTTTTCAACATTAGAAAAAGTTTAGTTGAGGTCAACTCTCCATCTCTGCCCATACAAAGGAAGATGTTCGAATCTGGTGTCTGGCTTCCTCCACTATTCTTCCAATGGGGCCCCTCTCCCTACCTTCCCACAATGGCATCGTGAGCCCAATATTTCACTATCCCAGCTGCAGTTTAACCAAAATCTCATCTGCTTTGGAAATGCTGGGACATGGCTCTGCAATGTGCTATATTTGAATTAATCTGCAGTAGGACCCAAAGGGAAGGGAAGAGGCTGAGCTCCTCTGCAGCTACTGCAAAAGAGGGTAAAATCCAGGAAGAGAGGGAACTGGGTCTGGTGGTTGATGGTGGGAAGGAAATCAGCAAAGGTTTGAAAAGTATGGGTCGGGTTTGGACTGTTTGGGTACTTATCTGAACTGAACCTTTTGAGACTTGACCATCGAGTGGAAAACAGCCTATACACAAGCCTTTCAGTAAGAACTCAGTTTGCATACCAGTACTACTAGAGTACAACTGCAGAAATGTAAATTCCTTCTGGGCATGAGCCTATAAACCAGTAATACTAAATGCCCAACTTCGCTTCAAAGATTCTTAGAACCACTCGCACCACAAAGGAACTGACGCCGACTCCTACACCTGACTTTTAGGCACTTAGAAAATCATTGGGATTCATAAAGCCTGAGTTCAGTGTCTCACTTACGCTACCCAAGTCCCTCTCCTGGAGTTAGGTGCCTCCCTCTGCTTGGGGTTCTCAGCTGAAAAGTCTTATACTATACTTATACTTATACTAACAGTATATAGTTAGGCACCTATACTGTTTGGAGAGGAGGAGGAGTGCCTTCATCTCTTTTAGCCCAGGGGTAAGGTACTCACCTGGCTGTGGGAGACCTCTTGTTCAATTCCTCTTTCCACCTCAGGGGGAGAAAGGATTTAAATTGGGATCTGCTACAACTTGGTTTGTCTACATTGCCCTGTGGTTTGGATAATGGGCGTGCCAATAGCTGTGTGCATCAAAGTGCTAAGCTGGAGCTCTCCCATATGGATGCTGCAGATGGAAACTAAGAGGTTCTTAGTCTACATTAATGTAATCCTTCCATTATCATCATGGCAAATCCTAAAGGGGGTCATAGCCTCCTTGCAGATCACACACAACCCTGGACTGAGCTGTAGTTAGGTCCTTGAAACCATTTGTCTGGATGCTCCATCTATGTTACCATATTACACCACTGAAGCTTTGGCAACAAGGGGATTGCTAGCAATGTATTGGCATTCCTTGGTAAACACACTTTGTAGTGTATTGCTCTTCCATCCGAATAATATGCCCATACAAAGAAAGGTCATTAGTGAATGAAAGTTGTTATCCTCAAATATCTGTACAGTGGCCTAAAGACCTCCTGGTAGACTCAAGCAAGTTCTCAGTGGACGGGCACTCACCTCAAAACCACTACTGTCATTGGCACACCTGGTAAGAGTCCAAGGACTGAACTACAATGGAAATTGTTCTATCTTCTCACCTCTATAGCTGATCCATCTGGGTCAGGATAAAATAGTAGTCCCCAAACTGTGGGGTGAATCCCTATAGGGTGGCATGAAGGAATGTTCAGGGGGGCTTATGGCAGGGTCCAGACCAGACTCCATGGGGAGTGAGCACCACACTGTCAGCCCTGCTCTACTCCCAGACCAGCTTCTTTCCCAATCCTGTTCAGCCCCCAGTCCTGCTCTCCCTCCAGGCCCAGGCCACTCCCTATGAGGGGTGGGGAGGAAGCACCAGGCTTCTAGTCACACTCTGCCCCCAGATCAGCTCCAACCCCTTGTCTGCCTTCCATCATAAAATGTCTGGGGCAAGAACGGTCTATTACTATGTATAGTACCTAGTAAGATGATCCCATCTTTGGATGGAGCCTCTAAGTGTAACCATAATACAAATGATAAAAAGAGCAAGTTTCCCCACTAATGTCCTCCCTATTTTTCCCATGTATCATTCTGCTTTTACAATTAAGGAAAAGAAAAAACCCTATGCCTAGTTTTCTATTATTTATTTATTTATTTATTTTTGTAAACCAGAGAATACAGAATGCAAAGAAATGTTTCCAGCAAACAGGGTAATAGATATGAGATAAGGATCCTTTGCTACATTTTTTAATTGACAGATGAGAACTCCTGGTTTGACTCTAATAGTGGATTTACATCCCAACTACATGATATGCAGAAATGTCAAGTACAGGATGTCAAGTGGCTTTCCCATTTAATAGGATGGCAGTGAGAGGAAAAGGAAGCATTTGTAGGGTGAACACAATTATTACTCTCAAGATGCTTCTGTTAAAAGCAGCTTGAAGAGTTTCCATCATGATGCATGGAAGAATTACCTGATGAGAAGAAAAGACTGTCTTCTTAAAACTCTCAACCTTCAGGTAATGTCGTTCAGGGCTCACCAATCAGTTGAGAAGAATTCAATCCCAGGGAAGTGCATGAAATATACTTCTCTATGTTCCTTTAAAGCTTTTAATCTCCAGCTATTGACAGCAACACATTCCATCTGAGCTTTCTTCCTGTCCCCATCACTTGAAACACTTGCTTTTCTTTTGATTATCTCTCACCTTGACTACTTCTCTCTGGCCTACTGAGCTCCCACATGTGAGGGATTTTGCAACATCTCTAGGTCTCATTAAGTCCTTAGAATGCCTTGTGTGTGTTTGTAGGTGGGGTGTGTCTCAGCCCAACTCTCTATTTCCTTATTAGCTCTTCAGTGATGTAGAAGCAGACAGGGAAAAGTTAAGGGGCATAAAGCACACCCTGATAGGCCCAATAACCTATCAGGGGTCAGGTGCTGGATATAAAAAGCATAGAAAGCAAGTAGTGGGAGTTTGCTATGGGTGAAACCAGGTTCCAGAGGGCAGTGCTTTGGTTTTACTCTCAGACTATGAGGACTTTTATTTGAAAGCCCTAAAATGAGCAGGGGAGTTGCCTGGGTTGTTGTTATTCCCTGTGAAGGGGAAGAACATTTGCCATTAGACTGTTTGTCATCCTGGGAGTTTGTTTGTTTGAATGTCCAGAGATCCTAGGCTTTTTAACTGCCCTCTAGTCTAGCCAGTCAGTGGCAGTTAAAATAATCTCTCTCAAATGCCACCAATTATATCCCCCTGTGTGAATCCCTTCCCTGCTTTCTTCTACTACTCTCAATCAAATGCATTAATCTTGTTCCCACTTTCAACTCTCTTCATGTAATCCCTGCTTAAAACTCTACTCTGCTTTCTCATCAAACTGATTCTTGACCTTTCACTCCTCCCAGGAATCCCCCCTCACTGGTATTCACTTTCCTTCCCCTACGGTAGTTTTTGTGCCTTCCTGCATGTTGCCCCATATACCTTGAATGTTCTCTCTGTCCCTTTACCCCACACAGCTATCTTCTCCTCATTCAAATCCCTCCTAAAATCTGACCATTTCTGCGAGGCAGACAAATGCTAAGCCTTGTCAGTGGGTAAAGTAGAGAGAAGAAGGGTAGTGAATCACAGATTGGTGAATGGCCATTAAATGACTAGACCTGCACCACTGTGCCAATGAAGTTTAGACTATGACTTCAATGGAAATAGAATTGGAGGCTTAATCTACAAGTTCATTGGCACAAGAATGATCTTCTGCCATATGTCTTCATGTACAGTCCTGAGCACATCTTTTGCACTTAACACATAAATAACAATCACAAAGAATCCTGCATGCGTATAATGTGATAGGGGTAAAGAAAGCCTAAAAGGACATCACAGAATTAACAAATTGGGAATTGATTGAGGATCAGACTCCAGAGCCTCTGTAAAAGCAAACCCTTAATTTGGCCATATTTTATTTGAGAAATAGGTAAATGCTGAGGAAATTAAACTAATCTGAGAGTGCCATTTATTTTCAAAAACTGATGAGAGTGTGAGATGAAATAGTCAACATGGAAATAAAAATTATTAATTAAAAAAAATCCAGCTGTGGTTTGTATTATTTGGTGCATTGATACAATATAAAGTCCTAACTTCACTTTTAACAAGCTTTATGAAATGAACAACAGTCTTACTTTCTTGAATATTATGCTTCTGGTTTACATTAGCTCCCAGTCTCTTTCACAATGTAACCCTTTGTGTTCTTACAGTCATAGCTGTTAAGTGTGTAACCTGCTCTATAACAGCCTGACGCGAAGCCCATGGAATGTTTTGGTTTTAACTTTGTATTTCTTGTCTCCTATGCTGTGTTATGAAGAAGAGTATGTAGAGCAGGATGTAAAATGTTTGCTTTAAGTACAGATCTTTAAAACTATGTTCAATTGCAGATTTGATTGTTTTAATGATACAAAAATCTGTTCAAAGTCAAATAACCTAAAGTCTTTTTGCAAAGGAAAAGTCTGTCGATGTCAGGCACCAGTGAAATACAAATTCTGTCAAGAAATTATTAATCTAACAGATCTTGACATTAGAACTGGGCTTGATCAGAAATGCGAATTTTAATACAATAAACTGGATACAATGCAAACTTTATGTTTCAAGCCAAAGCCTTTTCCCCACCTTCTCTTTTCCAGACAACATATTTTACAGACACATTGATGTTGTTCTCTTTTGGACAAATTCTAGAATAAAAGTTTCCATTAAAAGATGGCTTAAAGATACAACAGGAAGTTGGGAGGAATTTGTTGAGTATAATATATAACAATATATGTTGTAGTTAATTTGAATGTACTTGTTGAGGGGCAGAGTCTGTAACTCAGAAAGGCTTCAATGATGTGTGGGTTTTATAGCATAGCAAAGATGGAGCCCTTAACTAACATTTCCTTCTTTTAAGGGTTTGCATTGATTTGATGGATCTGATGCAGCACTTAAATGACCTTACCTGTGTTTCAGTGAAGTAGTAATGGTGGGATAGGAAGGTGGCTTGAGAGAAAATGCAAGTGAAAGATTGGATTCATATATTAAAAACCAAAAGAGACTGTTGTGATCATCTTATCCAACTGCCTGCATAACACAAGCTATATGACTTCCCTGAATTAATTCCAGTTTGAACTAGAACATATTTTATAGGGAAAAAAATCCATTCTTATTTTTAAAATTCCCAGTGATGGCTAATCCACCACAATCTTTAGTAAATTGTTCCAATGGTTAATTATCCTCACTTTAAAAAATATATGCCTTATTTCAAATCTGAATCAGTCTAGAGAGATAAAACCAGGCAAAGTTCCAATAGATATTATGCAAGCTTCTCTAACACAACTTAGCAATACACCTAAATCTTGGAAAGCAACCAGCCTCTAATACTTCAGTCTTGTGTTCACACAAGTCTTCCAATTCTCTTCAGTGCTGAACAGAGTCAAATAATCATGAAAAGATGTGCCAGAATATATGATGGCTTTCTGATATGACAAAAGTCCACTAGTAACTACAATAAAATCAAACATTTCAGTTACTGTCTAAATTAGAATTTGAATATACATTTTCATAGGTGAAATAATTTGATTAACCCAATGCAGCACAAGATCACCTTGCGACGGCTGAATAATCAGATTGATATACTATCTGTCTCCCATCAGCAAACTATCTGAAAACATGGTAATGGACATTTTTTTTAAAAAATCCAGTTCAATTTTTCATGGGCATGGAGGGGACTTAGATAATGTGGGGGGGCTGCAAAATTTTTCTTTAAAAAAAAGTTCTCTTTTGCCAAAAATCTTTTTGTGCAAAAAACTTCAACCAGCACTAAAGAACATGTTGAGCACAGACCTCATCACTTTCAAACTGTCTCATTGCCTTGCTCAGCTTCCTAATCATTGTATTTGGTCATTTCCTCCACTAGAGGGAAACTTTTCTGCATACTGCTTATTTTTGTATTCCTCTTCTGTTTCCTTCCCTTTCTTGTTCCTCTGGGGAACTTGGTACTGAGCTAGTCAGGCTAGCTGTAAGTGCTCCTGAAGTTTGTAATGATATGCGTTATCACTAAATAAAGCCCTCTCTTTCTGTTGCATTCCTGTAGTGCCTTTCAAGAAGGCTCTAAGACTGGGAAGCTTAGAATGTAACTGTCCCATAGACAGTTCTACCAATTAATAAATTCCCAGCACCTTTAAGACACTTTGTAAACCATAATATGACATTTGTTTTTCACTTCACTTATCTCAGTACACTCAGGATCATCCTTGTGGATTACCTGGAGCATTTGAATTTATAAGACAAATCTAGAAACACCATTGCATACCTGAAGTTTCCATTAGTTTTGTGTGGCAAATGCTAGGGGACTTGAGCAGATTACATTTTGGGGGATCAGCTAAGTTCATGCCGTGTTGATTGATTCTTTTGTATTTAGTGAAGTAGCAGTCCCCCGCTTACCTTTAGAATGTAAATTTTACAAGCAACTCTGAGTGTAACAGAAGGTCATGACTGCAAATAGAAACTTACTTAGAAACTTGTGAAATAATAGAGACAGGTAATCAGTTTGGAACCTGCATTGGCCAATGCTATTCATATGGCTGCAACCTTATGCATTCCAAAGGTCAAGCTTTCTAGTAGGAATGGACTCATTATTTTTAGAAACTCGGATTTCAAATGAGAAATGTGTACCTGCAATTTGTAAGATTAAAATACAATGGGCCAGCTCTTCAGATGGTGTAAATCAGTGTAAGTCAATAGATCTAGGCCAGTTTACATCAGATGAAGATCTGGGCCATTGCATTTTAATCTTACAAGTTGCAGGCACACATTTTTCATCTAAAGTCCAGGGTTTTAAAAATAATGAGTCTATGCCAGGTAGAAAGCTTGACCTTTGAAAGACAAAAGGTTGCTGTATGAGTAGTTTCTGTGTAAGTAGCCTTTTCTTTTTAACTCAGAGTCTGGAGTTTCCTATTAGATCCACTCAAAGCAGGAAACCCAAAGCAAATGTGGCAATAATTTCTAACTACTGTAGGCAGACAAATGCTATGAACTGGTTAACAAAGTGATTTTTTTTTACCCATCTGCTAATGAAGCTGGTAGACATTATTAAGTGTTAAAATGAACCATTTATCCACCATAATAGATTGACACTCAGAGTATGTTGCCTCTCTGTTTGTAATCATCATGTGCCTGCACATGATACAAATGTTCAAAGCTCAAACTCAAAGAGTCCAATGCTGTGGGAAGCTAGAAGGATAAATGAATGAGCTTCTGCATTAATTGAAACTGATTTGTTTATGCTTATCTGCCCACCAGCCACTACCACTAGCCTCCACAAAGAATGGTGTTGTTGTTTTTTCCCCTTCTCTCATAACTGACATTAATATCTTTTCATGAATTAGCCGGGGGAGGAGGAGTCTTTAATAGGGTTAGTCCCTATGCTGAAGGCATTGTTTGTCATATGTTTCCCACTTTGCCTTTACATTATGCTTCTAGTATCAGTATGCTTCTGGTATCTGGCATCAGATGAGGAAGAGGTGAGATTCTGGTTTCTTTGACGTCTAACCATATTATAAACAGTAAAGAGGAAAAATCAGAAGTGATAATGATCTCATATTTAACCAGCAGTTCCTTCCATGTAGAAGGATCCCAACGTGTTTTATAGCCTGTACTCATGGTTGTGGTCCACTGCATCGAGTCTTGAGAACTGGTTTACTTAGGTGGCTCTTAGACATGAGCTAACTTCTCTTAAACCCCTATCACTTTCTATGCCCTCCCCTATCATTAACTTGTAGTTCTCCCTTTCTCATCTCCCTTCCTCACTCATCTTCTTCCCAACTCACCAGCTCTTTCCCAGCTCCTGTATTTCTCCTGCTCTCTGTATTAACCTTTATCCACATTTTCCTTTTCTTCATTTTATAGGACTCTACCATGGCACCTTTTCCCTTTCTACTCCCCACAGATAAAGAGTCCAATTTAAAGGTCTGCTTTTAATTTCCAAGACCTTCTATGGAAATGACTCAAGACACTTCAGAGATTTCTCCTCTCTTCACAACATATTTCCCTGACCATTTGTGGCTTTGTTTCTCACATACCAGGATGCTGTAATTCAACAACAACAACAAAACCAGGTAGTTTCAGACAGTAATTAAAGTATTGACCATAGTAACCTTGCTCATCCAGTGATGGAACAAAAATATGATTCATCCAATCAAAAATATGACTAATCCAACCTGTAAATCTCAAATTTCATCCATTTGCAAACTGCTCATAAGCAATCTACAGACTGCAAATTATTCACTGGAAGTATTCAGCAACAAATTGTGAATTAACAAATAAAATAGGGAAACTGTAAGTAGCTTGCAGACAATTGGTGAACAGAAAAGAAGGTGACATTCATTATATTATGTACTGTGAATTATTCACTCAGATTTACCTGATATTAAATTCTGGATTGAATACCAAAACAGTGTTTACCTAAGCTTAATTCCATGATACAGCAAAAGTGGAGTTTGTTTTCCAAAAAAGGACATGACCTTTAGGATCTCAAGAGATACATTTGCAATGTGCTTTCAAGCTGGGGACAGTGAAGGAGAAAAGCTCATCTCTATTTGAAACACTAGACTGGGAACCAAGAAATCTGGGCTCATTTTCCAGCTTTGTCACAAACGTTCTATGTAACGTTGGACAAATCACTTACCATCTCAATTCCTTATCTGTTAAACGGTGATATTAAGACTTATTTTACCCACTGTAATGGGGCATACAAACCACCGCACTGAGTCCGAAGGGGTTAAAGGGCAACACTGGGCCCATATACCCCACCCCTTCTGGCATGTAGCTCATGCTCCAGCCAGAAAGGAAGCTTAAAAGGGAACAACTCAGCTCAGAAGGGAGAGGCGGAGGAGGAAGACACGTATTCTGAGGGCTCACGAAAAAGGATGCTGGAAAAGCCTGCCTAAAAGGATGAAGACAGCCTGCAGAGCCTGGCTGGGGCTGAAGGTTTAGTGGTCTTTTCTTTTCTCTTGCTATCTCATATTGGACTTGAAGATGCTGGGGCAGACGGATGGTAGGCTGAAGGAGGACAATTTGGGGCACTCCACCGCGCCAGCTGTTGTCTTCTCTCATAGGGTGCTATGTTGGAGCCTGGTGGGTTGGGAGGGCCCAGGCTTCCCTAGCAACTGTGCTTATTGCAAGAGGTGCCTAAACTCCTTTCCTCCCCATTCCCTTCTAGAAAGGAGAGTGTAAGGATGTTGAAAACCCTGAGGTGAAGATAAACCATGTACAAGGATTAGGAAATGGACTGCAGGCTCTTCCCGCTGGGAGGTTGAAGACTGGAAGCTGGGTGTACTAACTACTAAGCCACCTGACTCTCTGAGGACTCTATTATGCCCACCCTTTATCTGTCTTGTCTAGTTTGACTGTAAACTCTGCAGGGCAAGAACTGTCTCTTACTATGTATATGTAAAATGCTTAGCACAATTAAAGGCTGAGCTCAGTTGGGACTTCTAGATGTTAGTGTCATACAAATAAGTAATAATAATAATAGGATTGCCAACAATTTGGCATACTTTTTATATACCTTTATGTTTTCCTTGATGGAAACCTTTCTGAAAAATTATTGGGGGGTGGGTTGAGGTTAGAGATAATTTCCCCATAGAAGGATTATTGGAAGAGTATTTAAAATATGTAGGCACAGGCAGTGTTAACTTTTTCTTTCTAGTTAGCTCAATTTTTTACCCTTAGCATGTAGCATATGCAAAAGTATCTATTGAACCCTCCAGAGTGAATATCTACTGATCAATAGACAATTCTGCTCTTGCTGAATCAAAAGGAAAATGATCCATAAGAAAATAAAACATGATAGGTTACATTCAGAAATCCTTAGTAAATTGTTCTCATCTTTACTGAGACAATTCTAAACAAAGCCAGGAGGGGATTTGCTGATGCAAGAGCTAAGTAAAAATCTGTATCAAAACGTCTGAATTTGGTTTATTGAATTTCTTTCATTATTCATTTTGTCTGGGCTAGATTGCTCTTCTTTCTTACTTAGGACAGGTGAAAGAGGTAGGTCCCATCTCATGGACCAATAGTTCCTCTAATTTAAGACGTGACCAGAAATATGAGGAAGTTTCCAAATCATTTTATTAAACCAACACCATAGGTAATTGGCCTTTGGTGTTCATGGTGTGCAACAAAAATACACTTGGTGTAATTCCAGCATTTCTGGAGACAAAACTCCTTCTTTATTTTAAATAAAATTACAGAGCTAGCTGTTTATTTAGGAGAGATGAGGCAATGCTGAAGTGCAGAGGAGTTCTATCCTGACCAGCCAGGGGTTTAGAAGGAAGGGGCATCCTTTGCTGTATGCCTATCCACCCTTTCCAGAAGTAACAAACCCCTGATTTTCATAAGCTTCCCTTTGGGTCCTCTTAAGCTTAGAAAGGCTTTCTCCAAAACAGGAAGGGTTTGAAAACCTTTTAGCTGGGGATTGAGTTGGCAGTAAGAACACTTCTTCAGTCTCTTTGGACACAAACACTATCGGGAGAAACAGTTCTTCAGAGCTTAGAATTTTTATTGCAATATTTCTGCTGAGTTTCCCCCACAGCTGGCTCAAAAGGATATAAAATCTCTTTGTTTCCACCAGCAGCAGCCATTAAAGTCTGAGCCACACAGGATTCCTGTCCTTTTGTCATGACAGGTAAGGATTTAGGGGGGAGGAGGGAGGTAAAGAAGTACTTAAAGGGAGACACGGGGAGGATGGACTTCAATTTCAACATGGACTTAAGCACTGCACGCTGGCACTGCTGGCTCAGATGCTGGATAGAGACAAGTATGAGTTGTTATGAAAAGGGCCTGACTGGGCTTTTAAGTCTGTGGTGTCAATGCAGAGATGCACCATTCCTGTGGAAACTTCAAGACTCCCAGTGCATCAGGCAGGCAATGTGCAAATCCCTCACCCCTTGCCTCCCGACTACACAATGGAAATATTGTGAAGAGGCGAGGGTGGGGCCACAGCAAAGGCTAGCCCTTTGAAGAAGTCAATGCCACTGCGTGTGCTAGTTTAAAGTCTTCCTGTGCTGAGGAGACCACAGAGACTCACTGTGCCTGGTCCTTACATGGGGGCACAAGGAGAGATGGCTCCTTGATTTCTAACCCCTCCTCCCCATCCCACATTCCTGCACGTGGCTGTAATCCAAAATGTTTGACATCAAAGAGCCCAATTTGCAAACATAGGCATCTAAATAAAACCTCTAAATGATTTGTACACTGAAGCTGGCACCTAGGGAAATAATGGTTCTACATGCATCTAAATGCAGCATATGGAGGCCTATTAACGCATCTGTATTTAAAATTAGCACCCTCATGATAATAAGGAGGATGAAAATTGAGACTAGGAGTTGTATGTGTTTTTGGTTTCCTATCTGTCTGCAAATATCTTTGTTAATTAGCAGTTATAGCGAGGAAAATTGTGACAAGTGCAAGATAGAAACACAATTCTGTACTTCGATATATCTCTCTGTTTTATATTTCTCAGTGTGAAATTCCTGCTTTAAAGGAAGTTTTATAATGCAGGAAAAGCTAAGCTGGTCTTCAGTTCTGAATTACTTTCCTGTTACAGAATTATGATAGTGGTTTGTCAGAGTCCTTGTTTCAGCGGGTGAGGACTTTACAGATTCAAAATACACCAGCATTCAAAAACAAGTCTGTGTTATCCTAAATGTTACATATTACCATTGCCACATGTAAATCTATCTACCCATCCAACAACCCTTGTATCTCAAATTTTTCATCCATTTACAAGTGTTTGGGTTCGAGTCAGTACGTATAGCACATTGACAAACGTATATATCTCTGAAGAAGTAGCAATCTCTGAATGCTGCTGTAACCTGCAATATTTTGACCAGCTACCTCAACCATTACAGCATTTGACTCATTCTGTTTTCATGCACTGACAAACTCCTTACCCCTTGCTATTGATTAGGATAATTAACACAGTTGTATAGGAAGAATCTAATCAATCATGGTCAATAAAGTACTTTATTAATTCCACTTTTATATTCCAATGCCATCATGGATTCTTTAAGATCTATTTCTCTTGCAGAGTCATTAACAATGGGGAGTGCGGGGGAACCCACATGTGGTAATTATGTATTGGCAATTTATTATGTGGATGGTGGTGATATTGTGAAGGGAAACAATCCTAAAGTATTTTCCCATAAGAAGCAGACTCACCCAGCTGGGACAATGAGAACAACTTTACCTTGCTATCTGACATTTAGACTTGTCTTAAAGAGTCATCTCTGTAGCCTTAACCAGATCCAGAGGCTGTAGGGGTCTGATCATGGTAGACGAGAAATAGTTGCATTTGGTGAGGTTAGTGAAAGGTGAAATTCTTGAGCAAACTTGGCCTAAAAAATGCTCTGGCTGTGCTGAGTCAGCATACGTAACAGTGATGAACAGTTATACAATGTTGAGATGTTGAGAACAAAATTAATCAAGGCACCAAAGGACACGAAGAGAAAAAATTCTTGAATTGCCTATACACCTATGCTAGAAGCCTGGATAACTAACAAACAAACAAAAAAAGAATTGGAATTGATCACTTAGGAGCATAAATTCATTCTAGTGGAGATTGGTGAAACCTGGTTGGATGATTTGCACTGTTGGAATGATAAAATCAATGGTTATAACCTGTTGAGGAAGGACTGAGTTGGCAAAAGGGGAGGGGGAGTGACACTCTCTTAAAAATGGGATTATCTGTTTCTGAGTCACTGATCACTTGGAAGAAAAAGATCTTGAATACTTATGGGTAAATGTCCTAACAGATAAATCACAAGATGAAGTATAGTTGGTGTCTTCTACAGACTATCAAATCACACTGGGGAACAGGATAAATGCCTTTTTTATGCACCTATCTATAACGTGTAGGGGAAAAAAAGCTGTGTGATCATGGGGGGATTTCAAATTGAAAGACATATGCTGGAGGACTCATGCTGCCAGTACTAAAACATCCTTGGAATTTCTAAACATTGTAAATAACAATTTCATAACTCAAAGTGTTGCAGTCAAGATTTTATTCTGCTTGCATATTGTCAAAGTGATCAAGTCATGATCACTTGGACCTAAGCTACCATTAAATTTTAGTTCTGTGATCAGTTCATCTTTATCTGTTAAGACAAAGTTTAATAAAGTCCAGACCAGTTATATATATATACTTAGTACTTTAAAAGATTCAATTTCACAAAGCTGAAAATAATTGAGCCAAATAAGATAGAAGGAAGAATTTAATATGAAAAATGTGAATGATAATTGGAAATCTTCTAAGAACACCTAATGAGATGCCCAGACAGCCACATTCAAAGAAGACGATCATATTGGTTAAAAAGCTGACCAGGTTTAGAAGGGAAGTAAAGGCAGCTATAAATATGTATATAAAACAAGTGGAAGAATGGGGAAGTTATAGTAATCAAAAAAATCAGAAGTGGGTAATTGTAGAAAACTGATAAGGGAAGCAAAGGGACACACTGAGAAGTGTATGACAAGCATAAGGACAATAAGGAGGTTTAAAATAGATTAGGAAACAAAAAGATTCCAGAAAATGGCATTAATCCATGTGGTAGAATTATCAATAATAACGTGGAATAGGAAGAATGGTTGAGTAAATATTTCTGTTCTGGGTTTCAAGAAAAAAAAAACCCAGATGACAGTCTCATCATACTGTGGTAACAACACACTTTTAATTCCACTAGTATCTCTAGAGGATGTTAACCAGCAACTACTAAAGTTAGACGTTTTTAAATCAGCAGGTCCATGCAATTTGCATCCAAGAGCTTTAAAAGAGCTGGATCAGGAGTTTGTTGGTCCATTAATGATGATTTACAATAAGTCTTGAAGCACTGAGGAAATTGCAGAAGAATGGAAGAAATCTAAAGTTTTACCAGTTTTTAAAAGGATATATGGGAGGACCCATGTAGTTATATGCCTGTCAGTCTAATATCTATCCCAGGCAAGTAAAGGGAGCAGCTGATAAGGGAGATGATTCATAAAGAATTAAAGCAGGGTAATGTAATTAATGCAAATTAACATGGGTTTATGGAAACTAGATCCTTTCAAACTAGCTTGATATCTTTTTTAATAAGATCATAGATTTGGTTGATAAAGGTAATAGTGTTAGCATAATATACTTAGACTTCTGTCATGTATTTGATTTAGTACTACATGACATCTGGTTAAAAAACTAGAATGAAATAAAATCTACATGGCAGACATTAAATGGATTAAAAACTGGCTACCTGATAGGTCTCAAAATGTAATTGTAAATTGGGAATTGTCATCGAATAGGTGTGTATCCATAGAGTCATGCAGTGTTTGGTTCTTGGCCCTATGCTATTTAACATTTTATCAGTGAGCTGGAACAAAACATAAAATCATCATTGATAAAGTTTGCAAATGACAATTGGCGGGTGAGTAAATAATGAAGAAAACAGGTCACTGGTTCAGAGTGATGTGCATTGCCTAGTAAACTGGGCGCAAGCAAACAATATACATTTTAATATGATTAAATGTATAAATGCGGGAACAAACTACATAGGCCAGACTTACAGGATGGGGGACTCTATCCTGGGAAGCAGTGACTGAAAAAGATCTGGGAATTGTGGTGGATAATCAGCTGAACATGAGCTCCTAATATGATGCCATGGTCAAAAGACTTATTGCGAGCCTGGGATGCATAAATAGGAATCTCGAATAGGGATAAAGAGGTTATTTTACCTCTGTGTTTGTCACTGCTGGAATACTGTGTCCAGTTTTGGTTTCTACAGTTCATGGAGGATGTCAGTAAACTGGAGAGAATTCAGAAAAGAGTCAAAAGAATGATTAAAAAATGAGAAAACATGTCTTATAGTGATAGACACAAGGAGCTCAATCTATTTAGCTTAAGAAAGAGAACATCAAAGGGTGATTTAATTACAGGCTGAGTATCTATGTGGGGAACAAATATTTAATAATGGTCTCTTCAGTCTACCAGAGAAAGGTATAACATGGTCTAACAAGTGGAAGTTGAAGATAGACAAATTCAGATTGGAAATCAGGAGTATATATTTAACAGTGAGAGTAATTCACCATTGGAACTTCATGACTGACCATTTTTAAATCAAGACTGGATTTTTTTTAAAGTATATGCTCTAGGAATTATTTTCGGGAAGTTGTATGGTCAGAGTTATTCAGACCAGATGATCACTGTGGTCCCTCTGGCCTTGGAATCTATGATGAGGAACTTCTATAAGAATCCAATCCCAACTGACTTCATTGTGCATTGGCTTAGACTTTAAATGACCTGAAGTTTTGTTGGAATCTCAGAGAATATACTGGGGGGAAGGAGAGAGGGGACGAGATTAATTAAGAACAATGTGGCCTTGAGACAGGTTCTAGTTATTCTAAACCACTCTGCTCATTGAGTGACACATTTTCTCCTACCACTATCCATTTTCTGTCCTGTTTTCATTCCCCACCTTCTTTCCCTGCCATGATGCTATTTTTATTTCCATGGGGAGATGTTTTTTTGCTTTTTGGTAACATTTTTAACTCTAATTTACCATTACCAAAGCAGCTTGTGCAAAGAACGCTGTCATCGAGGTGATATATTTAAAACTAGCTGAACAATGTCCAGGTCTGTCTGGAACTCAATTAATCTGTAAGCCATTAAGTAAATGAAATCTAAAAATGTTTCCTTGTTCCTCTGAAGTATCAATACATTAGTGCCGTCTGCCCAGGCTCCAAGCCATTAAAATAATAGAGTTAGATTGCCCACACACTCATCATTTTCAGGGAACTCAGCCTCATGCCCTGCTCTTCTCATTAGCAGGAATCAGATCATATTCATCTTTTTTTTCCCCCTGACCCTCTTTCTGGAAGCCTTCCCAGAGCTGATAACATCCTCCACCTGTCCTCCTCTGAAACTGAACCCCACTGCCAAGTTACTTCTGTTGAAATTAGAGGAGGTAGAGCGCCAAAGGCAGCCTAGCAGATCCTGAAATGCTGACCCCACCTCCATACACCCTCTCAAGATGAGGATAAAGCTGATTTGTTGCAAGGAAATGTAAACAACAACGTGTCTCTATTCACCTGTCAAAGAACGTATCATTAGGTCACACCTGCCTTTAGTTTTGTTTCTTATGAAAAGTAGAATTATAAGGAAATCAGGGGAATTTACCAATGCAGCCCTTGCTTTTTGCAAAATCCTTAAATTAAAAAGTTCTGGCTTAACTGGGAATTGAAACATTGGTTTGTAGGAATCTTAGATACTGTATGACTGCAATTATCATTACAGATGATAATTTGATCATGATTTTTAACATATTTATCCCTGCAACATTTCTTAAAAATGCATTCAGAAAAGCATCTTCAAGTACACTTTATTATGAGATTTTATAATAATTATGCTATTAATATAGGATTTTTACTGCCATAATATACATTAATAACCATCATGATGCTGGAATAAGTTTTGATCATCTTATTGTGTCATCGCTTAGAAAAAGATGGAAATCTTTTCCTTTGTCCCTTTGTCCTGCCTGCTGTACAGTTCCTTTTACTTCATTAGAGGCTGCTTGCGGTCTATGGCTGAAACATGATGAGCATCCAGAGAAAGTGAGTTTGGAATATTTGGGTTCATTGAATCTGCTCCCTTCATATGTAAACTGCAGATCAACACTTACATCTAAAATCTGTACTTAATCCAGTTCAGGCCTAGGTGGGAATTTGCTTCTCATGAGAAGAGGATGTCCGACCACTGGAGATCTAGATTTAAATGGAGAAAGCTCTAGGAGGTAGCCACCCACATGTGGTCTTTTGCATGCTTTGGGGCAGGCCAGCTCCTTATCATTTCTCTTCCAGGGGGTTGGGTATTTCCTTGCTCCACTTTATGCAAATAAATTATATTTTCCTATAATAATGATCCAAAGCCGTATATCTTAAAATAGTGACACTCCAACGGTTTGGGTTGCTATTCCTGTATAATGCCATAGAATTTTATTTTGTATTCCTTTTTTAAAGGATGGGGGCTATTGCAAATCTATCCCATGACAGGCCTTTATGTTCAGGTCTGAGTGAGTAGTGCTTCATTGCACAAGTAGCCCTCACTCTGCCAGATTCTGCTCTCAGACCAGTGTAAATACAGAGTAACACCACCCTTGAAGACAAGGGAGTTAGCAACAATCAGGAGTAAATGAGAGCAGAATTTGGCTTACTGGTGCTACTTGCTTAATAAAACACTATTTAATGTGAGTTAACATGGAAGAATCCGGCCCTAAAGGATGTGACTCCTCTTGATGACTATGAGAGTTTTCCTATGTAGCCAAATGCAGTTTTGATCTAGGCACAATCTGGCCTGTATAGAATACACAACTCATTGGTTAATTGGTGAGGTTTGGGGGTGGTTTTATTTTTGGTAACACTGGCATTTACATCTCTTTCACCCAGCCTTGTTTTTAATAAGGTCAAAAGGGGATAAAAACAAGAACTACATCACTATAAAAGTAGTCTTTGTCTCTTTTGTTCTTGTTAAGATGAAGACAAGTTCACAAGACAATATCCAGGTTCTGCTGCACAATATGAACCTGAATTGATCTTCCCATTCCTGTCTTTGAAATGAGGAAGAAACAGCGTATGTCAGCAACAGCTGAACAAAGACTCTGCAAATCCCTTTTTTTTCCCATTTGCTTTCAGTAGAATCCTAGAGACCATTCTTATGTCTCATTAGAGTCCTTTAAAGCACATTATACCTACTCTGAGCTTTTTAGTTCATTTCTACAGTTGAAAGGCCAGTTGGAACTTTAATCTGCCCTCTCAAGTTACCTTAATTTGTTGTTAAACTTTAAATGACTTTGTATTACAAATCAGGTCAGAGATATCAAGAGCTTGCTTTTTTCGCCCAGCTACCTGTAACAGAGGATGTTCTAATAATAATCTTTCCAACATCCTCCCACCTGCAAATAACATTGGTTGGTGTGCTGGTTTGTTTGTTTGTTGTCTGTCCTAGAGTGAATTTAGTGCTGGTAGAAGGTGGTGATTCACATCAAAGAACACTAAAATTTGCTATTTATCAGTCAAATGCATACAATAATGTGAGCAGCTGCAGCATAAACTTCTCCTCACTAATCCCACATCATGTGCATCAAACCTGAATGGCCACACCATCTCCTGGATGATAAAAGAGCTCCATTTCTATGTCTGTTCAGTCATTACCCTCTTCAGGGTTCCTGGGAAAGTACCATCTATGGTCATAACTCTGTTAGGATTCACCAGTTGGAACTAGTTCTGTGTATCTGACTGTATGAATAATTACCTCTTTGGAAAATACTCGATGTCAAAGGTGGTACAATACAGTTTAGAAGCTAGACGTGCAGGGTCAAAACCAGAGCCCTTTTAAGTCAGTGGAAAGGCTCCCATTGATTTTAGTGGGCTTTCGATTGGATCAAGCCCATAACTTGTAATGTCTTCGTTTTTCCTTAATCTCTCTATTACCAGAATAAGTTCCTTAGGGGCAGATCTGGCTGCTGCTGCTGGGTTATACCCATGCAAGCAAAACATTACATGGTACCAAATTATTACTGGGATGTTTTATTTGAAGTGGACACCTGCACATTAAGAACTGGACTGCAACCAATGACTCATTCCTCATTTCAGTTCAATTCAATAAGACTTAATTGGCATGACAAGCTATACAAGTGTGGCCAAAGCATAAGAGACAGCTCCTTCAGGTATCCATAAGAGGTAATTACGAACCACCCAGGAGGGGGCTATATTCTCTCACTGGGGTTTGATCCTTTATATCCTTTTGTGATTACTGTCCCTTCCTCATCTGGTGGCAGGTTGATACACAGCTCTCTGTCACCTTGCTCCCACGGTTAGGCAGGCTTTCCCTCATTACTTTTTGATGAAAAGGGTTTTGGTTTTTTTTACAACTCCTAATTGTTAAGGAAATATATATTTTTCATTTTCTCATCTTTTGGACATTGAGAAAAAAAAAGGCAACTGTTCTACTTCAATCTCCCCTCTCACACATTGGGTGCACAGTCACTTCTCTTTGGTTTCAGACTGTGCTTTCATATACTGAGCTAAAAGAAGTCCTGGCCAAAGTCAGAAGAATGGTCTAGAAGTGAATGGCTCCATGTCCTATGAACAGTCCCCAAAACAAGGCTGTCCCTCCTCTAAATGACAGGTGGTATCTAACTTTTAAAAGCTTCTACCCAAAGGCAAGACACCAGTGAATTGGAAGCCTAAGAAACTCAGTTGTTTGAATTTAAAACTATTCTGAATTGAAAAAGGGCTAATTATGGACTGGATTCTGCTCTGGTTTACATCCTGTCTTGAAAGCAATGATTTTGCAAGGGGTGTGCGTCAGAGTAGAGTTTGGCATTTAGTTGTACCATGGCCATTAACTGTGACCTTGGAAATTGTGCAGTGGCCCAGGAACTGACAGTTAGGGTACAGTGATGCCCAGGCTGCCACTGTTATTTTTAGCATGCTAGCTTGATCAAAAGTAATGCATACATGTCTACCTGTGCTGGAAAGCACTCCTCCAGCTGCAGTATACACATACCTTTAGTGTCCCATGGAGGAGGGCTTGCTTCGTAGACCTGACTTATCCAGTTTGCTTGGTTGGGTATTTTTGCCAGTATGTATTTCCCACCTAGTTTTGATTCATAGGCTCTAATTCTCCTCTCATTTTTCCCCGTTTTACATCAGTATAACCCCATTGACTTTAGTAGACCTATTTTTAATTTACACCAGAGTAAGTGCATGAAAAAATTGTCTCTATTTCAAATAAATTTTACTACTCATGCCTAACCTTCCATCACTGTTGCAGTGGCCATATCTAGGAAATGTGTCAAATCTTACTCCACTTACGTTGAATAAGTGATGGTAGGGAACATTTGTATATCAAAGGAATGCTTGGAAATGGGGTTATATCGGAACTAAATATTAAAAAAATGCTACTGGAGACTGACACTTGGACTTTGAAAACTGCATTGAAGTATAAGGGATATGATGCCTTGGGGAGAGCCATATAGGTGTTGTAGAGTTCTCATCTGTTGCCTTTCTGAGGTCTGAGCCATATACAGAAGAACTGCAGAGGTTCTGCTTCCTTTCAAGTTTTGCAAACCTATGCTAGATGGAATAGAGACAGGACTGGCCTTTAAACTTCATTATTATTATTTATTGTTTGTATTGCACTAACACCTAGGGACCCCAAGCTGTCCTAGGTGATGTACAAACACATGTAAAGACAGGGTCTTCCCTGAAGAGCTTAACATTTAAGTAAATATTTCTTTTAGTTCCATTAAACATGTCCTTTATCCGTGTGTTGTGTAATAAAAAGTATTTTTTAATATTCCTGATTATTAAATCTCATAGGAAAAGCTGCTAATTGTATTTTTATTTATAAAAAAGAGTTGCACTTATAAAATGACCATCCCCAATACCTGTCCATGCCTTCTAAAGTATGAGAGAGCTTCATTTCAATCAAACCTTCCTTTATTTAAAATCTAATTATTTCGTCTATTGCGGTAATTCCCCATTGTGCTATGCGCTGTGCACACATACAATTATAAGACAAACTTAGAGTCTATGAGTAGGTTAGTGGTCCTGTAGAGGGACATTTTTACCAACCAGCCAAGTGTCCAAGCCCCTGCCAGTTATTGGAATTGACTACCAATTATTCTGCGTGTCTCATTTAGCCATTTAGTAGTTCTTTGCAGGAACTAGGCATAACTAAAGCAAGCCAGGAGGGGGTAGGCAGCAATCACAAGAGATGAATCTGAATCTACATCCTCTCTGATATGCTGGGGTAAATATCTATGAAAACCAGGAAAAATGATATATTTCAGGACTGTCGTTATGGGGAAATATAACTACCACACTAACAGCTCAAAACTGCTTGCTTAAAAATTGGTTTTCTTGGTAACATGTTTTTGTAACCTTCTGCTGTGCCCCATGGTTGATTTATTTGGTCAGCTACATAATGATTTTGATTGACGTGTCTCTGTAACTTTTTGGGTTTAAAACTGGAATTGGGGGTCTGGATCAAGTGAGTCACTTTGTAGACACATTGGAAAGATCTCCAGTCACAGACAAAAGACTGGCCACCAGAAATCTGTACCTTAATCACCTGAAGACCTCTCCAGACTTATGGGGTAAGTTGGGGTGCTCTATAACCTATTGTTTGTATGTGCTTGAGACTAAATAAAGGAGAAAATTTGAGTAAAGGCACTCTAGTGAGAGTGCTAAAGACTAATAAAACAAAGGCTTTAAATAAAAGTACTTAATTTCGACTTGTTCATGTCAGCAACATAGCAAATGTAAGTGCTGTGTCTCCCTGAGTTTATTTCCTGCCTCACAAAAAGTAAATTTACCAAGAACTTTGGTTTAAGGTAACAATCCTTAAAATAGGCTTGAATAGGGCTCTGGTTTAATAATTTCAACTGGCAAATTGCAGAAGGTGGAATCTGTCTTTTAACTAGTAGCTTTGTTTCCCCTCTTCTGCTGTGGTATGTGGGACTGAGTGACAATGAGAAAATTATTATTTTTTATTGACTGAAACTGACAAACTTATTTTCTTTTTAGTTTCCACGTAGCAAGGTGTCTTACACAAAGCCTCAGATCTCTCCTTGCTATCTATATAATAGATGACCAGCTAAGGTATATCTTAACCTTCTGTTTTTGCTTTGGTTAAGTAGTGCTAGATACAGGAGGACCAAGTGAAATGTATGTAGGTATATTAATATTGTTCTAAACAAAATAAAATTCACAGATACAGTCACAGTAGGTTCCATTGATAATAGTTTGGAAACAACAGGACTTAAAAGAGACATCATAGTTTTTGAAAACTCCCTCAGATTGCTGCACGGTGGCAGTTTTTTGCTTTATTAGGATTCTTTTAACACCTCCTGCATCTGTCTCAGTAAATACTGCAGAGAGGGCAGCTGCAAGAGTTTATTGTGTGCCGCTAAAATGAATGCTAATAAGGATCCCAAGACAGCACTCATGGCTCCAAATGGGAATATTAAAAATATAAACCTACACTTTACAAATGTGGGGGGGAAATCAAACAAGAGCTTGTTTAACAACCTTCCACCCTGTGTCCTCTCCCAGAAAATTATTTCCCAGGGAGTGTATTTCATTTGTTATCTAGCCTGCCTTCTGAGAATTCTTGTTCTGTGAGAAGGCTCCTTCCAAACAAAATCTCAAGCTTTGTGAACTACAAATGTTGAAATGTTGAACCTGTTATACTTAGTTTTCCTTGGGGCCAAATTAGGTCATAGCTTCCGTAGCCCCATGTCTTAGGCCCCACCTCTTGGAGTCATGTGGTTACATCACAATATCTGATTTCATTATTTAATAAGTGATTTCTAGCTCTCACAATTGTGAAGAAAAACTCAACCCAAATTTTACAGATGCAACCATGCCTGCCTAAGGCTGAAGAGAGCCTGAAATAATGGCTCTGGGAGGTGATCCATTACCCATTCATCTCAATGGGAGGTTAATGTCCACAGCCACTGCTCTAGGAGACCTTGCCAATGCTACCCCAGAAAAGAACTCAGTGTGGCAAAATGGCAAGAAAGCAGTAGGTTCAGCCAACCCACTCAGCCTATCAGATACACTCCAGCTGCTGGGGTAAGGATGGGGGAACTCCCTTGCTGCCACACCTGCCTCTGTAGGATAGGAGAGAAAAGGAGACTATTGCTGCCACCCTTGTTGCTTTTAACATCAGAGGCTCCCTGCTGCCTCTCTGGGAACGCCCATGTCCTTGTCTTTCTGGTAGAGGAGGCCAGTAGGAGATGGGGACCATGGCATTGAGGTGGATCCTTTGGGGAGGGCATGGCATGAGGTGCTTACATGTCAGGACTGCATTAATCTGACCCTGGCTGTCCTGCTAATAGATGTCTTTTCATGCTTGCCTTGTGGACATTCCAGAAGCCATCATTAGAATCCTTCTACTTGTCTCCATTGATTTCACTTGTATGATTAATGTCCTCAGATCCATTGCTCTGTTCCAAAACCCAGTAAGAAATCTAGAATCATTCACCTTCCCAACTCAGCATCCAAAATGTCAACAAGCCACAGTTAAAAGGCATGTAGTGTGTCTCAAGCTATTCATAGGAGACAGGATTTTAATCTCATGACCAGCCCCCTTTGTCATATTTTTGTTCCAGGGCAGATTCTACATATTCCTATCTTAGAAATCTCAGGCCAAAATCTTCTTCCAATTTCATTAGTGCAACCCCATTGACTTGAATGGGTTGCACTATTGTAGCTAAGTCAGAACAGAATTTGGCCTCCAGAAATTTTCACATACTCTCTAATGCTCACTCTGTAGATTGTGGTGTGGTGCTTGATGGGGCATCTACATGGCACCCCTGGGCCCAGCACTTCTCTCAATGGTCATCCCTCATCGTAGCCTATAGCCCCAGCTGGGACCCCTGAGGTCTTCACCCTTTCCCTGGCCAGGAGCTGCAGCAGGTGGGGGGCGTCTAAGCCCACCCTCTACTTCAGACACCAGCCCAGAGTCTCCCGCTGCTGGCTTGCCTACCTGCTACAGTCTTTTCCCTGGACTGCTATCCCATGCTGCCCTTCCTGGGCTTTAGTAGCCACCCTCCTGGTAGTGGCAACATTTCTCTACTGTGGTTCTGCCCATAGTCCACTCCTGCTTCTGGTTTTTTCCGCTCTGCTTCCTTCAGCCTCTGGCTCCTCATTCTCACTGCTCCAAACTCTCCCAGCCCTCTGACTGGAGCAAGAGGTTTTAACAGGTCCTAGGCGGGTCCTTAATTAGCCCCAGGTCATCTCATTAACCTAAGTTTACCCCTTCCCAGCTGGCTGGGAACAGGGCTCTGACCAATCAGAGGCTTACATATCTTCCCTCAATGACTCTCTCATAGCCACTTGGCCATACCTTATCACATATTCACCCTCTCCTCCCCTCCCCCACTCAACACCACCGAGTTGAGATACTTGGGTCACAAAACAGTGTGCTCAAGACAGACTATTTGCGTTGCTGTGTTTCCAGCCAGCCCTGTGTTGTACCCAGAAGTGGAATGGTTATAGTGCTAGGACCCATCTGATCATCAGTGTATTCTTTTCTTTATTTTGATGCATCCATTGGAGGGGGGCATGGTCTGTGATGAGGGTGAATTGCTACCACAGTAAGTAGTAGCGGAGGCTTTCCATTGTCCATTTCACGGCAAGGCACTCCTTTTCTACCATCACTTATTTTTGTTCCCTGAGGGGAAGCTTGCAGCTTAGGTATAGGACAGGGTGTTCCTCCTTTCCCACCATTTGTGATAAAACTGCCCCCAGCTCGACTTCAGAGGCATCAGTTTGAAGGATGAATTCTTTCTCAAAGTGTGCGGCTATCAGGATGGGGTTGCTGCAGAGGGCAGTTCTGAGATCTGCAAAGGCTTCCTCAGCTGCTTCCATCCATTTCACTAAATCTGGGGCCTGGGCTTTTGTCAGGGGGTTAGTTCTAGTGGCAAATTGGGGAATGAACCTCCTATAGTATCCCACGATGCCCAGAAACATTCTGACCTGTTTTTTCCAGATTGGCTGGAGCCAGTGCTGTATTGCTTCCAGCTTGTTTAGCTGAGGCTTCACTACATCCCTCCCTATGACATACCCCAAATATCTGGCTTCTGCCAGTCCTATTGTGCATTTAGCACAGTTAGCAGTAAGGCCAGCCTTCCGCAAAGTGTCTACGACTGTTTCTACCTTCTGCAGGTACATCTCTCAGTCCAGGGTGTGTATAATCACATCATCCAGGTATGCGGCCACATACTTGGCACGTGGACATAATTTATCCATCAGCCTTTTGAAGGTAGCTGGTGCTCCCTGTACCCTGAAAGGGAGGACTGTGTATTGGAAGATCCCTTCAGGGGTGGAAAACGCAGGTTTTTTCATGGCGTCCTCTGCAAGTGGGATCTGCCAATATCCTTTAGTGAGGCTCCAGGGTGGTCAGGAATCGTGCTTTCCCCAATTTGTTGACCAGTTCATCTATCCACAGTATGGGATATGAATTGAACTGGGACACCTCATTTAACTTTCGAAAATCATTGCAAAACCTCATGGTGCCATCTGGTTTGGATACCAGCACAATCAGACTGGACCTTTGGCTATGTGACTCTTCAATAACTCCCAGGTCTAGCACCTTCCTGACCTCTGCCCTGATCTCCTCCCTTTTGGCCTCTGGCATGTGGTAGGGTTTTATTGTCACCTTGGCCCCAGGGCTTGTGGTGATATGATGGTAGGCTTCAGTGGTTCAGCCTGGTTTGCTGGAGAACACATCTTGGTTGCATTCAACCAGCCGGGTGACCTCAGCCTTTTGTTCTGTGGTCAATTCATCAGACATTCGCACATCTTCACTGGGCCATCTCCCTGGAGCGGCAATTCTAGAGAGATTACACAAGCTTCCCTATCTTGCCAGGGCTTCAGCAGATTGATGTGGTAAATTTCCTCTGGCTTTTGGTGCCCTGGCTGCCATAACTTGTAATCCACCTCTCCTATGGCTTCTATGATATACCTTGACTTTAGCAAAACTTTTGATATGGTCTCTCACAGTATTCTTATCAGCAAGTTAAAGAAGTATGGGTTGGCTGAATGGACTATAAAATGGATAGAGAACTGGCTAGAGCATAGGGCTCAATGAGTAGTGATCAATGGCTCCATGTCTAGCTGGCAGCCGGTCACAAGCGGAGTGCCCCAGGGGTTGGTCCAGGGTCGGTTTTATTCAACATCTTCATTAATGTTCTGGAGGATGGGGTAGATTGCACGCTCAGCAAGTTTGCAGATGACACTAAGCTAGGGGGAGTGGTAGATACCCTTTGAGGTAGGGATAGGATACAGAAGGACCTAGACAAATTGGAGGATTGGGCCAAAAGAAATCTCATGAGGTTCAACAGGGACAAGTTCAGAGTCCTGCACTTAGGATGGAAGACTCCATGCACAGTTATAAACTGGGGACTGACAAGCTAGGCAGCAGTTCTGCAGAAAAGGGTTTAGGGGTTACAATGGATAAGAAGGTGGATATGAGTCAGCAGTGTGTCCTGGTTGCAAAGAAGGCTAATGGCATATTGGGCTACATTAGTAGGAGCATTTCCAGCAGATCGCGGGAAGTGATTATTGCCCTCTATTTGGCATTGATGAGGCTGCATTTGGAGTAATGTGTCCAGTTTTGGGCCCCCCACTACGAAAAGGATGTGGACAAGTTGGAGAGAGTCCAGCAGAGGGCAACAAAAATGATTAGGGGGCTGGAACACAAGACTTATGAGGAGAGGCTGAGGGAACTAGGCTTGTTTAGTCTGCAGAGAAGAATGAGAGGGGATTTGATAGCAGCCTTTAACTACCTGAAAGGGGGTTCCAGGGAGGATGGAGCTAGGCTGTTTTCAGTGGTGGCATATGACAGAACAAGGCGAAACCATCTCAGGTTGCAGTGGGGGAGGTCTAGGTTGGACATTAGGAAAAAGCTTTTCACTAGGAGGGTGGTGAAGCACTGGAATGGGTTACCAAGAGAGGTGGTGGAATCTCCATCTTTAGAGGTTTTTTAGCTGCAGCCTGACAAAACCTCGCTGGGATTATTTATCTGAGGTTAGTCCTGCTTTGAGCATGGGGTTGGACTAGATGACCTCCTGAGGTGCCTTTCAACTCTAATGTTCTATGACTCTATAAAGCCCTTTCTACTTGGCCAAGAGTTTGCTCTCAGTCGTGGGCACGAATACCATTACCCAATCTCCAGGTTGGAATTTCCGGATCTTTGCCTGGCAGTTATTCTAGAACTGTTGGGCCACCTGTGCTTGCTCTAGGTGCTCCCATACTATAGGGGTAACCCAAGTGATCCAGTCCCTCATCTGCATCACATGCTCAACTATGTTCCTCCCTGGATTGGGCTGTTCCTCTCATTCCTCTTTAGTGATGTCTAGTATGCCACAGGGGTGGTGGCTGTATAACAGCCCAAGTGGGGCAAACCCTGTGGATGCCTGCGGGAGCTCCAGTATGGCGAACATTAGGTAGGGGAGGAAGGCATCCTGGTCCTTCCCATCCTGGATTACCACCTTCCTTATCATACTCTTTAGAGTTCTGTTGAAGTGTTCCACCAGGCCGTCGGTCTGGGGGTGGTAGACCAAGGTATGTATGGACCGGACATAGAGCAGTGTACATAAGTCCTTCATCAGGTTCGACACAAAAGGGGTTCCTTGGTCTGTTATGACTTCCTTGGGTATGCCCATCCGCGTGAAGATCGGGAGCAACTCTTTTGCTATCACCTTGGATGTCATGCTCCGGAGGGGCACAGCCTCCGGGTATCTAGTGGCAGAGTCCAAGATGATGAGTATGTATTGATGGCCCCGGCTGACTTCTCTAGAGGGCACACAAGGACCATTGCTATCGGCTCGAATGGGACCTCCATGATAGGCAGCGGCATGAGGGGGGCCCTCAGGTGGGGTTGGGGGCTGTGCAGTTAACACTCTGGGCAAGAGGCGCAGTAGCACCAGACCTCAGCATATATTCACACAAAAATAAATGTCGTAGGACCCAATCCAGGGTTTTCTTCACCCCTAGGTGCCCCCTGAAGAGGTTGCTATGTGCCAGCTCTAATACTGCTCTCTGGTGCTTCTGAGGCATCAGGAGCTGTCTTACCTCTTGCCCTTGTACCTTCTCTACTCTGTATAGTAGGTCCCCCCTTATTGTGAAGTAGGACCCTGGGCCATTTATTCTTCCTTCTACCGCTATCCCATTCAGTTCAACAACTGCCTTCCTGGCTTTGTCATATTGGGGATCATTCGACTTGTCTCTGCCGAATGTCTCTCGGGCGGGGCCAACCTGGCCAAGCCCAAGAGGGCCCCTTTTGGCTCCACCCCTGAACTAGGTGTCACTGGGGCCAGGACTAGCATCTGGCTCACCCTGACCTTGAGCGAGTTCCCCCTCCTCGGCCCTAGTCTCTCTTCCCATGAGGGTGGCTTGCTGGTGCTGGGCCAAGATCTTGGTCCCTAAGGCCTTGTCTGCCCTCCTCTGTTGCCTGGTTTTCCAGGATTTCCCAGAGGTAGAAAACAACTCTGGGGTAAATTCTGCAAAAACAGGGGTCTGGTTACCCGTGGCAGTGGTTATAGTGGTTCCAGGGTCCTCCCCTTCCTGTGGTGGGAGGAGGCTTCCGAAACTGGGGAAGTCTTGGCCTATCAAGACAGGGTAGGGGAGCCTTGAGACCACCCAGCTGCCACCTTGATAGTGTTCTCCAAGACATCAATCTGGAGCTGGATGGTTGGGTACTAACTAACAGACCCATGCACACACATGATCCTGGTGTGCTTGGTCTGATCTAGCTGGTGTCGTTTTACCAGTTTCCCAGAGACCAGGATGACTGCACTCCCCGAGTCAACCAGGGTGACTGTATCCACCCTGTTCAGCCTGACTGGCCGGATGTACCTGTGGGGAGGTCAGTGCAACCCCCACCAAGTGGATCAGGCCGCATGGGCCTGAATACTCTCCCAGACTACACTGCAAGGGCTCCTCCATGTTAGGACATTGGGCAGTGATGTGTCCTACCTCCCCACACGTATAGCATCTATACCTTTCTCTAGGTGGGTTTCTAACTTTTGGGATGCTTGGCTGGCTCCTCTGGCCTTCCCCACCCAGGTCCCCCAGTCCCTTCATGGTGTCTGGCTGCTCCTTGGCATCCTTGTTACCCGGCCGTGTTCGGCTAGTGTTCTCAGGTGTCTGGGCCCTTTTGGTTGCGATGGGTCTCAGGAAGCAGCAGGGTTCATCCCAGGGGGGTTGTGAGAGTTCCCTGGTTACAAGTCACCTTTCCATCAGTGTAACCAATTCATCATAGGAGGAGGGGCCATTTTGGCCTCCAAAGCTCGCAGGTCTGGGGACAGTCCATTACCAGGAGTTCTAGTATCTTCTCCGTGTTATGGGTCTCTGGTTGCAGTCCCTTCCACGTCAAGTGGATCAGATCAAACAGCTGGGATCTCAGGGGTTTGGCTTCCTGGTACCACCAGTTGTGGAATTTCTGGGCCCTCGTGGCTGTCATTATTCCAGATCTGGCCAAAATCTCAGCCTTCAGCTGAGTGTAGTCAGCAGCTGCTTTGGCAGCCATGTCACATTACGCTTTTTGGGCCAACCCGCTCAACAAAGGAGCAAGGATACTGGCCCACTGGTCTCAGGGACAGGCCTCCCATACAGCTGTCTGCTCAAATGACAGGAGGTATGCCAATACGTTATCTCCAGCAGTCATCTTCTGGAGGTAGTTGTGGCCCTCAGGGCATGCAACCTGTCATGGGTCTGAGTCCCTGTGGTCAAGGCCTTCAGCTGGGCCACCACCTCCTGTAGTACAGCTCAGTCCTGAGTGACCTGGCTCATTAGCAGTTGGTTCATCTCCTGCTATACCCGCACTGCTTCCTGTTCGGCGGCTGCCTGGACCCTGGTAGCTTCTTTCTGGGCTGCCATGGCCTGTATCAAGATCTTGACCACATCCTCCATGTGGAAAGGCAGGCAGGCTGGCTGCTGCATCATTGAGATCCCTCCCTTGACATCAGTTGTGGTGTGGTGCTTGATGAGGCATCTGCCCGGCTCCCCTGGGTCCAGCGCTTCTCTCAGCGGTCAGCCCTCACCATAGCCTGGGGTCTTCACCCCTTCCCTGGTGGGGAGCTTTGGCTGTCCCAGCTGCAGCCAGTAGGGGGTTTTTGAGCCCACCCTCTACTTCAGACACCAGCCCAGGGACCCTAATGGCCACAGCCTCCCACTGCTGGCTTGCCTAACTGCTACAGTCTTTTCCCTGGGCTGCTTCCCCACACTACCCTTCCTGGGCTTTAGTAGCCACCCTCCTGGTAGTGGCAACTTTCCCCTACTGCGGTTCTGCCCTCTAGTCCACTCCTGCTTCTGGTTTTTCACTCTGCTTCCTTCAGGTCCTAGCTCCAAACAGAGGTTTTAACAGGTCTTAGGTGGGCCCTTAATTAGCCCCAGGTGGTCTCATTAACCTAAGATTACCCTTTCCCAGTTGGCTGGGAACAGGGCTCTGACCAATCTGAGGCTTACATATCTTCCTTCAGCGACTCTCTCATAGCCACTTGGCCATGCCTTATCACAGGATTGACAGATCCGTTGCTGGAGCAGTGATTGCCAATGGCTGCAAAACCTTTCTCCCAAAGCACTTGTTCCAGTTTTTATTGCTACAGTTGGAGCTCTGTGTTAATAAATGTGGGTCCCACACCAGGCATTGGTTTCAGAGATGCAAAGGATGTCCAGGGGAATTTTCAAAGGGGTCATTTGGGATATGCAGCAAGAAAGGTGGGCTCTTGATCTTGGCTGCTCTGGAAATTGGAGGAATTTTCAAAACTAGCACCAGTGTTCTGAAAATCTGGTTGCATCTCTGTACGTTCAAGCTGGCCTGGCATTCTGACTGTAGTTGAGTGCTCTGTCCTTGACACTTTCAAAAAGCAGCTGTCACATAACTTTATGGTACCCATCCCATGCTAGCAGTGGAGAGTAGATATCTTCTTCAGACCTTTCATAGGCCCATTGCTGCAGCACACTCTCCTTCTGCTCATTTCCCGGGGGCACAAGGGATGAGATCTCTTTGGATGTATTTCCACTTACGCAATATTGTAGGCACATCTGATTCATTCTGGCCAGCATGATTAGAGGTTGTGCAAACTGGACCCAGAGAAATGTAGGTCTTATTAATACACAAGTTGGTTTAATCAGTGGCCAGCTGACTGAGACCTGCAGGGGTGATGTGAACATAAGAGCAATTTATGAAGTAGCACCTTCCATAGCAATGTCCTAGAGGATGACTGAAAAGCAACTACATCCTTCCTGGATATTGTCAAGTAGTTGCTGGCTATTAAATGCAGCAAACCTCCAACTCCCCATGATTCCTCCCTCCCCACAGGCTAGGTTCATAGAGATAGGTACATGGATTATACAGAGACTGTGCCAGTTTTTACAAATTCCAGTTTCCTCAGCTTCACCACAAATCACTGAAATAAACCCCACTGCTATTATATGCATTCTTGACCAGTGAACTCACCTTTGTGTCATTGTTACCCAACCCTGCCCTTAACAATGACCTTCCTGAATCAAGTCTGGCCAATTCACTGTGAACCAAAACCATTGGACAGCACAGTGATTTCTCTACATAAGGAGAGGAAGGGCAACAGAGCCATCCTGGAACTAGGAGTGACATTACACATCACGATAGTATCAGGCATAACCAGCTTTCTGAGACGGCAGCTGCTGATCTAGCACCAAAGACGGAGAAGGAAAAAAATGGGAGCGTGAGAGAGAAAAGATAATGGCCTGCAGGTGCGGTCATTATCCCATTCTCTCTCTCTCCACAGCTCTTTCTGAACACATTATGTTCACGCACTCTAGCAGGCTAATTTTGCTTTGGCCATAGGCCCCATGTGCTAATAAAAGAGTATGTTCATTAAGTGTGACTATTATTAACTTATGGATGCTTCATTTTCTACTCACCTTCAAACTGCTGGCAAACAGCCTGCCCCAGATGGCCATGGGTGGGGCCAGAGGCCAAACATCTTGCTTGTTTTATTCACCAGGATCACCGCCTTTCTCCAGATCCATGAAACCGAGCTGATCCTTAGTACCCTCTACTTTCCTTTCATCTTCATTATCACTGACTTGGGGCATGACTGTGGGAGGGTCTGCTAACATGTTTTGGGTGCCACACCTTAGGAAAGATGTGGACAAATTGGAGACAGTCCAGAGGAGAGCAACAAAAATTTAAAATTTAGAAAAACTGACCTATGAAGAAAAGTTAAAAACTGGACATGTTTAGTCTTGAGATAAAACGTCTCGGGGCAGGTGGGGGGAGCTGATGACAGTCTTCAAATATGTTAAGCACTGTTCTAAAGAGGACTGTGATCAACTGTTCTCTATGTTCACTGAAGGTAGGACAAGAAGTAATCAGCTTAGTTTGCAGGAAGGAAAATTTAGGTTGGATATTAAGGAAAAATGTCCAAAAAGCAAGGGTAGTTAAGTACAGGAACAGGTTACCTAGGAAAGTTGTGGAGTCCCCATCACTGGACCAGGACACAGAAACACCTGTCAGGGATGGTGTAGATATACTTAATCCTTTCTCAGTGCTGGGGGATGGACTAGCTGACCTCTTGAAGTCCCTTCTAGTCTTATATTTCTATGATTCTATGAGCTGATGTACATGAGCCCCTTAAGGCAAGGACATTCCATATCTAGGCTTGGCAGAACTTGATTTTTTTAATCATTTCAGTGGATAATATTGATTTTTTTCTAAAGTATTTTTTTAGATTTTTAATAATTTAAATGTGCACAGTTCCACAAAATTATTTGGGGGGGGAGAGAATCACACAATAATTATTTAATGACAGTAGACACCGAGATTCAAAAAGTTAACGCTTTACAATAACAGTTCAAACACAAATTGTCAATATCTCATGTCAAAATATACAAAGTAAATATCCTTAAATCAAACTCTACAGTCTCAAGCAGGATTTTTCTTACTTTGCCTGTAAATTTTGAGTATTATCAATGGAAATATTCTTTCATCCGTTTATGAGTATAGGGTCAAATCAATGCTGACTGACACTGATTAATAAAAATCAAATCTTTTCAAGCCTATCCACAGCCAATGGTAATGCTGAACAGCAAACAAGATGTCTGCAACACCCCGTTTACTTATCCAGGTACATAAAGAGTTTATGCCAAGACCTTCATGCAGACATCTGAATCTCACTTTGAGAAGGTCTGGTGTCTTTTCTGTGGCCATTCTGGTGGAGCTAAGGACACTTATGTTTGTGCTGTGCCCTGGCCTGAGGCTTTACAGTGTGGGTGATGAACTGGTTTTCTGAGAGTGCCTTCTTTCTTTTAAGAGAAGAAAATGCCAAAGATTTTTCAAGTATTTGTTTTAGCTCGCTGTGATGCGTATGACAGCTGTGTTGTGACTTTGTATGGTGTGCATGTTATATATTTTTTTCTGCTCACCCAGGAATAATGCAGATTTAATGGCTCCACTATCAAATGGTGAAGGGACTGATGAGTTGTTCAAGATGTAGATTTCACAGAGGGACTAAAGAACCTCACTACCAAGTCTGTAAACTGCCATTTGGAGTAACCAAAACACATCACGTACACAGAGTAAGTGTGCTTCCAGTTCCAGTATGTAGTATCCCTACTGTGATATGCTTCATTGCTCACTGACTAGCCCTCCAGAGAACGTGTGTCCCATCTACCACACCTAATACTGAAGGAACGTGGGCTCAGCACATTGGGCCTTAGTGGGTACATTTACATGGTCCATGGCAGTGAGCCTTCCAGTCCAGGTCAAGAGACTTGGGCTCATGCTATCGCACTAAAAATAGCTGTGTAGATGTTGTGTCTAGAGATTCAGCTTCAAAGTCTGGGGCAGGGGAGAGAACTTCGAAGTGCTGTCAACACAGCAATTTTTAATGCGGTAGTGCAAGTCCCATGAGCCCGAGTCTGTCAGGCTGAGAGGTTCAATTCTATGGGCTGTGTAGTCATACCCTGAGTGTTTTTGAAGCAAACCAGCTTCCTTGACCAGATCCTGCCCTATCTTCTGAGAGTGCTAACCACATCCCAACTCTCACCCTCCAGAATGCTGTGGAGACCTCAGTATGACGAGCAAACTTTTCTGACAAATCTATTGGCACCCAAATGTGTGCACCTCCTCATTTAGAACTCAAGTTACCAGAGAACCTTTAATGTGCATCAGCAAGGCCTACTCAGGCAACACACTGGTGCACTCTGGAAGTCACAGCCCTCTTGTGCGCATTGCTGCTCCATGTAGAAAAGCCCCAAGACACAGAAAATACAACTAATGTGAATAATGTGATAGGCGCAAGTGTCACGTTAAATCCGTGACTTTTTGGGGGTGGGGAGGGGGAAGGGAATGGTTACATAATGCATACAGCCATCTGGCTAACTAAGCAGCTCTTTACTTTTTCTTGACCCAATCGAGCGGTTATTTTATGCCTTAAAATATGAAGCTTGATAGACTTTGTCACCTTCTTTCTAGTGACTAAGTATTTAATCCTTTAAAAAATCATGCTAAATGATTTGCCTCTGCATCCTATGGAAATGGGTGCTACAGTTTAAGTGTCTGTTGTGTGAGAATAGTATTCCCATTTATCTATTTTAAATGTGCTGTCTTTTGATTTCATTGACTTTCCCTTCTGTTTTTGTATTATGAGGGAAGACAAATAGGAACATCCAAATAGCTATTTCTATGCCACTCTTTAATTAACATATTTCTTCAGTCTACTCTTGTTTTTCCCATTTTCATCTGAAATGATCCTCGTTTTTTCAGTCTCCCCTAGTATGGAGTCCCCTGTGCACATGTTCCTACTGTTCCCCATTGGCCCCCCTCAAGTACTCAATAATTATACTGATCTCTTGGGGACTACATTCCACTCTTTTCTAATATGACAATTCCTGAAGCATGTACGTCCTGCAAACTCACATAAAGCTAACTGGACGAATATTCCAAAGGCCATTGGCCTGTCAGACTGAATGGATAAGGAAGAGGTTGAATCAGCAAAATTGTAGTAATGAGTCCACCTAGTAGCTTGTTTTGTATTAGTTTATCATGCCAATTGGATCCTAACAGCCACATGGCCACCTGCTTTCAGTCTTGGTAGTTCGGCTGTGGTTCACAAATTTCAGACGTTGGTGCCAGTAATAAAACTGTGCCAGCAAAGCACTATTACGTTTAATTATCGCAAAAGGAGCAAAAGAAATGATCAGATCTGTGGGCCATCAGTTCGTTTTTGAATATATTGAAAATGAGAATGGGAGCAACAAGAGGAAGAGGAGACATCATATTTTTAAACAAAAAGTATCTGCATCCCAGAAGCCATTAATACTGATGTCAATCCAGGACACAGGGCCTGATTAGCACAAAGCTAAAAGTGATCATTAAAGAGTCTTTTTTTTTTTCCAGTGGGAGAGTACAACAACAGATCTGAAAGAAGCAGAAGTATATAGGAGCTAATCATTCCAAAGAGCTATGAAGGGATATGAGTAGCAGTTGAGGCTGCTGCCTTTGTTTGGTCTCTCTTCCTGCCTTTTAATTGTATTTCTGTGGTTCAATGTTTGCTTTTTATGGATATTGTTGCAAAAGAAGAAACCAAATTCTTTCTGCCCTTTTAAGCTATGCTTTCCATAGACTCTTCCTGATCCTGAGATGTTATGAGTTCCAGAAGCTGGAGATGATTCATTAACTTTGTTCGATCATTCTTTTTCAGTTGAGGTGATCATGTGGACAGGCTTGTGCTAAAAGGGCTTTGGTTTTGTAATGTGTCCTCCATGATTAATGTAATGTGTTATTTGTGAGTCAAAACGTGTCACTTTTGAGTTAACCCAGTATCCTAGAGATTATGAAAGTATTACTGAGTTATTGAATCTGTCAACCTGCTACTGTAGGATTGTTCCCTACAATATATAGTCTACTATTCTGTGCAGTCTAGTTTTGAATGACTGAAATGGTGATGGTTCTGTGTAAGGAAACCTGGTAGCATTTCCTGCTACTTGTAGAGTCCAGAGCACAACTGGGTGAAGAATTTGTAACATATTTTTTCTATAAGTTCTCCTTTTAAAAAAAATTCTGGTACAGTGATTTTTTTCAAGTTTATTAGTTATTCAAAATGATATGCCTAGACTGGAAAGGGAGTCAGGAGTTCTTGGTTCAATTCCCAGATCTGCAAGAGACCTTCTGAGGGACTTTGAGAAAGTCATTTAATCTTATTGTGCCTCAGTTCCCCACCTGTAAAATGGGGATAATGATGTTTCCTTTCTCCCACCATTTGTCTGTCTTTTCTATTTAACTTGGTTGGGCAGGGACGGTCACTTACTATGTGTTTGTTTATTCCCACATGGTATTACTTGTGGTCTTTATATTGTACTGTAATACAAATACTACAAATACAAATGTCTACTAAAGTTAGATATTTTAAAATCAGCAAGTCCAGGTAATTTGTATCCATGTGTTTTAAAAGAGCTGACTCAGGAGTTTGCTGGACCGTTAATGTTGATTTTCAATAAGTCTTGAAGCACTGGGGAAGTTTCAGAAGATTGAAAAAAAGTCTATTGCTTAGCCAATTTTTAAAAAGGGTAAACAGGATGACCCAAGTAATTATTGGCCTGTCAGCCTGGTATTAATCTGGGCAAGATAATGGAGCAGCAGATCGAGATACAATTAATAAAGAATTAAAAAAGGGTAATATAATTAATCCAAATCAATTTGGGTTTATGGAAAATGGATCCTGTCATATTAACCTGACATCATTTTAAAATGAAATTACAAGTTTGGTTAATAAAATAATAGTGTTTATATAATATACTGTGACAGGGCCAGGCCTGACGGCTTTGCCAGAGTGCTGGAAGTGTGGGTTGTGGAGCTTGGAGAGAGGAGGAGTGGAGGACGGAGGTTGGAGTTATAGTTGGAGTTAGTTATAGTTTGGAGTCAGTTACAGTTTACAGCGTTTGGAGGCTTGCAGCTCGAGAGCCTGCAAACTGGAGTTGGCGGCTTGGAGCAGGCAGGCTGCAGCCTGTGGCCTGCAGCTTACAGAGACCTACAGCTTCCACTGTGGCTACCGGTGCCCCGAAGGGCAGAGCACCCGGCAGGAGAAGCAGGGAACGGTCCACGGACTACCCCAGAGGGAAGGTAGCAGTACCCAGGGGCAGAGCGGGCCCCGGCCCCTCCCTCGACCCTCCCGCAGCTGCACCACCGGCCAGGCCGGCAGAGCGCAAGACCCACGGGGGCGGAGTACCTTACCCTCCCCTGCCCCAGCCTTGCCACAATACTTATACTTCTAAAAGTCTTTGACTTGATACCTCATGACATTTTGATTTAAAAAATTAGAATGATGTAAAATTAATATGATACATTAAATGGATTAAAAATGGATAACTGATAAGTCTCAAAATTTAACTGTCAATGGGAATTGTCATCAAGCATTTGTGTCCAGTGGGGTCTCACAGGGATCAGTTCTTGGCCCTGTGCTATTTAATATCTTCATCAATGAGCTGGAAGAAAAAATAAAGTCATCACTGAGTTTACAGATGCCACACAAATAGAGTGAGTGATAAATAATTAAGAGGACAGGTCATTCATTCATAATGATCTGGACCTCTTGGTAAACTAGATGCAAGAAAACAATATGGGTTTGAATATGGCTAAATGTAAGTGTATACATTCTAGGAACAAAGAATGTAGGCCATACTTACACGATGAGGAACTCTATCTTGGGAAGCAGTGACTGTGAAAAAGATTTGGGGGTCATGGTGGATAATCAGCTGAACATGAACTCCCAGTGTGGCCAAAAGAGCTAATGCAATCCTGGGATGCATAAATGAGAATCTCAAATAGGAGCAGAGAGGTTATTTCACCATAGGTATTAGGTATTGACCACTGCTGGGATACTGTGTCCAGTTGTGGTGTTTACAAGTCACAAAGGATATTGGTAAATTGGAGAGGTTTCATAGAAGAGCCAGAAGAATGATTAAAGGATTAGAAAACAAGTCTTACGGTGATAGAATCAAAGAGCTCAATTTATCTATCTTAACAAAGAGAAGGTTAAGGGGTGACTTGATTACAGTCTATAAATTCCTATGTGGCAAACAAATACTTAAAAATGGTCTCTTCAGTCTAGCAGCTTCAATGGCTGGAAGCTGAAGCTAGACAAATTCAGACTGGAAATAAGATGTAAATTTTTAACAGTGAGAGTAAGTAATCATTGGAACAATTTACCAAGGATCATTGTGGATTCTCCATTGCCGACAATTTTTAAATCAAGACTGGATGTTTTTCAAAAATATATGCTCTAGGAATTATTCTGAGGAAGATGTGTGGCCTGTGCTATTTCAGGAGGTCAGACTAGATGGTCACAAAGGTACTTTCTGGCCTTAGAATCTATGCAATGCTTAATACTACATCTGAAAATAATTTTTGTTTGGCAGCTTGTTCTCAAGCAGTTCATTGCCATATTTGGAATCTGGAATTCAAGGAGGTTTGACTGGACACATAGCTTACATTTCATGTTTCTGTTCTTTGCCTGTACAAGTATAATTGAGAATCAGGTGTGAATTTGTATTCAGAATTCATTTCCTGGAAATATTCTGTGGTATTTGTTTAAAATATTCTATTCTGGCAAGCATTCCTACTAGTAAATTCATTTTAATTCCATTAATAAAAAAGAGATAAGATGGGTGAGGCAATATATTTTATTGGATCAACTTCTGTTGGTGAGACAGACTTTCTAGCTTGCACAGAGCTCTGCTTCAGGTTGGTACAATAAAACATATTTCTTCACCCACCTTGTCTCTTTAATATCCTGGGACTCACACAGCTACAACAACACTGCAAACTTCCATTGATAATGTCAATCTAGCATTTAAAAATTGCTTTTTGCACTAATGTATGATTAGTGGTTTCCCCTGAGCTGTCAATCTGTCTAGAAATACTCCAGCTTGTAGGGCCTTCTGCCATATGGATGCTGCCAACTATGTTCAGGTCACCCAATGTGTTTCATTTTGTAGCTAAGTGTGATGGACCCAAGGTGAAAGCTCAGAGCATTATGCAGGGCTACTCTAACTAGAGCAGACCACAGAACTCATGCACTAGCTGAAAGGTGAGAGGTCTTCTTGAGAGTTCTGGCACAGAGCTGTACACAAAGCCATAAAGCATCATTCTGGTGTCTGAGGGCCAGTATTTCAATGAAAATATCTTGCCAGTGAATGAAAGGAAAAACTAGGTGACAAATATGTACATGTTTATTTATACACACACACACCCTATATTATTTTTTTCTACATTTTTCATGGATTTTTTGTTTTGGTTTTTTCTTGAAAACTGAAAATGTTTGGTTTTCAAAAGCCAACGTTTTTCAGGTTTTGATTTTCAGTGATTTGTATTCTCCCCTTCCCCTTGGCTCTCATTTCTCCTACCGCCTTCTTTTTCCTTTTTATGTTTTGCCACTGGAAAGGGGAAAAGTGATCAAAGGAATAAAGGGGGATGGAGAAAAATGGGGGACGGAAAAAAACAAATTTTTTGGTTTTCAAAATTATTTCAGATTTTGATTTTTCCAACAAAAAACTCCCAAAAATTCAACAGCAATGAAAAATTCACATAATAAATTTAATTAGGTAAAAAAGCCATTTTTGTTGGGGGGAAAAAATTATGAAAAGTTTTCAGCCAGCTCTATCTCAGTGTATGGTTTTGCACTTAAAGGCCTCTGGGATTCTGCCCGCAGGTGTAATATCTCTTCCAACCCTGAGACATATCCATTGGCATGACAGGCACCCTTCCCTTCATGATGGGTGAAGATAGTGCTGCTGCTGAGAGCCAGGCAAAATATTCAACTCAAAGGTAAGAACATAAGAATGGTCATACTGGTCAGACCAATGGTCCATCTAACCCAGTATCCTGTCTTCCAACCGTGGCCAGTGCCAGGTGCTTCAGAGGGAATGAACAGAAATTGGAATCATCAAGTGATCCATCCCCTGTTGCCCATCCCCAACTCTGGTAAGTAGAGGCTAGGGACACTTCAGAGCATGCTTTTGTACCCTGGCCCATCCTGGCCATTGATGGACCTATCTTCCATGAACTTATCTAGTTCTTTTTTTAACCCTGTCATAGTCTTGGTCTTCACAACATCCTCTGGCAAGGAGATCTTACACATCAGACCTTGGCTCAAGTTTGACTTGCATTTGACCCCTTAGGAAAGCTTGACAGATAATTTGTGAATGAATAATTTATACACTTAATTTAGCCATTTGTTTTGGCTAGATAATTGTCCATGAACAGACTGTGCTTTTTTTAATACTTTATTTACTATCCATAATCATTCAACAATGGTCTGTTCAAATAAATGTGAACTTACAGGTTTCTTTCAAAGTGTTTGCTGCTCAATTGCTCATTCTACTAGATTGTGTGCACCTGCCAAGGCATTTGGTTCAATTCAGTGGTCTCCATTTTATGTCATTCTATCACCCTCCATTCCACATAGCCATTATCAGTGTTTATGGGCACAGCTCTATTTGTGAAGGATGTGTTTGCCTATTTTTCACCCCTCTTTTATCTGATTCATTGTCAGGCCTTAGACCTGAAGGATTTAAGGAACTGTGGTATATTTTTAAATGTCCCCTCTCTAATCAATACTGTATTTAGCTTTATTATACAAAGATGCTAAGTTGTAGATTGAATTCCCTGGTCTCCATTATCTACCATTGCTACCATCAGAGTCAGTCATACAGACTATTTAGTAATAGCATGTGTGTGCTTGGTCCCAGTTGCAAAGGGAGCAATCTTCCTGTCCATCTCATTTGATTGACTACATTTGAGATTGGAGCATCCTGTTGGGGTGGTTGTTAGGGCCCCCGTGTCCCATATCTCTCAGTTTCCAGACACATTCCCAGACAGAAAGTAGCCGGCCAGAGTCCAAAGTGCAGGCAATGCAATGAGTTTATTGGGGTTCAACAAGCAAGCATAAACCGCAACTTCTCACACCAGCACAAGATTCCACCCTCTCTCCCACTTCCATGTTAGGCTTAATTATACCTGTAGTGCCCAACCCTGGTACCACCCCCTCACAATTCATGGTCATGTTCTGTGTTGGAGAGTCCTGGGCTGGTGCTTCATTACTTCCTCTTTTGTACCTCATGGGAAGGGTAGGGAGTGAGGTTATGTTTTGGCCATGGTCACTTTTCTTTGTCTTTAGTGTTTCGTTCGCACACACACACACCATCACCTTTGCCTCTCCCAACTGGCTGCTTGACCTTGTTCTGGCATTTGTGTTTGTCTTGGGAGAGAAGTCCATGTATCACACTCACACTATACCTAGCAACATTAGCTATACCCCTTATCTCTTCTCATAGTAATAGAAAAACCCATCTGGCTGTAGACAGAAGCAACACACAGTATCTTTGTTCTTTGTTTACATATGCTCTCAAGCAAACCCAAAAATCTATCTCAGGCAAATACACAGGCCTGAACATCATACTATTATCTCTAACAATGGTGGACCTGTTTTGGTGGTTTACTCTTATAAACTAATGGAAATTGTGGGTTTTCAGCAGATTTTAGGGAGAATACCATTCCTCTGACAGTCCAGTCAAGTTGATGGTTTAGTTGGACTTTATAATACTCCTTTATCTTCCCCCATCAATGAAGTGGTCCCGAGGTACTCTCTTTTCTGACTCCATGGTAGTGCCACCTTTGTTTGCAGCTCACGTGACACAAGGACTCTTTAATGCAAGAGGGTTACAAAAAAGTCCTGATTTTGTTATGTACATTCCAGTTCACCAAGGAATCTTACATGAAAGCTGGGGTCATACTGGTTATTAATATCATTGTGAAATGTATGCACAGATATTATGTAAAGAGTTATTTATATATACTGAAAATATGTTATAAAGTCTGTATTAAGGCAGCGTTGACAAACATTTTCTGTCAGACAAATTATGTTTATTCACCCGTCTCTCTGGCAGAGAGGTAAATTAAGCACTTTAAGCTAGCACAATGGCTACTATTTACATACTAATTTAACTGTGATTTTTGAAATTGTCAAGGAGCAGCACACAGGAAAAACAAACCACAGGAGAGTCTACTGTCTCTGAGTACAGACAATGAACTCTGGGGATAAGTAGAAAGCAAAGAAGACACTCCCTTATCCTGCAGCTAGGAAAGAAGCGGGCAGTGCATTTATATTCATGAAAACAGTATCCACAACCTGTGCTGGTTGGAAACATTGCAGAAGTCTTTGGGTGAGATAAGACCTCTTCAGACAGGAATTTATCCTATTAAGTTTAGTCTGTAGAAAATGTGTATTGATTTTGTTTTATAGGTAGCCTTTTGTTTCCATTATCCTTATACACTATCACTTGAATTGTTGGTAATAATCTTATCCTTGTTTTCGCTACAAATATATCTCAGTGATGTGATATTAAGCAAGGTTCTGATCCTGAGATGAATAACACAATCTGGTTTGTACACTGTTCCTTTGGGGACTGGAGACCTGGTATTTCTGTGAGTATTCAGTGGATGGACTTGGGGACTGTACCTATTGTTAACCTGCAAAGCAAAGGAAGGTTGCCATAGCCCAGTGGTGTGGGGCTGGATGGTGAACAGGCTGGTGGTGTCGGGAGGTGACATTCAGTTAAGCATAAGCAGATCTCACTCACACTGGAGGCAGGGGGAGAACAAAGTGACTCTCAGTCCTGGGTACACTGAGAATTGTCACAGATGACCTGCAAGAATTGAAGCATGAGGGAAGACAGTTGGCACCAGTGGTAGAAGTCTCAGGATGAAGCTGATTGGCTGAATGGATAAAAAAAAATGTAAAAACAATTATACAGTGTGATGGGTATACCTGCCCCACATTGGATGGGAAGGGGTTAACCCTATGCTGTGGACTCAGGACGCTATGTTCCCTCATCTCTGCAGGGCATGCTCCAACTGGAATCACAGTATAAAAGGGAGCAGCCTAGATTAGTCTGCCCTGATTGGGGAGGAGACCTGATTGGACCTAACCAAATTCCTTGCACAAAAGTTCATTGAAAAGAGCATTACAAAAAGTTACAAACCCCTGGAAAATGGACTGAACTATTTGATGCACAAAAATATTTACAACTGCTTTTTTAAAAATGTGTTGGTCAAATTTTGTAATAGTAATACCCAGCTCTTGTACACCACTTTTCATCACTAGATCACAAAGGGCTTTATGAAGGAGGTAAGCATCATTAATCCCATTTTGCAGATGGGGAAACTGAGGCAAAGAGCAGGGAAGTCACTTAACAGTGACCACGTCACAGGCCAGTGCCAGAAGCAGGACTAGAACCCACGTCTCCTGAATCATAGTCCAGTGTGCTTGTCACTGGTCAACAGTATGCGGCAGAATCTTGCTCAAATTTTCTCCAGGTTCATGAATGTTTAGTCATAATGGGATTTGAGTTTTGCTGTTTTGTCTAAATGTCTATGAACATTTTGAGGCAGCTGTTCTCAGAATGTCAAATTCACCTGATATGCAGAGGGCTAGAAAAAAACGTATATACCACGTAAGGCCTGTTTAAACCTTATTTTGAAGGTTTAAGTGGTGCCTAATCCCTTTGCAGCAGACTGATTTTTCACACAGAAGAGGAGTTTTAGTTAAATTGTCTGATCAGGAAGGAAAAAATCAGCACAAACAAATTCAATCTTAACCTCTAATTGATTATCAGATAGTGGTCAATGCTTGCACATTATTATTCCTAATTCCAACCGTTAATGAAAACCAGCTGTTTTGAAGCACAGCACATTATGTGTTCCACGTGGGGTTATCCTTGAAGACCTCTGGGAAGCTACAGCTGGGGCAGAATATCACCGTTTGTCTGCTCTGGTGGTATTACCCACTGGAAACATATTAGACCTGTTTTCTGCCAGCTGTACTGGTTCTCTATTTTCTTAAAGAGCAGGGTATAATTCCATGTGTTCCTATAAAGTCCCAAATGATTTCAGTATTTGCTACTGGATATACATCATTTCTCTGTGAGTTGCCTGTTCAACAGATCAGAGGTGGTGCTGGACTAACTGTGCATAGATTTAACCCCGTAGGAGCTGGTAGTCAAGCATTCTCAGTTGTGGGAGGCATTCATCTCTGCAATTTGCTTCCCCGGCTGGTGTGCCAGAGCTCAAGTTAATTAACTTTTAGGACAGTGTTCTTTCCAGGATTTTGCCTGAAGGTGTTTACTTTGGAAGACCTCATTTTTACTTCTGTTAATAATGTATTAAACATATTCATATCCCCTGAGATCCATGGCTGGACACATTTTAGAAATTTTTTTTAAAAAAGTGAATGCAATTACCATTCTCATCTTGCCAGGCAAACTCCCTGGTTCATTCCCGATGCATGTGTGCGCACATGCCTGCAAACATTTCCCCACATACCTACATCTGCATCAAAGCCTGAGCATCATTTTGTCTTTCTCTGTCAGGAAGTAGCCTAGGCCACCACATTGTTATTCTTAATTCTCTTCATTAGTAGAAAATCAACTGTGTTATTACTTAGCCTCATGATTTTTGAGGTCAGTTGGTAAGGTTCACCATTGGGGCAAATAATTAACTGCCCCCAAAATGATATCTTGCAAATAAACAAACAAATGAATAAGTAAATACATAAATAAATCCAGATGGGCAGATTTGGAAGAGTGGAAGTTGCAATCTTTTTAAAAATTCCGTTTTTACAGGACCCTAACAAAAAGTACACAAAAGCTTTCAGCAAAATCATTTAAAAATATAAACCCCCAGCAATTGCAATATTACGCTCTCAGCATCAAATCTCTTTAAACCTAGACTCTCCCACAACGCAGCCTTTGAAAACAAAGATAAATCAGGCAGTAGTACTTCTGTGCCAAACACATGCATACTATGCACAAAACTAAGTTAAATGTCACTAAAATTCAGTTCTCTGGCTTTTCCTATATTTTGTTATAGGAATACATTTGTGTGGTTCTTTGATCTGTACTTGAATTCATCTTTGCTTGGGAGGCAGAGGAGAGACCACCACTGAATAAATGTATTGAACATAATTGGTGTTGGGTTGTTCGTTTGTTTTAATGGAAATCGGAAAATCAGTGAGTGCTATTTAAACGACATTCTTAACTTTTGTCAGGGAAAAAGAGTCACCATTTGATCAAGATCAAAAGATTTAACCCAAAACCCACTGACTTCAGTGGAAAGCCTACGAGTGACCTCCGTGAATTTTGGATGAGGTCTGAAATGAATAATCTGACCCGCTCAGAAGCCATCCCACTTCAGCACCTGTCTTCTCAGTCAAATAAGTTCTCTTCTCAGCAGCTCTGAAGTGGATCTTCTGCTCAGCTCTGCCTCCAGATTAAACGCAGATGCAGGATAGAATGTTACGGTTGGGCTGGAGTGGTCTGGCCCTCAGGTACTCTAGCCAATAGTAAAATAGCAGTTCACATGGACTCAAGCTTAGCCTAAGCGCATATGCAAGTTGATAATTTAACCCTTTCGTTACTGAATTAAAATACTGATAATTTGCATATGTAACAACTCCACTAGTATTTAAACAAAAACAAAACAAAGGAACTTGAGCCACATTTTTTAAAAATAAGGGTAGGGGGAAAGCCAGATCAGGCTTGGTGCATGAAAATGCACTTCTGGAGGATATAAACCCTCTCAGCTTTATGTACACGCAAAACCAAGCATTTGTGTGTGTAAATGACACTCCTGCACACTAGTGGGATGGCTTGGCATTTATCTGATTTGTGGGTGCAAGTGTAATTTGCACATGCAAGTACAGGACTTTGCATGCTAAAATAGCTGTGTGCACAAAATTGGCCTTGCACGTTTGGAACCCATGTGAGAAAAATTTGCCCTGTAGGTCATGGATTTTTCAAGAAAGCAAAATGTTTGGTTGAAGCTGTAGACAGTGTAATGCCTGTGGAAGTTGCCAGGAGGCATACAGTAGCCACGAGTAGAAACAGGCATCTTCTGGCAGCTAGATAAGTAGGAGCAAAGTGGCCTTTAATGACTAACAGTGAGAACTGTAGATACATTTGTTTTTCCTTCAGTTCTCCCTATCTTAAATAAACAGAAGGCCTCTGGACAGATGTCACTTAGTACTTGTTTGCAAATATGAAGGTCCAGTTAAGACGTCAGGGGAAGTTATGTTGTTGCTTTATTTCTGTGGGACTCCAAGTTACTTTGATTTTAAAATAACCCTTGGTCCTCCTTCCTCTGTTTCTTAGCAGCATGCAGAACTCTGCTCACCCTCTCATATGTATGGTACCAAAAGGCACTACCACATCACCTCCATTCTCAGAGGAATCCCCTAGTCTCCCAGACATTTCAAGATCTAGCTCAGAAATGCCTTCCTTGTTTGCATAACTCCAGACCTGGCACTCACTTCCCTGCCTCTCCTTCCACTCATTTTATACCAGCTTCCTCTCTGTCCCTTTGCATAATCCCTGGCCATCTGGAACAGCCTCCCAGTATCTCTCTTCCTCATCAGCTCTCTGTCTTCTTTCAAATCTCATCTAAAAACATCTCTTCATTCCCCAGCCTACACCTCTTAATTCCTTTCTCTCTCTCTCCATTATTGGCTGTTATCTGTTTTTAATATATTCTGCAGACAGCATCTTTTTGCCACTGTTTTCTTGTAATCTAGACACTATAACATCCACTGTCTTGTATTATTTAAATTTGTAAAGTATTTTGGGATGCAGTTTGTATGAAAGAAGCTATGAAAAATAAAGCTGCATAGTATTATTGATAGGCCGTTACACAGAGCCAGTTCTATAGCTGTTCTTTTCTTTTTCTTCCTTGGTATCCCACTGGAGCTCTGAGAAATCACTTCTCAAAATATAGACATATACACGTAAGTACACTTTCCTTATTTACAACCCATCCATGAGGGCTTTGAATTGCAGCCATTCTATTTCCAGCCATGGAAACCTAAGTGAGTCACCCTCTAATATTGGGTTCAGCAGAGATCCTGAGTGCCATGGAAGCAATACACTTTTGATCAGAGCAGAGAGTAATTACCTTCTATTATATCAACAGCAGCAACTTCTAATTCTTAAATCAGTGGAACTGAAAGGAATTCTGGCTAGTGTTTCTCAAAAAGAAGAATGATGACTGTGGCATTCAGGAGAGAAAGTAGGAAGGGTTGATCAAAGTGATCCACAGGTTCTATTCCCCAAACCATACAGTTATGCTGTTCTAAGATCTACCCAGTCTTTAACTTTTACGTGGTGCAAGTGCCACAGATCTAATCCAAATGAGCAGACCAAAAAGACTGTATAAATATTCTGTGTGATAAGGGGAAAGCTTTGTCTCAAACTCACAGCAACTTCTTGAGGGTCAGGTGTGGGGAGGCAGTGTAGCGATCTCTGTCCCAGGAGGCTGCTGCAGCCGTTCTGCTGATTTTAAGTTCAGAACTCTGGCAAATGAATTTGCAGAAACCTCAGCTGAGTTATTCTCTCTCCAGGAGAGTTGGTGCCAGGATTTTAATAAGTTGTCAAAAGGCCCTAAGGAAAGGGAAAAGAGGTCAAAAGGAATCCCAGCCTTTGGGTAGCATGGAGGAATAGAACTTGTCCTTTTCGAAAAATGCAGACAGATAATTACAAAGCAGCAGCAAAGGCAGTCAGTCCAGTTTAAACATATATCTTAAATTTATTCCTTTCATTTCCTCTTTCAATGTCTTCTCCATGAATTGTATAAATCTGAATATAAGTCATCAATTAAGGCAAAAGATCTTCAAAGTCTTTCATCACTTTCTCATTTAAGTCTCTCTCTGTTCGTTTCACCTTTCTGTTTCTCTCGCGCACGCTCTCTCCCTTTCATTTTGCTTGCAATTACCTGCCTGAACCTTATTTATATGTTTAATTCACTTTATGATTACAGGTACATTCTCTCACTCTCTAGTAATTATTGCCAGGGCAGGATGTGATTGGCATGTATAATGACGGTTAGTCTGAACAACGGAGCCTGCAGGTCCTTCCCTTCCCCCCCGAGGAATAATGTATGGCTCCCTCTAAGTTTCACTATGCAGAGGGAGAAAGGTCACCTAAGGCCTAGAAGCCAAGTCTTGTAATATATTTTGAGTGCTCAGCTGGTGTAAATCGATGTAGCTCTTTTGCTTTAGATGGCAATTTACGCCAGCTGAGAATCTGGCCCTTTATATTTGTGTAGCGTATTTTCTGCACTGTAGGTATTGCAGAATGTTTTACAGCCAGTTATATGCTTTGCAGGCAAATGGAAAGGTGGAGGGGAAGGTGAATTGAAAAATAATCTACTATAGAGTTAATGTCTGTGGAAACAGTAGCATTGGAGCAAAATAGTATAAAGCCTAAATTACAGTCAGAGAGAGTCTCTGAGCATTAGGGAACCCGGGCAGCTCAGAGAGTGGAATTTATTGTTTTAATGCCCAGAGTGTTAAGGAGTCCTCCAGATGGGGGAGCACTGATCACCAGATGCAATATGAAGAAGGCAGGGACGTTGTTATATTTAATGGGGGTGGCAGGGAGAGGGGAAGTAGCATGAAAAAAGGATCTACTATAAGGAAACAGGAAACAGAAAGAAGTCTAATATTTAAAGATCTTAAATCCAAAGGCCTGATCCAAAGTCAACTGAGCTCAATGGGAGCCTTTCCACTGATTTCAGCGGATATTGAATCAAGACCCACAATTATGCAATCCTGGATTCCTGAAAACTTCAGGACCCCTCATTCTGCTCCACACTCTTTGCACAAGAATGGGCCAGCTGAATTCTTCTCCGGAAGATTTGCTGCAAATAAAGTAGGGTGGATTTTTTTTCAAGATCAGTGCATACAAGTTATGGGTCAGGGAAATGCAAAGGGCAGTTGACTGGGTATCCTGGCACAATGTTGCTTTTCCTCATATGTGCATGGTAGGTGGCAGCAGTGGAATGCAGCAGGAGAGACCCCTCATTTCTTACCAAAAGTCATTTCAAACCATGAAATAAAAATTAGTTTTGATAATGTCAAAAAGAGACATTTAGACAACGTTGTCACTTTTTTCCAAAAAAAATGTCTTGAAAGGGGAGATTTATCAAAAGCAACTCTTGCCCCATAATCAAAATCATGCCTTGGCAAATCAGTATTTTCTGATGAAAAAACGTTTTGTCAGAAAGTTCCACACATTACTATAAGTTGTCCACTACGAACTGTCGCGTGGAGATTTATTTGCAGAGAAATATCATTTTCCTAGTACAGGAGTGCAGATCACAAAATGGAGGCAACTGCTGTTTCCCCCATGCCACCCTGCTGTAGGCACCTCCCATTTATTAACTTGCAAAGTAGCAATTTTGCAGATTTAATTGTTTGTTTTTCTAAATTCAGACACCAATGCCATTATTCCCAGATCTGGAAGTTGAGCTCTCTGTGTCGCACACTCAGTTGTTAAAATTTGTTTCTTTCAATACTCTTTGGATAGGCTGTTTCAAAGATGATGGTGTTATTGACATGCCCTTTTCATATCAAATATTTGTCTAAAAAGATGATACCTGATCTATATATACCTCCCATATCCCTGTTTCTGTGGATACCTGGATACTTTCTAATAAAAAGGGTTGCTTTTTTCTTTTCTTTTTTTTTAAATAAAGAAATTCAAATTGTCAGTAAAAGTGTCTCTGCATCAGTGATGTGTAAGAGACTGGAAAAACATATCTAAACTTGTAGCCATACTACTTCATGTTACGAGCCTGGCAGATAGCACAAGTTAAGTAGAAATGAGCATGGTAGGTAGCACTGGATGGAAAATCTCCATTGAACAGATAGGCGCTTTAGGAAGTACACAAAGTGCTGCAGTTGCTAGGTCCAGCATTTTCAGGTTGTGAAGGGCCCTGAGGTGTGTAACTGTGTAATAGTAATATAATCGGTGGTCAGGTTTCTTAGACAGAAATCACTTTAACAGCCTGATATAAAGCTCACTGAAGTGCATCTTTCCGTTGTTCACAATGTGCTTTGGATTAGTGTGCTCAGGCTTTTATAAAGTTTTGATTCATACTAGTCATGTTGATAGTGACTTCTCACCCTAACCCACGATTGGTGGTCCCAGGCAACACAGTTTGGATCTGCAAACTCACCCAGAACTTGGGAGCATGGGGCTTTGGAGCTTTAGTTCATCTCTATTATTATTTATTTAGATTCAAAACGATAAACAGATATGTATCGAAGGGTTTAGGCTCCCTGACGCCATCATTATTTATCCAATATAATGAACTCCCAGTAGCACTGAAATAATCATTCTAACAGTATCGCAGACAGAGACAACTGTAGAGACTCCTTTCCACCCTTTCACCATTGTAGGGAGCGCTCCTTCAGCTCCTTCCAACAAACTCAAACACGTATCTTGCACATTCCCAGAAGGTCACTAAATTCAGGCTAGGTCAGACCAAGGTGTGGAGCAGGTCTCAGAGGTCTGGAGCCCACATAGAAAAGGCCCTGCCAGCCACCCCCTTACTGTCATCATAAGTATTCATCTTAGGTGCCACTGGTGACCACACCTGTGGCAGTATGGCCTGGGGAGGAAGGAGGTCCCTCAAGCCATTACATCATTATCTTGTTAGGATACTCAGACCCATAGTGGAGCTTATGATAGACAGAATGAACAGAATCCATGAACCTTCATTCAAAGTCTTAAATGCTCTTCTGATCAATAATACTGGTATCTCTTATTATTCGTGCATGGATATTATTTGTATGGATGTTTGGGTAATGGCTGATCTTCATATGAACACCCATATTCACACGAAAAGGGTGGTGTATTGTAAACCACCACAATTACAAGCTATGACTTTAAGTTACAAGGGGTTTCCTGGTCTCACTTGCATGCTAGGAAGCTCTGAGGGAAGCTGGATCACCTGAGTGATCTTGAGTGGTCTACAAAAATACCACTTTTCGAACATGGTGGGTTAAGTTATGCCTAAATGCAGCGTACTATCTCTGTATTTGAATGCCATGTGTTAGATTTCTGTAGTCTAAGAAATAAAAGTGTTATGTTGTGATCTTTCAAGAACAATATTTAAGTTTTTTTTCCAACTCTCTGTACAGATGTCATGAATGTAATCTAAAATAAGGGTGGTTTTGTGCAAACAAAAGTATCCACTATTCAATATTATCCATTTGATATTCATTACACTCCTCTTTAAAAAGATTCAGTTCTCCAATCAAAGAGCAGCAACAATTACTCACAAATATATTTTTATAGTATGTACCCACCTTTTATTATAATCCTTTGAGCTAAGACACTGATTATCCACTCATTTATACTAGTGTACACTAGGAATAACTCCACTGAAATCCATGGAGTTGCACGGGTGTAAAACCAATGTAAATGAGAGAGAAATCAGGTCCTCCAGATTTATGTTCATTCCATGTTAATCCAAAAACAACCTATAATTTTTTATTCTATTCTCAAAACCGGACAGAAAATAACCAAACATTTTTCCACAGACACATAGCCGAAAGACTCCTAAACTGATCTGCCGTAATATACATCAGATATTTATTTTTAATCCCAACTTCAGAAGTTTTACCTTCGTTCAGCAGAGAATTTTTGAAGAAGCTGTGGGAGCGTTAAGTAGCTGCATCAACCAAATTAGTCCCTTGAGAAATATATATCCAATACTTTAAAAGGAATTACAGGATTCTTTGAAATAGATGGCCTTACTGTCAGTTACTCTCTGCGTACGGTTATGTTTATTAATCAGGAGTAGCTTAAAGACCATTTTGAACTTCACTATCTATTTTCCCTTTCAAATGCATTTTCTAGGATTCCCTGGAAATTTCAGAGCATTTACAGTACAGTTTATTCCAGAGTCTGATGTCTGCTTAATTACTCATATCATTCATGCATATGTTAGTGATATGAGTAATTAGGCAGATACAGTAGCCATGGATAACATCTTTACTGTAACTCTTTTAACTAACACTTCCTTTCCAAGCTCCCTCCTATTGCTTCCTCAGCAGGCAGCAGGGAAGATTCTGCTAACACAATCTAATTAGCTAAAACAAAGATTATTTAAAGGGCATCTAGATCCCTCCAGATCCATAAAATTACAGCTCATTCATCCCAATGAAGAAGCCTTCGAAGTTTCTCCTAGATTTAATTGTGATTGTCCATTTCCAAGTCCTAGAACTTGTGCTGGAATGTACAGGTCAGCTCAGAGTTTGCCATGGTGGTTCAAGAGGTGCCATTGATTTTTTGCTAATGGTTGTTGGTATTGTATCCCCAGGTTGTGTAATTCAAGTGTCCCTGAAGATGGATATTTTTATCACAGATACTACTTCATCCTATCCGGAGCCATTAGTTAGTTGAAATGTGGCTATACCTAGATGCTCAATGACTCATGATTGCTCTGACAATTTGGATAATAGAGAGACAAGGTGGGTGTGGGTAATATCTCTTATTGTACCAACTTCTGTTGGTGAGAGAGACAAGCTTTCAAGCTTACACAGAGCCGTTCAAGATAATCATATTTATCCCGTCAGCCTGCTGGATACATAGTCAGTAGAGATTATGAAGGGTATTCCCCTTGAAGCAGATGTATCAAGCTGTCCTTCATAACTTACTTGTGGCAAAGTATTTTATTGTCTGTCTCATCAGGAGGAAGAGTTGAGTTTTGGATCATTGTAACAGGTCCGGTGTTGCCTTCCTCTTCCTTTCCCCTCTGGACCAAAAAGGAGGTGAGGACCCACAGACTTGCAATCACCTGTGGTTTATTTACAGCATGTGTCCAAAGTACCCACCACCATACAATGCCCTGCCTGGGTCAGTCCTCACAGGAGTTGCTCAGGGTGGCTGACTGGCTCTTTTCCCCTCTTCCCAAACCCTCTGGCCTGGTTTATAAGCCTTCTAGAGCTTCACAGACAGCTGCCATTCATGAGCTAATTACTCCCGTGGGAAACTGCTCAATCTGCACCTCTGCCTAGCTGCCTCCCCTCAGGCAATCAACCCCAATCCATCTATCTGTTCTGCTGCCCTTCTGCTAGCTATGCTAGTGTAGCAGGGAGCTGACAAGGGGGTTCAGCCCACAGCACCCTGTCACAATACTGTAGAGGGTTCTGTTAATGCAGCGTCATCTTAGAAAGTCCCTTCCTAAAGCAAAGTCTGCTGGAGAGCACTGAATGGCAGCATGCACTGAAGATTCGCATTTAAGGAATATCCTCTGTAATACCAGGAGGAGAAAGATGGAGGCAGAGCACTATTCATGAGGGTTTCTGTGATGGGGTACATACCCCCCACACACTGGTATTAAAAGGGTTAACTGGCGCTAGAGAGCTCAGTTAAAGTACCTGGTTGCACCTGGAGGGTGGACTGGGCATAACTGAAGAAGAAACCCAGCTCAGGGAGGATCTGGGTGGCAAACTTAAAGGGAAGAAGCCCAGATGAGAAAGGGGATGTAGGGAGAGAAGGGAAGAACTCTGCAGTCCCCGTCCAGTTGCTAGGGAGTGATGGAAGGGCCTAGAGAGAGGCAAATGTATGGTCAGCCCAGGGAGGAGCTGTGGGAAAGACCTGAAGGAAGGCCAAGGTTGGAGAAAGTCCAAGGAGGCAGTAAGGGGTCTGCTACTGGGTCCCTGGAATGGAACCCAGAGGAGAGGGAGGACCTGGGTTCCCCTGCTGGCCACAGGGAGGGGTGCAGCGGGATCCCCCTGACACAAGGGGGAGAAGGACTGTTGAATTGGAGCCAGGCCTTTAAGAGAAAGCCCAGCGTTGCTCTGAATCAGAGTGGGAGGATAAGACTACAGAGCCCATGAAGCCATGAAAAGTCCATGGAGGAGTGAGTTTGGGTAGGGGAAAAGAGTTATGTTTGTATGAGTTTAGTTTACTGAACTTTTTGGTTACCCTAGAAGGGGTGGAACTAAACCTGACCTGGCCAAAGGGCCGAGTCACGAGTGGAAAGACCATCGCAGGGTGGGAACAGCTGCCAGCAGGGAGCGCTAGGTGACGAAAGAGTTGCTATGCCATACCACATCCAAATAGGTGCCCTATTGGTGAATCCACTCTTCTATAGGTCCTCAATCTTGGAAACTACTTTCCTCCTTGGTCCACCAGAGCCCAGATTTTTTAACCTTCACAGTGCTGTGTAAAATTCTTCTTTTCTCATTGGCTTTTAACAGGGGTGAGGTGATGATTGTGGGTTGTTATATGTGGGGCATTTTATGGAACTGATTTTCTTTCTCTCCCTCTCACATTCATTAATTGTTGCTCAGTCAGCTAAAGTCTTGGGTGCTCTAAATCAATTGAAATGAATAAATCAGTGTTTCTGTGACTGGGGATTGACCACGCCTTCTCAGATGAGTCATGGAATTTCTTAATGCAAGCAGTAAATCCACCTAAAATGGAGGCACAGCAACAAAATTCTCAGTGGAAGGAAGCGGTCCCTTTTCCAGTTGAATTTCTTGGAGAGGCTTACCCCAGAGGTGGAGTCCCCCCCGTCCAGGGCAGCTGCTTCCAAATGTGATAGTGCAGTTTTGCCCCCATTATGAATTTGCCCTTTAGCTTCAATACTAGGAAGTAATACCAGGGTTTCATCTAGACTCCATCAAGTTGGCAGTGGCATGTAGGGAAAGGTACTGGCGTTCTGTGACATTGCTGGATGCTGTTGCCTTTCCTTAGTCACTGGAGATACTGATAATTTTGAATGCGGTTGTGTGAGAATGAATATGATGCCTATGGGAAATGATTTTTTAAATAAATCCTTACTATTTTTTTTAAAATTGACTTTTTTTTAATGAAATTTTTCATCCGTATATGACTTTTTTAATTTCACAACATTTTATCAACATTTTAATTGAAATGGTTGTCAGCATTTCACTTGTACAGAAAATCTCTTTTCTTTTTTTGTAAATAAAATTTTGGATAATTAATTTGATGGGTCTGAATAAAAATTCTATTTACATATTGATTTAAAAATTCACCAGAAACAATAAAATATAAAAGGGTCAACCCTGTGACATGGGAGCAATTATGACAGTTTGAGGTTTTTGTCATCTTCCCCTCCCCCTATTTTCAGAACATCTCTAATGTTCTTGAAATTATTTGAATAATTAATTTTTCAGGTCACTGCCTGAAGTGAAACATAAAAATAAAAATTTGTTTCAGATTGACCCGAAACAAAAACAAACAAAAAATGATTTCCTTAGCAAGACAAAAAGCCCTAAAGTGTTTTTGGTTAGCTGAAATGAAACATTTCATTTTCAGGCATTCACAGAAACAAGGGGGAGGAGAAATCCTGCATCCAATCAGATCGAATAGCCTAGTGGTTAGAGAACTCACTGGGAATGTGGGAGACCCAGCTACAAAGACCCACCTCTGACTGATTTCGAGTAGGGATTTGAACCTAGCTCTGGTGAATTCTATGTGCTTGCTCTAACCCAGAGGTTCCCAAACTGGGGGAGGTGCAGAATGTATTTGGGGACGGGGAGGAGGGCGTAAGAAGCTTTAGGGAGAAAACACCTTTCTGCACATATTTTACTCACACAATGAATAACTAGCAGAGCTGATTCCTCCATACATATCTGGTCCTCAGATGGTGCTGTACATTTGCCTCTAGATGGCACTTTGCATTTTGACAGATTTCTGTTAAGTTTGCATAGCATTATATAAAGTCATTGCCATCTGTATCTTAATCCACTTGCTACAACAGTGTTCACAATTATTTGTAAACATTGACCACAACCACAGTTTTGTTTATTACAATGGATCATTGGCTCGGTTTGAATCAATGCCCTACTGTTTTTAATATTTAGTGAGAGAGGCATGTTGATTTTTTTATTGGTATATGTGCTTGTGTGGCGGGGGGTGTGTGTTAAACTACTACAGTCACAAAGAACAGGGGCTTAATCAAATAAGTTTGAAAATCACTGCTCTAGCTGTTGAGCTATAGGATATTCTGAAGTGAAGCTTTCCGTGGCTCTTGTTCAGCTTTCACCACTTTGTATAAATACAATAGATTCCACTTAATAGCAACCCAAATATTGACAACTACCCGTTCATAGCCACATTTTGCTGGGAACCAGTTCCATCCCATCGTCTTTAATGTGAAGGGGATTCTGGCATTGGCAATGGCATACTGATTATTAGCAACGTTTTTTGGAAGAAAGCCCCCCCTGCAGGCAGGTTTGAGACATTGCAGCCAGGGAAGGAAATGCTGGGACTTGCCTTCCCTGGCTGCAGCTTCACAAACCTGTCTACAGCCAGTGCTCAGACCATCCCCGGGCTTCTATCAGGGGCTGAAGTTCCATAAACCTGCCAGTACACAGGGACCACACATGAGATAAAGGGCTGTGGGCTGGGAGGGGAGGCTCTGGGCAAGTGGAGTGGGCTTTGTCAGACCAGGCCTTAATGACCTCTAAGGATGGAGATGCCACCACCTTTCTAGGTAACCCATTCCAGTGCTTCACCACCCTTCTAGTGAAAAAGATTCTCCTAATATCCAATCTAGACCCCCCCAGTGCAACTTGAGGCCATTGCTCCTTGTTCTCTAATCTGCTACCACTGAGAACAGCCTAGATCCATGCTCCCTGGAACCCCTCTTCAGGTAGTTGAAGGCCACTATCAAATCTCCTGTCACTCTTCTCTTTTGCAGATCCTAATTCTCTTCTGCTCCCTAATCATTTTGTTGCCCTCTGCTGGACTCTCTGCAATTTGTCCACATCCTTCCTGTAGTGGAGGGCCCAAATCTGGACACAATACTCCAAATGAGGCCTTACCAGTGCCGAATAGGGGGGAATAATCACTTCCCTCAATATGCTGGCAATACTCCCACTAATGCAGCCCAATATGTCATTAGCCTTCTTTGCAATAAGGGCACACCGTTGATGCATATGCAGCTTCTTGTCCACTGTAACCCACGGGTCCTTTTCTGCAGAACTGCTGCCTAGCCAGTCAGTTCCCAGTCTATAGCAGTGCCTGGGATTCTTTGTCCTAACTGCAGTACTCTGCATATGTCCTTGTTGAACCTCATCAGATTTCTTTTGGCCCAATCCTCCAATTTGTCTCGGTCATGCTGTATTCTATCCCTATCCTCCAGTATATCTACCACTCCGCTCAGCTTAGTGTCATCTGCAAACTTGCTGAGGATATAATTCACTCCATCCTCCAAATCATTAATGAAGATGTTGAACAAAACTGGCCCTTGGACCGACTTCCCTGGATGCAGACTTGCAAACCTGCCTTATGCTTACTAGCAATTGTCGGATAATAGCAGCTTTTCACTGGCAAGGGGCTATAATAAGTGGAATCTATTTTACTTAAATATTCACTGGGACAAATAAAGTATGTGAGAATGACTCTGTGGCCTGGTAGTTAGGGGACAAAACTGGGTTTCAGTCCTTGCTCCAAGGATATTTATTTATATAAAGTAGAACTGCTTAAACAGGAGAGATTGAGCAAGATCCACAGTAGAACACTATATAATCCAGTAGCTAGGGTAATTTGCTGGGAAATGGGAGTCCTGGCTTCAAATCCTGGTCCATGTCAGGCAGAGGAGCGACTTGATCCAAGGTCTCCCACATCCTGAGTGAGTTTCCTAAACACTGGGCTATTCGTTGTGGGGGGGAGCACCACTTCCTTTTCAATTTTGTGAATGGCACTTAATTCGCCATGTGAATCTAGCTGGATTTTGTTTTGTGGCCAAAACTATTTGATGAATTTGGGTTGAATTTGCAAATAGTTTTGGGTTGAATAAAATTGCATTTTTGGGGGGAACAAACTCTTGGTTTGAAAAGTTTCACACAACTCTAAGTGTACATCACTGAGATGGGTATTAAGATTAATAATGAAGACAACAGTGGAGGTGGGAGCCTTTTTGATGCAATAGGCTTCAAGCCCAGTCTCCCACCAAAGCTTATACCACTGTCTATGGAATGAAGAAATTAGATTTTGACAGTTGTGGGCATGGCATGATACAGATTAATCCAGAAAACAAAGAGCTGCCAGGTGAGCATTCCTCTTAGGGAGAGTATCTGGTCCCTGAAGGAGAATTCACCCCCAAGCAAGAGATTCAAGATGACATGAGCATGTGAAAATCTGTCATGGTTGTCCCCTGCACTGTCTGGTATGGTGAACTCCCTAAAAGCTGCAACAAAGCCGGCCCAAATTTTTCATTCCATTTTTTTATTTTAATTTTATTTATATATATATAATTTATTTTTATTTTATTTTTTTTTATTTAATGAAAAACTAAAAACCAAAACCAAATTGGTTTTCAAAAATAAAACAATCAAAAAATGAAAAAAGGCCACAGTTTTTTTGTTGAAAAAAAAATTTATATATATATATATACACACACACACATACTTACCATTTTCCAACCAGCTCTAATTCTAAATGGATGCATCAAGTCTATATATACCTCCCAAATTGAGACAAAGTATTCCCTAAAGATTCAATGATGCATCAATTCGTTGTACTGCGTATTGTCCTGCAAATGGATCTGGATTTTTTATTAGTTAATTTGAAATGTAAGCAATCATTGAGTCACATTTTATCTTTTTAATTTCCATAGAGTTTGTCATATTTAATCTTTTAAAATGCAAATTATTCCCAGAAGAGAAAAAACATGGGATGCTTGTTTGTATTTGGGGATATGCTCAAATCAGCACTCTAAACCCTGTATTTTTCGTAAAACTATTTCACTTTGGCAATAAGCAACTTGAAAGGATAACTTAATAATTGGACCATTGCCCACTTGCCATTGTCACTGATATCCTCGTATTCTTCAGACTTGCAAATCTGAAATAATGAAATTTTAGAAAAGATTATACGCTACATTAGTCAACAAGTTTCAATCCCACATCCATTTAGAACAAAATACATACGTAATAGCATGCCCCACTGAGCAGTTGGTATGTGTTTTTTGTTGTTGTTGGTTTTGGGGTTTTTTTTTGCTGGAGGGACATTGATGGTGAATGGCCCTATCCTCTCCTAAAAGGCACAGTCCTGCAAAAGGATCCTCCACTCCCATCTCTTGAAGAGCAGCAGCCCTTGCAATTTGAGTTAGTAACAATCCTCCACCTTAAACTACAGAGGCCAATCCCCCACAATGAGTCAAAGAGCTACTCTGTGCACTTTAAGGAGTGCAGATCCCCTTTGCTAAGGGCATTCAGGTGCCCCTCTTCATCTCAGGACTATTGTCTCCATCCTTGTGAAAGACAGCCTTGCAACTGGAGAAAACAAGGACACACAAAAAGCAGTTGTTTCTCCTCCCACTATCTCCCTTGGTGACATCCAAAGCTTCACCTCAGGCAGAACAGCATGCTATCATTTGAGAGATGTGCCCACCCACCCTTCCCTCATATATCCCCCATACCATTTGCCTTCTTGGTCCCAAATACCCATCAGGTCACACACTACAGAATTATTTATTAATATAGAGCTCCAGAATGTTCTGGATTCTTCACAGAAGACAGAGATCCCAGGAACGTACAGTTTATGTGTCAGTCATTATGGTAACCAGCAGAGAGAGGGGAACAGGGCAGGAATAGTTGAAGGTTAAGGTGGTAAAATCCTGTACTTGCTCAGATTAGGGATGTACACATCTCAGTGATTCCGTTAAGGGGTTTATATCATTTTCTTAAAAATCAAAATAAAGAAGATATTATTGGAGGATAAATATTAGTGACACACACATTGTGGATGTCATGGAAGAACCTTCATTTTCGTCACCGCAAGGTGAGTTTTTTCCTCCAGCAGGCAACTGAACCTCCTCTTGAACTGAAATAAATTAGTCTGAATTAAATTAGATTTTAAACTTCTTGAAATAAGGATGGTCTTTTTGTTCTGTGTTTGTACAGTACCTAGCACAGTGGAGTCCTGATCCCTAATTGGGACGCCCAAGCACTACTGCAATAGTAATCAACAATAACAATAGATAGTAGTAGTAGTAGTAGTAGTAGGGGTTTACTATGAATATACTCCACAAGATTCTGGTTCTGTGCCCTGTTTACAATTCTGAATGTTTAAATAAGGCTGGAAAATACTATGGCACTGTAGCATGCTAATTCTTTTTTTGTAATGACTATCTGCTTTGGCTCCATATAATTTACCCACTTGGTTAATCAGTATGTCATCCCCTCACGCTGCAAGAACAAAAATCATAGAATCATAGAGCTGGAAGGGACCTCGAGAGGTCATCTAGTCCCGTCCCTTGCACTCATGACAGGAATAAGCATTATCTAGACCATTCCTGACAGGTGTTTGTTTAACCTGCTTTTAAAAATCTCCAATGATGGAGATTCCACAACCTCCTTAGGCAATTTATTCCAGTGCTTAACTACCCTGACAGTTTGGAAGTTTTTCCTAATGTCCAACCTAAACCTCCCTTTCTGCAGTTTAAGCCATTGTTTCTTAGAATCATAGAATAGAATCATAGAATATTAGAGTTGGAAGGGACCTCAGGAAGTCATCTAGTCCAACCCTCTGCTCAAAGCAGGACCATCCTATTCTCAGAGGTTAAGAGGAACAATTTTTCTCCCTCCTCCTTGTAATAACCTTTTATGTACTTGAAAGCTGTTCTCATGTCCCCTCTCAGTCTTCTCCAGGCTAAACAAACCAAGTTCTTTCAGCCTTGCCTCATAGGTCATGTTTTCTAGACCTTTAATAATTTTTGTTGCTCTTCTCTGGACTTTCTCCAATTTGTCCACATCTTTCCTGAAATGTGGTGCCCAGAACTGGACACAATATGTCAATCTTTGGGGTTTGTAGGTTGTTCTCTTCCACATACCTGAGGACGATTGATGTGTTTTACTTTTTAAATTAAACCAGGTGACTTGGGCAATCGTTCTTGTTTTATTTTGGAATATATTTAAGATGCAGAATTTTCAGGATAGGAAATGCAAAAACATCAGGACAGTAAACAGTGCTCCAGATCACAGTGTACAAATAGATCTAGCTGAGAACATAGCACTAGTTCTGCTGCTTCTATCTCAAAACTGAGCTGATCCTAATAAACACAACAGATTGTTTCTTGCTGTCTTTCCCTGTGCTGCTAGCGAACAATTGTAATGATACTGTTAGAAATAACCAAACAGGTTGTCCCGGGGGTGGATTGGGGAGACGGAACCCTTTATTGCCTGCTCGTTCCACCTCGACCCTGCGAGTGAGCAACGAGGGATTTACTTTACCATTCTTTTATCCGTAACAGTATGTAAACGTAAATGTAAATGTATCCATTTCCAGCAGCTCCCCATAGACCCTTATTTGGTTACATTGACACCTATAAAATAAATATTAACAACTACATGATGAATATAATTATACCCACCCCTGTTTGTTGTTTACAGGATTACCATACAGAGGGCAGCCACATCACCTTAAAACTTATAAATTTTACACTAACATTCTTTGAAGTAAAGGTATGCCAGGGGAGAAGGAAGATAATGCTTTCTTCCCACCAAAGGCCTTGTGCAGGAGTGGTGATAGACTTACCCCTGCACAGATGGCCAGGAAGGGAGGCGAGATAACAGAATCTAACTAGAATTCATACTAATTAGCAGAAACAAGGTTTGCCCGTGCCATGACCCCCTTCCCTGTAACCTAGGCCTGACCGCTTGTCCAGCTTTTAACTCTTTACTCTCCTACAGATACCATCTACTAAAGTGGATGTAATTCAAGGAGGTAAACAGTAATCTTACAATAGGCAGTACACTCAGGGTGATTTGAACATGTGCACAGGCCAGTTCTCTTTGGTGGGCATAGCATGTAGAGCTGCCCCCAATATATATGTTTATGTTTATACACACACACATACACAGAATATATCTTAGGAGAATGCTGTATCAATGCATTGCACCCATTGATTTGTGCTGTGATGTCATTCCCAGCACTGCTACATACCCTGGATGGTAATTCTGTGAATAGTGCCCTTGCTTGGCGCAGCAGCTATTGCATGTTTTGATTTTCGACTGTCTCAAAGCTGCTTCCTAGGATGTGCTGGTTGCCTAGTAAAGGTGGCCTATAATTAAAGCTTAAACAAAACTGTTCTCTGGAAAAACCTTAAGGTAACATTAAAATGGTTAGTTAAGTCAGAAGTTTGCTTATTGAATTGGTTGCTAGTGCAGGCATCATTATTTTGAGAGGAAGTGTGGTCCAATGAACTAGAATGAGGAACTAGGATCCCTTATCTCTTCTTTGTCTATGTTCCCCCATCTGTAAAATGGGGATAATAATACCAACTTTCTGGCACTTAACTTGCAGGGAGGATTAATTATTTAATATTTGCAAAGTGCTTTGAAGATGAAAAATGCTGATTTAAACCTGTGGGTACATGAATCCAAGCGCAAAATATGTACTGAATTTTCTAGAACCAGAGAAAGCAGAGGGGTAGAATCCAAGAATTTCATTAGTGACCTCCCCATACCAATCTAATTAACCTGGAAAGTGTTCAAATACTATGGTGATGGTTACCCACATAAAACACTAAATAGATATTACCTATATAAGAAAAATGCCAACATATAATTCCTTAAAGAAGAGAGAGAGAGTAATTGTTTGACAAAAAGCCAAATAATTTTTCAGACCACAGACAAAGATAGATCAGAGACATTATCCCACATTTTCCTTATTCCAAGTAGTAGAAGTGGGAGATTCAGAATAGTGCAGTGTTTTAACTAACTAATTAACTAACTAGCTAACTAACTCTGTCTCCCTCTGACCATGAATTGAAGTAGCTCAATAGATGCCAATAATTGCTGACTGCTCTGAAATTAAAGATGCCAAACAGACTGATAGTAAACATTTAGTTTAAATTAATGAACATTTTCTTACTTGTAGCAATAAATAGTATAAAAATAGCAACAATTCTTCATTTTCCCCCCTTGGAGTGAATTGAATAATCCTGGTAGAAATTAAGCAAAGACAATGAGTTCTTATTCTACAAAAATGAGTCTGAATTCTCTATGAGGCTAATAAGGGACCCATGTAACTGCTAATAGTATTGGAATGGTTTAGGAGATGAAATGATTGATCTTCGCTGAAGGCTGTGGTCCAGAGGACTAGGCACAAGAGACCTGGATGCTTTTCCAGTTCTGCTAATGTACAAGCTGTATGAATTTGGGCAAGTCAGCTCTGTGCCTCAGTTTTCCAACCAGTAAAATGCGGAAATGATGCTTACATTCATGATATAATTGAAATTGGACAGCAGGCCTGACAAAATGCAAGACCTAGTGAAATATAAAAAAATTGACCAAAGTGCACAGGGAACTTACAACAGTAACCACATTGCACCAGGAACTTACAACAGAGTGACGTTGCATAAGGAAACCTACAATAGAGCGACATTGCACAGGGAACTTGCAACAGAGTAACGACTAAGCTAAGCAGTTGAGCAAGACAGAATCGCAGAAATATGCTCAACCACGGTCCATCTGCCAGAGGTGAGCACCCACAAAACACAGGATGCACTTAGGCAGACTTCTGCAAGACAGCTAAACCACGTGAAATTGTTCGACCACAGAGTGCTCGGAAAAGTGAATAAATACTCAGAGCAGACAGGGGTTCAGTGGACTGCAGGCCAGCTCAAGAGGGGGTGTCTACTCTTGAGTCTATTGAGAGGACAACAACTCTAAGGAGCTTGCGAGCTCCAGATCCCAGCGACTAACTGTCGAGGATGAGGGTTTTGAAGCAAGGATCCAGACCAGAGGCTGAGGCAGAGTCTGGCCTGAGGATAGCATCCAGATATCAGGGAATGGGGGGGATTTAATTGAGATCTGCAAAGCATGCCTCCCCTAGGCAATTGCTAGAGTGTTTATAAGGAATAAAGGTTAATAGGAAATTAAGGGAAATGGTTAGGTTTGTTTAGGTTTAAGGATCAAGCATAAGTTGTGTATAAGTTAAAGGACTTTTCCCAGTGCCCATCTGTCAAAGATAAGGATAATCAATAGAGAAGTTTCCATAAATAGTAATGAATAAGCGTAAGTGTTAATTGTCTAACTGTTTGCTTGCAAGAAATGTTGTTAATTGTCTTATTTGTTTGTGTTATCATCAATAAAGCTATTCGTTGATTCAACCTGGGATGTTCTTTCCCATTGGTCTCAGAATCCTCATAAAAGAACCCGGGTGTCTTGCTACCCATCTAATTCAGTCTTTTCCCTACTAAATTTTAATAGCAGCAAGACATTCTTAAAGTGTTTTGAGTGTTTCTATGGCTGTAAAAAGCAAATTATTGTTAGTCATTGATTCCAAGGACAAAGTGATCATTGTGATCTGGTCTGACCTCCTGTATAACACAGGCCACCGAATTTCCCCAAAATAACCCGTAGGACATATCTTTTATAAAAAACATCCAATCTTGATCTAAAAAGAGTCCGTGAACAACATGACCCTTGGTAAATTGTTCCAATGGTTAAATACTCTCACCATTCAAAATTTAAACCTTATTTCTAGCCTGAATTAGAAAAAATTAAAACGGGATTATGAACCCTTTCTTTCAATGACATTTTTTCACTCTAGCAAGAAAGTTGTTATCAGGAGAAGAGAAACACAGAATCCAGCCACTGTCCTACCCCAGTTAGTGTTCACTAAAACTAAAAGAATTTGTCACCGCAAAAGAAAAAATAGGCCCACAAACTCAGATTTTTCTATGCAATGATTCAATAAATTATTATTTATTTGTATTATCACAGTGCTGAGGAGCCCCAGTCATGGACCGGAGACCCCATTGTGCTAGGCGTTGTACAAACACAGAATAAAAAGGCAGTTCAGATATCAAAGAGTTTACAATCTAAGTGTAAGACAAGAGACAATAGAAGAAGGCAGACAGACTGGGGAGACAAAATATACTATATTATATGCCATGGCCTGCCTGCAAATTATGGGCCATATTCTGAAACCATCACTCATGCAGAAAAGTACTTTACCCAACAAGTAATTTCTTACTGAAACCAATAGCAAGATAGTAGTCACCTTGAGTAAAGGTATCAAAATCAGGCCTTATAGATTATGAATATGCTTTGAGTATTTGCTATTCATAATGCACTAGTTGTGTTGTGTGACTGGTCACCTAAGTCACATGGTATCATTTCTGCTCTCTGACTGAGCCTCAAGCCTGCAAAGAGCTTAAAAATTGCTGTACAAACTCTTCCAATGTAAATGCCTGTTTGAATATGTGTGTGGTTATTTGTGAGTCTCGTGGTGTGAAAGTTTATGTGAACAAGAATTTACTTACATGAATGTTCATGGGAAATGAATGAAGGGGGCTACCAGTGCCACCAAAAGAGAATTTGCAGTTGTCATTGGAGGAATGGCTATGAATGCTTTCTTACAATATTCTCTCAGCATTACTGCTGACCCCATTTTGAGGGGGATGAGAGAGTATCTTTCTCTAACACTCTTCTCCCCAACCCTCAGACCACATACTACAGCAAGCTAGTAAAGGCATGGTTGTGGTTCCCACCAGTGGACTTCTATGCTACTCCAAGAACCATGATGCAAAAATCAGTGGTTTTACTTTGTCTACCTTCCTTGTGGGTTTTGGTTTGTAGGATTTCACACGTCAGAAATTGTATTTGGATTTTTCATGTTTGTTTGACCCAGAAAACTCCAAACGAAACATGTCTGAAATTGTTGAGTTGCATGTGATTCCAGGTCAAAACCTAAATCCCAGCCTGGTATCCACAGGGAGAGGAGTGTTCGCAAAAAACATCGTCCATCTTTAAGGGTAAAACAGGTTCTTTTGAAAGGTTTGCAAACTTGAGCCAATTTAGGGTTTGTAAAGACTCCTACCTTGTTTAGTATAGTTTGAAATGTTTTTTTCCTGAAAGGTTTAACAGTTTTAGCTCAAAATACTGAGAGCGATGCAAAGTGCTTCCTTCTACGCAGGGCTTGGACATGAACTACACAAGTGCTTACGTCAGTTAACCCTGCACTGTTGTACTTTATTTCCGACCGGCGAAGGCTGTTTCAACATGTTGATGATTGTCTGAGTAATAAGGCACCATGGGCTGTGTAATAGTGCTGATTAATTCGTAGCTCAGGTCCCATGCATCCGAGCTGTACATTGATCAGCATGGCTATGTAGTCTGAAGTGTCTTGTGATTATTACATGAGCTTTTACGTTTCAAAGAAATCACATTTTTAATGGTTAAAATGCTTTGTAAGAAATTCTCAAGTCAGCTAAAATCTGTTAATGCCATAATTAGATAGATTCCTGGAGAAAAATATTGTAACCATTACTGTATCTACAATTTGGGTGGTGAGGGGAATGCTCATTAACTGACTTTTTTCTTTCCTTTTTCCCACAGAGTTTTTCTTCCCCTCTTAGTGGGTCTGAGGATTTCTCCCTTCCCTTATACATTATTAGGTGCCACACTATGGTTCCCATCACCCCACAATAATAAGCAGTTCATTCAATTTCCTATTGTTCAAACATAATAGAAAGCCATAATTTGGTCCCACCTATTATTTGTTTATCAGAAATTGAAATTAAATCAACTGGTTAAGCCTCATGAGGCACACTTGAGGAGACGGACAGAAATTATTATCGCATTTCACCTCTGGAAGTAGTTTTGATTGGATGCATAAGTTGCAAGGTATTGGTTCTGTTTCCTGATTGGATAAGCATAACTCTTAGAATGAGTATATATATATGTGCAGTTTTGAGTTCAAAATTCATTTTGGGGGAATATTTGCTTTTCATGGATATTTAAGAAAACAAGTTTATTTGCATAAATATTCAACAAAACAGTTCATTTTACATAAACACAAAATGTGTGCAAATACAGCCAAAGCAAACTTGTTTAAAAATTCAAACACATATTAGTGAGGATTTACCTAATCTACAACCGCATATTTAAATACACACGCACAATTTATTATATAGGGCTCACATCACCTGTTACTGAAATGTAGACACCACTGGTGTGAAAGTTGTCATATAACATGTGTACACAGAACAGTAACCAGTAGTTTATAGCAAGAAGTGAAGACCATTGTGTCCAGCTGAAATTTAAGAGAGAATTAAAGACAGGTTATTATTCAAACAGGAATTTGGTCAGGGCCCTGACACTAACTTCCCTCCTCCTACAAAACATAAAGTTAAATTTTAATGATTACAAGTAGCCAAGGTAATGAAAGTGATTAATTCATTTTATGGGGTGTTAGATTGGGGCTGAGGAACTTGGTTTTACATCTCTCCCTTCAGAATGGTTCCAAGGCCATGCTGTATTACTGGTTCACAGTAGATTAAGCGGAAAGGTTAACAGTTAGAGGACCACCAACTCTACTTCCTGCAGCAGCTTGAACATCTTACTGGTGGAGAGTGCAGCAAGCTGGGGATTCCTGTTACCACACTCCTAATAGAATTGAAATGATGTTGTTACTGTTACTATTTGAAAGGAAGGCTTTGGTATAGCTTTCTTGATACAAGCACTATGAAGCGAGATCTATTGAAGGATATGAGAAATACAGGTCACTGAAAAGGAATTCCTAGAGGATTTTTTTTTCGAAGTGTGACTTGTAATTTGAGTGGCCCACTTGCAACTCAGTGCTGCTGACAGGTGCTTTGAGGCCACAGAGCTCAGGTCTGAAGACTCCCTGTTCATTATGACATCACAATAATTAGCAGCAACTGCTGGTGTTTCCTGTCATGTGGAAACATGTCCATTTAGAATTGGACTGAAGCCACTAACTTTTTTCACGTGGCCTACCAAACGGTCACCAGACCATAACTACTTTGGGCCACTAACAACTGGAGGAATAGAAGAAACAATGGCAATTTAGGGTGCCTATTCTATAGTAGGAGGAGACCACACATAATCAAAACTATTTAAGAACAGCACTTTTTCAGAGTCGGCTTTTGTTGAGCATTAGCTTGATTTCTTCAACCCCTGGGAAAACAAAAAGTTATTCTTCAAGATCCTAATCCTACACCCTTTGAAGTTAATGGAAGGTATTGCCATTGACTTCCTGGATACAAGATCAGACCCTAAAACTTTCCCCCAATTCACTTGCATAGTTGGCAGACCTTTGCACTGTTGGTGTCTTCTATAGTTTCAACTAAAACAACAGCCTGTATAATAAGAGCCAACTGGTAACTGGACTTTCTCTTGAAGCTATTTCTTATTGTTAGGGGCTTTTCAGTTATTTTCATAGACTCTCACTCAATCCAGATTAGAAATTGAAGTGTCTGTCAACAATGAAGACTTGAAAATAATGTAAAGTTTGTGAAATATGCAAAAATTCAGGAACATCTTATTAGCATGAAGGCTCTGCATAAAAAATATGCACAAAGGAGGAGGATGGAAAAATTCTAGTAAATAACTCCTGATGCTATAAGAACAAGGGACACTGCTGGTATTACAATCTATATTATCCAGGATCCCATGTTTTGCTACACTACAGTTTCATGACATAGACCCTGATTCAACAAAACACCTAAGCAGGTGTGTAACTGCAAGTATCCATCCCTATTCAGCAAAGCACTTAAACATATGCTTAACTTAACTTTAAGCAAATGCTTAAATTACACAGCTGACAATAGTAGAAGTGAAAAAAATAGTGCCTGAAATGAAACAGCTATGTTCATGGATGCAGCTATTGGAACTAATATGCAGTAGCAGCTTTCCTCCATGTATCTTCAATTGCGTATCAAACATTAATTAACAAAGCTGCACAACAGTCCTTTGTGTTAAGTAAATATTGCAGCCATTTTGGAGATAGGAAAACCAAGCCACAGAGAAGTTATGATCTACTTTTTCTAACGGGCCTCAGTTTTTGAGCAACTAAGCTAAGATACCTAGGTCCTGATTTTCAATTATGTTGAGGATGCAACACTCACATTGACTTCAGATGGATTTGGGAGTGTTCAGAACCTCTGAAAACCAGGTAGTCACTGGGTGGCTTAAATTGGGAACACAAAAACTGTGGAACCCAAAATTAGGCTCTTTTGAAAATTTGGTTTTAAGATGACTCATCCAAAAGACAGAGCCAGGAAGAGAATCCAGGAATCCTGACTCATGGCACTGTACTAAAAATATTAAGACCCAATTTGGGAAAGTAGCCCTATTCAGGAAGGCATTTAGGCAGTGCTTACCTATAAGTGTATAAGCACGTGCTTAAAAGTGAGCAATTGCTTAAGTCCGTTCCTGAGTTGGTGCCTAAACCATTAGAGGCAGATTTCATGGAATATTACTGTATGTCATAAATCCAACATATTTCTTGTCTGTCTTTTAATATGGAGCAAAATAATGGCTCAGAAAAGTAGCTCTTTTCCTTGGCTCAGCTGCTGTGCAAAGATTCTCAGTTTATGTTCATTAGATCTCTTAATACAATTTTAAAATCCTTTCTGTAATAATAATAATGATAATAATAATAATTAATAATGAAGAGAGAGCTATGAGCATCCATAAAGATATAAAAAGCCTGTGCAATTTCCAAGATTGAAGAAAGGGAGGGATTTTGGAGTAAAGAAGTAGGTGCTGACATATATGGCAGTAGCTGATATTTCTTTTGGCTTGATTCTCAAACTCAGGATATTATACATACATGAATAAAATCAGGGTCAGATCTTCAGCTGATGATAATCCGAGTGGCTCCATGGCAGTCAATGTGAATTACGTTTACACCAGATGAGAAGCTGGCTCTGTATCTGTATTTTTGTATAGTGCCCTTCATACAAAGCTCCCAAAAAAGGAACTTTACAGTGAGAAGCACAATAGAGTGAACATTTTAAAAGAGTTCACACAGGAAATAGGGAAACTACCTATAGAGGTGGAGTAGACTAGAATAAAGGAAAAGAGAGCTGGAATTTAGTAATAAAGATGAAAGCCGTTTTGTGAACTAGTTATGCTGAGGGTGGCTGAAGGCGGTGGGGAGGAGCAAGGATGGTTAGGATTGTTAGAGTGAGCGCTGAATCGGAGGCAGTTGTGGGAGTTCAGAAAGATGAATGGGTTTAACCAAGCAAGATAAATGGGCAACACCATGGCAAAAGACGTTTAATGTTGATAAATGCCAAGTGTTACACAATGGAGGAGGGGGAAAAATTTACATTATTCATATGCCTAGCTGCGTTCTACATTAACTGTATCAACTCAGGAAAGGGACCTAGGCATTACTGGGGACAGATCAGGGAAGACCGGAGCTCAATGTGCAGCTGCGGTTAAAAAAGCAAACAAGATGTTAGGTTGACTAACTAACAGGATTGCGAATAATATGGGAAATATCATGCCATTATATAAATCAATGGTGCAGCCTCAGCTAAAATACTGTGTGTGTAGTTCTGGCCACCCCATGTAAGCGTCCAGGGGTTTCCAGGCAGCCCTGACCCCTGGCCATGATTGGGCAGCTTACCCAGAACTACTAGAAGTGAGGGGCTGGCAGAACTCTATCCTGCCCCCAGAGGCACCACCTATGGGAATCCTGCTAGGGATGATGATCAACCCCACCGACTGGCCTGACCGTGCTATTTTAGCCAGAAGGAGGCAAAGGAAGTTGTCTGAGCGACTGAGAGACTTCCTGACTGGCTACTGCACTGGACCTGACTCTTGCTGGCTCCCTGGACTCTGATTCTGGCTCTGACCCTGGCTTTGTTTCTGTGAGGTTCCAGGGTGTAGGCAGTCTTGCCTAGCAGTCACAGCTGTCCTGAGGTCTGCCAACGGGGACGGTAGTCGCTAGGCAGGAGAGAGAGGAATCGCAAGAGCTAGGTTCCATAAGCAAGTGACAAGCTCAGAGTCAGGCGGGGGTTGGAGACTGGAGAGCAGAAGCAGCACCAGGCTAGAACTGAGAGGCAGGAATCAGGGTCAGAGACAAAGATCAAAAGATCAAAAAGTCTGGCATTGCAGCAGGCCAAAGTTTGTGTGGTGGCCCAGAAGACTTCCTGGGGCAGCCCCTGAGGTTAAACATGGTGCTTGGCCAATCAGAAGGCCACAGGGTACCATCACTCTGGGTCTCTTCGGCAGAACTTCCTATGGTGCCTACTCTCCGTTGTGTTCCCTGGGTATGCCTCTGCATAGCCTCCAGGTGGCACTGTAAGAATATCCACTATCCCAGGCTCTGCAGACCTGGGTGCTAGTCCTTGGCTTCTTTACAGTTTCTGATTTTGGCTGTCTCCTGGCTTGGTTCCTGGACCCTGATTCTGGCTCCGACCCATGGCACTTGGACTCGGTCTGTGACCACTACATTAGACTGCCCCCATCTGGGTCCTAACACCCCATCTCAAACAAAATGTTTCAGAATTAGAGGAGTTTTATAGAAGGGTGACAAGAATGATGCAGGTCCTGGAAAAGCATTCAAATGGAAAGTGATTGAAAATATTGTGATTGTTCATCATATAAGAAGATGAATAAAAGGACATAATAAAAACATATAAAATAATGAATGGTCTAGAGAATGCAGATAGGGAAGAACTGAAGATCCCGTCTCATAACACAAGAATGTGGTGGGGAACTCTCAATTAAATTCAAAGGTGTCAAATTTAAAGCCAATTAAAGGAAAAACTTTTACAGACAACACATAATTAAACTATAAAAGTCATTGTCCAGAACATTCTTGTGGCCCAAAACTTAGCAAGGTACCAAAAGTATTGGATATTAATATGGATGGCAAAAGGATCCATCATCGATAATGCTAACAAATTTTGGAAGAACTATTAAACCACATGCTTTGGAATTTAAAACAATTTCCAATTATTAGCGATTAGGAGGTAGTTTAATATAGAAGGCAGATTATCTCCTATCTGCCTAATGTGATTGCATCTTCCTCTGAAGCATCTAGTGCTAGCCATTGCTGGAGACAACATTCTGCACACACAGGTCCATGGATTTGATCCAATCTAGTGATGCCTCTGATCCCTAAGGCGATGGCCTGCAACAAACAGGAAGGTTTAAGTGACTCATTGGCTTGGAGGGAAGGGAGTAAGAGTTGTAGACAGATTCAATAAGCAGGGAATCCCATCTGAAAGATTGTCCTTTCCTTCTCAACTTAGCCCTCACCCAAAATACAAAAAAGCTGTGGGTGGAAGAGATACAAGGTAGATATATAATACTAAGTGATCCTGTGACACTCTGAGTTTGTTCAAAGAAAATGAGTTACACTGTTAGGTATTTGTTTGGGCCACCTTTATTCATGAGTGATGCCTTACTTAGCTAGTGGTCCAATTGATTCCAATAGTACTGTTCACAAAGGACCTGATCCAAAGCTCATTCAAATCACTGGAAAGACTCCCATTGACTTCAACAGGTACAGGATCAGGCCTCAAGTAGGGTGCTACTCAGCATAAGTAAGGGTGGTAGAATATGTTGTTTTCTGGTGCACTTGTATAGCATCTAATCTAATGAGAGCCTGCCGCTTTCTTTGGGTGCTATAATACAAATGTTCATTAATAATAGCATTACTGTTGTGCCAGATTTAAATGTGTGTGCTAAGACTCTCATCCAGCAAACAACTTAAATGCATGCTTAAATCCAATTGACCCATGTTTAAATGTTTTGCTGGCTATGGACTGATACACACATATCCTTCAAGAGAAGTATGTCATTACATGCTTTGACAAATTGGAGCTGCAAAGCTGGCTCCTGCAAGCCCCAATTGAGACGAGGATGCTCTGCACCTTGTAGGATCAAAATCTAAGAAACCGTGCAAACAGTAAAATATACCTGAATGAATTAGTAATAACAAAATACGTGATCAATTCACAAAGACTCTAATTCTGTGTTAGAGCATTATCCTCATAGAGTGATTGAAATTATTGTTTTACTGGGATCCGTAGGTGGAGGTCTGGGTGAGTGAGGAATGGGGCTGTAGAGGTCATGCACCTCTGTGACATTGTCCCCAGAAAGCGGAGGGAGCTGTGTTGGGTCAGGCATCCAGGCATGGAAAGAAGTGGACTTTAAAGAAGGCCAAGACAGGGTTGTGTGCACATTCCTTTAATGTTCTCCATTAAACCCTTAAATTTTATTCTAGGCCAGGATCTTCTCAAAATCATTTTCTTTTGTCATCAAGCATCACTAAATCACCAAGTTAATGCCTAATGGAGATCACAGCAGTATTCTTCTGTCACTCTCCGGCCAGGTTACAGAACATTTTGTGGCAAAAGAAAACTATTTCCACAGTTTTGTGACCCTGGCTCATTTCAGAAGCAGAACCTCAGCAAAGTCATCCATAAAGGCAGAGGTTCTAAAACTTTTTTTTTGCTGGGACCCCCTTTGAAAATATTTCAGGCTGTGATGACCCTCCCAAAAAAGCAGAGGTTCTAAAACTTTTTTTTTGCTGGGACCCCCTTTGAAAATATTTCAGGCTGTGATGACCCTCCCAAAAAAGTGATGACCCACCCCCATGCCAAGCCATCTTTACCAGCATGCATGGAAGCTGACAGTTCATGCCACAGCCCATAATAACCTCGCAACCCCCTGAGGGATCACACCCCCCAGTTTCAGAACCCCTGCCCTAGAGTGCTCTCCTCAGCCAGTGCAAATCAACTGTGCACCATTGAAGTCCCTGGAACTCTATCTATTTACAGCAACTGAGTGTTTGACACCTCTTAAGACCTATTGGATTTTGAACCCTTCTTCCTCTTTATCCAGTTAATTAAAATAAAGAAAAAACATGGTTAGATTTACAAAGTGTTTTTATAATCACACACCAGATCTGTGTCTAGTCAGAGGAAAGTGAGTACTTATAAATATAGCAGGGCAGGTTTTTATTGACTGAAACCTCATTATAGGGAGGTTCCACTGACACCTTTGCAGTATGGCTACCAATTAGCTACTTTAGAGCCTGGACTGAAGAGAGCTATTGATTTTACTGAGCTTTGGGTCACTGGGTTCTGCATGAGGGGGTGGGAGGGCGGAGGAGATGGTAGAACTTCAGCACATTGGAGGGCTCTCTGATTTGTAGCTGCAAACTCTTCAAATTAAAGTATACATTTAAATTAAAGAGAGTCCTCACCAGCAAGTTGATGGGAGTCATCTTCAAAGGCAAGCATCCTTAATAAAAACTGATGTGACAACACTAACTAGCCTTGTGACAGATGTGTAATATTTGTTTTGGTTTATAGAGGAAATAATGAAGAATACACACATAGGCCATGGATAAGTAGGTAGGAAGCACTGTAGCTGTTAAGCAAAAGGATAACTAGTAATTCCTGAGGAATACAAAGATCGTATTGTGAGCTCCAAAGGGCTAAGGGCAAATAGCCAGAAAGACAATCACCCTCATTCAAACACCTGATTTGATCAGTGACTGTGGTTTCAGTTTCTTCAGTTCATTGGATCTCAACCTTGCCGGACTACTGTACCCCTTTCAGGAGTCTGATTTGTCTTTTATACTCCTAAGTTTTCCCTGACTTAAACTACTTGCTTACAAAATAAAACAAAAATACAGAAGTGTCACAGCACACTATTACTGCAAAATTGCTTACTTATAATAAAATAAATCAATTGGAATACAAATATTGTACTTACTTTTCAGTGAATGATATATAGAGCAGTATAAACACATCATTGTCTGTATGAAATTTTAGTTTGTATTGACTTCGCTAATGCTTTTTATGGAGCCTGTTGAAAAACTAGGCAAATACCTAGATAAGTTGATGTACACCCTGGAAGACCTGGCCACAGGATTTAAACCCCCTGCCTGCCCGTCAACCTCGGAGGCGGACTGAGATAGGCCCAGCCAACTGGCCAATCCCCTCCGCGGAGGGCGGGACTTCCCCCAGGGAAAAGGGGTTAAAAGGCAGGGCCCGCTGCTCAGTAAGGGGCAGACAACCAGTGGGTACAGACGTGCCTTCCCACTGGCTGCAGCCTCTGCCGGAGCCCTGCCGGACCGAGGCTCAGCATAGGGCCTCCACGGAACTCAGGGGCTGGGAGCGGCCCTACTGCTCCGGGCCGGATGACTGGGTCGGGCCCCCAGATACCAGGGAGTGGGACGAGCCCCGGGACCCTCTGGGGTGGGAACCCCCTCCAGAGGCGGGTCCTGACCTGGACGAGTTGCCCGCCGCAGCACCCCCCGAGGCGGGCCCTGACTTGGAGGGACTACTGGACGCTGGAGTACCCCCAGAGGCCTGCGACCTGGAGGAGTTGCCCCTCGCTGAAGGACTCCCTGACCTCCCGCCTGCCGACGAGGAGGGCCTACTCAATCTTCCCCGAGCCGTCTATTCCCCGGATCCCAAGGAAGGAGGTACCTGGGACTGGTGGGGAGGAAGTAGCCCAGGGGGCAGCTCAAACTGGGGCTGCGGCCAAAGGCCTGCCACCGCTGGCGTGTTGCGGGAGGACCCCGCCGGCACAGTGGCAACGCCTTTGCCACTATTAGGGCCCTGGGCTGGGACGCAGTGGAGTCGGGTGGGCCTGCGTCCCCCTCCCCCTGTCCCTTTGACCTCGGAAACCCGCACGACCCCTCCTCCAACCCGGCACTAGACTGCTTGCTCGCCCGCCCGCCCGCCCTGCCAAGGGGCCGGGGC